>CM064505.1:20772570-20857570 GCA_032716605.1 Paralithodes platypus
TCCAAGATCCCGTCAGTCAATTAGTCTGCCTGCGACCTTGGTTGGGGGTACTTCGATCGCGGTCAAGGACGAATTATTTTACGGACAGACGGACTTCGCGGACGTACGGACTTGGAAATTACGGCCCAGGCAACACGGACAGTTAGAGTATTGCGTAAGAGTGTCGGCGTAGTGTTAGTGAAGTGTTTATTAGGCCTAGTGTTATGGGTAGGTTTTTAGTTTGTTCCCTGGACCTCCATCAATCTTAGACCCCCTTTTCAAGATAAGTTTGTAAATTTTTCGGTAGAAAACAATTCCGGCCGATTGGCCGGTTCATCGTAAATTATTATGTTCTCTCCACTAACCAACTTTACTCCTAAACTCGATGGCACGAAAGGTCTTAAAATTGACAGAAATGGGGCAAAAATCACCAAACTAATGGGACGAACATCTTAAAAGCTCAAAAGCAACGGGGCTAAACATGAGGAAGAAGGGGAACCAGAGAACCGACCCATCCCACCTTTGCGCCACGTGTGTTTGGCCTGAGCGGGGTGGATGGATGGATGTCAAGTTGCAACAGAATGAAGCGGGCGAGATGCCTGGATTAGACCAAGGTATTTATATGTGCATTATTATTATTTGTGTTGTTGTTATTATTGTTATTATAATTATTGTTATTTGCATTTATTATTATTATTATTATTATTATTAGGCTATTATGATTAGTAATATTATGGTAACATTCAAGACAGCTAGAGCCGCCTTATTTACCAAGTTTCTTTATATTTTGTCCAGGGAATATATTGTTTAATTGTTGTTTATCATGGTTTGAGTAGAGGATTTGCATTAACTTACCCATTATTCATTAATCTGAAGATACTCCGTCAAATGGCGCCATTTATTGGGTGAATCGCGCTTTTACAGTATATACCGTAGGTAAGGAAAATTGTGGGGAGGCCATGCACGCTTCCAAAATGTACAAATATTATATTAGATTAGATTAACCTAACCTAACCTAACCTAACCTAACCCTAATATAATATAATATAATATCGTTTTTGTGAGTAACGTTCAAGCCATTTATTGGGTGAATCGCACTCACTGCATCTTTCAAAACAAGAAGAAGAGGACCCAGGTCGAAGGATTCATTGGGTGCAATGCTTTGTTTACGTTCGGGACATTATGTTCGTGTTATTTTTCGGTGTAAACGGGTTTTTTCAAGTGTCGATAACGAAATTCCTCCATGCGGACTATAATGAGAAAAATATGGCGAGTCTATTGGTCCCTATTTTCTCTAATAAATTATTTCTAATAAGGCGGCGAAAGAGGTCTTGAATGTTATCATTATTTGTATTGATATTATTATTATTATTATTATTATTATTATTATTATTAGTAGTAGTAGTAATAGTAGTTTGGTGTAATACGATATATGTTTCCAATAACGTACGGTACTCATGATTTTCGTATTTTTCGGATGGTTTTTGTTTCTACAACTCTGGATTATCGTTATTATAATTTGTTTGTCCCTAATTACGTTCTACATTATAACTAAACATAAACAGTGTTAATAGTAGCACTAACGCTCCGCGCATAGTCTAATATGAGAATAAAATACAACTTATAGAAAACATAAGAGGTCTTAAGTTAAGTTTGATGGATTTATAGGTGCGTTTCCTATTTTGATGGATTTATAGGTGCGTTTCCTATTTTGATGAATTTATAGGTGCGTTTCCTATTTTTATGGATTTATAGGTGCGTTTCCTATTTTGATGAATTTATAGGTGCGTTTCCTATTTTTATGGATTTATAGGTGCGTTTCCTATTTTTAGGGATTTATAGGTGCGTTTCCTATTTTTATGGATTTATAGGTGCGTTTCCTATTTTTAGGGATTTATAGGTGCGTTTCCTATTTTTATGGATTTATAGGTGCGTTTCCTATTTTTAGGGATTTATAGGTGCGTTTCCTATTTTTATGGATTTATAGGTGCGTTCCTATTTTTAGGGATTTATAGGTGCGTTTCCTATTTTTATGGATTTATAGGTGCGTTTCCTATTTTTAGGGATTTATAGGTGCGTTTCCTATTTTTGTAAGATGTTTTCAATATTTAAGTTTGTTTAAGGAATATAATTTTCTTTTTTTACTTCATGCAAACTTATTATTGTACTGTTATTGTTGTATTATGTACATATTTGTATCTTTATTTATATATATATATATATATATATATATATATATATAGAGAGAGAGAGAGAGAGAGAGATAGATAGATAGCGTGATGTACTATAATCTATTCGCTGTAAGTAGGCGAGAAATCATAACATATATCCTCTTTAACTCAAAAAGGGATAGAGCAAATTGGCTGTAAATTTCCACATATATTCCTTGACTGACTCTTCCCAAACGGTAGATATATTAGCACGATTAGTCTAGTAATTTTTTGAGTTAGAGGTTAGAGGTCATGATTTATAGCCTACTTACAGCGAATAGACTATAGGAATAAAGTTATAAACCACACACACACACAAACACTCTCTTCCCCCCTCTCCCTCACCCTTTCCCCCTCCCCCATCCCCTTCCCCGAGACGTTATAGACTGCAGCACCGTTCAATTCAAAACATTTATTGTCATAAACAAATTTAGGTTTAATTCTAGTTTCGCTTTCACAGCATACTCATCAATTTCTATGGCTACTTTAGAGTTGTCATATACCATACTTAATTCCTATATATGTCCAAAGCGGCGGAAATGCATTATAAGGAGTTATACCTACTGTAAAAAAAAATATATATTTTCTCCCCATATGCGGCACCATAGCTATTACATAATACTAGGTTAGGTTAGGTAAGGTTGTTAGGTTAGGCTAATGTCGTTATTGTAGTTTATTATCATTATATTACGTCTTTTACCCAGCAATTTCCCTGATCTTCATAGTTGGTCGGGAAGCTATGCCTTTACAACGGCGCCTCCCTTTTGTCGCTGTGTACGTGAAACTAGAATTTTACCCAAATTTACATATACTATATATACTATGGTTACAACACATAATTATATATTATTTTGTCCATGACAATGAGGACTGATACCGAAAGATATATATGTTGATTCTTTTAAACTTCGCATAGACAAATATCTTGCCTCAAACCCGCGACTGACTGCGTTTGTAAATGAATAACTTTATTTTAATCCCCCCTCAGATTCATCAAGGATTATTGCGTACAATCGAGGGTATTAACCTAAGAAGTGCGCAGGGGGGGTATTGGCCACCCCTCCCTGTGCAGAGGTATTTAGGCTGTTTTCTTCACTCAAATCGTCATCGTACCATAAATATCATTAATACTTATCCATATGCGCCTATTTTGCGTTGATTATGAAGATATTAACCTGTTACAGCAATAAAACAAGTGGAAACAGCGTTTGCCTGGTCAAAATCGGCAACAGAGGCCGGGAGTTGTAATCATCGAGTGTGAGCCAGCCTCCCACTCCTCCCCACATCTGGAGAGACACTGTTGCGCGATAGTCTCTCTCTCTCTCTCTTGCATTCGCTTGGTAACACATACAAGCACACCCCTCTTATGACTCGCTATTGATAGCACGAAAATATATCGTCGAAATAAGGGAATAAAAGAGAAAATAGGTGATAATTGAAGGGGGGGGGGGGGGGAAGGAGGGGATGTGGAGGAGTTATATTTGGCATGGCCAAGGGGCAATAACAAAAATAAAAAACATAAAATAAAACAAAACATAAAAAGTTATACTGGGCTGGTTTAATTTTTTTTTTTTTTTTGGCCTTCGATTATATAAGGAGTTCCTCAGCGCAGCGGTAAAACTCTTATTAGTGTTTCAGCACTTGCCGGGTTAAGTGTTGTCATAGATTCCAGTGGTTTTCGCTCAAAAAGTGCTATTGGTATCTTTATAGTTACTGGGAAAAGTGCTTATCCCTCAGAGCAATAGTCAGTGTCCGAAACTTTGTGAAATATCTGACAACACTTATTAACCTCTACTGTACATACTGTATATAGTACTAAGACGTTACTCTCTTTTTCCCAGATATTCGAAAGATCACTAGTCTTATAACTGTGTTATGTTACTAACCCATCTGTCCCCTACTAACTTCCTAATCCTGCCACAGACATTAGTTCCAGGGCAGTAGTTCCCTTCCCAATTTCCCCTTACCCACTCTAAACCACTGTTCGGACACTTGATCCTCAGTGTTTTAGAGGACAAGCAGCCTAGAGGGGTCACTAGATCTGTTGTTGCTTGATATCCTTTGTACCCTTTGCACTTTATCCCTCCCCCCTCTCCCCTCTCTCTCCACCCCTCTCCCCTCTCTCACAAGATACCGTATTTTTTGGCGACTTTAATTTACCTGTGACCAAGTGGGGCGATACTCTTACTTCACACTCCGGACATGACTTGTATGCGAACTTGCAAGAGAGTTCACTCTATCAATTTGTTCGATCGCCGACCCGTGGTAATAACGTTCTTGACCTTGTACTTGCAACAAAAGAAGAATTAATAGAGAATTTGAAGTTTGGTGATGAATTCAGTAACAGCGACCATCGTACAATAACTTTCACTTTAAAGTTTACTAGTAACGAACCAAATAGCAGCATCGAAAAAGTCCCTAATTTCCAGAAAGCAAACTTTCATAAACTTAGAGCTATGTTTTAAAGAAACTGACTGGAGCTTTTTAATTAACTGACAACATAAATACATCTTGGGAATTATTCGAAACCACTTACCTAAAAGCAGTGCAAGACTGCATACCATCGAAAATACGGTGTACAGGCCATAATAATAAGCCCAAATGGTGGAATAATGATATTTCAAACTGACTGCTTGCTAAAAAGTTTGCTAATGATAGATTAAAATCCTTACAGAATGACGAAGAACGTGTGAAATTTGTAGAGCTATGACGCAAAGCCAAACAGTTAATCAAGCACAGTAAAAAGACCCTGGAGTTACATGTTGCGAATCAAAGTAAAACAAACCCGAAAGAATTCTATAGTTATATCAAAAAGAAAAAAGTAGTTACTTCAACTGTTGGACCATTAGTCGATGAAAATGGAGAATACACCAAAGACGAAGTACAAATGAGTAATGCCCTCAATACGTTCTTTGCATCAGTTTTTACAACAGAAGACCTCAGTGATATCCCTACACCATCTCCGATTCACATTGATAATTCAGTTGTTCTAAGCAATATCACCGTTACAGAGAGAGAAGTATTGAATTGTTTAGATAAACTCAAGGTAAATAAAACGCCTGGACCTGATACAATCTCACCTAGAGTCCTAAAGGAAGCTAAGGATGAGCTCTCTAAACCACTGACATTACTATTTAATAAATCCTTGCAGTCTGGAACTATGCCTGATCAGTGGAAGCTAGCCAACGTAACACCGATATTCAAAAAAGGCAGCAAATCCCTACCAAGTAACTATCGTCCAATTAGCTTAACCTCAATTGTATGTAAAATGCTAGAAACGGTCATAAGAGACAGACTCGTAAATCACTTAGAGGCAAATAACTTACTTAAAGATACTCAACACGGCTTCCGTAAAAAACGTTCCTGTTTAACAAACCTCTTAGACTTCTTCCACAATATCCTCAACCTCTACGATGAGAGTAAAGCTGTAGATATTATATACCTTGATTTTCAAAAGGCCTTTGACAAAGTTCCCCACAAACGTTTACTGCTAAAACTAAAAGCGCATGGAATACAAGATGGTGTGTTGAAATGGATAGAAAATTGGCTCAGCGACAGAAAGCAAAGTGTAGTCATAAACGGTAAGGAATCTAAATGGGATCGGTACTAGGACCAATTATCTTTCTAATTTACATCAACGACATAGATGAGGGTCTCACATGTACAATCTCAAAGTTTGCTGACGATACAAAAATTGCAAATAGCGTACTCTCAAAAGAACAAGTTGACGATATGCAACACAATCTAGATAAGTTGTCATGTTGGGCCCAAATTTGGCAAATGAGTTTCATTGCGGATAAATGTAAAGTACTACGTATCGGATACCAAAATGAGAAAGCAAACTATTTGATGAATGGCACTCAGCTTAAGAATGTAAACAGAGAAACTGATCTGGGAGTAACAATATCGAGTAACCTAAAACCGAGTCAACAATGTTCAGAAGTTGTTAAGAAGGCAAACAAAATAATTGGCTTTATAGTCCGGTCATTTGAGCATAAATCCAAAGACGTTATCCTAACCCTTTACAATTCCTTAGTCCGCCCTCTTCTGGAATACTGAGTTCAATCCTGGTGCCCTTATTACCAAAAAGATATAGACAAGCTAGAACGAGTTCAACGTAGAGTTACCAAAATGATACCTAGCCTAAAGAACAAACCATACGAAGAGCGTCTTAGAGAATTAAATCTATTTCCTTTAACCCAGCGCAGATTAAGAGGCGACTTAATTCAAGTGTTCAAAATCATCAAAGGCATCGACAATATGAACTGTAGTAAGTCCTTCACTATCGACCAATCTAATTACATGCGGAGAAACGGGTGCAAAATTATTGGTAAATCTTTTAACTCCCACGAAGCTAAAGATTTCTTCTTCAATCGAGATGTCAACTTATGGAATAAGTTGGTAAGTTGGAAAGTAGGTAAAAATGTTATTAATTCAAGATTGATTGACTGATGGATGGCAGATAATTAATTTGTATCACTCGCATTGTATGGCGGTACGACTCGTAGTTTTAGGACCCGATTATTACCACTGGTGTGGATTTATACGTGTTTATGCCACTTTTGGGAGAACTCTGTTTATTTCGTTCACTCGACACTTGTCCTACTTGCTGTCACTCTATCTTCTTCTCTTGGTCTCCCGGCGTGGTAACTTCTCGATGGATGTCTCCGGTGAACACTTCTGGAGGTGATTGGTTCTTGTTAATTGCTTCCCCGTAGGCCGTCTAGGTGGGCCGGCTGTGTGAAGTAGTTACAGATGGGTTGATTGGGCTTGAGATCTTAAGTATGGCTCCTTAACATATAGTAACCGTCTGGCGAATTACTGTTGGGCACCATACCGAACTAACGCGTGTATTTCAGAGGTAGGAGAAACTACTCGACTGTTCTGATCAGCATATCAACCGTTGATGAAGTCCTGTTAAGGTACTCTCGGACTATGATCTTAAATATCGAGTCTTATGTGGTCGATATCGGACGAACGCAGTAATTTCAGTTGGAGTGATATTACTGTCTGCCCTGATCTTTATGAGAGGTTCGGGGGACCCGGGGCGGTGTTTAAACCTTTAAGTTACACAGTCATATGGGATGCCACAGACTCAGTGCACCAAGGACTTGTCTCTGCAGAGTGCCCGTGAGGGTATCTCGCCAAGCCCTGTCTCTAACACGGCGGTCTCAGAGGCTTGAGCCTACCTGTGCCGAGTGGCAGTGTCCACTTTAAATAGTAAATAATAGAGAAGGCGGCAGGCCGTAGTCTCTCTACTTCTTCACTATAGAAAATGTAACCTCGCGGTGGAGCCTATGCCACGTCGGCAGGCCGAACGATAACAAAGTTCCTCGACAAGGACACTTTTGTATGAGTGTTCACTTGGACTCCGTAAAACGCAGAGAGGGCGACAGGCCGGAGTCTCTCTATTTTTTACGAGGTAAAGTGAAGCCTGATAATTGGGACTATGTTAACGCTGGCATGCCTGCCATCAACAGAGTTCTTATATCAGGATACTGGTACCTTCCCACTCTAGAGAATATTGATTATGGCAAGCCGTTAACTCAACTTCTAGAGATGGTGCTGTTGTGGGCTTTCCTTACAAGATGGACAAGCAGGGGCGGCAGGCCGGTATCCTACTTTCCCAACTCGGAAGGAAAGTTGTTCCTCTCACAATAGCTATATGTCCCTCTGGCAGGCCAGACAGAGACAGAGTTATTGTGACAGGCCACAGCTGTCGATAACTTATAGTCTGAGGAGAAAGCTTCGGCAGGCCGTACACTTTTCCCACTAGACTAGCTAGTCACCGCCTAAGTAGGATATCTACGTTAGCTAGGCAGGCCCGGGTCTAACGAGATCCCTAGTATAGGGTTTGTGGGTTACTGTCTCAGTATAGGTGTGTCTCTCTGGCATGCCAGACGAACACAGAGTACCTGGGACAGAACTCGGATAACGGGGACTTGTAGTCTCAGAAGAAATATCGGCAGGCCGTACACATTCTTCACTAGACTACTAGTAACCGCCTAAGTAGGATCTCCACGTTAGCTAGGCAGGCCCGGGTCTAACAAGGATCCCTAGTATTTTGTTGGAGGGTCACTGTCTCAGTATAGGTGTGTCTCTCTGGCATGCCAGATGAAGACAGAGTACCTGGGACAGAACTCAGTTAATGGGGACTTGCAGTCTCAGAAGAAATATAGGCAGGCCGTACACATTCTTCACTAGACTAACTAGTAACCGCCTAAGTAAGATTTCCACGTTAGCTAGGCAGGCCCGGGTCTAACAAGGATCCCTAGTATAGGGTTTGTGGGTTACTGTCTCAGTATAGGTGTTTCTCTCTGGCATGCCAGACGAAGACAGAGTACCTGGGACAGAACTCGGTTAACGGGGACTTGTAGTCTTAAGAAGAAATATCGGCAGGCCATACACATTCTTCACTAGACTAATTAGTAACCGCCTAAGTAGGATCTCCACGTTAGCTAGGCAGGCCCGGGTCTAACAAGGATCCCTAGTGTAGTGTTTTACAGACATTATCTGGACTTTACGGCAGGGCGGTCAGTCCATCTGAATGGAGAGCAATCTTAAGTTTTCGTAAGTTGGCAAGCCAGTACTTTTGAAGCCTCAACAATTGCTTGACTTTCCTCATAAATCCTGAACTGGTATTGCGGATTACTGAGTGAACTCCTGTGGTACCTCTAGGATGGTAAGGGTATGGGGAGTTATACTAGATGGGGTCCTTGAACCCTCCTTACACTGTTGGTCAGGGTCTATTCAATAGAAGGTCAATACTCGGTGGTGGTGTGATGAGTAATGTCAATTTATGTCCCCAGAGTAGGCTACTTCATCAAGGTTAAATTATAAAATCATAGGGGGTTTGGGTCACTTCAATAGAACTCTGAAAAACAATAATAGTGAGTGAAGTGAAGGAATTCCGAGTTTTGGGTTCTCGGAGAGGATTGGTGGTGTCGGGTGCATTGAAGGTGTTTCGTGTGCACCGGACAGTTGAGGGCTACGATGCGTGTGAGACAGCGTTATTCTTTCTTCCTCCTTCTTGTGGTGGTGGTGGCTGGATTTTACTACTGATCTTGGTTGTCAGTAATTTTAGGCATAAGAATATGTAAATCTCTCTCAGCATGGTGGTGTCTGCAGGTGTGTGTACGTATCTAACCTTCCCGGTTCGTGTTGGTAGGCCTGTGTGTACACCAGGTATTTAAACGTCCGGAGCGCCCCCTCTCGGGGCGCGGGAGCGGCAGATCTCCCGCGTTATTTTACTTGGGGATGAAGATTTACAGGGGATTCTTATATAGAAAGAAGCATGTGTGGTTTGTGTAACTAGTAAACTAGTTGAAGAGTGTCAAAAAAGGCATGTGTATATATGTGTGGCAAAACAAGGTTCCAGAAGTATAGGTTCACATCTTATTGCATAATATAGTTTTCATACAGGCATATAATGGTTTCATCTGGCATTGATTTCTTCTGTAGTGAAGATACGTGTTTTCTCTTAATAATTATTTCTCAATTCTCCCCTGATTATATTGGGAGTTGGGGAGAACAGAAAACACAGAATACATGGGTGATCATAACGTTTGTTTATTTTTGGGTACCGGTATACAGGGTTATGATAACATTACTTAAAAGAAAATACAATTGCAAGGAAGTGAGTACAACTGGCTTCAGAATGGCTGGCTAAATAATACCTTCCTCTTTGTCGGGGTATTAGGTTTGATGTTCCGGCCTGGTGTGTTGGGGCGTTGACTCGTTGGTGAGTTCTTTCGTCCTTGGTCCGGTGTGACTTGATCCAGCGCCGCGACTCGTTGGCTTGGAGTATGCGCCTTCTCCTTCTTCTGGGGTATGGGCGATGTCTCTTGCGGGCGTTTTTGCGGTATTTTAATTTATATCCTTACTTATTGGTTTTTGAAATTATACTGGGGTATTTTCGTTTTAAAATTATACTAGGTTAGGTTGTTAGGTTAAGCTGATAAAGAACTAAATTGCACCAATTCTTATTATCACAAAGCATGAAATATGAAGAGGTTGGGTCGGTGGGCTTGCGACCCCCACCCTGAAAAAATATCTAAGCAAATAAAAATGAACGAACAGCCTCGGATGCGAACGGAACCAACGTTGACGATCCACGACCGACTAAGGACATGCCTTCGGACATTCTGAGAATGGCTACGTGGAATGTTAGTGGCATGAATGATGGCACAAAAGAGAGAGAGGTTCTGGAAGTGTTAGTGAATGCCAGGCTGGATGTATGTGGAATGACAGAGACCAAATGGAAAGGTTCAGATGTGAGAGAGTGGGAGTGTGGAATGGGTGTGTGTGCTGGAGTGAGTGAAGGAACAGCGAGAGAAGGTGCATGTTTGTTTGTAAGTAGCAAATGGAAGGAATGTGTAAGAGAGTATGGGTCTGTGGGTTCAAGGATTGTGTGGGTGAGAATGAAAGTAGGAATCCAAACGTGGGTGATTGTATGTGTGTATGCCCCGACAGAGGATATACTTGAAAGAAAGAAAGAGGAGTTCTGGATGAATGTGGAGGCGTGCCTGGAGAAGTTTGACAAGAACGAAAGAATATTTCTGATTGGGGATATGAATGGTAAGGTGGGTGATAGGAAAGTTGAGGGAGTGGTGGGAGGGTGGGGGGTACAATCAGAGGTGAATTGGGAATGGTAGTGCACTTGTGGACGTATGTGTGGGGAGGAGGCTGTGGATAGCCAACACCTTCTTCCGACACAGAATGATCCACAGGTACACGTGGAAACGGATGTTGACGATGAAGGATAAGACAGTGGTGGAACGAAAGTCATTGATTGATTATGTATTTGTGGATGAACGAATGAAGAAATCTGTGATGGATGCTAGGGTGTATAGGGGTATTGGAGGGGGTCTGTCTGATCATTATGTAGTGGTAGCTAAGGTTAGGATACAAAAGAAGTGGGTGAGGAGAGCGGGAGGGAGGCGAGAGGAGGGTGGAATGGTGAGGAGGGTGGAGAGGTTGCAGGAGGAGGAAGTCAGGGAGGAGTACAGGAGAGCAGTGGAAAGACGACTAGGTGGGTTCGACCTGGAAGTTATGGAGGAAGTGGAGGAGATGAGCAAGGTGTTTAAGGATGAGATCTGTGCAGCATGTGAGGAGGTGTGTGGAGTGAGGAGAAGAGGAAGGGGAGTGAAAGGTACAGCATGGTGGACAGAAGAGGTAAGAATAGCTGTGGAAGAAAAGAAGAAAGCATATAGAGAGTGGTTGGGTAGTAGAGGGAATGAAGATTCCGAGAGACAGAAACGAGCGAGGTACGTGGAGAGTAAGAGGGTGGTGAAGAGAGTAGTGAAGGTAAGTAAGAGAAGAGTAGATGAGGAATTTGGAAGGAATCTGAGTGTAAAATGGAGGGAGAGTAAGAAACTGTTCTGGAAAGAAGTCAAGAAAGTTAGGGAAGGTAGCAAGGGAAACAGTAAGGGTGTGAAAGATAAGAATGGGAGAATGCTAGCCGAGAAGCAAGAGAGAGTCGAAAGATGGAGGGAGTACTTCAGTGAGTTACTAAATGTAAGGAATTAAGAGCCAGCAAACATAGCTGGATATGGTATGAGAGGGAGAAGAAGAGAAGTAGTGGAGGAGGAGGTGGAGGTGGGGATCAGGAGGTCAGAAGTGTGGGAAGCCATGAAAAGAGTGAAGCTGGGGAAAGCACCAGGAACAGATGGAGTGTGTGGGGAAATGTTGAGGTATGGTGGTGAGATAGTGATAGAATGGGTATGGAAAATGTGCAAACTAGCATGGGAGAAGGGGAGTGCACCCGATGACTGGAAGACTGGCATAATAGTCCCCCTATATAAGGGCAAAGGGGAAAGAGGAGTGTATGGTAACCACCGAGGAATATGTCTTCTAAGCATAGTAGGGAAGGTATACAGTAGGGTAGTGATTGAGAGAGTGAGAGTGAGAACGGAGAAATGGATAGGCGACGAGCAGGGAGGTTTTTAGGAAGGGAAGAGGATGTATAGATCAGATTTTTACCCTGAATTGTGTTGTGGAGAAATATCTGGAGAAGAAACAAAAGGTGTATGTTGCCTTTATGGACTTGGAGAAGGCCTATGACAGAGTGGATAGAGAAGGTTTGTGGAAAGTACTTAGAATATACGGAGTAGAGGGCAAGTTGCTGAAAGCAGTGAAGAGCATGTATGAGGGTGCAAAGGCGGCAGTACATGTGGAGAGTGAGCAGAGCGAGTTCTTTGACCTGAATGTTGGTTTGAAACAGGGGTGTGTGATGTCCCCGTGGTTGTTTACTGTATATATGGATGGAGTCATGAACGAAATCCTATCAAGAGCAGTGGATGTTGGTGTATCGCTGAAAAGGGAGGGAATTGAGTGGAAGCTACCTATACTGCTGTTTGCGGATGATACAGTTCTGATGAGTGATAATGAATGGGAGTTGCAGGGTCTGGTAAATGAGTTTGGAACAGTGTGCGAAAAACGGAATTTGAAGGTAAATACGGGGAAGAGCAAGGTTATGGTCTTCGAAAGGGGTGAAGTCACAGAGTGTGAGGTGAAGCTGAACGGTCAGGCTATGGAGATCGTCAACTCTTTTAACCCGTACAGCCCCAGCGACGCGCCTGACGCGTCGGCGATGTATGTAACGCACAGCCCCAGAGACGCGCCTGGCGCGTCACCCTAATTGCGCCGACCGTAACCTCAGGTGTAGCCACTCAAGAGGGCTCAGATTTGTATGGGAACTGTGTACGTATCCCACGCAACCGTGCCGATGGTTGAAAACTCTCAAAGTCCACGTGCGTGCGTGAGCGCGCAATAACCTGTTTTTTGGGGGTAATTGCCTTCAATTTTTTACTCTTGTAAAATACGTTTTCGGGGGCTCTGTAGGACCATTCTTTAAGTTTTTTGAGCGGTTTTTCGTGGTTTTTCCTTCATTCCTAACCCATTCGCTATTGTTTCTGGAATAACAATTTTTTTTTAAAACCGGCTGGGTTCTGGTGAACAAACATTACAAAACTAGCCGGGGCTGGACGGGTTAAGTATCTGGGCAGTGTGTTGAGTAAAGATGGGACTATGGATGAAGAGGTGCGGGAGAGGGTACAACAGGGGAAGAGGGTTGTAGGAACGCTAAAAGCAGTAACAAGAAATAGGGTGGTCAGTATGGAAGTGAAGAAGTCCTTGCATGACAGTGTGGTAATCCCGACACTGACTTACGGAAGCGAAGCATGGACGTTGGTTGAGAGACTCAGACCAAGAGTGAGAGCAGTGGAAATTAATTACTTAAGGAGTGCGTGCGGAGTTACATGGAGGGATAGACAGACTAATGAGGAAGTAAGAAGGAGGTGTGGTGTGGAGGTAGATGTGCTGGAAAGTGTGAAAAGGAACAACTTGAGATGGTTCGGCCATATGGAAAGCGAGAGAATGACTAAGAGGGTGTACGAGAGCGAGGTGGAGGGACAGAGAGGGAGAGGTAGACCGAATATGAGGTGGAAGGATGGAGTGAGGAACTACATGAACGAAGGCGGTGCTGGTTGGGTGGAGGGGCGTCGACTGACTGGGGACAGAGGTGCATGGGGGCGGTTAGTTCGTGGCCACACCTTCGGGGATCACGGCGTCAGGCAATAGATAGATAGATAGATGAAATATGAAGGAAAACTAGGGAATTTAAAAAGAATCAATGCTAAAATCGATATAGAGCCATTGCTAGAATGTTACCGAAATATGTGTGTAATTGTAAAAGCTAGGCAATAATATGACTCCAAGACATAATAACATCATGTTTCCATCAAGAATCGAGAAATCAGAAGCTAAGGGATTCAGTTTACCATTAGCTGGAAACAAAATATAGACTATATATCCATGTAACTCTATGGAACGTTCTCCTCGTTCACTTCTATTGTATGGGCCTCAAGCACTTTATATTATCGTACGCTTCCTCCTTTTACCCAATATCGGCCTCTCTCTCTCTCTCTTTCTCTCTTTCTCTCTCTCTCTCTCTCTCTCTCTCTCTCTCTCTCTCTCTCTCTCTCTCTCTCTCTCTCTCTCTCTCTCTCTCTCTCTCTCTCTCTCTCTCTCTCTCTCTCTCTCTCTCTCTCTCTCTCTCTCTTCACTTTGATTAATTGGGGGTCTCGATATTTCCCTTAGAATTACAGCAAGTCCTGACCACCTCGCTTTGACATCGTGGGGTCTGTATTCGTAGTGTAGTATGTTGGTGGTGTAATAGTTTAGAACTACTTTAGATGCTAATGTTCTTGGTGTGGTGTCCCGAGTTGGAATCCCGGGAGGACCATATGCTTGCATTAGTTTATTCAAGTGCATTGGGGTTTATAGTTTATGATTGATGTTAGGAAAGGGGTGTTACTTAAGGGGAGACTAGCCATTTTATTTTTTCTATTTTTTTTCTATTAATTCATTTAATCTTATATTTCTTAGTTTCCTTGCTAGACCTCCATCAAGCTTAAAAACACCCCCTAGACCCCCCTTCAAGCTAAATTTGTACATTTTTCGGTTGAAAAATGTCCTGGTCGAAGGCTGCTTCCTCCTAAAATTTCAGGCTCGCTTTCGCTCGCCAGGAAAAAATCGACACCTAAATGGCACGAAAAGCCTTAAATTTGACAATGAAATGGGGTGAAAGGTATTCAAATCGGCAAATTAATGGGCCGAACGTCATACAATCTGAAAAAAAATGGGGCTAAACATGAGTAAGAAGGGGGACCAGAAAAACGGCCTGTCTCCCCTTAAATCTATGTATTTATATCGTCCAATCAGAGGTGTAACTATTTATATCGTCCAATCAGAGGTGTAACTATTTATATCGTCCAATCAGAGGTGTAACTATTTATATCGTCCAATCAGAGGTGTAACTATTTATATCGTCCAATCAGAGGTGTAACTATTTATATCGTCCAATCAGAGGTGTAACTATTTCTTTCTATTATTGCAGGTACGGTTTGGTCTTCATACTATTGTCTTTGGAAATTGTGAGTAAGTTTTTTTATATGTATAGTTAATTAATTAATTTATTGATTTTATATTCAGACGGTGGTTTACAATTATTGTTCTTTAAGGGGGGCTGAGCGTATTTATTTGCTTAATTATTTATGTTTGTATTATTATACCGGTATATTTTGTCCTCCCTAGACCTCCATCAAGCTTTAACCAAAAATAAAAAATCTCCTTCAAGATAAATGTGTACATTTTTCGTTAGAAATATATCCTGGTCGAAGGCCGGTTTCCCTTAAATTACAGGCTCGCTTTCGCTCGCCAGGAACAAATCGACACCCAAATTGCATGAAAGGTCTGAATATTGACAAACAAATGGGACGAAAAGAACTTAAAATCGCCAAATTAATGGGGCAAATGTCTTAAAATATCTAAACAAATAGGGCTAAACATGAGGGAGAAGGGGAGCCAGACAAACCAACCCTCTCCCCTTAACTTCTGTCTATCTATTTACCGGGAATGTCTGTCTGTCCGTCCGATACGGTTCCTTTTATAATAGACTTACTTTCGCACTAATAAGTGATGTCTCGGCACCAAGTATGTTTTGATCAATAATTGGTATCAGCAATATCTAAATTTGATTTCTTCATATCGAGTGAAATATACAAACATGTTCCTACACTTAGCCTACCCACCCTATTCAACATCTTACAGACGTTAATACATCACAGAGCGAGCCAAACGTACTAACAGCTGGGACATGACTTATTAGCGCAACCGTACTGTGCTGTTCTGTCCTTCAGCACCCAGGAAAATATTGAGCCCTTAGAAAGAGTTAAGGTAGCCTATTACTATGAAACTTATTCCATTGTTTGAGGGGACAGTGGTAATTTTATGGGATCTATATAATTATATTATTATTAGTATTATTATTAGTATTATTTAGTATACTCGCTTTACCTCCTTCAAACTTAGAAAAACACCCTCTAGACCCTCAAGATAAATTTGTAAATATTTCGATAGAAACATGTCCTGGCCGAAGACCGGTTTTTCTTAAAATATAGGCTCGCTTTCGCTCGCCAGGAAAAAATCGACACCTAAAGTGGCATAAAGGGTTCTATAATTGACAACGAAATAGGGTGAAAGGTCTTAGAATCGCTAAACTAATAGGGCGAACGTCTTATAATCTCAAAACATATGGGGCTAAGCACGATGGAGAAAGGGTTTCAGAAAACAGCCTATCTCCCCTTAAGAGGCTGAACTATAATATTCGCTTCAGTGTTCTTGGTCTCTTTAGTTAGAAATGCGTAGAATGCGAGACCAATTCATTGAAATATTAATTATGCTTTATTGGTTTGGCAATGTAGATTATAAGAAGATGCTTACCTTCAATACACAACCATGGCCGGAAGATAGAGTTAAAGAGGCTTAACACTCTCCCTAAATCTGTCTTTCCCTCATCCTATGACTTAAACTATTTCAAGCTTCATGTGTCCAGACAGTTTGACTCTCACGTACGGTACCTTGAATTTGAATTTCTATCACTCTTTCAACTTTCGGGGGGGGGGGGGGGCTCTTGTAACAGACAGCCTTGTCTTTTGTCTCCTTTATGCAATATATAAAGAATCCCCTTTGTTACGACTGAGGTTTAAATATATCAGGGCTCTTATTCATTGGACTAGTAATGGCATAAATGCTACAACGGAAAGCGCTAGATCCAACCTCTGATGTATATTCCCAGTGAACAAAGAACACAAATACTCTCCAGAGTTCTATATGCAATAATAGGTTATCAAACTCTCAATAAATGTGCGTCTACTCTAGGCTTAATGTTATGTGAAAACAACCATTTACTACCTATAACCGAAGGTGCTTGGTTATGGTATGCAAAGTAAGGTGGTAAGGGAGGTTACAGCTTACGTTACTTTAATCAATAAAGGTCAGGCACTCCTGCATGAAAGAAAGTGCACTAAAGTCCTTCAACACCAACAAGGAATCTTCTTTAACCCTTAAAAAGCGGCCCACCACTTAAGTCGAGTTAAATAAAGCTGGACTATGTGGCGGCGCTCGACATAACTCGAGTGGCAATTTCAGCACGTAATGTGGCTGAGAGAGAGAGACAAGTGGTGGCAGGAGACTAGCGATCGTATGACTGCTCCAGACCACCGCGGCGAACCTACTGACACAAATCTCAGCTCCCTCCTCCCTCTCTCACTCGCTACATACTCAATTATGTACCGAAAGTACCGAATTACCTGCTTTTTGCACTCGCGTTGCACGGTTATTGCAAGAAAACTATCCATCATACAAGGATCGTTATGGTGTCATTCGAAAGCTCTGTTTATGCCCTTTCAGGGATAGATACTTGTTTTACGTTCTGGGTCTTATTTAGGCATGAAAATGATCACGTAAACAGCCCTATTTTGGCTAAAAACACCCCGCTGGGCGGTACACATAAATAAACCGCATAGGCCGCTCGTAAGGTGTTAAATGTTAGATGCTATCAAGATGCTCGAATCGGAAATGGAACCCAAAAAGGCAGGCAGCGGAACAATGCTCGTGCAGGCTATGCACACAAAAAAGGCAGGATATATAATGCAGTCGGAGCCAAGAATATCCTAAACGCTACAACAATAATAATAATCGCCACGACAATGCAGTATTCCTATCAACAAAAAGAGCCTAAGTCATTTGTGTCTCAATACATCAAACTAGGCTGCGAAATGCTTGTGTAATCATAAACAGGTATGCATAATAAGAGTAATTGGTTTAATATACTTAATGTCTACTATGACTGATAAAGTCTAGCTAGAGTCAATGATACGAGATACTGGTGCGCATGGCATGCCGCATAGCCTAGTGCAAATCTCAAGTCTGTGCGTCAAATATTACGTTATAGGGAAGGGAAGCTCTCTTGAGATACCTTAATACCGAAGTATCAAGCGTGCTCCTGGCGTATCTCAAACACAAACAACCGAGCCTAGAACAGTGCAGAATGGTATAGGCAAAAAGCCCTCATTCGTGCATGCTCTACTCTCAATGGCACACAGACTAGAATTTACCCAATCAACTCCAGTTCCCAGGTATGTCGTGCAGCTTTTAACTAAAGCCAGCACTCATCGGAAACAATACCTTATAGTATCAGACTCCTAGTCTAGCATTATCTAATCTAGCAGAACACTAATAATTATAGGAAGCGGTACTGAACAATATGAATGCCAACCAATGCTTCGTGATCAACTTATCTTAACAACTAACATACATGGGTTATATAAGACCTTAACGCATAATACAACTGGCCAGCATGAAGCTGATTATGCAGAGTTAACCAGAGGGGGTACAATATTAATAAAAGGTGGTGAAAGATATGGAAAATGAGAGAGATAGGCAGAGGAAAAGGTTCTCAGGTGCAGTTAGGGGGACAGATATCAAAGGGATAAGAGGGATGTGTTCTAGAAACCAGATCTGAGGGAGAAAGTGGCGAGAAAGCTGTATGTATACTAGCACTAGCTCGAACCGCGTAGGAAAAGCGGTAACAAGTCCTCCAGCCAATGCCACAGAAGCCAGCCAAACATGACGTCACCAAGCATGGTAAAAAACTCCTCCAACCAATCCCCAAGAGACCAGCCAGCTATGACATCATCGAGTATAGCTAAAAACACTGCGCGCCTCCCCACACTCTGTTCTACTCTCTCTCTCTCTCTCTCTCTCTCTCAAATCCTATCATTACTACTTAATGATAAAACATATACTTTGCAATTAAATATATAAAGCCTTGACATGGGCGAAAACAAAGAGCCTTTCTGGACTGCCCATGACACAAGTTTTCATATGAAATAAAGCACACACCAATACATCAACTGTAGCCACCTCCACTGCCCTGGCGATCCTAGCGAGTCACTGTAGGACAAGCCATGCGGTTCTAACGGAGTGGTTAACGTCACACCTTCCAATTGTGACATCCTTACCAATCCCGCTACCGTTATCATTCTTCCCCACTGGATGTCAAGTGAAAGGCAAGTCCATTATTTTTAGTCTTGATTATTGTAGGCTATATGGAAAGATAAATTTATGGTTTACAGTTCAAATTGCCTTTGGAAATGATAAAATGTATTAACGTGAAATAGCATTGTTCTGGCGAACAATGCTATTTCACGTTAATTGTCTTGTATTCCTTCTTATATTCATTCAAGTCTTCCAACAATATATTGCTCCGGTTTGACACCCTGCTGTGCCCCACTCCTATTACAACGCCATTCCATTCCATTCTTCCACTACCACTACCACTGCTGTATGTAGCCCCGGACTCACCAGGCACCCCGGTCTAGACGATCCCCCCACCCCCCCTCCCCTCCCTCTCTTAACCCAACAATGGCAGGAATAGTGCCATTAGCGGGGATGGCAGGCGATATCCAGGGCCTGGTGAAAAGTGCCATCCCTACCACCTTACATTACTACTGACAGGCACATTTATATTTTCATGTACATTCTCTCTTCTATTCCCATTCCATTATACATTTGCATTCTTTCACCATTACCTTTCTTACTCTTTACAACTCCCACTCATTCGCATTATCACTTATATTTTCATTTCCACCCAATCACTTATTCCTACGCCCATTCTCACTCCCTCTCTTCACAACTCCCACCTCGTTCCCATTCCCAGACGATCCCCCTCAACCCAACAATGCCAAGAATAGTGCCATTAGAGGCGATAGTCTATGCAGGGCCGGGTGAAAAGTGCCATCTCTTGCACCTTTCATTCTTACTGTCATTCACATTTATATTTCCATTCCTTCTTCTATTCTCATTCCAAATTCCTTATCCATTCTTACCACTATCTTCCTGAACCCATGCAGTACCGGTGACGTCCTTTTCATTATATTCTGGCTTCAATTAAGTAATTATATTCAGCTTAGGAAGGACCTCTAATGGTTAAAAGACTACACACTAGCTAATATAATCCTATGAGCTACCATAGATCCTTCCTAAGCTTAATGAAATTATTATGCCGGGTTGTAATACAACTTAGCTTTGTTATGGTCTTTACTCAAATCCAACTATGGACTTTTAGACTCAAAATACACTCAACTGGGACACATCGAACACGTTCTTATTCACAATTATATACTCAATCAGGTGGTAATAAACACAATAAACGCACATGGATAATTTTATACTCTGATTTATGAAAGCACATAAAATGAAATCATAAAGTTCGCTTTACTATTATTGATGAATAGCAAGGGAATCAGATATACTTAGTCATAATACGGTTGATATGGAATTCACGAATATATATGTACCTAAAACGTGAGTTAAAACTTAACTTAACTATTATAAGGAATAGTAAGTAGCTCATAAAATACATTTAAAACACGCAAAGGTCTATGAATAACATAACAACGAACATTAGTTAAAGGATAGTAGTATTAAGGAAATATGCAATTATGTATAGACACACATACACATAGAGTAAACCCTTGATAATAATATATATGGGAGTTGAGTATCTACTGTGATGTATTCTTAATAAACTTATTAAAGGTTTGATGAAATCTCTAAACACGCATGAATAATTCTGGCCTAAGCAATATGGAGAACGCACAAAGATTTCTTAAGCGATCGCTCAGTAACGCTGGGCGAGAGGCACCCAGGTAGTGTAAAGACTACCACGCGCAGATATATATGACCGGGTAGGTCACACAGGGCATTCGTTAGACTGAGGTAGAAATAGTTAGTCCGGTTAATGCGATATTTATCTTGAAAATGGGGCGAATGATTTAATTTAAGAAGGAGAAGGGAGTTGAATTGTTTTTACAATTAATTACGTAGTTAGTTTATTGCGAGAAAAATTATATTATGACTACCTAATTACTTAACCGGTATATGCAATAATAATCTCACGGGTTGAGGAATTCAGATTTAATGATATATATAGATCTACTGACTCGAAATTGAATGTGGAATACAACCTAACCTGAATAAATATATATTTTGAATACAGGGGGGTATAGAAACGCAGAATATAATAGCGTGTACTAAATAGTTATAATAATACTAATAGTAAAAATAGGCGTACACGACGAAGTTGCACTTGGATATAAATACCTGATAAGGTATGAAGGAGTTCTGAACAAGTTAACAGATTCCTATAAGAAATACAGAACGAATTAGTGTTGTATTCGATGGTGAAATATTTAGACAAAAGATCTCTACAAAACTAGAATTCCTAGACGAGATGGATCGAAATTATCTTTTTCATTACAGAATAAGAAAATAAGTTATTCGTAAATGAATAAGATGATGCACAGGATTACTAGGCGTAATTTGGGTATTTCAAGTAATTAGATTCAAATTAAGATCTCTAATAATAACTATAAAGCAACGAGAGTCTGATTTTAATTAAATATGAAATTGAGCGTAGGTTCTAGGTAACTGTTGGATTTGAACAGGGAATAACTACACGATATAAACTTCAACTTCGACTTGATACATACACAGTAGAATGGACATATACAAGTAAAATCTGGGAGTATTCGGTTAGATATTAGTTTAACAAAGGGTATGTAACGTATGCGTATTATAATTTATATGATTGAAGACACAAGTTAAACTTAGATCCTGGACACAGATCTACTCAATAATTAATATGGTTCTGAAGGTTTAATATATAACGCAATAAATATCGATCTTGGGCACAGATCTACATAAGCATTAGCTCTAGAATACTCGCATATTTCACCTTACTTTCACATCAATAATCACAACGTAAGACACTTAGAGAAACTTAGGGTATGTTTTGAGAGGGTAGTTGTTAGGTACAAGTCTGGCCGACGTGGATCGTAGATTCGTCTGGCTGGACGTCGACGGGAACTGCCTCTCACGAACAGGAATCCAAGGTCCTGGCAGCAGAGGGCAACAGCAGGTACGGCAGGAATCCAAGGTCCTGGCATCAGATGACAACAGCAGGTCCGGCTGTAGTCTCGAGGGGGGAGGGGAAGGCAGCTTCTAGCTTAATTATAATACCATGTGCTTTTAAGCCGTGATGGTATTATTGCCATAGAAGTGCTTACTTTCTCTAGATTTCAGTGAGGCTATGTTCAAGTTATTTTGTATGTTTAACTTATATTAACTCAATTTTATAAGGACATAGTGAATGGTTGTGATGTGATATCCGAAGGTAAAACTTAGCCTAAAAATACATGGTGGGTATAGGGTTGTACATATCTATTTTAATTATTTTATTTTATTCCTCTTTGAGGTTATGAGGTCTAGATCAGAGATAATTGCAACTTTAGTGGTTGTATAAAAATTAGGGGTTATTCTTAATTAACTAATTATCTCTGTGAGTTTCTATATTACCCGGATTACTTATAGTTATCCAGAACGGTATTAAAAGGTAGATCCTAGTATCCCCACTTGTTTCTATAGCATTCTGGTTTCTGATGTTTAATTTGCATAATCATGTGTTCGTTGTATTGTAAGTCTGGCTGCTGGTCGAATGAAGGCTGGTGATAGGTCAAGGTGGTTTGAAAGCTTGCTGGTGATAGGTTGAGGTGGTTTGAAAGCTTGCTGGTGATTGGTCCAATTGTCCCGTCCTTAGTCTGGGAGACTGACCTAAATTCCTGGTTCTTAGAGCACGGGAATAACCTGATGTCAGGGGGCACTCCTCTGCTCCGTTCTCCTTTAGAGGATGGGAAACTTGCATACTTTCCCATTTCTCTTGGTGACTGCTTCTCCTGTCTTTTCTGTTGTCTTGTATAGTAGCAATCCTACATGTCTTTCTCAACCCCGTTACTTCAGAAATCGTCTATTAGTGTCCAGAATAGGATGAAAAGAACGTCACCGGTACTTAATGGGTAAATCTTTATAATTCCCACTCATTTGCATTATCACTTTTTTCCATTCCCACTCTTAACCAATCCCATTCCTACTCCCTTTCTCACTCCCTCTCATCTAAAATCCCACCCCATTCCCATTACCAGAGGATCTCCCTCATAACCCAACAATGGCAGGAATAGTGCCATTAGAGGTGATTGTAGGCGATAAGCCGGACCTGATGAAAAGTGCCATCCCTACCACCTTCCATTCTTAAATATCTTCTCATTCAGGGTGTCAAATGAAAGCCGAGTCCATTATTTTTAGTCTTTATTATTATATATGCTAAGATACAAGTGTGGTTTTTAGTTCAAATTATGTCTTTGGAATTTATAAAATGGCCAAAACAATGCTAGTTCATGTAATTTTTTTAGTTATCCTTCTCATAAAAAATTGCTCCGGTTAGACACCCAGTTCTCATTCTCACTCTCATTATTGACCACTGGCATTCCCACTCTACATTCATTGTCTTCCATTCCCATTTCAAATTTAACTTCCATGTTCACCCCATTCTCAGACGACCCTCCCTTTAAGGGGAGGTATTGGGTTTTTTCTGGACCCCTTTCTCCCTCATGTTTAACCCCATTAGTTTTGAAATTATACGACGTTGGGCCCATTGGTTTGGCGACTTTATTACATGTTGTACCATTTCCTTGTTAATTTTAAGAGCTTAGGTGTCGATTTTTTCCTGGCGAGCGATAATGAACATGTATTTTCCTGGCGAGCGATAATGAACCTGTATTTTTAAGGATAATCAGCCTTCGGCCGGGACATTTTCTACCAAAATTTACACTTTTATCTTGAAGGGAGTGTTTGTAAAGCTTGATGGAGGTATAGTGAGGAAACTATAAAAATACATGAATGAATATATATGTTATGCCGGATTGTAATCCAACTCGCTTTGTTATGTATTCTTTATTTATCCGGGTTTCGGATATTTAGAATTGGATAATGCTCAACAGGAACATATCTCGCTTCATGAATATTACCTTTAAATTACTCAGTCGCTCTCCCAAAAACACAATAAACACACAGTATAAATTAAACTCATATGTATTCTTTAAACATGGATACATAAATGGGGTATTAAAACCTCTACTATATTGAGTAGGATTCTTATATATGTCATACACTGTGACTGATAGAGAGTTGAAAGGATTTTACTCTCTAATGCAATATAGTTGTCACTTACAAAGTATAAAAATTGAAAAATATGCAGTTGCATAAAATATTGTACATACACGAATAATAAATATTAATGACAATATCTATGAGGGCCAAGTGTATGACGCTAGGTATAGTAATTACAAGGTAGGGCAACTGAGGTCAACTACTCAGCTGCGCATAAGGCTGCGCGGCGTGAAATACAAAAAATGCCGGGCTCAGGTGTGCACTCAAAGGTACCGCTCTCGGGGGTACAGGTCAGACGGACTGAGGTCAGGTTAAATATAATCTCGATTTAGTGCAACGTTAAATCGAGATTAGAAGCTATGAACTTCGCTTTAGTATAGCGGGAATGATAATTTAAATCTGAATTTAACTATCAAAGGGTTATTGTGAATAATTTCTCACATGACACACAAAAAATAAATTCAATCGTAAATTAGTTAATATTACACGGAGTAAGGAAATCAGATTCACAGTAAATGTAGTAAATAAATTATAGAGGCATAAAATAGCTATAGATGAGTACGTTTGAATTAATTAACAAACTACCGGTACTTAACCCTTAAAAAGCGGCTCACCACATAAGTCGAGTTGAAAAAACTGGCAAAAAAAGGGTGGAAATCGAGTGAAAATGGGGGGGATAGTAATGATCCATACGTCCGACATCTGTGGCCTCCCGGCCCACACTAACTCCAGTTCCCCCACCGCGCGTGAGGATGACAGTGTAACCAATAGTTCGCTAATAGTGAGCAAGGTAGCAAAATCAGCTAAACTTCCATCTTCGAGGTAACACTGTCAGTGCTCCACGAGTGCTACGTAGCTGTATGTGGCGTCATTGTGTAGCGATTTCCATCTAGTTTTCGGCGCAATACAGTTCCTTTCATACTGATGGTTGATATAGCAGTCAGAACGGCCCAGAAAGGCCCAAAACGGCCACAGAGCACCCGCTAGAGGAGGGTTAAAGTAACGCAGAATGGAGTAGCGCTTTATTATCGCTTTAATAAGAGTTATAATGACTTAGATACAAAACAAAGTAGTATTTAATAAATAACCAAAGATGATGGTATCAGAAGGAGTTTGAATAAATGAACAAACTACTGAATGGAACGCAGAACTAAGTAGCGCTTTACTATAACTTTAATAATCGTTATAATGATTTAATTACAGAACGAAGTAGTAATATATCAATAGCCAAACATAGAGGCTTGATAAATAAAGGAATGTATAATCTAAATTCCTAAATTGGTGGCGAAAGAATTATAAAGCCCGGGTATCGTATATGATTAGATTATTTACAAGAACTAATACAAATAGGTATCTTGAATATAGATTAATTCTAACTCAACGGACGGGTTCTTTACTTTTAATGGTGGCGAATTTATACTATAAATATTCTCTGGTTAGCAATGGATGTAATATGGCCCTGAGTTTAGGAGTTAAGTTTAGGTCATTCAGAAGGAAAATAGCCCTCGTTATACAATTAACTTCGACACGCAATGAATAATAACACAATAGCATAGAATCTGAGAGCATTCACTAAGCAACATGTGTAATCTTGACTATATAACGTATGTAAAAATAATTGAACAAATCCTGTAACACGAATTACATAGAAAATACACCGTACTTATATAAAATCACTGCACGGATCAAAGTTGGATAAAAACTTACACATGAAACAAATTGACAAGGGAAATCTTAGAAGTGGATCTCTAAGAACAAGTTAAAT
The DNA here is from genome assembly GCA_032716605.1 of Paralithodes platypus. Taxonomy (NCBI): domain Eukaryota; kingdom Metazoa; phylum Arthropoda; class Malacostraca; order Decapoda; family Lithodidae; genus Paralithodes; species Paralithodes platypus. Next base: position 20,798,434 of record CM064505.1, read on the forward strand.
TGAACACACATATTTTATATTACCTTCACAATAATTCCCAACACTTTGAAAACACAGACACTTTAAGGTATGGGTTACAGGAGAAGTATTTTCCATGAGGGAGAATCTGGACGACGTAGGACTCGTAGTTCTTCCTCTGGCTGGACGTTAAAGGGAGCTGCCTCTCTCACGGACAATAGAGAAGGTTGCTCCTGGCTCCTCTAACACACACTCGTTCGCCACCCTAGTAGGACTTTGCTACAGGGACAGGCTTGTCCTATAGAAAGTCTACAACTATTTTCTACCCACTAAAAGTTAGACGAGTGGAAGGTAGGAACCGTAGTTGCATACCTTCCCTCAATTTCAGTCATGCTATATTTGGGTGATAATTTGAACTCAATTTGACCTATTTCAATATAGTGGGGACATGGGGATTTCATTTTTGTCTTTATTGTGAAGGCAATGATTATTCTAAAAATATACTTGCCCTAATAATACATGTACAAGGTTATTCTCTATAACTTAAAATTATACTCTTTATATAAAAAGCTTGCATGGCTGCATGATAAATGTTTTTCTGTTATTCACACTTCCTGACTTTTTCTAGATTGCAGGCCATGCTTTCGTTCCTCTTGATTCTTTTTTCTACTATTTCCAATCCTCAAGTGAGGTACTGTAGAGGTGATTCTCTTGGTCCCATCCGTAGAGGTACTGCACTGGATCTTGATGTGGCATTTGCATAAACTCTTCCTCGTTGTATAATAAATCTGGCTGCTGTTGCGTATTTGCCTTTGGTGTTTGTCCCAGGCTCTGCCATTGGCTGGACAGGTATCCCCGTGATTGGTCGGGGCTTGAACTCCTGGTAGGTCCCGGATGTGGTGACCTTTGGCGGGTAGACTGTCCTATTCCTGCAGAGATTAGAGCATGGGTAGGCCTTCCTTGCTGGGTAGACTGTGTTACTGCTGCAGGTATTCGAGCATGGGGAATTCGAGGGAACTGTGTTGCTTCTCTGTTCATCTTCTGCCTTGTTCTTTTGCTCTCCTTTACTGCGGCTATTTTGGCTATGGTAGGCTGTTCCCTTTCCTGCATTGTCAGAACCTCTGCAGGGTTTGCTATGCCCCTAGTTTGCAACCCCGTCATCTCAATATACATACAAAACTAACCACTACCTCCTCTTAACACACAATGCCAAGAGAAGTATGATGTTTTAGCACAATACCCTATTCCAAGTAAGTATGCACACACTCACTTATCCAGGGAACCTGGATGAGGATAAACGTCTTAAAACAGTAGGCTGAATGGGGTCGAATGGCTAGTACCTAGAAAGAGAATAAAAAGCAGGTCGGTCACCTTAATGTGCCCACGAGTAAGAAGCAGGAAGCGGAAAGATAGGGCGATAATAAAGAGGAATGAGGGGGGAAAATAAGAGGAATGGGGGGGGGGCGGGAATAAGAGGAATGAAGAGGGATATTAACCCTTCTTTAGCGGCCTATGCGGTTTATTTATATGTACCGCCCAGCGGGGTGTTTTTAGCCAAAATAGGGCTGTTTACGTGATCATTTTCATGCCTAAATAAGACCCAGAACGTAAAACAAGTATCTATCCCTGAAAGGGCATAAACAGAGCTTTCGAATGACACCATAACGATCCTTGTATGATGGATAGTTTTCTTGCAATAACCGTGCAACGCGAGTGCAAAAAGCAGGTAATTAGCCACTTTCCCCATATAATTCAGTATGTAGCGAGTGAGAGAGGGAGGAGGGAGCTGAGATTCGTGTCAGTAGGTTCGCCGCGGTGGTCTGGAGCAGTCATACGCTCGCTAGTCTCCTGCCACCACTTGTCTCTCTCTCTCAGCAACATTACGTGCTGAAATTGCCACTCGACCTATGTCGAGCGCCGCCACATAGTCCAGCTTTATTAAATACGACTTATGTGGTGAGCCGCTCTTTAAGGGTTAAGGATGATAATAACAAGAAAATAAGGCGATAATAAAGAGGAATAGGAAAGATAGGCGATAATAAAGAGGAATGAGGGAGATAATAAAGAGGAATGAGGAGAGAAATAAGGACGATACTAAAGAGAAATGAGGAAATAAGGCGATAATAAAGAGGAATGAAGAGGAAAATTAGGCTATAATAAAGAGGCAAGAGGAGGAAATAAGGCAATAATAAAGACGAATGAGGGGAAAATATGGCGATAATAAAGAGGAATGCTAAGGCGATAATAAAAATGAATGAGGGGAAAAATAAGGCGATAATAAGAGGAATGAAGGGGTAATAATACGATAATAAAGAAAAATAAGGCAATAATATAGATGAATGAAGGGAAAAATAAAGCAGAATAAGGCGATAATAAAGAGTAATGAGGGGTATAATAAGGCGATAATAATGAGGAATGAGGGGTATAATAAGGCGATAATAATGAGGAATGAGGGGTATAATAAAGCGATAATAATGAGGAATGAGGGGTATAATAAAGCGATAATAATGAGGAATGAGGGGATAATAAGGCAATAATAATGAGGAATGAGGGGTATAATAAGGCGATAATAATGCGGAATGAGGAGTATAATAAGGCGATAATAATGAGGAATGAGGGGTATAATAAAGCGATAATAATGAGCAATGAGGGGGAAAATAAGGCGATAATAATGAGGAATGAGGGGAATAATAAGGCGATAATAATGAGGAATGAGGGGGATAATAAGGATAATAAAGAGTAATGAGGGTGATAATAATGCGATAATATAGATGAATGAGGGGGATAATAAGGCGATAATAAAGAGTAATGAGGGGGATAATAAGGCGATAATATAGATGAATGAGGGGGATAATAAGGCGATAATAAAGAGTAATGAGGGGGATAATAAGGCGATAATATAGATGAATGAGGGGGATAATAAGGCGATAATAAAGAGTAATGAGGGGGATAATAAGGCGATAATATAGATGAATGAGGGGGATAATAAGGCGATAATAAAGAGTAATGAGGGGGATAATAAGGCGATAATATAGATGAATGAGGGGGATAATAAGGCGATAATAAAGAGTAATGAGGGGGATAATAAGGCGATAATCATGAGGAATGAGGGGTATAATAAGGCGATAATAATGAGGAATGAGGGGTATAATGAGGCGATAATAATGAGGAATGAGGGGATAAAAAGGCAATAATAATGAGGGGTATAATAAGGCGATAATAATGAGGAATGAGGGGTATAATAAAGCGATAATAATGAGGAATGAGGGGATAAAAAGGCAATAATAATGAGGGGTATAATAAGGCGATAATAATGAGGAATGAGGGGATAATAAGGCAATAATAATGAGGGGTATAATAAGGCGATAATAATGAGGAATGAGGGGTATAATAAGGCGATAATAATGAGGAATGAGGGGTATAATAAAGCGATAATAATGAGGAATGAGGGGGAAAATAAGGCGATAATAATGAGGAATGAGGAGAATAATAAGGCGATAATAATGAGGAATGAGGGGGATAATAATGCGATAATAAAGAGTAATGAGGGGGATAATAAGGCGATAATAAAGAGTAATGAGGGGGATAATAAGGCGATAATAAAGAGTAATGAGGGGGATAATAAGGCGATAATATAGATGAATGAGGGGAATAATAAGGCGATAATAAAGAGGAATAAAGAGGATAATAAGGCGATAATAAAGAGGAATAAAGAGGATAATAAGGACGATCAATTATAAAATACAAGAGCGTGGTGAAAATATTGTGTGGAGATAGGAGGCAATGTGAGAGAGAGAGAGAGAGAGAGAGAGAGAGAGAGAGAGAACGTGAATGTATAATAGCAAAAATAATAATAGTATTACTAATACTAATCGATTCATATCGTGTATGTGTGTGTGTGTGTAAGAAAGGGGGCGATGAATGAGAGGAAGAGAGAGAAAGACGGATAGACGAAGGGAGTAATGAACCTAAAAAATACAAATGGAGTAAAGAGACAAATATAATCTTGCGAGAGTATTACAGAAAACGAGACTTATAAACGGGTACCTGAAAAAAAGGTTCCTTAATGATGATAATGAGAGAGAGAGAGAGAGAGAGAGAGAGAGAGAGAGAGAGAGAGAGAGAGAGAGAGAGAGAGAGAGAGAGAGAAGGGGGGAACTGAGAAAATAGTAAAATATTGAAAGAGAAAGTGGAGACATAGCGAGTATCGAAAATAGAGGCGCATCGTAAAATATATATATATATATATATATACAAAATGTCTAGATGGGTAATGATGATGAGGAGCTTTATACCAAAGGAGAGAGAGAGAGAGCGCGCGAGAGAATGTGTGGGTTTAAACATTCAGATACAGACATAGCCCTACATACAACAATAGTCACATAATCTCCTTTTGACAGTGATAATAACCCTTTCATTACCGGTGACATCCTTGGCATTATAATCTGGCAACTATTAGACGATTTCATTCAGCTTAGGAAAGATGCATATCAATTATAAGGCTACAGACTATCTCAATTCATTATATTAGCTATCATAAATTCTTCTTAAGTTTCATAAAAATCGTCTATATGTAGGTAGAATACAACTGAAAAGACGTCGTTTGTACAGAAGGGGCTATTTATTGCATCCTCTCCATAAATTCCGTTGAGGGGAGATAATAAAGAAAAAGAGCAGATAGGCTAGTTATGGGAGTTGTGGTCCGGTACAATGAAGTACGAGAAGAAAGAGTGAGAAAGAGAGCGAGAGAATAATAGAGAAAGAGTACCGGTAAGGGAGAATACCGGTACCACTACTACTACTATTACTACTACTATTTTTTTCTTTTAAACCACTCAGCCTGTGCATCCCCTCTTTGGACCCTAAACCAGGTCAGAACAGTCATCAAAGCGCCCGACTTGGTTGTCATTCAGCTACTTCCTATTCCGGGGTAAGCTCTCAGACTCATCATCGTGGATTACTACCACTACATTGATTTGTATTTAATATTGTTCATACATTTTATTTCACAAACATCAGATATTACTATTCTACACCATGCAACTTCAATCCAGTCGCCTCCCTATGCGACCCTCTGCCACTGCTGTCTCGTAGTCCACGTCTGCCACCGTCGCTGATTGTGGTGCAGACAGTCTTGTTCCCCACAGGCATAGTAGTGCTGATCTGAGCAATGAGAAAGATAGACGGCACCTCATCCAGGCTACGACGTGGCTCCTGGGCTGTTACTTTTTCTCTGCGATGATCTCTGCCAGTTGAATAGAAGCACTGGTCCCTGGGTCCCATCCGTCCAGATGTGGTGAAGACTAGTGGGGTAAAGCAGCCTTGTTCGATATTTAAGATCCTCTCCCCATATGCCCTGACCTTCTCTCGTTCGTTCCTCTTGTGTGCAGCATCCAGAGACAGCTCGCTGGAGCTATGGGCCATTAGGTCAAATACTCTTATGTCAAAGAACGCTCGCTGTTCATTTGTCCAAAAACCTCTTGCACTAACGTCCGTCCACTCGTGCTTTATTGGATGTGTTGGCCGTCCTGTGCTGCAAGAAATGTTAGGACAGGCTCCCGCAGAACGATGTGTCATTTTAGGACTTGGGTAAATTCGGCAATGTTCACATTAACAGCCCTATACTACTACTACTACTACTACTATTACAGTATTTCTACTACTACTACTACTACTACTAGTACTACTACTACTACTACTATTAGTACTAGGGTACTACTACTAATACTATTACAATAAAAATATTAATACCAATAATATATATTATATGAAATGCGAGCAGAAAGAGCGAGAAAGATAGAGACGGTGGGAGAGTAATAAAGCAAACAGAGTAGGTAACGATATGAGAGAAAAGGTGGTGGGCCCCCGATAAGAATGATGAAGGAAGTAAGGATAAATGAGGGGAAGGGGGGGGGGGGGCTGACAATGGGTCCAGTCTCCATTCACACCCACCCACCCCCCACCCCTCACCTCCCCCCTTCTCTCTCGAAAGAGAGCTATTTATTGGGGGTATCAAGTAAATGTTTTTAAATATTTTTGACAGTAGATTTCTGCCCTCACAATCCCTTTTAAGATTCGATTACGCATTTCTTTTCTGTTTTCTGGCTATTATTAGACGGTTTTATTCAGATTAGGAATTGTATATGGAAGTCAGAGGGTATATTTGAGATAGTATTAACCCTTTTAGTTTAGAAAACTACCCCAAACGCCTAGCTTCCCTTGAGGCTATATACATACAAACTCTCCGCCCCACCTTAAACACCCAGATCGAAAACTTCCAGGCCCCCCCGAGTGCAAAACGTCCCCCCTACAGTAGCCCGACGCCCTCTGCGACCCTACCCCCTCCCCCTGTATTACCAGCCAACCAGCAACCTACCCCTTCCCACAACTATCAACTGAGATCATCTAGGCCACCCCTAACCAACCAGGATCTACCACCCCAGGTGTACCCCCCCCCCCCCCCCAGGTCAACCTGTCAGGTCTAGCCCTGCCCCCTCCCCCATCCCAGGTCAATTTGACTCCTATATATACACCTAAGGACCCCAAGTCAAATAATTACCTCTTCAAACCTGAAGATGGAGACAGCTATTTAGCCTACCTAAGGTCACCTAAGGTTGTATTCGCCACTCTCCTAAGATTTAAGAATTTTGTCATAATGTTCCAAAAGTTGTGAGACATAATCTTCCTGCTCTGAACCCATGTTGACCGGTGTTGTGTAGTTCATGTGCCTCCATGAATGTTGAGATTTTGCTTCGCAGGACTCTCTCGAAAACTTTAATGATGTGGGATGTTAGAGCTACCGTGCGGTATTTTTTTGGCAGTACTTTACTCCCTCCTTTATGCAGAGGGGCAATTATTGCGTTTTCAAGCTATCTGGTAATTCGCCAGTGTCTAGACTCCTCCTCCACATTATAGCCAAGGGTTTGGAGAGGTTTTCCTTACATTTCTTCATTAGGATCGAACTCCATGAGTCCGGACCTGGTGCCGAGTGGGATGGCATGTTGGAAATGGCCTCTTCTATGTCTTTTGGACCGAAATCAATATCCAGAATCTGGGGGGTTTCTGCAATGGAGTTTTCCAGGAAAAATTCATTTTGGTCTCTGATGGCTTTTATTTCGTCAGGCTCACTGAAGGCCATTTCATACTGCCGGCGTAAGAGTTCGCTCATTTCCTTTTTGTCCCTTACTTACTGGGCCTATGTTAGATGCTGTTTTAGTCTTTTGTTTGGCATATGAAAAGAAGTACTTGGAACTTTCCTGTATACCTGCAATAGCTTTCCTCTCCTCTTCTATATGTTGCAGCTCAATATGAGATTCATAGTCTTTGCTCAATTTCCACAATTTTCCATCTATTTACCTATCCTGTAGATTTTGTTGCATGCGTTGTTGTGATAGTAATTTCCTCCTTCTGTACAGATTCCTTCTTTCTCGTTCTTGTTTGCTTCTTCGTCTTGTTTGTCTTTCAGGTATGTGGTGGCTTCAGATTTGGGTCATGATTTTTTTATTAGGACTAGACACTCTGAAGGTGTCAGGTTATTCATTAAATCTTTCCAGTCTATTTCATTAATGTTGTGTGTTATTTCGTCTACCGGTATGTTGTTCAACATAGGCCAACTACTGCAGAATATCAACGAAAATCGAAGAAAATTAGTTAGACAAATTGAGAAATTGAATAAAAAAACTCATTAATGTTGAAATAGCAATTTCCCTCAACCTCGTATGCCTTAATGAATAGGCCTATATATATATTTTGTTTTTGGTTTTGTTCTATGTGAATGACGGAGACAAAAGGCATAACTGCCTGCAGCGACTGCCTCCCCCAGAGTCGAAAGAGTGACAGGGCCAAAATCAAGGGACGTTTGAGCTAAAATGCCTGGACACATGGATTTTGAAGCAATTTAAGTCATAGGAAGAGGGAAAGACTGATTCTGGGAGAGAGTTCCAGAGTTCAGCAGTTGAATAAAAGAAAGTCTGAGAATAGCATTTCACTCTTGGGTTGGAGAGTTGCTCAGAGTAGGGGTGGGATTGTGTTGCAAGGCGGGTACTACGTACCCTACGTAGAGGAGGTGGTATACACTGGGAAAGCTCCGAGGAACACTGATTATTGTAGTAGCGATAGAATTAGAATAGCGAGAGATGCAACATTGCGGCGCAGAGAAAGAGATTACAGAGAGTTGGTGAGTGGACGGGAGTTAATGATACAAAAGGATTTCCTTTCTACTTTGTCTAGGAGTGCGATGTGAGAGGATCCTCCCCACACATGTGAACAATACTCAATACAAGGATGAACTGTACCCCTGTGCACAGCTAGAAGCTGCGCAGGGGTAAAGAACCCTTTGAGGCGGTTGAGCACACCCAGCTTCTGGTATGGGAGGCTGCCTTAGCGAGGCTGGTAATATGGTCCTTCCAAGTGAGAGCAGAAGAAATAGAGACTCCGAGAACATTGAGAGAAGATGAAGGGTTGATTTTTGTATTGTTGAAGAATAAGGGATAGTCCTCTGGAGGTTCCTGACGGGTAGTAATATGGATAAATTGAGTCTTGGAAGAATTAAATGCAACAAGGTTTTATCTACCCCAATTGGAAATAGTAGCTAGATCAGAAGACAAGTGTTTTATGGCTTCATTACATTTGCTTTTGAGGGACTGCCGGCGGGGGCGTTTTGGAAAACTAATTGAGTGGTGTAAGGTAGAGTTGTCTACATATGAATGGATGGGACTGGATGTACAGTTGAGAAGTTCATATATGAAAATTAGAAAGAGAATAGGAGATAGGACAGAACCCTGAGAAACACCGTAGTTGATAGGATGAGGAAATGAACGATAGCCATCCACAACGGTAGCTATGGAACGGCCGGAAAGGAAATTAGAGACAAAGGCACAGATGGAGAGACAGAAACCGAAGGAGGGCAGTTTGGAAATTAAAGATTTGTGCCAGAATCTATCGAAGGCCTTCGTTATATCTAGTGCAACAGAAAAAGTCTCACCGAAGTCCCGAAAGTTGGATGACAAAGAGTTAGTAAAATATGAAAGAAGATCACCAGTAGAGCGACCCTTAACCTATGGGCTGCGGATCTACTTATATAAGGCCTACTGCTGCGCTGCGGAACTGCTTATATAATCCCAGGCCTAAAAAAAAAACATTTAAACCAGCCCAGTATCAATTTTTTTTTTTTTTTTTTTTTTTTTTTTTTTATATTTTTTTTTTATTGCACCTTGGCCATGGCAAATATCACTCCTCCACATCCCCTCCTTCCCCCCCCCCCCCTTCAATTATCACCTATTCTCCCTCTTATTCCCTTATTTCGTCGATATATTTTCGTGCTATCAATAGCGAGTCATAAGAGGGATGTGCTTGTATATGCTACATAGCGAATGAAAGAGAGAAAGAGAGACAATTACACGACAGTGTCTCTCCAGACGTCATGACAGGTGGTAGGCTGGCAGGCTGGCTCAGCCTTTGGTTATGTAACTCCCGATCTAATTTGCCGATTTTGACCATCCAAACGCTGTTTCCACTTGTTTTATTGTTGTAACAGGTTAATACCTTTATAATCAGCGTAAAACAGGCGCATATGGATAAGTATTAATGATATTTATTGTACGATGATTATTTGAGTATAGGAAACAGTCGAAATACCTCTGCACAGGAAAGGGGGGCCACTACCCTACCTCAGCACTTCTTAGGTTAAGGAAGCCATACTGGCGATCTGAGAGCAGATTATGAGAAGACAAATGCTTAAGAAATTTGGAAGCAAGAATAGTTTCAAAAACTTTAGAGATACAAGAGATGAGAGCAATTGAACGATAGTTGGAGGGTTGAGAGCGGTCACCCTTCTTTGGGAGAGGTTGAATGAGAGCAAACTTCCAGCAACAAGGGAAGACGTTAGACGAGAAACAGAGACGAATGAGTTTGCCTAGGCAGGGGGTCAGCATGGAAGCACAGTTTTTAAGTACAACAGGAGGAACACCGTCCGGACCGTATATATATTGAGTATATATCACAAATACACGTGAACCACTAAATGTTTCTAATCTCTCAGTGGGGTTCGAACCGCCGACCGTCAGGACGATGGCCGACGCTTGGTGTAGTTGATTAAAGCGTCGGCTATCGTCCTGACGGTCGGCGGTTCGAACCTCACTGAGAGATTAGGAACATATATATATATATATATATATATTATAATAATTATATATATATATATATATATATATATATATATATATATATATATATATATATATATATATATATATATATATATATATATATATATATATATATATATTCATTAAGGCATACGAGGTTGAAGGAAATTGCTATTTCAACAGTAATGAGTTTTTTATTCAATTTCTCAATTTGTTTAACTAATTTTCTTTGATTTTCGTTGATATTCTGCAGTATAATACTGTATTTATATAATCATACCACATGACTGTATAAGAAAATATTGAGCAGATATTTAACTACCAGAATTGATTAAATTAAACTAAAGCACACACACATACACACACAGGCACACCCACACACACACACCCACAGACACACCAACACCCACACGCACACCCACAGACACACCCACACACATACATAAAACAAGTTACCGGTACCGTAAATCTCCATAATATAGAGGGCAAGCGGTGTGAGGATGTGGAGTGGAAGATAGATAGCAGAGGGGGGGGGGGTGTGTAATAAATATAGACTTAAGGGGAGTGATGAAGGTTAGTTGGATCTACAATACCTGAAGGGGAGATTTTTAGTTTGTTCCCTACACCTCCATCAAGCTTAAAATGTCACCCCTTAGACCCCCTTTCAGGATATACTTTTACATTTTTCGGTAAAATATTTTCCGGCCAAAGGCCGGTTCCTCTTAAATTTCAGGCTCGCTAATGCTCGCCAGAAAAAAATTGACACCTAATATATGACACGAATTACAAAGAAAATGGCCGAAAGCTCTTAACTCCTTGCGACACATATGACGCGATAGCGTCATATGGAACTTATGACCAAAAACCCATATGACGCGATCGCGTCATATGGACTTATCTACATGCCTCTCCAATAAGTTTATGACGCGATTGAGCGTCATATGGAGCTCAGTAAGTCCGGTAAGTTAGATGACGATCTGTCGGTTGGTGGCAACCCCAGGTTTCTCCGACAATTCTAACGGCCAGCAGTGTGGTTTTGACAGTTGTGTGGTGCAGTGGCAATGATACCGGGCTCCCGCCTCCGTAGACTTACTGGAACATAATATGTCACAAGGAGTTAAAATCGCCAAACTAATGGGCCGAACGTCTTAAAATCTGAAAACTAGTGGGGCTAAGCTCTTCTTCCTCAAGGCAACCAGGGTGGACTATTGATGACTCTTGTATTGGTTATGTCCTTAACCCCTCGAGTACCAGAGACGCACATTATGCGTCGGCAATGTATGTTAAGCTAAACCCCAAAGCAGCATAGGGTGCGTTGCGGTCCTATGGCACCTAGAGGGCTCAGATTTGTATGGGAACTGTGTAAGTATCCCACGCAACAATCCCGATGGTGGAAAACTCTCAAAGTCCAGCCGCGTGCGCGTGAGTGTGCAAAAACATGTTTTTACATGTTTTTTGCCTACCCATTTCCCCATGTTAATTCCGACTTTCGGGCGCCCCGTAGGACCCTTTAATGACCTAGGGGATCGTTTTTTTGTGGTGTTTCCTTCATTTCTAACCCATTCCAGGTGTTTTCTGAATTTTTTTTTTTGACAACCTGCTGGTTCTGGAGTGTACATTTATCAACTTTGCAAACCAGAGTGGTATCGCACACACAGATCCCACCCGTATACTGTGCACCACCATTCAGCTTGTCTGTCGTCGTCGTCGTCCGTCGTCGTCCGTCATCGTCCGTCGTCGTCGTCGTCCGTCCGTCTGTCTGTCCGGAAACTCCTCCTAGACCGTTCGATGGATTTTCACCAAATTTCACAGGTATATCCATTTGGTCAATGCGATGGTCAGTCAAAAAGAAATTTTCCATTTAACTTAAAGGATAAGGTCAAATTCAAGGTTAAAAATAAGGTCAATATTTCATATTTTTTAGTTTACTCAAATGTACTTCATTTTCACTCTACAAGTTACTGCTAACCTTGGTATCGTATTGACCAAATTTAAGGTAAATATTCTTAAGGGTAAGTTCAAAGGTCAAGGTCAAAGGTCAAAATAAGTTTTTCACTAGTATTTCTTATACTAACTGTTAGATTCTCACTAGGCTTACCATGTATATTCGGAATACCTAGGCCAAGGTCATACAAGAAACTATACAATTCCATATGAAAGGTCAAGGTCACAGGTCAAGGTAAAAAAAAGGTCAATATGCTATTTTCTTTACTTTTCATGCAAACTTCACATTTGGTGAGATAGTTCCACTTCAAATGAAAAGGAAAATAATACATTTGGACACACATATCATAAAGGTCAAGATAAAGGTCAAAGGTCAAGGTCAACTAGTCTATTAATATATATGAAACTAACTGATAGATTTTAATATAATTAGGCATGCTTATTTGATTTTCGGGGGCAATGTCAATGAAAAAATAAATAATAATCTTACATAAAGGTCAAGGTCAAAGGTCAACTTTTACAATTTATTTTACTGTTTACTCAAATATCTTCATTTGCACTATACAAGTTACTGGTAACAATGATATCGTGTTGCCCAAATTTTAGATCATTATTCTAAAGGGTAAGGTAAAAAATCAAGGTCAAAGGTCAAAATAAGTTCTTCACTAGTACAGTATTTCTTATATTAACTGTTTGATTCTCACTAGGCTTATCATGTATATTCGGAATACCTAGGCCAAGGTCATACAAGAAAGTATACAATTCCATAAGTAAGGTCAAGGTCAAAGGTTAAGGTGAAATTTAAGGTCAATATGGTATTTTCAATACTTTTCATGCAAACTTCACAAAATTTGGTGAGATAGTTGCACATTAAATGAAAAGGAAAATACTATATGACATAATAAAGGTCAATATAAAGGTCAAAGGTCATGGTCAACGATTCTATTAACCCAATCGCTGCGGGTGACATTCTGGAATGTTTTGGCAAGTTACAGCAATTTCCAGGCTTTAAAAGCTTATAAAAAACGTAAAAATCGAGTGTCAGTGGGCGGGAGCGTGAGGGGCTCACCTCCGACCCTCAGAGCACCGAGCGGCTCACTGAGGTTGACTGTGTCTCGCGCGGGTGTCTCTCTGTGTCTCCCAGCAGTGTAGCCAAGTGAGCGAGTGTTACATAATAGCGGGTTTCCGCGTTTCACTGGCACCACTGCGGGTGAACCAGACCACATACGGGGCCCGTTCTGGTGTCATTTTGAAGCTATTCTCGCCTAGTTTTCGGCAGAATACACTTAATTTAATGCAGATGCTTGATTTATCATTCAGGACAGCCTGAATATGCCCTAAATAGCCCAAAAATGGCTGCAGCCAAAGGGTTAATATATATGAAACTAAGTGATGGTTTTTAATGAAATTAGGCATGCTTATTTGATTTTCTTAGGCGATGTCAGCAAAACACAACATGTACTCTTACATAAAGGTCAAGGTCATAGGTCAACTTTTACTATATATTTTTAGTTTTTACTCAAATATCTTCATTTTCACCATACAAGTAACTGGTAACTTTGGTATCCTATTGTACAAATTTTAGGTAAATATTCTATAGGGTAAGGTCAAAGATCAAGATCAAGGTAAAAGGTCAAAATAAGTTTTTCACTAGTATTTCTTATATTAACTGTTTGAGTCTCACTAGGCTTATCATTCATATTCGGAATACCTAGGCCAAGGTCATACAAGAAAGTATACAATTTCATGTGAAAGGTCAAGGTCACAGGTCAAGGTCAAATATAAGGTCAATATGCTATTGGCTTTACTTTTCATGTAAACTTAACACAATTTGGTGAGATAGTTGCACTTTAAATCTAAAGGAAAACAATAAATTTTGAGATATCATAAAGATCAAGATAAAGGTCAAAGGTCATGGTCAACTATTCTATTAATATATATGAAACAACTGATGGGCTTTAACTAAATTATGCATGCTTATTTGATTTTCATAGGTAATGTCAATGCAAACACAAATGTACGCTTACATAAAGATCAAGGTCAAAGGTAAAGGTCAAAGGTCAACTTTTATTATTTAAAAAAACAATTACTCAAATTAAGGAAAACAGTTGGTGTTAGTTGCTTGTTACTTAAATAACATATATATCAAATTTCACAAATATTGTAACAATTAAGGTCAAAGGTTAAGGTTAAAAACAAGAGTGTTTGTTATTTTCCCTAAACTCCTCCTAGACTGTTTAATGTATCGTCACCTAATTGTACAGGCAAATTCAGTTGATCAATGCGACGACCATCCAAATATATGTATTATGTTCTTAGTCAAAGGTCAAAAGTCAAGGTCACAGTATATGATCACTATTTGTAATCTATAAGTTTGTATACGAATTACACCATATTCATAATGCTAGTTAATACAAACATTGGTGTTAAGCTTTTTCCTCGATAAGAATTTCTAAGGTGAAAAGTCAAGGTGAAAGGTCAAGGTTAAAGGTCAAAATATGATTTTTGCTAGTATATCCTATATAATTTAAGATTCTCACTAAGCATATCATGCATAATCAGAATTCCTAGGCCAAGATCATACAAGATTATTCATAATTTCATTCGATAGGTCAAGGTCACAGCTCGAGGTCAAATATAAGGTCAATATGCTAATTTATTGACTTCATGTGAACTTCACACAATTCTTTGATACAGTTGTGCTTTAAATGAAAATTAGAATGTTATATTTTCAGACACCATGAAGGTCAAGATAAAGGTCATGGTCAGCCATTCGTTTAATACCTCTTGAACTAGTTGATGATTTTTAACCCTTAACTGGCGGCGCGCAACTTTTGTCGTGTGAAATAAATTTGGACTAAGTGGCGGTTCACAACTTATGTCGTGCGCCATTTTCAGCACGTAATGTTGCTGAGAGAGAGAGCTGAGCGGTGTGAGGAGCCTAGCAACTGTATGACCGCTCACCACCACCGCGGTGGACCAACTGAAGTGAATCCCACCCTTCCCTCCCCTCTCACACTCGCTACACAGGGAATTATGTAGGGAAATTACCTAATTACAGGGTTTTTGCACTCGTGTTGCACGATCGTTGCAAGAGAACCAGCGGTCGTACAAGGATCTTTCGGGTGTCATTGGAAAGCTCTGTTTACGCCCTTGCAGGGATAGATACTTGTTTTACGCTCTGGGTCTTATTTAGGCATGAAAATGATCACGTAAACAACCCTATTTAGGGTTAAAAAAAAACGCTGGGCGCTACGATCCGCTAGACCGCCTAGTCCGCCAATAAGGTGGTAATGATGTGTGGCACGCTTATTTGATTTTCAAGGGTTACATCAATGCAAGCAAAACACGTAATCCTACTTAAAGGTCAAGGACACAGGTCAAAGTAAAAAATCAACCTTCATCATAAAAAATACTCAAATTTTGATAAGCTGACTTAGTTGGGTTTTACATAAATAACACATATATATATATATATATATATATATATATATATATATATATATATATATATATATATATTAAGGTCAAAGGTCAAGGTCAAAGATCAAAATAAACGTGTTAATCAACTTCCCGAAACTTTTCCTAGACTGTTTAACCCTTTCTGTACTGGAGACATCTTTTGTTTATCACATTCTAGCTTTAATTAGCCGTTTTTGTAGAGCTTAAGAAGGAACTGTGGTGGAAAAAGGTTTATTTGGATAGTTGAAAGCCTGCTAATTAAACTAAATACAATCGTCTATTATTATCCAGTATAAAATTAAAAGGAAACTGGTACTGAACAGGTTAATGTATCGTCACCAAATTTTGCAGGCAAATTCGGTTGGTCAATTGTCGCCCCCTATCGGGGGCGAGTTGTTTTCGGGGCAAATCCTCCAGTATTCTTGGTGATATAATCAATGATGATGGTGATAGTAGTAGTGATGATGGTGATAGTATTGATGATGACAGTAGCGGAGATGGTAGTAACAGCAGGTATGATGGTGATTGCAATGATGATGGTGATAATAGTAGTGATGATGGTGATACTTGTAGTGATAATTATGACAGTAGTGATGATGATGGTAGTAACGATGGTAACAGTAGTAGTGATGATGGTAACAGTAGTAGTGATGATGGTGATAGTACTAGTAGTAGTGATGATGGGTATAGTAGTAATGATGGTGGTGACAGTAGTAATGATGATTGTAAGTGATGGTGATAGATGTAGTGATAATGATGACAGTAGTGATGATGGTAGTGACGATGGCGATAGTAATGGTTATGGGGACTGTTGTAGTGATGATAGTAGTGATGATGATGATAGTAGTACGGTAGTCATAATGGTGGTATTAAAAGTGATGATGGTAACCCATCGCAGAGTTGGGTATGTCGTTTTGATTTTGGGCAAAGCGGCACTTCTACTTTATATTATATTGCCTGGTGCTCAGTGGGTTAATAGGCTACATATAACAGATACTAACACCACACACACCTTGCGGCCCATACGAGAGAGAGAGAGAGAGAGTGTGTTTGTGTGTGTGTTTTTTTTTCTATTTGGATGAGGGAGACAAAATGCTGGACTGCCTGTAGCGAGTGCCTCCCCCGTACTTGAAAGAGTGACAGGGCCAAAGTCAAGGGACGTTCGAGTCAAAATACCTGGACACACAGAGTTTGAAGTAATTTAACCCATAATTAGCGGCGAGCAACATAAGTCGAGTTAAATAAAGCTGGACTATGTGGCGGCGCTCGACATAACTCGAGTGGCAATTTCAGCACGTAATGTGGCTGAGAGAGAGAGACAAGTGGTGGCAGGAGACTAGCGAGCGTATGACTGCTCCAGACCACCGCGGCGAACCTACTGACACAAATCTCAGCTCCCTCCTCCCTCTCTCACTCGCTACATACTCAATTATGTACCGAAAGTACCGAATTACCTGCTTTTTGCACTCGCGTTGCACGGTTATTGCAAGAAAACTATCCATCATACAAGGATCGTTATGGTGTCATTCGAAAGCTCTGTTTATGCCCTTTCAGGGATAGGTACTTGTTTTACGTTCTGGGTCTTATTTAGGCATGAAAATGATCACGTAAACAGCCCTATTTTGGCTAAAAACACCCCGCTGTGCGGTACACATAAATAAACCGCATAGGCCGCTCGTAAGGTGTTAAGTCATAGGAGGAGGGAAAGCCTGATTCTAGAAGAGAGTTCCAGAGCTCAGCTGTTGAATAGAAGAAAGACAGAGTAACGTTGCATTCTTGGGTTGGAGAGTTGCATATAGTAGTGGTGGGATTGTGTTCCAAGATGGGTACCATGTACCCTACGTAGAGAATTAGATGCTATACACTGATAGAGCTCTGAGGAGCATTGATTTTTGTAGTAGCGATAGAATAGCGAGAGAGTTGCAACATTGCAGCGAAGAGAGAGAGATTGCAGAGAGTAAGTGAATGGACGGGAATTAATGATACGAAAGACCTTCCTTTCTACTTTGTCTATGAGTGTGGTGTGAGAGGAACCTCCCCACACATGTGAACAATACTTAATACAAAGACGCACTGTGGCCCTGTACAGAGCAAAAAACTGTGCAGGGGTATAGAACCCCTTGAGGCAGTTGGACACACCCAGCTTCTGCGAGGCTGCCTTAGCAATACTGGTAATATGGTCCTTCCAAGTGAGAGCAGAAGAAACAGAGACACCAAGAATATTGAGGGAAGATGAATGATTGATTTTTGTATTGTTGAAGGATAAGGGATAGTCCACTGGGGTTTCCGGACGGGTTGTAAGATGGAGAAATTGGGCTTTGGAAGCATTTAATGGAACAAGGTTATCTCTGCCACAATTGGAAATAGTAGCTAGATCAGAAGAAAAGTGTTGTATGGCTTCATTACTTTTGTTTTGTTTAAAGGGAGTTCTGGCTGGGGCGTTCTGGAAAACTAATTGAGTAGTGTAAGGTATCTGCGTATGAATGGATAGGACTGGAGGAACAGTTGGGAAGATAATTTATGAAAATTAGAACGAGAATAGGAGATAGGACAGAGCCCTGAGGAACACCGGAGTTGATAGGATGAGGAAATGAGCGATGGCCGTCCACAACCGCAGCTATGGAATGGCCGGAAAGGAAATTAAGGCAGATGGAGGGATAGAAACCGAAGGAGAGTAGTTTAGAAATTAAAGATTTGTGCCAGACTCTATCGAAGGCCTTCGTCATGTCTAGTACAATAGAAAAGGTCTCACCGAGGTTCCGAAAGGAGGATGATCAAAAGTTAGTAAGATATGAAAGAAAATCACCAGTAGAGCGACCTTTAAAGAAGCCATTACTGGCTCTCTGATTATGAGTTTGGCTATTTTAAAACATATTGCCCCATGCATATGTCAATTTTAAGACCTTTCATGGCATTTAGGTGTTGGTTGTAGGCCCACTACACACACTCACTCTCTCTCTTTCTCTCTCCCCCCCCCCCCCAACGTCTCAGACACCCCATCAATTTCCCATGAACCATGTCCCCCCCCACCCCCCTTTTACCACGGTCACCCCATCTCCATATTTTCCTCTTTTGTTGTCCTTTGCCTTGTTCCTCCCCCCCCCCCCCTTGCTATCCTTCCCCTCTCCTCCCTCCATTCTTCCCTCCTGTACCCCCTCCACTCTCTTCCCTCCCTATCCTCTCCCTTCCCTTTCCTGTATTCCCTCCCTCTCCCTCCTGCACCCTCCATACTTCCCTCCTCTGCCCACCCCCGTCTCTATTCCTTTCCTCTTTCTCTCTCTCTCTCTCTCCCTCCCTCCCTCCCTCCCTCCCCCACCCCCACCCCCCCCTTCATCCGTCCACTTCTCTCCTCTTCATTTACTTCATCGTTTTTGTCTATCCATTTTTGTTAACCCCTTTCTCGTCGTTTTTTATGAGAGTCGCGTAGGGAGAGTTTAGGGGTGGGAAAGTGTTCTTTGTGGACCCCCTTCTCCCTCATGTTTATCCCCATTAGTTTGAGGTTTTAAGTCGTCCGCCTCATTAGTTTGGCTGTTGTAAGACCTTTTGTCTCACATATGTATTAATTTTAAGGCCTTTTGTGCCATTTTACCGAAAAATGCACATATTTTTCTCGCAGGTGGGTCTTGGAGTTATTTTGTATTAAATATATATATATATATATATATATATATATATACCGGGTATATATATAATTATACATATATAAATATATATATATATATATATATATATATATATATATATATATATATATATATATATATATATATATATATATATATACTGTGTATATACTGTATATATACAGTATATACATTTTAGAGATGGACCGAATATTCGCTTCGAAATTCGTATGGGCGAATATTCGTATGTTTGTCAATATTCGTATTCGTATTCGTATTCGAATTTCCATTCATAGCTATTTGCAAATATGCGAATATGTTCACGAAACCAATAGAAGATAATAATTTATACAAAAATGTAAAATATTAAATCTTAAAGTTAACACAAACGAATAAATAACAGTGTAGATGTGCGTTGGGGCCGCTAAAGTGGAATGAAGGAAGACTGAGCAGTGTTGCTACTTAACTTTGTTTAATAGTACCAGATCGAACCAGTGAAAAGTACCAAATTATTCTAAAATTACATCACTGCCCAGTAAGCGAATGTGTGCTGGACCTGGACAGTTGAACCGTCACAATATTGCCATTTCAGACATATCCAATGTAATAGCATGTCACTGAAAAATATTCCATCATATTTCCTCACTGATTTCGTATTTAGTACCAGATATTGACTATTTTATTGGAAAATGTATAAAATGTACTTGAGAGAGTCAAATGTACCAAATGTGGTACTTTAGTACCAAAAAGCGGCAACACTGGGACTGAGGAAGTGTAGAGGTTTCGGTAAGGGTAACTCTCGGCCTCCATTCCCAAGCAAAGTCGCCAACTTAGCGCCTATAGCGCTAGATTTAGAGATGGTTAATCACCAAAAAACATTAATTAAATTACTATGAAATATATAAATGGAAGTAATTGACATGGCATAATATTCAGAGGGATAACTGTTATAAACACCTATTATATTTCAATCCTACTTAAACACTTTTTTAACGCTTTTTCATAGTGAATCTAGCGTCAAAGGAAATTTTGAATTGGCAACTCTGGGTCACCACCAGTGGGCAAGGAGAGTATAGAAGGAGAGGCGACTCTCTGCTTTTGGTTGTAGGCCCTGATACTTACCCCATCTAACGTCAAGCACCCATCAATAGAGAACGGTTAATTTCGAACAGTAACAATACAGTTTATACCCCTCAATAAAGAATGTACCGTTCTTTAGAAAACGGTTATATTCGAGCTATAACTATATAGTTTCTAACATATACTGTATAGGCTACCGCTTGCAGTACTCAATATCTCATATTTGTTCACATTCCATAATAGCTCTTATAGGCTATGTCTAAATAGTAGGCTACTGTTGTCACTCATGATGTTTTAATTGTGATCCCCATTCTGTCATTATCATTATTATCCTACCTTATAGTCCATATTCTACAACAACTAAATATATTGTGCTACATTCCATGTATACAATCTAGTATATGTGCAGCAACTTCACTGTTTTCTGTATAGAATACTTTATCTAATATAATGCATTTGCTATATGTGTAGGTTACTCAACGTCTACTGTATATCTTGTATTGGTTTTGTTCCTTACATTTAAATTTGTATCAGTATCTGTAGGATTTCGTCCATATATGTTCCCCATAGTGTTCGTACGTTTACTGAAAAGTAAATAATCAAACACACACACACTGTGAATCATACAGGTCCTCATATTACTTGCACTGCTTAATTGGTGATAGAGTAAATAAAGACATACCGGTACTCAATTATCTCTCAGACTCTCACGAAGGAATATGCGAGACAACCACAGCAATCATCCCAGTGACTGTCTCTTGAGTAATATATGTTTTTGCAGCTCTACCCATACACGCCATACACTAATAAATACACATACCTTCAGCAACAACATTACCAAAAGTGTGGAACACATCTTTTGCCTCATGTTGTACGTGTTTATAAATATATTTTCTCTCGATGTTACGTGTTTACTATTCAGGTCGACCACTGCAGCACAATACAATGCTAGGGGAATTTATCCACTACCGTTTATTGCTTCTCTGTGTATTTATGAATAATATTCTATAAGCAAGTAATTCCAAACTCACACTCCACAAAAACTAAGAACATAAAATTGAGGGTATGTCTTACATTAAAGATAACCGATCATATGCATGGCATATAATACAACGTGATTAGATTAAGCTATTTATTTATATTATTTAAAACATCTGTAAATTGTGGAGCATCAGACGTCAGACGACCAACCCCGCTATACTAGTTATCTTAAAAGTGGCTGCTTCACACAACACGGGACTGTACAGCTGAACAGGTGTTTTCGTCTTCAGATTGATGTCAAGGTTCTTGAGCCATAACAAACATCTGTAATGACACAAATGCCAGCATTTATGAGTCAGCTATTTACCAAGATAATGTCTCTGGAATCTTGATTCAGTCAGCCATGATTATACTGTATATAGGCCTACTCATATGTGAGTATACTATATACTGTATACTCGTAGATACACCCTACTTATGACTAAGCACTTCACCTTACCTTTGTGAAAGAAGTGACATATGAAATGCTTTTGCTTTTGCTTGAATTTTCCACAAACAACACAGCTGTGACCGTGTTGTTTTGGTGCCGTGTTTGTATCTGCCGAAACGCCATCTGGCAGCTCCCAGTGACATTTGTAAGTGTGCAGACGATGTACCACCGATGGCAAAGCCATCTTCAGGGGTGCTTGGTCAAGACTAGGGATCAATTGGGAGCTCCTTTAACCCTTAATTAGCGGCGAGCAACATAAGTCGAGTTAAATAAAGCTGGACTATGTGGCGGCGCTCGACATAGGTCGTGTGGCAATTTCAGCACGTAATGTTGCTGAGAGAGAGAGACAAGTGGTGGCAGGAGAGTAGCGAGCGTATGACTGCTCCAGACCACCGCGGCGAACCTACTGACACGAATCCCACCTCCTCCCTCCCTCTCTCACTCGCTATATACAGAATTGTATGGGGAAAGTGCCTAATTACATGCTTTTTGCACTCGCGTTGCACGGTTATTGCAAGAAAACTAGCCATCATAAAAGGATCGTTATGGTGTCATTCGAAAGCTCTGTTTATGCCCTTTCAGGGATAGATACTTGTTTTACATTCTGGGTCTTATTTAGGCATGAAAATGATCACGTAAACAGCCCTATTTTGGCTAAAAACACCCCGCTGGGCGGTACATATAAATAAACTGCATAGGCCGCTCGTAAGGTGTTAAGAGCTCTATACTTATTAGATTATTCTTGACCAGTGGGCCTCATAGCTTAAGCGCTCATTGCTGCGTCAGCCATACTCGAGGTGGGATGTATTTGCCTCTGTCTCGCCCTCGACTGCAACCAACTTCCCTTGAAAAAGAACAGAATTGTAGATATTGCACAATGGCATCCAGTCACACCAGTGTAGTTTGGGATTACTTTGAGTTAATCACTAGTGACATGGCAAAGTGTAAGCTTTGCAATAATAAATTTTCTCGTAAAGGAAAATTCACATCGGGGTTGAAAAAACATCTTAGCAACAAGCACCCAGAACTCTTACAATATATTCAAAATTAATTCATACAGTTAATTTATGATATTTAAGAAATTACACATTCACATCGTCATTAACTTCCGGTAATTAATTTCATAGTAATTTAATTAACATTAGTTTGGTGATATACAAAGAAT
The DNA here is from genome assembly GCA_032716605.1 of Paralithodes platypus. NCBI lineage: Eukaryota > Metazoa > Arthropoda > Malacostraca > Decapoda > Lithodidae > Paralithodes > Paralithodes platypus. The sequence goes on from CM064505.1 coordinate 20,821,282, forward strand.
TACCAGTTCTTGAAGGATGAAATAAAAATTGAAATATTCGCAATTCGTATTCGAATTCAAAATTTTACAAACAAAAAATTGCATTCGTATTTGCATTCACAAATAGTGAAAATTGATATTCGTTCCATCTCTAGCTACATATATACAGTATATACATTCTGACATACGGAGCCCTGTATGTTAATTTAAGAGTTAGAATTAGAGTTGAAAGAGTGCCAAACTACCCAGGCGGCGAAGCAGACCAGCGAGCGAATCAGCGAGGGGGAAACCAGCTCGTCCGCATACCAGCAAACAAGCCTTCACACCTGTGTGCGTCATAGGGGACCCTGCAAACTACTTCGATGACCCGAAGCTATGACGCTATGATCGACGCCAGGAGACTCCATTGGACCGCGCACCTGCTACGCAAATCGAGGAGCTGTGATTGGGGCGCGCACCATCTCCCGCCACCTGATTCGTTCCTACACCATAATTGTTTAGTATATAAGACCCGAGTAGTGGGCATTCAAATCAGTCTCATTTGGAGTTGGGAAGGTGAACTTGCAGCTGGAGGAAGACGGGGTGAAGTATTATAATGGGATTGTGACTGTCAGTCAGATTATATAAGTGTGTGTTAAGTGTGTTCGGTGTAAATACTTACATAAGAACATAAGAAAATGGGAGTCTGCAGAAAGCCGATTGGCCCAAGCAAGGCAGATCCCTTGCGTTATGTTGGTTAGTGAGATATGTGATTGGGAATTAACGTTAACGCTACTATTATTGTTACGATACAGGTTCTCAAAGACACAGGGCTCTTCAACATTGGACTAGATAATGGCAAAAAGCAACAACGGTAACACTAGGTCCAACCCCTGCCTTAAACACTGGAAACAAAACACCATTACCGCCCTGAGTCGTGCCTGGACAACGAGGTATCCTATGACTCGGTAACTGGTGCACACACACTAGGCTGACGCTCAATGAAACAGCCTATTCTCAAACAGTAAAAGATTACTCGATTATGTTACACAAAGAAAAGATAGTTAACGTGATTAATTAACATTACGGTAGATACTCAAATAACTGGCACTCCTGTATTAAAGAAAGTGCAATGCTAGTCCTGCAACATCAACTGGAAACTTCTGAAATAAGTCTGATGCTGGGAAGATGTTCGTAAAGAATCTTGAACAATTATAATGCAGAATACGGGTCACAATAAATGCTAGGACATATAGTAATAATAGGCAGGCGAATAATAAAGACTGCGCAAAGGTAGTAATGCTCGACAACTAAAGAAATGCTTTGGGACACAACGCAACAGCCTACTCGGGTTGTGCAACTCAACAACAACCTCGGCTCAAAAGTGCAGTGAATAATAATGTTGCATACATATAATAATGGGGCTTATCTCTAACCAGTGTCTGCTCAGTTAATAAAGTCTAGCTGGGGTATCAAGGCAGGGCAATAATGGGCGAGCATGCGGCTCGTAGCCTAACGTTGTCCGAGGGTGGTATAATGAAGATTACGTTATATGACGGGGATGCTCTCTTGATAAATCTAGGTCTCTAGTACCTAGCTCTATCCTGGCGATCCCTCAGAAGTCAACACAAAGAGGCAGCACTATGTTGTGAGGGATAGGCTATGGCCCTCTCACACCACAGCGCTGTGCTCGCAAAGTAAACCAACCCGAAGACAACTTAGGCTCCCACAGTACCTGTCGATGTCGTGCAGAGCTTAGCTAACACTGCACACATCGGAGACAACGACACAGTAACCTTACCCCTAGTCTAGCTTTAGATAACCAAGAAGAATCACTCAACACCCTGCAAGGGAGACATATACCGGTCTACAACCTTCCCGAGAGAGGACACATACGGAAAAGTCCGTCTCTCTAACCCTCAATAAAGCATAATACCTCCTTAACCTAATACATGGAAATATCTGAGAGCTTCGCGTACAATACGACTGGCCGACGGTGAACGTCTATGCTGAAACCAGAAGGGATGTTGAGTTTAATAAAGATTAGAGAATGAGAAAGGAGAAGTCGAGAGAGAGAAATAGTATGCAAAGTAGCGAGTATGAGGGACAGAATTGCAAAGGATGTAGGCGATACGCGTGTCAGGCAAGCTCTGAGCTGGTAAAGAACACGAGGCAGCGACGGGAAGGGACTAGTTGACCACCCGGCCGCCAACGCCGTCAGCGCCCAAGCGAGCCGCGTCATAGCTCACCTCGCTGCCAGGTGTACCCCCTCACACTCTCTCGCTCGCCTCCCACACAAGCAACATTTATATTATAGCGAATATAAAATATAAGGCGCGGTCAGAGACCAAAACAAAGATAATTTCTAGACTGTCTGTGGCAACACGACACTAATGAAATAAAGCAGATCATTCTAGGACAACTGTAGCCTATCCCCCCATCCTGGCGAGCGCTAGCGAGCTGCAATGCCCCACGCAACCATTCTGCTAACGCTGGAGGCGTCACACCCCCCCCAAGATATGGGACACTCAACCATGAGCCCATATCTGAACAGGCAGAATGTCGCTAGATCTGCCACTCCTAACCCCACTCTGCCACTCATGGAATGCAAGCTCAGTCTCCTCAAAAAAAAAAAAAAATTCAACAACATTTTTATATAAAAAAATCTTATCACCCTTCCCAAATATAATACATTAATTCATAACATTGTGCTCCCAGAGCGAGCTTTAAGAAGCACAGCCTAGTGAGGGAAAATCATCTGCACTCAGTACTCAGCTACAATATTATCTTAAAATTAATTATTAAAAAGAAAGAGTTTTTATTTTATTTTTCATATTTTATTTTAATGTTGTTTTTGGCGGCTACTATAGATGTAGCCTAATTTTCTTCTAATGAAAGCCAACAACTCCTGCCCTGCGACCCTACGCTGATGCTACACACGCGAGCCAACAAGCACCAGCGCAAAAATACACCGCGAGCCAAGACAGGAGGCTATACCAACATACTGTGGTAGCCTACCCCGGATCCTCCACCCGCGACAAACAGTCTGCAATCACATTCTCACAACCGGCAATATGGCGAATGTCTAAGTTGTACTCTTGCAACATGAGCGACCATCTGGTCAGCCTCATATTCCGGTTGTGTAATTGATTGAGGAATTTAAGCGGGTGGTGGTCGGTATACACTACCACGACTGGCCCATAGGCAGGAACATAGACCTCAAAGTGTCTGAGCGCTAACACGATTGCCAGCAGTTCCTTTTCAACAACCGAATAGTTTTTCCGTGCTGAATTAAATTTCTTTGAAAAGAAACTGACTGGATGCTCAAGACCTTCCTCGTCTGTCTGCAAAAGTACGGCACCAGCCCCTACTCCGCTGGCATCAGTCGCCAACTGAAATGGTCGTTCAAAGTCCGGGGCCCTGAGGATAGGGTGAGTGCATAAAAGGTGTTTAACTACTCGAAACGCCTGCTCACACTCAGGTGCCCAGCGGAACTTTTTATCTTTGGCTAGTAGATCTGTCAAAGGAGCTAAAACAGTAGAATAGCCTCTTATAAAGCGGCGGTAATACCCAATCATACCCAAAAATCTCATGATCTGCCGCTTGGTGGTCGGCTTGGGGAACAAGTCGATAGCCTGTATCTTCTGTTGGGGCGGGCTCACCTGCCCTAACCCAACCACAAACCCCAGATACTGCACCGTGGCTTGCACAAAGTCACACTTGCCCAGATTAACCACCAAGCCTGCTTTACTAAGTTGACTAAATAAGGCTTCTATGTGCTCACAGTGACTTTGGAAATCGTTGTCATAAATGATCACGTCATCAAGGTAGACAGTACAGTTTGGGATGTCTGCTACGATGTCGTTCATTAAGCTCTGGAAAGTGGCCGGTGCATTTTTCAGACCATATGGCATCACGTTGCAACGGTAAGTACTGCCATCCACCACAAACCCGCACACCTCTTTAGCCCGTTCAGACAGTGGTACTTGCCAGTAGCCTTTGACGAGGTCTACCTTGGTCAAGTACCTTGCTTTCCCGATCTTATCCACACTGTCATCCACCCGGGGAAGAGGATATGCATTGGTGGGGGTCAACCCGTTCAACCGCCTAAAGTCAATGCAGAACCGAACTTTTGCATCAGGTTTGGGCTGAAGAGTGACAGGAGAAGTCCACCATACTGCCCCCTTCTCGATCAAGCCTCTCGCCAGCATATACTCCAGCTCATCCCTGAGCGCTGGGAGTTTAATGGGTGGCACCCGATAAGGTATCGACTTGAAGGGGGGGTGCTCTCCTACATCGACATCATGCACCGCTTGAGTAGTGAGGCCTGGGTGCTCGGCAAATACAGTGGGGTATGAATCGAACAGGCGCTGCACTGCCACCTGCTGTTCCTCCGGCAGGTGCGCCAGAGCATAATGCGCACATTGGCTCGAATTCCCCGCCCACTGATCAGCCGAGACATGACAATCCCAGTTATCATCCACCTGATCATTGCTGCCCCCTCTCCTTCTCCACCATGACCGCAGCAGGTCAACACAGGGACAGCTAGTGACTCAGGTGGGCGCCTCACATACTCCTTCAACAAATTAATGTGGCATAGTTGGTTACGCTTCTTCCGGTCTGGAGTGGCAACGAGGTAATCTAGATCGGAGATCTTTGACACCACCCGATAAGGCCCAGCGTACTTGGCAGCCAGAGGATGACCTGACAAAGGCAACAGGACCAACACCTCTTGACCTACCTGAAACTCCCGGAGTTTCGCCTTAGTATCGTACCTGTCCTTCATACGGGCCTGCGAACTCCCCAAATTACGCCCGGCCAGCTCCAGACTTCTAAGCATTCTCTCTCTGCTCTCGAGGACGTATCTCAACATAGAACATGGCTTAGCGGTACCCTCCCAAATCTCCTTCACCATGTGGAGAGGGCCCCTCACCTGATGCCCGAAAACAAGCTCATTCGGACTGAAACCGAGACTCTCTCCAGGTACTTCTCTTGCCGCGAACAAAACATACGGCAGACCAAGGTCCCAATCCTTTCCGTTCTCTGCGCAATAACATCGAAGTATGCTTTTCAGCGTGGCGTGCCACCTCTCCAACTCCCCTTGACTCTCCGGGTGATATGCAGAAGAGACGACAGTGCTGATGCCATGCTGAATCATAGTTTGTTTGAACAGATTAGATGTAAAATTAGAACCTTGGTCCGATTGCACCTCTTGCGGGTAACCATACCGCGAGCAATACAAGAGCAGGTTCCGGACAACAGTTTTTGCCGTGCCATTTCTCATTGGATATGCATCAGGATAATGAGTGGCCACATCCATGATAGTTAATAGAAATTTATTACCGGCACTAGTAGGGGGTAGGGGTCCGACCATATCAATGATGACCTTACTGAAGGGCAGTCCACTGACAGGAGTGGGGTGCAACGGGGCTCTCGGAATTGTTTGGTTAGGTTTTCCAACCCTCTGGCACATATGACACCTTGCTATCCAGGTTACCACCTGCCCCTTCAACCCCGGCTACCAAAAAAAAAATTCTAAAGCCGCCACCGTTTTTCTCACCCCTAGATGTCCTGCCAGTGGTATGTCATGCGCCAACCTCAGTAGGCTATCCCTGCACTCCCGTGGCACCACCAACTGGTCCACTACTCCGGACCCCTCTTGCCAACTACGGTTAGGGTCTTGAAAACGCCTATAGAGGATGCCTTCTAAATAAAAAAAATCTCCTGGCTGTGCATCGCCGTCCTCGTCGAGCTCTACAGCTCCATTAGCACACGTTTGGAGCTCAAGGTCCTCTAGTTGCAACCGACGTATATCTGAGGGTGCCAAGCGATCTAACTTCTCCCGGAGCAATGCATGACCTTCCCCGATACTGGGCTGCTCCCTCTGTCTCTCTCGATGTACATAACTTTGCTGTCGTGGAGACTCGTCATGCCCAGCCTCGTCACTCTCAATGACAGGCCCAGGGGCTACTCCAGAATTAAGTAATGGTGCTAATACTGAATCACCCAGGAGAGCCGCCGAGTCAAAACTCTTAAAACCAACTCCAGCTTTAGCCTCCTCCTGTTGATCGTTCCTCCGCTGGTCTGAAGACGGAGGACTAGGCTGTGACACTTTAGCTGCCCGAGCTCGGGTGACAACACACGCCATGGGTTGTGTCTGGCACCGCTCGACCCACTCTTGCTCTTCCCTACTCACGTCGGCCGGCCTCTCGGCAACGACTAAGGGTAGAACCTCAGAAGCGGGCATTGCAAAGTCGTTGCCGAGAAGAAGGTCGACGCCCTCCACTGGCAGTTCCTCCACAATCCCGACATCCAATTCACGTGCCACACCATCCACCTCCAACTCCAACCGCACCAGCGGGTATGACCGAGTTGCATTAACCCGGGAACTGCGGGGAGACTCTTAAGAGTTCCCCTGGCGGACTACGGGGAGACTCTTAAGAGTGAGTGAAAACAAAAATCAACTTTTGACATCGAAAAAAAAAAAAAAAAAAAAAAAAAAAAAAAAAATTGGCCCCTGGGCCATGCAAAATCTCAGTCCTCTACCTCCCCTCCTTCCCCACTTTCCTCCTCTCCTTCAGTTATCACCTATTTTCCCTGTTATTCCCTTATTCTGAGGTATATTTTCGTGCTAACATTAGCGAGTTGCAAGCAGGGTGTTGTCATCACTGATGGCAAGCGAGTGCAAGAGAGAGAGAGAGAGTATCGATCGACTGTGTCTCAGTGGCCTTGGGGGAAATTGGCGGGAAAGCAGCTTGCCTCACCCATACATTATACAACTCGCGGGCTATATCTCCGATTTTGACCATCCAAACGCTGTTTTCACTCGTTTTATTGTTGTTTCAGGTTAATACCTTTATAATCAACCCATAATAGGCGCATATGGATAAGTATTAATGCTATTAATGGTACAATGAATATTTTAGTCACGGAAACACCTCAAATACGTTAGCACAGGGGGACGTTTCCAATTACCCCCATGCGCACTTGTTAGGTTAATACCCTGCACCACTACCACCCGAGCCGCGTTTATAGGGTAGCCAGTCAAGTTTTTCATCAGAGTCTGGGAAGCACCTGTATCACGCAAGACCTCTACTCCATACTTGTGCCCCGCCCAAATCACGCAACCCCGCCCTCTATGGTCGCAAAAAACATCCTGAGCAGGGTTCGAGCCTCCCAGGTGCTTCTGCATTGGCTGTGCCTCAGCCTCTGACGAACTGCCCCGGGCAAACTCAGACGACTTCGGAGACACACCAATGTTGCAGGCCAAAGACACAGCTGCTGTAGGTGGTAGGCTAGGACAGACTCTTGCAAAGTGCCCCTTTTTATGACAATGATAACACTCCAACTCCCCTTTGGGCTTCCCTTGGTACTGGGAAGGGCCCGGCCCCTTCTTAAACGGGACGGTGCTAGTCTTGTGGTCAGTCTTGGTATCATGGCTCTTGTACTTGTTTGCATAAGGTATATCACTAACTCGGGGGGGTGGAGCGTCACGCCCCTTGTTACCTGCCTCACTACGCTGGGCAGACCCGCACCCACGAATTAGTGATAGCCGGAGGTCAGCCATCTCAGCTGCCTCCTGTAGAGTTTTTGGTTGCTTTTCTTTCAGGTTTAACGTCAGGTCGCCGCCCGTGCATTTGAAAAACTGCTCTAACAGCACCAACTGTTTAATGTCGTCAAACGTAGTAGCTTTCTCCGACCTCAGCCAATTCCCAAAAGCATCGGACAGCTCCCGGGCATGCTCCATAAAGGTGCTCTCCCGACCCTTGGTAACACCCCGGAACTTCAACCTGTATGTCTCTGGTTGTAGTTCGTATGCTCTCAGGACAGCCTCCTTGAGTTCCTCATAGATAATACAAGACTCTATAGGCAATGCATCATAAGCCTTGAGTCCCTTGCCCACAAGTCTAGAGGAAACAAGGGCTGCCCACTTCTCCCCAGGACACTGGTGTTCCTGGCACTTCTTCTCGAATCTCATGAAAAATTCGGTGACACCCGTCTCATCAAATACAGGGACTAGCTTCAACAGGTGCGACAAAGACTGATCATGCCCACAATTCCCACCACCGAGACGTTGCCCTGTCGTTTCCACCCGAGTCTTCTCAAGATCGATATCTGCACGGTACCTGGTAGACTCAGCCTCCGACTGGGCTTTTATTCTCGCGAGTTCGAGATCAGTCTGTTGTTTAGCCTTAGCGAGTTCGAGATCAGCCTGTCGCTTAGCCATCTCAAACTGCCGCTGCTGGTTAGCCATCTCAAGCTGGAAGAGCATTTCTGTAGTGAAACCTTGAGGAGGAAGTGCAACTATTGGAGGCCCACCCAGCGATCCTAAACCACGCTGCCAGCGGCTATCGGCCTGCGGAACGTACTAAACTCCGGCATCCTAGAGGTCCCGATGGGAGTAGAGTGGAGGGGGGGCTCGAGCAGAAGTCCCCGAGCACCCTCTCCACCCTGGACCTCACTAGCCGCCCCCAGTACGCAAGCCCTCAAATCGTTCTTCTTGATGCCATGAGCCACCTTAAGCCCCATGAGGGGAGCCAAACACTGTAGACCATACTTGCTAATTCCCTCTAGTCGATCAGCTGTTATAGGCACCTCCAAAAACTTCTTTGCGGCCTCCTCACTAGTTACTAACCCCCTGGCATCTGCTCATCAGAGCCTGCATCATTCCCTGAACCCTCAGTATGATCTGATTCGTCTCCCATGGTGTCCACCAAAAAATGTCACGTTTATAAAAAAAAAGAAGAAGTACCCAAGCTCCTATGTAGCACTATTCACTTGCCAAAAATGTCTGAAGACTCTCAAGTGCTATACTACTTTGCCAAAATAAATTTAACGTGCCCACTATACTCCTCAATAAAACAAATGACCACAACAATCCTGCAATTATCTCTTAGTTCACAAGATCCTGAGCTAGGTCGCCATTTGTTACGATCCAGGTTCTCAAAGACACAGGGCTCTTCAACATTGGACTAGATAATGGCAAAAAGCAACAACGGTAACAACGGTATCCAACCCCTGCCTTAAACACTGGAAAACAAAACACCATTACCGCCCTGAGTCGTGCCTGGACAACGAGGTATCCTATGACTCGGTAACTGGTGCACACACACTAGGCTGACGCTCAATGAAACAGCCTATTCTCAAACAGTAAAAGATTACTCGATTATGTTACACAAAGAAAAGATAGTTAACGTGATTAATTAACATTACGGTAGATACTCAAATAACTGGCACTCCTGTATTAAAGAAAGTGCAATGCTAGTCCTGCAACATCAACTGGAAACTTCTGAAATAAGTCTGATGCTGGGAAGATGTTCATAAAGAATCTTGAACAATTATAATGCAGAATACGGGTCACAATAAATGCTAGGACATATAGTAATAATAGGCAGGCGAATAATAAAGACTGCGCAAAGGTAGTAATGCTCGACAACTAAAGAAATGCTTTGGGACACAACGCAACAGCCTACTCGGGTTGTGCAACTCAACAACAACCTCGGCTCAAAAGTGCAGTGAATAATAATGTTGCATACATATAATAATGGGGCTTATCTCTAACCAGTGTCTGCTCAGTTAATAAAGTCTAGCTGGGGTATCAAGGCAGGGCAACAATGGGCGAGCATGCGGCTCGTAGCCTAACGTTGTCCGAGGGTGGTATAATGAAGATTACGTTATATGACGGGGATGCTCTCTTGATAAATCTAGGTCTCTAGTACCTAGCTCTATCCTGGCGATCCCTCAGAAGTCAACACAAAGAGGCAGCACTATGTTGTGAGGGATAGGCTATGGCCCTCTCACACCACAGCGCTGTGCTCGCAAAGTAAACCAACCCGAAGACAACTTAGGCTCCCACAGTACCTGTCGATGTCGTGCAGAGCTTAGCTAACACTGCACACATCGGAGACAACGACACAGTAACCTTACCCCTAGTCTAGCTTTAGATAACCAAGAAGAATCACTCAACACCCTGCAAGGGAGACATATACCGGTCTACAACCTTCCTGAGAGAGGACACATACGGAAAAGTCCGTCTCTCTAACCCTCAATAAAGCATAATACCTCCTTAACCTAATACATGGAAATATCTGAGAGCTTCGCGTACAATACGACAGGCCGACGGTGAACGTCTATGCTGAAACCAGAAGGGATGTTGAGTTTAATAAAGATTAGAGAATGAGAAAGGAGAAGTCGAGAGAGAGAAATAGTATGCAAAGTAGCGTGTATGGGGGACAGAATTGCAAAGGATGTAGGCGATACGCGCGTCAGGCAAGCTCTGAGCTGGTAAAGAACACGAGGCAGCGACGGGAAGGGACTAGTTGACCACCCGGCCGCCAACGCCGTCAGCGCCCAAGCGAGCCGCGTCATAGCTCACCTCGCTGCCGGGTGTACCCCCTCACACTCTCTCGCTCGCCTCCCACACAAGCAACATTTATATTATAGCGAATATAAAATATAAGGCGCGGTCAGAGACCAAAACAAAGATCATTTCTAGACTGTCTGTGGCAACACGACACTAATGAAATAAAGCAGATCATTCTAGGACAACTGTAGCCTATCCCCCCATCCTGGCGAGCGCTAGCGAGCTGCAATGCCCCACACAACCATTCTGCTAACGCCGGAGGCGTCACATTATGTACTTAACTATTTGATTGGGAATTAACGTTAACGCTACTATTATGTACTTACTATTTGTTTGGGAATTAACGTTAACGCTACTATTATGTACTTACTATTTGATTGAGAATTAACGTTAACGCTACTATTATGTACTTAACTATTTTAGTTGACTGACTTGTGGACTAAAGCAACTCTTTAAGTAATTGGGTTATGATGAAAGTAATACTATTGTTCTATATTAAGACTTACGAGTTCTTTCATTTTCGTTTAATTAAGCTTACATTGCTTAACGGTGCTTAGTACGGTGATACTATTGTCTCTTATTAGTAATATCGCCTTAGACTAACATGGCTGTTTTAATGTTACTTCTAGTGATTTCCTAAGCTGAAGAAAATTATTTTAGCTTCAAAATATTATTTTTGCTTTTCATATTATTTGAGTGAGACCTGAATCGAATCTATGAAGCGATCCTGTAACTTAATTTACTCATAATCAATCCTCAATGTTACGTGGTTAAGAAATACATTTAACTAATTATTAAATATATATCTAACTTTATATGTGACTTTGATATTAATCCTGATGATAATAATACTATAATACTATTAACGTAAGACAAGAACCAAGAATAATTACATTAAATATAAATAAAAGGACATATAAGAAAACTAGCTATTCATTTCAAAAAGGGTAAGAGACAGAAATATTCTTACCTTAATAATTATCTTTCAAGACTTTTTATAGAATTAATAGTCCTTCTTTAGATATAACTTATTCGGTTCATAACCATAGCCTACTAAGCTTCGGTTAAATAATAATTCTTTATAATTACTACACGACTTTAATTAGTTTCAGTATTTTTCATAATTAAATAGTATCAGTCAATAAAGGATACCAAGTCCTAAGATCCAAAAGGAAAGGAAGCAACAACATGAAATAATTTTATTAGATTTTACTTTTGTTTTGCCTTCAGCTGACTGATACCTTAATATATATCTCTGTGCTATCTAGATTCATCAAGTTAACCACTTGAGGATCAAGATACGTAACAGAAGAGTGGCGACCTTGCCAGGATTCGTTTCATACAGTTTCACTCAGTTTCATTACCGTTTCACTACTTAAAAATCAAATATTAATCATGCCTCATCTAATTAATGACGAAGATGCTCGAGTTTTCATAGAATCAGACCCCACAGCCCCTGATATTGACAGTCTGTCAAAATCCGAACTGAAAGTGCTTGCCTCGCATCTCCAGTTAACTGTCTCAAACATGTCCAAAGTAGAGGTGGCTCAGACCATAAAAACCCATCTGTTCCCTGTAGAAGGCGAGGAGGGTGACGGAGCAGTTGGTGGGATCCCGAGTAAACCTAGCCAACTTGATAAACAATTGCCATCTGGTTTGACCGGTGATCAAATATTAGAACTAGCCAGAATAAAAGCAAATACCGAAGAAGCCAGAATAAAAGCAAAGACCGAACAAGCCGGACTAAATATAGAACTAGCCAGAATAAATGCCGAACAAGCCAGAGCAAATATCGAAGAAGCCAGAATAAAGACCGAACATTATGAATATCAATATCGTACGGCTCAACTAAATGTCAACACTAATGCTCCCTTAATTGCTCCCCCTCTGGGATTGACTATGACTAGTGTCATTCCACCTTTCACTGAGGATAATGTGCAGGATTTTTTTGTTTTGTTTGAGGAAGTTGCTGGAGGTATGAAGTGGACAAGAGATCAATGGCCTTTTATGTTACAAACCGTTTTGACAGGGCAGGCTCGAGCCACGTATTTGTCAGAAGTAGCAGTGGTTAGGCAGGATTATGACAATCTCAAAGAAGCTATCCTAAAAACATATCAATTGCAGCCTGAGGCTTACAGGCAATCTTTCCGTAAAAACCAGAAGAAAGTAGAAGAAACCCATAAGGTATTTGCCAGGACCATGACTAAAACTTTCAATCATTGGGTCAAGAGTAAGAAAGTCACAAGCTACAACGATCTGAAGGAGTTGGTACTGTTAGAAAATTTCCTATGGAAAATTGATTCTTCAGTATCCTATCATTTAAAGGGGAAAAAGGTAGATTGTCTTGCCGATGCCGCTGACATGGCTGACACATACGTGCTCAACAACAAATTTCCTGGAAAGAAGCCCTACGATAATTCTAGTTCTAATTTTAAGTATCCCAATCACAAATCTGACAGACCCAGTCACAAGCCTATAACGTCTTCCCCACCTAGCCAAAATAGAATTGTTCCCCCAACTAAAAATGCGACTCAGGGCAATGGTAACAGAGGTGGGCCCCAAAGTAATAGTAATGCTCAAAGAGGGAACGTTCCCGTATCCCCTAAAGTATGTACTTTTTGTGGCAAGAGAGGCCACCTAGCTTATCAGTGCTGGGCCAAGGAGGGAACAGAGAGATCGGGGCAGACAGTTGCCGCCGTATCTCAAACTCCATATGTGCCTGTAATGCAGGACTCCCGACAGAAGGAGTACCTAGCACCAAAAGTTCCTTTAATACAGGACTCCCGACAGAAGGAGTACCTAGCAGCTAACGTAAATCATCTAGACAGGGGTGTAGTAGCATGCGTGGTGCAACCCACTAGGGTTAAGCCAATAATAATTTCACCATCAGTGCAGGACAGTTACCGTCCCTTTATTTCATCTGGCAATGTGAGATTAAATGGTGTATGCATGAGGTAAAAATTCTGAGAGACACAGGTTCTACTAGCACCCTCATGGTGAATCCTTACACTGAGTGCCCACCTTGCGAACCAGTTGTAATGAGAGGTGCTGGAGGCCAATTTTATGCATACTTGGTAAAAGGCGAAATTGAATGTGAGTTACTACAGGGTGAGGCGAACCATAGCTTTGTGTAGGTCCCAAGATATCCCTGTGCCTGGGGTAACACTCCTTTTGGGGAATGATGTAGCAGGTGAGAAGGTCCGACCAGACCCCATTTTGTCACTTTCCCCTGTTAACGAGCCACTAACCGGTGAGCTCGAAAAGGAGATGCCAACAGTTTACCCTGTGTGTGCTGTCACACGTTCAATGTCTCAAGTAGCAGTTCCCTCAGACAGAAATGTACCGAATGTAAGAGTTGATGAAAGGGATGATGAGAGTGTGAATGGCGCTCCAACTGTGCCTGATGATGTGACTGAAGTGGATTTATCTGACACCTTTATGGCTCATCTTGACCCTAACGATGACCATGAAACCCCTCCAAATTGTCCTAGTGGCCTGGTAGAGCTACAGAGAGATGATAGTGAATGCAAGGAGTTAGCTGCCAGGGCCGTGAGTGAAGAGGAATGTGAGAAGGAGGGTGGTGAATGTTTCTACCTCAAAGGAGGAGTATTGTGGCGTAGATGGAGACAGCCAAACAGACCAATCGATGACGGGGCCTTGGACGTCCATCAAGTAGTAGTCCCCAAACCTTGTTGTAGAGATATCTTGGAAATGGCACATTGTATACCATTGGCAGGACACCTAGGTGTGAGAAAAACTCTAGACAGAATCAGAGCCCACTTTCACTGGCCAGGAATGCGTGCAGATGTAGTGGAGTTTTGTAGAGTGTGTCACACTTGCCAGATGACAGGAAAACCCAATCAGAAGGTGCCTGTACATCCTCTGGTGCCCTTGCCCGTCTTCGAAAATCCTTTTACTCGGGTGGTAGTGGACATTGTAGGCCCATTGCCTAAGACTTCCCAAGGTAACATTTATTTTTTAACTAATATGGACATGGCAACTCGCTACCCAGAGGCTATACCCTTAAGGACTACCTCTGCTCCAACTGTCCTCAAGGAACTGCTCAAAATGGGTTTCCCCCATGAGGTGCAAAGTGATCAAGGAACTAATTTTACCTCTAACATCTTTCAGCAGTCCCTGAAGGAGTTGGGTATCGAGCATGTTAAGTCTAGCACCTACCACCCAGAGAGTCAAGGGGTTCTCGAACGATATCATCAGACATTAAAAGGAATGTCGCGTAAATATTGTACAGAGACCGGAGTTGAGTGGGATAAGGGGGTACCTTTTCTTTTATTTGTTACTCGTGAGGTTCCAACTGAATCCCTGGGTTTTTCCCCTAATGACCTAGTTTTCGGTCACCAGGTAAGAGGTCCTTTGCAACTATTGCAGGATAGCCTAGTTGGCCAGGAGGGGAACCAAAACCTCCTAAAGTATGTTTCAGATTTCAAAACCCGGCTGAGATCCTCATGTGAGTTTGCAGCTCAAAACTTGACAGTGGCTAAAAGCTCCATGAAGAACTGGTATGACAGAAAAGCCCGTGAGAGGGAGTTTCAGCCCGGTGATGAGGTTTTGGTCCTGCTCCCCCTTTTTGGCCAACCTTTATCTGCCAAGTTCAGGGGCCCATATAAGATCATTCAGAGGGTGAGCATTACCGATTATCTAGTAACTACCCCAGACAGGAGAAAGCCCACGCAAGTATTTCATATAAATATGTTGAAACCCTACCATAGGTCCCCTGATTCCTCTCCTCCAGATTCTCCCACTGTGGCAGTGAATGTCAGGACCTGTGGACAGCCTGGTGCGGACAAAGTCTTCAGTTCTCTTACTGACCCGCAACAGACTGTTCCAGAGCCTGAAGGTATCCATGCAGACTTTGACTTGTCATGTAGCCTATCCAACTTTCAGTATAACTCAGTAGCTTTGGGGGAATTACCATCTAAACTATGTCATCTTCCCTCTGATCAAGCGAACCAACTAATCTCTGTTTTATCTCAGTCTCCCAGTGTTCCGTGATACTCCAGGGCTCACTTCTTTGGCCGTGCACGACATCGACGTAGGGGATGCAACTCCCATTAAACTATCCCCCTACCGTGACTCACCACAACGCAGGAGTATACTGCAGGTCGAGCTTGACTTTATGATCACAAGGGCCTTCAGCCAGTGGAGTAGTCCGGTCATACTTGTGCCAAAGCCAGACGGGAGCCATAGGTTATGTATGGACTATAGGCAAGTTAATGCTGTCACAAAGAACGATACCTACCCACTGCCACGGATCAAAGATTACATTTACCGGGTTGGCCTCATCCAGCAGTAAGATTAATTTAATGAGAGGATTTTGGCAATTAGCTCTCCCTTGTAGCGAGGTAAATATCATTTTTAGTAGTGCGCTTTTAAGCCTTCAGCTGTGAGATGCCTTGCAGTTCGAATAACGCTCCAGCTACGTTCCGACTATGTTCTGATGTGGTACCTGGAGACATTGCCTACTTTGGGTGATATCCTTATTATATCCTCATTATAATCTTGCTGTTGCCAATCTGGTGGTGAATCTATTTATGTATTATGTTTAATATTATGTACTATACTCCTTAAACTCTTTTCTAGGGGAGAGGTCTGACATACGGAGCCCTGTATGTTAATTTAAGAGTTAGAATTAGAGTTGAAGGAGTGCCAAACTACCCAGGCGGCGAAGCAGACCAGCGAGCGAACCAGCGAGGGGGAAACCAGCTCGTCCGCATACCAGCAAACAAACCTTCACACCTGCGTGCGTCATAGGGGACCCTGCAAACTACTTCGATGACCCGACGCTATGACGCTATGATCGACGCCAGGAGACTCCATTGGACCACGCACCTGCTACGCAACTCGAGGAGCTGTGATTGGGGCGTGCACTATCTCCCGCCACCTGATTCGTTCCTACACCATCATTGTTTAGTTTATAAGACCCGAGTAGTGGGCATTCAAATCAGTCTCATTTGGAGTTGGGAAGGTGAACTTGCAGCTGGAGGAAGATGGGGTGAAATATCATAATGGGATTGTGACTGTCAGTCAGATTATATAAGTGTGTGTTAAGTGTGTTCGGTGTAAACACTTACGTTATGTTGGTTAGTGAGATATGTGATTGGGAATTAACGTTAACGCTACTATTATGTACTTAACTATTTGATTGGGAATTAACGTTAATGCTACTATTATGTACTTACTATTTGATTGGGAATTAACGTTAACGCTACTATTATGTACTTACTATTTGATTGAGAATTAACGTTAACGCTACTATTATGTACTTAACTATTTGATTGGGAATTAACGTTAACGCTACTATTATGTACTTACTATTTGATTGAGAATTAACGTTAACGCTACTATTATGTACTTAACTATTTTAGTTGACTGACTTGTGGACTAAAGCAACTCTTTAAGTAATTGGGTTATGATGAAAGTAATACTATTGTTTTATATTAATACTTACGAGTTCTTTCATTTTCTTTTAATTAAGCTTACATTGCTTAACGGTGCTTAGTACGGTGATACTATTGTCTCATATTAGTAATATCGCCTTAGACTAACATGGCTGTTTTAATGTTACTTCTAGTGATTTCCTAAGCTGAAGAAAATTATTTTAGCTTCAAAATATTATTTTTACTTTTCATATTATTTGAGTGAGACCTGAATCGAATCTATGAAGCGATCCTGTAACTTAATTTACTCATAATCAAACCTCAATGTTACGTGGTTAAGAAATACATTTAACCCTCTCACGTCCTTGACGCAATTTTGAGCCTATTAGGGATACTTTAAAGCCTTTGTTACCATCAGGGGTATTTAGCAACCTTTAGTTTAGTTACTTCAACCTCTGCAGTTGTCTTTGAGTTAGTTGTGGGGCAGAAAACTAATTTTGGAGAGGTAATTATAAGAGTGAGAGAACTCTATTTATTATTGCTAATCTGGCAACCTCTGCGTCATATAGTAGTGAGAGGGTTAACTAATTATTAAATATATATCTAACTTTTTATGTGACTTTGATATTAATCCTGATGATAATAATAATATAATACTATTAACGTAAGACAAGAACCAAGAATAATTACATTAAATATAAATAAAAGGACATATAAGAAAACTAGCTATTCATTTAAAAAAGGGTAAGAGACAGAAATATTCTTACCTTAATAATTATCTTTCAAGACTTTTTATAGAATTAATAGTCCTTCTTTAGATATAACTTTAAATGTAAAACTTGCAAACTAAACAAACCAAAATTGGGACAAGGACAATATAAAGTCAAATTAAATTATCAAAATCGCTATGTGGAAACAACGCTTACTAAAATGAAAATTATTAAATAAAAGAACACAATCCACCACATAGGGTGTACATTACTACATGAGCAAGTTAATCTGTTTCCCAAGCAAACTAATCGCACATATAACAACGCACTATCGTCACGTTAAAGGAATTAGTCAAGTTTGGGAAGTCCGGGACATTCTGGTAAATTTTACTAAACTCTGCATGAATAAAGAAACTACATGTTAAATGTCAAAATATTATTTAAAATCAAATTTGCAACATGACAAGACATTAATTAACAATAGTACAAAATACAAATATTGATAAGATAACTATACTATTACAAAATAATATATAAAATACAGTACAGCACTCACTAACGATAGTGCTATCGGGTAGGCACCTGTAAGCATAGCATGCCTCAAGTGACCCCTATCAATAACTACCCTACAAATAACCTACATTTATCGCACAAATAAACTAAGGAAATCGCAAAAGCAAGCAATTGATACTATCGACAATGAATACATATAATATAAAGACAAATAATTGCAAAATATGAAGTAACAACAGATATAAACAAAGAGTACTCTTTTAACAAGAACAATCAATTTAAAAAAAATCATCAATATTAATATTAATAATAGAAAAAGAAAAAGATAGACAATAAATACAGACAAAAAGTAAGCGGAGGTTATACAAGAAACTTCAAGTTAAAAATGTTTGATTAAAATTATTGATGTCAAATTTTAGAATACAGTCACAATAATTGACCCTAAAAAATTAAATTTATGGAACAATTTACTTGCCTCAAAACCTCTGTCTACTAAGAGTATGTATAGTAACCTAGCTCTAGCCCAAAAGTCATCTACTTAAGTGCAGATTTTACAAAATCTTATTAACTGGGAATAAAAACAATTATAAGTTATTTTACTATCGATATTACTACTCAAGTAATTCGGTTCATAACCATAGCCTACTAAGCTTCGGTTAAATAATAATTCTTTATAATTACTACATGACTTAAATTAGTTTCAGTATTTTTCATAATTAAAGAGTATCAGTCAATAAAGGATATAAATAAGGATAGTCAATAAAGGAAGCAACAACAGGAAATAATTTTATTAGATTTTATTTTTGTTTTGCCTTCAGCTGACTGATACCTTAATATTTATCTCTGTGCTATCTAGATTCATCAAGTGTTAACCACTTGAGGATCAAGATACGTAACAACATACATATATATATATATATATACATATATATATATATATATATATATATATATACACAGTATATATATATATATATTTGTTTTTCTTCTATGTGAATGAGGGAGACAAAAGGCATAATTGCCTGCAGCGAGTGCCTCCCCCAGATTTCAAAGAGTGACAGGGCCGAAATCAAGGGATGTTCGAGCTAAAATGCCCGGACACACGGAGTTTGAAGCAATTTAAGTCATAGGAAGAGGGAAAGACTGATTCTGGGAGAGAGTTCCAGAGCTCAGCAGTTGAATAGAAGAAAGTCTGAGAATAGCGTTTCACTCTTGGGTTGGAGAGTTGCACAGAGTAGGGGTGGGATTGTGTTGCAAGGTGGGTACTACGTACCCTACGTAGAGGAGGTGGTATACACTGGGAAAGCTCCGAGGATCACTGATTATTGTAGTAGCGATAGAATAGTGAGAGAGATGCAACACTGCGGCGAAGAGAGAGAGATTGCAGAGAATTGGTGAGTGGACGGGAGTTAATGATGCGAAAAGCTTTCCTTTCTACTTTATCTAGGAGTGCGGGTGTGAGAGGATCCTCCCCACACATGTGAACAATACTCAATACAAGGACGCACTGTGCCCCTGTACAGAGCAAGTAACTGCGCAGGGGTAAAGAACCCCTTGAGGCGGTTGAGCACACCCAGCTTCTGGGAGGCTGCCTTAGCGAGACTGGTTATATTGTCTTTCCAAGTGAGAGCAGAAGAAAAAGAGACACCGAGAACATTGAGGGAAGATGAAGGGTTGATTTTGGTATTGTTGAAGAATAAGGGATAGTCCTCTGGAGGTTCCTGACGGGTAGTAAGATGGATAAATTGAGTTTTGGAAGCATTAAATGTAACAAGGTTTTCTCTAGCCCAATTGGAAATAGTAGCTAGATCAGAAGATAAGCATTTTAAGGCTTCATTTAGTTTACTTTTGAGGGACTGCTGGCTGGGGCATTCTGGAAAACTAATTGAGTGGTGTAAAGTTGATTCGTCTGCATATGAATGGATGGGACTAGATGTACAGTTGAGAAGATCATTTATGAAAATTAGAAAGAGAATAGGAGATAGGACACAACCCTGAGGAACACCGGAGTTGATAGGTTGAGAAATTGAGCGATGGCCGCCCACAACCGCAGCTATGGAACGGCCGGAAAGGAAATTAGAGACAAAGGCACAGATGGAGGGACAGAAACCAAAGGAGGGCAGTTTGGAAATTAAAGATTTGTGCCAGACTCTATCGAACGCCTTCGATATGTCAAGTGCAACAGAAAAAGTCTCACTGAAGTCCCGAAAGGAGGATGACCAAGAGTTCGTAAGATATGAAAGAAGATCACCATTAGAGCCACCCTTAAGGAAGCCATACTGGCGATCTGAGAGCAGATTATGAGAAGAGAAATGCTTAAGAAATTTGGAAGCAAGAATAGTTTCAAAAACTTTAGAGATACAAGAGATGAGAGTAATTGGACGATAGTTGGAGGGTTGACAGTGGTCACCCTTCTTTGGGACAGGTTGAATGAGAGCCATATATATATATATATATATATATATATATATATATATATATGTTAGTAAAGCCAGGTAATACATTTTCTTTAATGCACACGAGGTTAAAAGATATAGCAATTTCAGCATTAGAGATTTTATTGTTCAGGCTTTCCAGAGATCTGACAATTTTGCGTTGATGGGCAGTAAGGAGGTACAGTAGATAGGCGAAGTTCATGATGAAGTGGATACAGGATGGTACATGGTGAACAATGGTTACGACGTTTCGCTATTCATATTGCATTTTCAAGTAATGAATGGTATAGAGAATAAAATGAGTTTATATAGGAGCTGGGAGGGGGCGAAGTTTCAGCAGGCTATCGTCTCTCATTGGTGGATGGTATGTTCGCTATGCGGGCACTTCTCCTGGTTTGTGATTGGCCAGTGGGTGATGACATCAGCAGTTGCGCGCTGGAGTCAATCGTGGCTGGGGGTGTAGGGTGGTGGAGAGAAGGGGGGACCGAAGTCAAATTGGTTGGCTGGGAGCTGGGGTGAGATGTGCGGGTTCGAGGGGCGGAGGTGAGGGGCGTCTCTCCAAGGGCAGAACGGCTGTGTAGTGTCTTTTAGGAGAAGGGAGTATCTGTAGGTCTAGAGTTTGATTATTAATCCTAGGATTCAGGGCTTGTATGTATAGGGCTTCTAATATTGGGAGTCGTCTGGGATCACTTTCTCTATCAACTATGGTGGTGTGTTTATTTAAATCGTTACGTGTAAGGGGGGGGGGGGGTCAGGTAGTGGTCTTTTATGGCTCCTGCCTGAAGGTGAAGGGTTAGCTGTCGGGATAGACGAGTCTGCGTCATACCAATG
Organism: Paralithodes platypus; assembly: GCA_032716605.1. Classification (NCBI taxonomy): domain Eukaryota; kingdom Metazoa; phylum Arthropoda; class Malacostraca; order Decapoda; family Lithodidae; genus Paralithodes; species Paralithodes platypus. The sequence continues at coordinate 20,842,490 of CM064505.1, forward strand.
TATGATTGAGGTCCACAGTCCTCAAAATTACAAGTAAATTGGTATATTACATGATCGTCGGTCATCGGGCTTTATGTTTTGGTGGGAGCAGGTCTGTTGCGGAGATCAAGGTTGGAGGTCTTACGGGATTTGTAATATATGATTAATTTAATTTTGTTTTCCGGGTTGGTGGGGAGGACGTGTTTAGATATTATTTCTTTTATGACTGCCTCGTCGTTTTTGAGGTCGGAGGACATGTAATTTCGATAGAATATCTTGATTTCATTAGGGGGGTCAATGTTGGGGGGCTTTTGGGTGTACCACTTTTCAAGGTGGTGGTTGATGGTGCTGGAGACGTCAGAATAGGAATATCCATTGTTTACTAGGACTTGCGATAATCTTTCCAGTTCCTGGTGGGTGTCGGCCCAAGTAGAGCAGTGTGTGAGGGCTCTCCTGACGTAGGCGGAGATGGAGGATAGGAGGCATTCGCTGTCACCATTGAGGCATTGTCCTGTGTTAGTAGGTTTTGTGTACACTGGTTTTGAACCCAAGGGTGTTCAGGATGACGAGGATGTCGAGGAAGGAGAGTTGTCTATTATTGGATTTTTCAAAGGTGAAGTTGAGTCCGGAGGAGGTCATGAAGCGATGCTGGAGTTCTTGGAGGTCCTTAATTTGCACAAAGATGTTATCCACGTATCTACAGTAGACGGCAGGTCGCTGGGCGGCTAGGAGCTCTTCCTCGATGGTACCCATGAAATAGTTCGCGAAAAGAACTCCCAGGGGCTGCCCATCGCTACTCCGTCTATCTGCTGATACATGTTACCTCGTGGGCAAAGAAAGGGGGCTACCTTAGTGCAAAGCTCCATTAGCGTCTTCAGAGCCTTCTCCGGGATGTCTAGGGTGGGTGTGTCAGAGCAATGGTATACTCGACGTAGTATCATGTCGATGGTCCTGTCCACGGGCACGTTGGTGAACAGGCTTTCTACGTCGAGGGAGGCGATGGTGTGGTCGTTATTCCGGGGGGCGTCTCATAGAATTTCGAGGAAATCGTGGGCGGAGTTGAGGTTGAATTGTCAGGGCATGTAGGGGGTGAGGAGGTTGTTCAAGGTCTTGGCGATCTGGTAGGTGGCAGTGAGGAACTGAGAGATGATGGGGTGGAGGGGGTTTCCAGGTTTGTGAGTTTTGACGGGTTCCGTAACCATAGCCGGGGGTGTATTCTCCGATGAGTTTTTAAAGATGGACTCCTCCTTGTTTGGCGTTGATGGTGGTGTTGGCGGCACGTTTGTGGGGTTCTCTCTGAGTTGTTTAGCGGATTGGAAGTGTTGTTTGTTGAGTATTTTGTTGTGGTGTGTTCCTCTTGTTTTGGCCGCTTCAGCTAGAAGGGTGTGTGTGTTTCTACTGTAAGTGTGAATGAGAAAGTGTGTGTGTGTGTGTGTGTGTAGGAGGGTGTTTGTGAAGACATGTGGGTTTCAGTTTATATGCAAGGTGTAAGTTGAAGAGAGTGAGAGAATGGGTGTGATAGAATGAAAGTGTGTATAAGAAAGAGAGAGAGAGAGAGAGGAAGGGTGGGGGGGTCTTCCACACTCCCATCTCTTTCTGTTTTACCTTTTACGTTTCCTTAGGCTATTCGATTACGTTTTATTGCACTGTTTCTCTCGTAGGAAAGCCGACGTGAGATCCTCCAGGCGTACCTATGAATACGAGCTACATTAGAGCCACCCCGACTGGCCCGGCGGCCAGAAAACCGGCCCATCCCCCTTTAAGTCAAGTGCACGGCAATGGCCCGGACATTGATTCCTTATAACATAATGCCTGGACACGAGGATATCAAACTTGGAGGCTTTGGTATTAGTATAAAGGTAGTCTGGCACGAGCTTTTTCTGGATCCCCTTTGTCCCTCGTGTTTAGCCCCATTAGCTTTGAAATGTTAAGACGTTCACCCCCTTAGTTTGGCGATTTTAACACCTTTAGCTCCATTTCGTTGTCAATTTTATAATTACAAATTTATCCTGAGGGGGTGTCTAGGGGGTGTGTTTTTAAGTTTGAGGGAAGTTTAGCGAGGAAACTATAATATAAATGAATACACGAATTAATAGACCAAAAAAACAGCCACTAGCCCATTAAGTCAAGTGCTTGGTAATGGCCCAGACATTGATTCCTTTACAACATAATGCCTGGACACGAGGATCAAACTTAGGGGCTTTGGTATAAGTAAAGGAAGTCTGGCACGAGCGGTCTTTTAGTGTGTGTGTGTGTGTGTGTGTATGTTGGTGTGTGTGTGTGTATGTGTGTGTGATGAGATTTATATGATATTGTCTGAAAAATATATTTCTAAAATCTGCTTTATATATATATATATATATATATATATATATATATATATATATATATATATATATATATATATATACTGGTATATGTATTTAAAATTTATATATAATTTATTATATTATATAATTGTGGAAATCAAGGCTAAACTCTAAACATATATTTTGAGCAAATGAAAATAGCAGCAAGTGAGTGAGTAAGGTTCAAAAAGAATAATAATATTGTATTCGTGACTCTACATTAAGGGGGGATGGCGTATTTATTTACTCATTTATGTTTTTTTTTATAATAATTGTTGTTTCCTCCCTAGACCTCCATCAAGCTTAATAAATACACCCGCCTAAGACGCTCCTTCAAGATCAATTTGTACATTTGTTTATAGAAAAATATACCTGCCAAAGGCCGGTTCCTCTTAAAATAAAGGCTCGCTTTATCGAAAAAATCGACACGTAAATGACACGAAGTCTAAATATTGACAAAGAAATGGGACGAAAGGTCTTAAAATCGCCAAACTAATAGGCCGAACGTCTTAAAATCTGAAAACTAATGGGGCTAAACATGCGGGAGAAAAGTTTCCAGAAAAATGACCCATCTCCCCTTAAGTAACATTTATTCGGGATGGTATATTAATTTAACTCTTTTAGTACGGGTGACGTCTATTTGATTTTATTCTAGCTTTATTTAGAAGATTTTTAACCTCTTAGGTAGGAGCTGTAGTAGGTAAGATGGTTAATTGAGATAGTTAGTAGCCTTATAATTGCTAGAGGTCCTTCCTAAATTGAATACAATAATCTAGTAACCTTCTCTATAAAGTGTGTATGATATTGTGTGGTATTACATATATGAGCAAATATATACGCCCATCCCCCCTTAATCGTGCCAATCTTGTCTTTTACCATAACCTAAAACCACTTCCTTTGCCTGACTATAGATCAGGTAAAGGAAGTGGTAATAAACAGGAATGAATGGAGAATGCTTGTGAATAGTTGAGTGAACATGTGGTCATTTGGGGGAAGGGGTCGGCCGCATGTTGGACTAGATAATAGTCCATCAGGTGCCTGGCCCGGGGAGAGGATTAATATGAAGGGTGCGCCTGGAAGTGTGGTGGGCGGGCCTGTGGCTTTGGCTCCGCTACATGTCTGCCTGCCAAGATCGGAGCCTCTCCGGGTGGTCGGGGGCCGGGGGAGTGCTGGAGCGACCTTGGTGACCCTGGTCTCTGGGTATTCTCCTGGGTGACCTAGATGTGTGTGAATTTTGTGTTTTGTCTGTGTTTGTTAGCTGTTTTGTCTTGTGTTTTGAGTTTTCCTGTTCTTGTCTGTCATGAGTCGGCCAACCCCAAGAAAATACCAAAAAAATAAAATAAAAATAAAATAGAGGAAAATAAAAAAATAAATAAAATAGGAAAAGTGGGGATTGGGCCTGAGCATATAGAATAGAATAGAATAGAATAATGTACAGTGGTGGGAGGGGCTTAACACCATACATCACTACCCCTCAATATATCAGGACCCCACTCCCCCCTTCCTCCTCTCTCCCTCTCAGCTCCATCAGCTCAATCAGTGCAAACTGACCGAGAAATTTACGAACAAATTGCAGATGTAAGTAACTCACAAGATACCGTAATTTTTGGCGACTTTAATTTACCTGTGACCAAGTGGGCCGATACTCTTACTTCACACTCCGGACATGACTTGTATACGAACTTGCAAGAGAGTTCGCTTTATCAATTTGTTCGAACGCCGACCCGTGGTAATAACGTTCTTGACATTGTACTTGCAACAAAAGAAGAATTGATAGAGAATTTGAATGTTGGTGATGAATTCAGTAACAGCGACCATCGTACGATAACTTTCACTTTAAAGTTTACTAGTAACGAACCAAATAGTAGCATCGAAAAAGTCCCTAATTTCAAGAAAGCAAACTTCCATAAACTTAGAGCTATGTTTAAAGAAACTGACTGGAGCTTTTTAATTAACAATAACGACATAAATACATCTTGGAAGTTATTCGAAACCACTTACCTAAAAGCAGTGCAAGACTGCATACCATCGAAAATACGGCGTCCAGGCCATAATAATAAGCCCAAATGGTGGAATAAAGATATTTCAAACTGCCTGCTTGCTAAAAAATTTGCTAATGATAGATTAAAATCCTCACAAAATGACGAAGAACGGGTGAAATTTGTAGAGCTACGACGCAAAGCCAAAAAGTTAATTAAGCAAAGTAAAAAGAACTTAGAGTTACATATTGCGAATCAAAGTAAAACAAACCCGAAAGAATTCTATAGTTATATCAGAAAGAAAAAAGTAGTTACTTCAACTGTTGGACCGTTAGTCGATGAAAATGGAGAATACACCAAAGACGAAGTACAAATGAGTAATGCCCTCAATACCTTCTTTGCATCAGTTTTTACAACAGAAGACCTCAGTGATATCCCTACACCATCGCCGATTCAGATTAATAATTCAGATGTTCTAAGCAATATCACCGTTACAGAGAGAGAAGTATTGAATTGTTTAGATAAACTCAAGGTAAATAAAACGCCAGGACCTGATACAATCTCGCCTAGAGTTCTAAAGGAAGCTAAGGATGAGCTCTCCAAACCACTGACATTACTATTCAATAAATCCTTGCAGTCTGGAACTATGCCTGATCAGTGGAAGCTAGCCAACGTAACACCGATATTAAAAAAAAGGCAGCAAATCCCTACCCAGTAACTATCGTCCAATTAGCTTAACCTCAGTTGTATGTAAAATGCTAGAAACGGTCATAAGAGACAGACTCGTAAATCACTTAGAGGAAAATAACATACTTAAAGATACTCAACACGGCTTTCGTAAAAAACGTTCCTGTTTAACAAACCTCTTAGACTTTTTCCACGATATCCTCAACCTCTACGATGAGAGTAAAGCTGTAGATATTATATACCTTGATTTTCAAAAGGCCTTTGACAAAGTTCCCCACAAACGTTTACTGCTAAAACTAAAAGCGCATGGAATACAAGACAGTGTGTTGAAATGGATAGAAAATTGGCTCAGCATCAGAAAGCAAAGGGTAGTCATAAACGGTAAGGCATCTAAATGGACCAATGTAAGTAGCGGGGTACCCCAGGGATCGGTACTAGGACCAATTATCTTTCTAATTTACATCAACAACATAGATGAGGGTCTCACCTGTACAATCTCAAAATTTGCTGACGATACAAAAATTGCAAATAGCGTACTCTCAAAAGAACATGTTGACGATATGCAACACAATCTAGATAAATTGTCATGTTGGGCCCAAATTTGGCAAATGAGTTTCAATGCGGATAAATGTAAAGTACTACATGTCGGATACCTAAATGAGAAAGCAAACTATTCGATGAATGGCACTCAGCTTAAGAATGTAAACAGAGAAACCGATCTGGGAGTAACAATATCGAGTAACCTAAAACCGAGTCAACAATGTTCAGAAGTTGTTAAGAAGGCAAACAAAATAATTGGCTTTATAGGCAGGTCATTTGAGCATAAATCCAAAGAAGTTATCCTAACCCTTTACAATTCCTTTGTCCGCCCTCTTCTGGAATACTGCGTTCAATCCTGGTGCCCTTATTACCTAAAAGATATAAACAAGCTAGAACGAGTTCAACGTAGAGTTACCAAAATGATACCTAGCCTAAAGAACAAACCATACGAAGAGCGTCTTAGAGAATTAAATCTATTTCCTTTAACCCAGCGCAGATTAAGAGGTGACTTAATTCAAGTGTTCAAAATCATCAAAGGCATCGACAATATGAACTGTAGTAAGTACTTCACTATCGACCAATCTAATTACACGCGGGGAAACGGGTGCAAAATTATTGGTAAATCTTTTAACTCGCACGAATCTAAGAAGTTCTTCTTCAATCGAGTTGTCAACTTGTGGAATGGGCTTCCCCGAAACGTTATAGACTGCATCACCGTTGATTCATTTAAACTCCGCTTAGACAAATATCTCCCATCAAACCCGCGACTGACTGCGTTTGTAAATGAATAACTTTATTTTATCCCCCCCTCAGTTACTAACCCCTCTGTCCTCTACTAACTTCCTAATCCTGCCACGGACATTAGTTCCAGGGCAGCAATTCCCTTTCCAATGTTCCCTTACCCACTCTAAACCACTGTTTGGACACTTGATCCTCAGTGTTTTGGAGGACAAGCAACCTAGAAGGGTCACTAGATTTGTTGTTGCTTGATTTCCTTTGTACTCCTTTGTACTTTGTACTCTCTCTCTCTCTCTCTCTCTCTCTCTCTCTCTCTCTCTCTCTCTCTCTCTCTCTCTCTCTCTCTCTCTCTCTCTCTCTCTCTCTCTAGTGTGAAAATACCCTTTTTGTCATCCATGCAGGTTCAAATGACGTCATGCGCACTAGATCCGAAGAGTTGATGGAGAAATATCGCAAGATGATCCAGCACTACAAAAACAAGTCAAGGAATATCATCATCTCAGGCATTCTCCCCAAGATCGACGCACCTGACAAATTTTACGACAAGGCCAAGGCACAAATAGCCGACTAAAATATTTGTGTCTGAGGGAAGAAGTTGAATTCATCAACCTCTGGGACAACTTCTACAACCAGCCTACTCTGTTCCGCAAGGATGGCACTCATCTAAACCCTGTGGGTTCAGCACGCATGGGTCGTCTCCTACACGAAGCAGTCCGCAGCCATGGATCAAAAAACGCCATCCGAGAAGAAGCAGCAGTGACATAAATCATCCAACGCCAAGCAAAAAACAGAGGCAACCGAGGACCACCAGCGATAAGGACCGAAGACAGCGAGGAACGAGGACAGCCATGAACATAAATGTAGATCCGACAAGAACCAAAAATATTATTAAAGAGCGTTCCGTGAGTTCTAAAATAACAAATTTAAAGGTTTTCTATGCAAAAGCTCGTAGCATACGCAATAAATTTTCAGATTTAGAGGAGCTAGTGTTTACAGAAAATTATGATGTGATTGGCATAACAGAATCTTGGCCTAATACAGAAGATAGAGACTTTTTAGCAGAGTATTCACTTCCCGGTTATGTAATGTTTGAGAAAAGCCGAATAAATCGAAATGGAGGTGGCGTTTTACTTTATAACAAAGAAAGTCTTAACCCAACCCTCTTGTCATAACTTCAAATTGTGAACGTCGACACATCTTTGTGCTAATAAAGAATAAAAAAGTTACAAAAATAATACTTGCGTTAATATACAGACCTCCAGCTCAATCAGTGCAAACTGACCGAGAAATTTACGAACAAATTGCAGATGTAAGTAACTCACAATATACCGTAATTTTTGGCGACTTAAATTTACCTGTGACCAAGTGGGGTGATACTCTTACTTCACACTCCGGACATGACTTGTATACGAACTTGCAAGAGAGTTCGCTTTATCAATTTGTTCGAACGCCGACCCGTGGTAATAACGTTCTTGACATTGTACTTGCAACAAAAGAAGAATTGATAGAGAATTTGAATGTTGGTGATGAATTCAGTAACAGCGACCATCGTACGATAACTTTCACTTTAAAGTTTACTAGTAACGAACCAAATAGTAGCATCGAAAAAGTCCCTAATTTCAAGAAAGCAAACTTCCATAAACTTAGAGCTATGTTTAAAGAAACTGACTGGAGCTGTTTAATTAACAATAACGACATAAATACATCTTGGAAGTTATTCGAAACCACTTACCTAAAAGCAGTGCAAGACTGCATACCATCGAAAATACGGCGTCCAGGCCATAATAATAAGCCCAAATGGTGGAATAAAGATATTTCAAACTGCCTGCTTGCTAAAAAATGTGCTAATGATAGATTAAAATCCTCACAAAATGACGAAGAACGGGTGAAATTTGTAGAGCTACGACGCAAAGCCAAAAAGTTAATTAAGCAAAGTAAAAACACCTTAGAGTTACATATTGCGAATCAAAGTAAAACAAACCCGAAAGAATTCTATAGTTATATCTGAAAGAAAAAAGTAGTTACTTCAACTGTCCGTTAGTCGATAAAAATGGAGAATACACCAAAGACGAAGTACAAATGAGTAATGCCCTCAATACCTTCTTTGCATCAGTTTTTACAACAGAAGACCTCAGTGATATCCCTACACCATCGCCGATTCAGATTGATAATTCAGATGTTCTAAGCAATATCACCGTTACAGAGAGAGAAGTATTGAATTGTTTAGATAAACTCAAGGCAAATAAAACGCCTGGACCTGATACAATCTCACCTAGAGTTCTAAAGGAAGCTAAGGATGAGCTCTCCAAACCACTGACATTACTATTCAATAAATCCTTACAGTCTGGAATTATGCTTGATCAGTGGAAGCTAGCCAACATAACACCGATATTCAAAAAAGGCAGCAAATCCCTACCCAGTAACTATCGTCCAATTAGCTTAACCTCAGTTGTATGTAAAATGCTAGAAACAGTCATACGAGACAGACTCATAAATCACTTAGAGGCAAATAACTTACTTAAAGATACTCAACACGGCTTTCGTAAAAAACGTTCCTGTTTAACAAACCTCTTAGACTTCTTCCACGATATCCTCAACCTCTACGATGAGAGTAAAGCTGTAGATATTATATACCTTGATTTTCAAAAGGCCTTTGACAAAGTTCCCCAAAATAGTTTACTGCTAAAACTAAAAGCGCATGGAATACAAGACGGTGTGTTGAAATGGATAGAACATTGGCTCAGCAACAGAAAGCAAAGAGTAGTCATAAACAGTAAGGCATCTAAATGGACCAATGTAAGTAGCGGGGTACCCCAGGGATCGGTACTAGGACCAATTCTCTTTCTAATTTACATCAATGACATAGATGAGGGTCTCACCTGTACAATCTCAAAATTTCCTGACGATACATAAATTGCAAATAGCGTACTCTCAAAAGAACAAGTTGACGATATGCAACACAATCTAGATAAATTGACATGTTGGGCCCAAATTTGGCAAATGAGTTTCAATGCGGATAAATGTAAAGTACTACATATCGGATACCTAAATGAGAAAGCAAACTATTCGATGAATGGCACTCAGCTTAAGAATGTAAACAGAGAAACCGATCTGGGAGTAACAATATCGAGTAACCTAAAACCGAGTCAACAATGTTCAGAAGTTGTTAAGAAGGCAAACAAAATAATTGGCTTTATAGGCAGGTCATTTGAGCATAAATCCAAAGAAGTTATCCTACCCTTTACAATTCCTTATCCGCCCTCTTCTGGAATACTGCGTTCAATCCTGGTGCCCGTATTACCAAAAAGATATAAACAAGCTAGAACGAGTTCAACGTAGAGTTACCAAAATGATACCTAGCCTAAAGAACAAACCATACGAAGAGCGTCTTAGAGAATTAAATCTATTTCCTTTAACCCAGCGCAGATTAAGAGGTGACTTAATTCAAGTGTTCAAAATCATCAAAGGCATCGACAATATGAACTGTAGTAAGTACTTCACTATCGACCAATCTAATTACACGCGGGGAAACGGTTGCAAAATTATTGGTAAATCATTTAACTCACACGAGTCTAAGAATTTCTTCTTCAATCGAGTTGTCAACTTGTGGAATGGGCTTCCCCAAAACGTTATAGACTGCATCACCGTTGATTCATTTAAACTCCGCCTAGACAAATATCTCGCATCAAACCCGCGACTGACTGCGTTTGTAAATGAATAACTTTATTTTATCTCCCCCTCAGTTACTAACCCCTCTGTCCTCTACTAACTTCCTAATCCTGCCACGGACATTAGTTCCAGGGCAGTAATCCCCTTTCCAATGTTCCTTTACCCACTCTAAACCACTGTTTGGACACTTGATCCTCAGTGTTTTGCAGGACAAGCAGCCTAGAAGGGTCACTAGATCTGTTGTTGCTTGATTTCCTTTGTACTCCTTTGTACTAGTACCAGAGTGGCCCTATTGACACTCACTTTGAACAATTGGTTTTCTATACCTATGGTCTGGTCAGAGGGGAGAGAGAGAGAGAGAGAGAGAGAGAGAGAGAGTACAAAGGAGTACAACGGAAATCAAGCAACAACAGTTATAGTGACCCCTCTAGGCTGCTTGTCCTCCAAAACACTGAGGATCGAGTTTCCAAACAGTGGTTTAGAGTGGGTAAGGGGAAATTGGAAAGGGAACTACTGCCCTGTAACTAATGTCCGTGGCAGGATTAGGAAGGTAGTAGGGGACAGATGGGTTAGTAACATACCACAGTTATAAGTGATCTTTCATATATCTGGGAAAAAGAGAGTAACGTCTTATTAATATATATACGTAATAATCCTTGATGAATCTGATTGGGAAACAAAATAAAGTTATTAATTTACAAATGCAGTCAGTCTCGGGTTTGATGCAAGATATTTGTCTAGGCGAAGTTTAAAAGAATCAACGGGGCTGCAGTCTCTAACATCTCGGGGAAGCCCATTCCACAAGTTGACAACTCGATTGAAGAAGAAATTCTTAGATTAGTGAGAGTTAAAAAATTTACCCATAATTTTACAACCGTTTCCCCGAGTGTAATTAGATTAGTAGATAGTGAAGTACTTACTACAGTTCGTATTGTCGATGCCTTTGATGATTTTGAACACTTAAATTAAGTCTCCTCTTAAACTGTGCTGGGTTATAGGAAATAGATGTAGTTCTCTAAGACGCTCCTCGAATGGTTTGTTCTTTAGGCTAGGTATCATTTTGGTAACTCTACGTTGAACTCGTTCTAGCTTGTCAATATCTTTTTGGTAATAAGGGCACCATGATTGAATGCAGTATTCCAGAAGAGGGCGGACTAAGGAATTGTAAAGGGTTAGGATAACTTCTTTGGATGTATGCTCAAATGACCTGCCTATGAAGCCAATTATTTTGTTTGCTTTCTTGACAAAGTCTGAACATTGTTGACTCGGTTTTAGGTTAGGGTAAAAGACAAGATTGGCACGGTTAAGGGGGGATGGGCGTATATATTTGCTCATTTATGTACATTTGTTTATTTTCCTCCCTAGACCTCCATCAAGCTTACCCCCCCCCCCCCCCCAGACCCTCCTTCAAGATATAGGCCTATTTGAGAACCGCCTAAGGTGGGGGAGGTATACGCTCTACCGATCACCTCCTAAATTGTGTCACTTCTTCCTTGGCGCATAGTCAATAAACCCACCAACTTTCGTGAACATCGGTTTATAACGTTTTGAGATACCATGTTCACAGACAGACAAACAAACCAACGGAGGCAAAAACATTAACCTCCTCCAACCTCTTTAGCGGAGGTAAAAATTGGAAGAACAAAATATATATAAAAATAGGCGACGTTCGACTTGCTATCCGGGAAGAATACTTAGTTTCCAGCGGCAGAAGGGAAGGAGATAACACAATACAATTTAGATTAAGGGGAGCTGGTTGACTCTTTGGGCGATTTTTGCATGTATTAATTATTTTTCTAATTTCCTCCCTAGACATCCATCAAATTAAAAAAAAAATCCATTAGATCCCCCTTCTAGATTAATTTGTACAATTTTCGGCAGAAAAATGTACCGGCCGAAAGCCGGTTCTTCCAAAATTACAGGCTCACTATCGTTCGCCAGGGAAAATGTCGACACCTAAATAGCACAAAAAGTATAAATATTGACGAAGAAATTGGGTGAAAAGTCTTAAAATCGACTAACTAATGGGACAAACATATTAACATCTGAAAACTAATGGGGCTAAACATGTGGGAGAAAGTGGTCCAGAAAACCGGCCCATCCCCCCTTAAGGGGACAGTGGTTATATTTGGGTTTATTTATTTACATATTCATCTATGTTTTTGTTTCCTCCCTAGACCTCCATTAAAGTTAAAAAAAAGCATCCCATTCTAGATTAATTTGTAAATTTTTCGATAGAAAAATGTCCCGGCCCAAGGCCGAATTTTTCAAAATTACAGGCTCACTATCGTTCGCCAGGAATATAATCGACACCTAAATAGCACGAAAGGTCTTAACATCGACAAAGAAATGGGACGAAAGGTCTTAAAATCGACAGACTAATGGGGAGAACATCATCAAATCTGAAAACTAATGGGGCTAAGCATGAGGGGAAAGGGGATGTAGAAAACGACCCATCTCCCCTTAGATTACAATGAAAGAGAGAGAATGAATGGTACAACAAATCGCCAATTCTCTCTCCACTATTTCCTAAAGGTCCTATGACATCCAATTGTCACCATTTTCACCCCCACCCCCTCCTCCCTCATTCTCTCTCCTTCCCCCCCCCCCCCCCTTTCCCCCTTTCCTAATATTAGATCTCTCTATTGAATTTCTCGCCTAAATCAAATAACACAAGAATGTTATTGTGTTGCCTCCCTCCCTTCCTTCCAATGCTCGACTCTTGGTATTCTTGCTAGGTACCCTTGAATGTCTTGGAGTTTTTGAATATATATAAATATATATATTTTTTTCGAGACGTTGTTTATTTCCTTGGTATGGGTTGTCATTTCTGAGACGTATTCTGTAATTTTCTAGACTTATTTTGTAATGTTCTAGATGTATTTTGTAATTTTCTAGATGTATTTTGTCATTTTCTGTATGTAGTTTGTAATTCTCTAGATGTACTCTGTCATTTTCTAGGTGTAATTTGTCATTGTTTATAGTTATTTGGAAATTTTCGTCCCTGTCTAACTTGTCAAATTATCTCCTTGTTTGTTATTGTTGTTGATCGGTTTATTGTTATTGTCATTGCAGATGAGGTTTTATTGCATATAATTTGGTTGTTGTTGCATATAATTTTGTTGTTGTTTTGCATATAATTTTGTTGTTGCAGATCACTGTTGTTGCTATTGTTGCATAACATTTTATTGTTGTTGCAGATAATTTTATTGTTATTGCATATGATCATGTTGATTATGTTGATGTTGTTATTGCAGATAATGTACTTGTTGTTAGTGTTCAGGCGGATCTACACGGGCGATATTTTCCGGCAATTTGTATAATCAATTATCCACTGGCGGTTTCGGAAGTATGTTTTTTTTTATTACGGGGGGGGATGGGTGTTGTTTTATCCGGACCCACTTTTCCCTCATGCTTAGAGCCCCATTAGTTTTCATATTTTCAGATGTTCGGCACATTAGTTTGGCGATTTTAAGCAATGGTCGCCCCTTTTCTTTGTCAATACCAAGACTGCTCATGTCATTTAGATGTCGATTTTTTCCTGGCGAGTGATAGCGAACCTGTGATTTAGAATTTGTTTTCTACCGAAAAATGTACAAAATCATCTAGAAGTCGGGTCTTGGGGGGTATATATTTAAAGCTTGATGGAGGTCTTGGGAGGAAACTAAAAATAATAAATAAGTAAATATATACAGTACCGGTATATGAACAAATATATACAGTACCGGTATATGAACAAATATATACAGTACCGGTATATGAACAAATATGTACAGTACCGGTATATGAACAAATATATACAGTACCGGTATATGAACAAATATATACAGTACCGGTATATGAACAAATATATACAGTACCGGTATATGAACAAATATATACAGTACCGGTATATGAACAAATATATACAGTACCGGTATATGAACAAATATATACAGTACCGGTATATGAACAAATATATACAGTACCGGTATATGAACAAATATATACAGTACCGGTACATGAACAAATATATACAGTACCGGTATATGAACAAATATATACAGTACCGGTATATGAACAAATATATACAGTACCGGTATATGAACAAATATATACAGTACCGGTATATGAACAAATATATACAGTACCGGTATATGAACAAATATATACAGTACCGGTATATGAACAAATATATACAGTACCGGTATATGAACAAATATATACAGTACCGGTATATGAACAAATATATACAGTACCGGTATATGAACAAATTATACAAATCAAACCAAACCTCTCCTCTCTTTAACCCCTTCTGTACCGGTGACGTCGTTTTACCTTTATTCTGGCTACTATTAGACGATTTTATGCAGTTTAAAAAGGGCCTCCAACAATTTAGAGGCTTCGAACTATCTTAATTAACCAATTCTACTACCACAGATCCTTCATAAGCTGAACAAAATCGTCTATAGATAGCTAGAATAAAAGTAAAAAGACGTCGCCGGTACAGAAGGGGTTAAAGGGTGATGGACCGTGTTTTTGGTCTATTAATTAATGTATTCCTTTATGTCTTAGTTTATGTCTTAGTTAATGTATTCCTTTATGTCTTAGTTTATGTCTTAGTTAATGTATTCCTTTATGTCTTAGTTTATGTCTTAGTTTATGTCTTAGTTTATGTATTCCTTTATGTCTTAGTTTATGTCTTAGTTAATGTATTCCTTTATGTCTTAGTTTGTATTCCTTTATGTCTTAGTTTGTATTCCTTTATGTCTTAGTTTGTATTCCTTTATGTCTTAGTTTGTATTCCTTTATGTCTTAGTTTATGTCTTAGTTTGTATTCCTTTATGTCTTAGTTTGTATTCCTTTATGTCTTAGTTTGTATTCCTTTATGTCTTAGTTTATGTCTTAGTTTGTATTCCTTTATGTCTTAGTTTGTATTCCTTTATGTCTTAGTTTATGTCTTAGTTTGTATTCCTTTATGTGTTAGTTTGTATTCCTTTATGTCTTAGTTTGTATTCCTTTATGTGTTAGTTTGTATTCCTTTATGTCTTAGTTTATGTCTTAGTTTGTATTCCTTTATGTCTTAGTTTGTATTCCTTTATGTCTTAGTTTATGTCTTAGTTTGTATTCCTTTATGTGTTAGTTTGTATTCCTTTATGTCT
>CM064505.1:20860070-20905711 GCA_032716605.1 Paralithodes platypus
GGATGTATAGAGCTTCTAAAATAGCTAGTCTTCTGGGGTCTGATTACTTTGTCGAGTATGGTGGTTTGTTTGTCTAGGTCGGCGCGAGTTAGGGCAAGATGGTGGGGGGCTTGATAGTGATCTTTTATAGCGCCAGATTAAAGGTGGAGGGTTAGTCGACGGGAAAGGCGAGTCTGTGTCATTCCAACATAGAATAGGGGTCCACAGTCCCCAGAAGTGCAAATATGCTGGTATATCACATGATCGTCTTTCGGTTGGTTGTTGGTGGAAATGGGGCGGTTACGGAGGACAAGGTTGGAGGTCTTAGGAGATTTGTATTAAATAATGAATTTGATTTTATTGTCAGGGTTGGTGAGGAGGACGTTTTTGTTAATTATTTCTTTCATAATGGATTCGTCTGTTGTGTGGTCGGAAGACATGTAGTTTCTGTAAAAAAATGTAATGTCATTGGCCGGGTTGGTGCTAGGGGGGTTTTGTTTGTACCATTTTTCTAGGTGGTGGTTGATGGCATTGGTGACGTCATTGGTGACATTGGTGATGTATATATATATATATATATAGAGAGAGAGAGAGAGGGTGAGTGTGCGTGCATACCCGATTAGGCACACCGAAAGATATAGCAGCATAGAAAGATGTATAGAAATATTGATGAATAATTAAATAGACAGAGTAGAATTATACTATTTTGTTTTGATCATTATAGAGGAACTCATTAAGGTTGGGTAGATGATGCCAAACCTCATTCTGGATAGGACCAGCCTTCCCCTATATACAATTGTCTGGACTTAGCACCAAAGAAGCCTCCACCAGCACAGTGTGAGATATTTGATGATGACTAGTCCTCTATTACGATTTCACTTAAACTTTGGTCGTTTGTCTTGGGTGAAATATGGGTTGGTGACTGGAGGGGTGAGGTGCTGTATGTGTGTGTGTGTATGTTGTGTGTGTGTGTGTGTGTGTATGTGTGTGTGTGTTTGTATTGTGAGGTGCTGTGTGTCTCCATAAATATATTCTGTGGCAAGCTGTTTGTGTGTGTGCCTGTGTGTGTGCGCGCGTGTATGTATGTGTTCGTGTTTACAAAAGCCAAAACTTAGCTCCCTCTAATACACACCCTTCACTAATACAATATATAGATAACTATAAGGCTGATATAGATAAAGTAACTTTGATATTCCTCACACCACCTATCAATCACATGCTATGGAGGATAATAATGTTGATTAACTTCACATAGGCAATCTACTACTTCTGATTGAATTGAAAATTATATGGCTTCGAGAATCTGTGATTACGGGGAGCTACTATGGAAGTTATGGGTTATCTCTCTCTCTCTCTCTCTCTCTCTCTCTCTCTCTCTCTCTCTCTCTCTCTCTCTCTCTCTCTCTCTCTCTCTCGCTTAATCATTGGTTGTGTGTGTAGCCTAATAATAATAAGAAGAATCTGTTTATTTCGAGCCGGCAGCCAGTGAGGCTGAAAATACACAATTCTTTAACCTAACGTAACCTAAGTAGTCAACATATTGACCCTGGCTGCGACAAGAGAACCTACATACCTCCAGTTGGGGTAGGATGTGGGCATCAACATCCACACCTAACTTCCACAGCCTGGATTTTGTTTTACATAAACCTCACCAGAAGGTAGCTGGGATCGAACCAGCGCTGTCAGAGCCAAGCGACTAGAGTACATTGACTCAGTGTGCTCGGCCACTGGAACCGAGTGTGTGTGTGTGTGTATGTGTAAACGAAACAACAAATCACGTTCCATATTAATATTCAAAAACTGTTCATATCAACTAGAGGCTATCTGAAGAGCGCTTACCTCAGCCGACACTGGCGGAGGTATACGCTCTACCGATCACCTCCTAAGTGAATCCACTTCTTACTTGGAGCATATCCTATCAGCCCACCAAATTTTATTAACATCGGTTTATAACGTTTTGAGAGACAGACAATCAGACAAACAGAGGCAAAAGCAAAGCCTCCATTTTGTATTACCGGTATCCAATCGAATAAGGAACATAAATGAATGAATCTTATATATTGACGTAAGAAATGGGATTGCCCATAATTTCGAATAGTAAATGGAGATTGAATTTTCCTTAGACGGTCGTGGTGAATCGGAAAGGTCAAAGTATTTTTGTGTAGGCCTAGGGGGTTTGTGGGATGGATTTAAGGGGAGTTTTCCCCTTTCTCCCTCATGTTTAGCCCCATTGCTTTAGAGATTTTAAGACGTTTGCCCCATTAGTTTGGCGATTTAAAAAGTCTCACCCCATTTCTGTGGAACTTTAAGAGCTTTCGTGCCATTTAGGTGTCTATCTTTTCCTTGCGAGCGAAAGCGAGGCTATATTTTAAGAGGAATCGGCCTTCGGCCGATTTTTCTACCGAAAAATTTACAAATTTGTCTTGAAAGGGGGGTCTAGGGAGTGTTTTTATAAGCTTGATGGAGGACTAGCGAGGAAACTAAAAAACAATTAATAAGTAAATAGACCAAAAATGAATCCCTAACTCCTTAATAATGGAGATTGATTTCACCTTAGAGCTTAGAGGGTAGTGGTGAATGGGAAAAGTCAAAGCATTTGCGTGTAGGCCTAAAACGGTTCGTTGGATGGATGGAAGGTATAGAGGAATTGATGGATTGGGACACGTTATTGGGAAGTATAGTAGAGAGGGCTAGAATGTACAGTGGGTCAAATAAGTTCTGTTCCTCGTCGGTGCCTCTGTGTCTTTCCATTCTCTTCTTTGCAGGGTTTCAAATCAAGTCCGTTAGATAGTAAATAAGTGCCGAAAATAGCTAAAATAACGGAACAATCTCCACAATATCACTCTGAAACGGCTCAAGTCTACAGAATATCGCTAGAAATTACGTCGCTAGATGTAATAATTTGCCTCTAGATCAAAGTAAATACATCTAGATCTATCAGGAAAGTAGCTAAATTGGCAACACTGCTACTTTGTTCTTGTCCTTGTTGTTGTTTGGTTGTTATAATTTCCTTGACAATTTACGGTTGCGCTAATAAGTCATATCTCAGCTGTCATTACGTTTGGTTCGCTCTGTGCTGTATTAATGTCTGCCAGATGATGAATAGGGTGGGTAAGTGTAGGAACATGTTTGTATATCTCACTCGAAACGAATAAATCAAGTTTAGATAATGCTGATACCAATTATTGATCAAAATATACTTGGTTCAGAGATATCACGTATTATGCTGAATGTACAGTTGCCCACGCAAGTCCTGTTCCTCTCCGTGATATTATACAATGAAATAGGATGCGCTTGAATACGAGTGTAGTTTCTTATTCAGTAGTTAAATCACCTGATTAGTCACTGATAAATAAAAGAAACCTCACTCGCAATTCAGTTATACTATTTTACTTTCATACATAAGATCACGACGAGGATCAGAACTTATGTGGGCAACTTTACAGTCGGGCAAATAAGTGATGTATCGGCACCCAGTATGTTTTGATCAATAATTGGTATCGGCAATATTTACTCATGAATGCTTCTTTTCGAGTGAGTTATACAAACATGTTCGTACACTTACCAACTCTATTCAACATCTGACAAACATTATTACAGCACAAAGTGAGCCTAACGTAATTATAATATAAAACTTGCAAAATAAACAAACTAAAACTGGGACGATACAAGATAAATGCAAACAACTGATCAAAATCGCTATGTGGAAACAACGCTTGATAGAATAACATTTTGAAATAAAAGAACACAACCCTCCACATAGGGTGTACACAACTACATGCGCAAGTCAATTTGTTTCCCAAGTAAACTGATCGCACATACAGTATAACAATGCACTGTCGTCACGTTCAAGGAATTATTCAATTTGGGAAGTCAGGGACGTTCTGGTAAATTTGACTAAACTCTGCATGAATAAAGAAACTACATTAGGTGTCAAAATGTTCTATTAGAATCAATGACAGCTGAGACATGACTTATTAGCGCCACTGTACAGTTGGCATGATATCCAGCTGGGCCAGGGCTTGCAATAGCGTATAGCCTAGTATAGGTGATTTTTTTTTTTTTTTTTTTTTTTTTTTTTTTTTTTTTTTTTTTTTTGAGGAGCGTAAGACTGAATTTAAGGGGAGATGGACGTATTTCTAGACCCATTCGCCCCATTTCTTTGGCAATATTAAGACCATTCGTGCTATTTAGGTGTCGACTTTTTTTCCTGGAGAACAATAGTGAGCCTGTAATTTTGCAAGAAAATTTTTCTACCGAAAAATGTACAAGTTAATCTAGAAGGGGATCCAATGAATTTTTAAAAAGTTTGGTGGAGGTCTAGGGAGGGAACTAAAACAATATCAAATACATGAAAACATCGAGCAAAAAGTGAACCATCTCCCCTTAATGTAGGTTACACAGCCACACTGAACAAACAGAGCACTTGGACCCGATGAGGTGATCCGACCTTAAAAAGATACTGATACAGTTGGCCAAATAAGTCGTGTCGTCACTGTCATTACGTTTTGCTCGCTGTGTGTTGTATTAACCCGGGAGCTGCGGGGAGACTCTTAAGAGTTCCCCCGGCGCACTGCGGGAAGACTCTTAAGAGTCAGAGAAAATAAAAATCAACTTTTGACATCGAAAAAAAAAAAAAAGGCCCCTGGGCCATGCAAAATCTCAGTCCTCTACCTCCCCTCCTTCCCCACTTTCCTCCTCTCCTTCAGTTATCACCTATTTTCCCTGTTATTCCCTTATTCTGAGGTATATTTTCGTGCTAACATTAGAAATCCGATTGGAGGGTGTGGTCATCACTGATAGCAAGCGAGTGCAAGAGAGAGAGAGAGAGTATCGATCGACTGTGTCTCAGTGGCCTTGGGGGAAATTGGCGGGAAAGCAGATTGCCTCACCCATACATTATACAACTCGCGGGCTATATCTCCGAATCTGACCATCCAAACGCTGTTTTCACTCGTTTTATTGTTGTTTCAGGTTAATACCTTTATAATCAACCCATAATAGGCGCATATGGATAAATATTAATGCTATTAATGGCACAATGAATATTTTAGTGACGGAAACACCTCAAATACGTCAGCACAGGGGGACGTTTCCAATTACCCCCATGCGCACTTCAGAGGTTAATGCCTGTCAGATGGTGAATAGGGTTTGTAAAGATAAGAACATGTTTGTAATTCTCACTCGAAACGATGAATTAATGTTTAGATAATGCTGATACCAATTATTGATCGAAATATACTTGGTGCCGCGACATCACTCATTTGGCCAACTGTACAAGTAGCATTTCCATATATTATAACAGTAACACCCGAAGGATAGTAAAGTCGATGGCTCTTTCTATCTATCTATCTATCTATCTATCTATCTATCTATCTATTGTCTGACGCCTTACTCCCCTTTATGAGGGTGGCCATACACAAAATGCCCCCAAGCGGACCCATACCCTGTGAGGACAACCCATGCCAGTTTACTGAAGGACTTGCAGGATTGACCACTCAACTTAGGGTCCGTCCGACTCCGAGACCTTGTATGTATCTTTTTAGCACTATTATTCTAGTGGTGTTTGGCTAGTCTATCCACTAACCTGCTTCACCTTTAGGTAAGCAGTACAGATTTGTATTAGGTTTACTCTCCTAGACAAGTTGCCGACCAAGGCAAATGAGTCCCATCCACCCAGAATGTTATAAAGTTGTCATCCCTAGATGGGTTGCCGACCAAGGCTAACTTATATGTAGATAAAATTGCAAACGAGAGGGGATTTTGAGAACACAAATGGATGAAGAATGGAATATAAAGTTAGAGCGAGAAAGAGGATTGGGGTGAAGAAAATTGAAGTGGGCTAACATTGGCAGAGAGGGAGAGAGAATAAACCAATCGAAAAGAAAGTAAATATATTCATGGCCAAGCATGTATGTAGGCATCTGTGTGTATGTATGTATGTATGTAAGTATCCTTTCCTGTAACTCCTTTAGCTAGTCATTTAAAGTCTGGGCAAATAAGTGTGTGTGTGACTATTTCATTAGTACTATACTACTTTTTCTTTTAGGGCAAACACTCTACACCACGTATTATAGAGATAGCCGGTTTGCCACAGTTATAACAGAAAACCGATTACGGCAGATGGCTGTGGCCTGATGAAGTCCATCTCTATTTTGCCTTGGGGCGGGTGTTTGACTGTATCTCGATATTTTTCATATATCTATATTAATTTCCAATCTTTTCACATGTGTGTGTTGTATTCCTTGTCAGGGAAACGAATCGGTTGAATTTCCTCGTGAGTGTCCCTTTGAAACTCTGGATCTCTCTCTCTCTCCCTCTCTCTTTCTCTCTTTGGTTCCTTCCTTCCTTCCTTGTTGGTCTACTTCTCTCGGTCATCGTCCTCTCTCTCTTACCTTTCCCTTCCCTTCCCAGCTATTATTATTATTTATTTTTCCTTTTCCTTAACCTTTTAGTAATTCCTTAAGGGAGTAGTACCGTACTCGCTTTTTATGGACCCCTTTCTCCCTCATGTTTAGCATATTAGTTTTGAGGTTTTAAGATTTTTGTGTCGTTAGTTTGTCGATTTTAAGACCTTTCGCCCCTTTTCTTCGTCAATGTTAACACCTTTCGTGCCATTTAGGAGTCGTTTTATTTCCTTGCGAGCGATAGCGAGCCTATAATTTTAGAGGGAAACGGCCTTCGGCCGGGACATTTTTCTACCGAAATTGTTTACAAATTTATCTTGAAAGGGGGTCTAGGGGGTGCTATTTTAAGCTTGATGGAGGTTTAGCGAGGAAACTCAAAGATAAATAAATAAATAAATACATAGACCAAAACCCAAGCACTACCCCCTTAATGAAGCCCACCGCTCTCATCCCTGCTTACTCTTGCCTTTTTACCTGTACAGGTTAATTAATTGGCATTCTTCCTCCCCCTTGTGCTTTACTGTGTGTTGTGTATTTACTCTTTATCAGCAGTTATCGCTTATTACCCTTTCTTAATTTTCGTTGTATATAGTTTTCTTAGTTTTTGTTACTATTTGTGTTCTTATTTTTATTTTTCGCGTATCGGTAAGTTAATTGGCATTCTTCCTCTCCCCCTGTGCTTTACTGTGTGTTGTGTATTTACGCTTTATCAGTTCTCGCTTATTACCCTTTCGTAGTTTTATAATTATACGGTTTTCTTAGTTTTTGTTCTGTTTTTAATTCATATTTTTCATTATTGTTTTCCTATTGTTTTTTGTTAAATGTGATCTTATTTTTGTCTTATTTTAATTATTATATTTTTTCGTATTATCCATTATTATAAATGTTTCTTATATTAAATTTTTATAGTTTGTTCTGAATTGGTTTTGATGTGTCCTTTGATGACTTGAAGATCGTTACATAGAAGCAGTTTATATTTTGAGCCATGTAAATAATAACCATGATACAATTTGGCTTCATCAATTTGTATCACTCCATGATTTTATGTATGAAAGGAAAATTAGAACGATTGATTTAGAAGTAAATTATCTTTTGCAATAGTTACTTCATATGACCAATGAACGGCTGTATATTAAATTATCCTTATAAGTCAAGCATATTATTTGTCCTTCCATAGATAATATTGTGGACTGGATAACAAAATGTGTGACCAACTGCACATACTAAAACACATGCACTCACACACACACACACACACATATATATATATATATATATATATATATATATATATATATATATATATATAGTCTGATTCCTAATATTTGTTGGCGTTGATTGGTATTTCTTGGTATTTACTGTATATTCACCCTTTTGTAATTGGTTCAACTTAATATTCCTCTCCTATATGTTATGTTTCTTACATATTCTTTGTTATTAGTTTATTTCTTATCTCTCTCTCTCTCTCTCTCTCTCTCTCTCTCTCTCTCTCTCTCTCGGGAATAGTGTGATGATCCCGACAGTTTGGGTCCAATTGGGTATTTGAATTTGGCGGTGTTGTATAGCAAGTACGATTTCGGCTAGTTCTTTATGTACTATAGTTTATTATTGATTCGCGGTGTGGTTCTTGGAGAGTGTGGACGTGCCTACTCTCTTTCCTGTCCACTCACGGTTTTTCCTTTGTGTGTGGGTGTGTGCTTGGTTGGCTGGGGCCTCGTAGTGGTTCTAGCCATGTCCACTGTTGTGGAGGGTGGTGGGGTGGCCACTACTACTGTTTCTCCGATGGACGCTTCGGCTTCGGCTGGGGAAAAGCGGACCAGGGATCACTCGCCGGATTGTGGTGGTGAGCAGGTTAGTACGGTGAAGCAGCACAAGGCCTCTGCCATGCCGGTGCCGGCCCCCCCCTCAGGTGGGTCTCCCCCGCTTGTTACGTTTCTTATCAATGCTGTCTCTGGGGTCGCCGCATTTTGCAATCCGTCCAAGGTTTCCCGGGCCGTGGATGCTTCTCCTTTCGGGTGCTTCTGCAGGGATGGGCAGGGGGTTGTGGAATGTAGGGGTGGTGGGAAGACGCTGGTGGTGCGTCTCGGGAAGGCCGATGTCCCCCAGGTATCGCCCTCCATGGAGGCGCTGACGGCCCTGGGTGAGTGGGAGGTCCGGTGTCGCTGGGTCCGCGATCTCCAAGATTCCTCAGTCTCCTATGGTACAATTGGGCCTGTGGACCGGGTTATTACCTCGGCGGAATTGTTAACTGGCCTACGGGTCCTTGAGGGCTCGGGGGCAAGGGCACCCTGTTCCCTCCTGGAGGTTCATCGCCTTCCTGCTAGCTTCCCGGGCCCTGATGATCCCCCCAAATCCCTCACTGTCCACCTCATGTTTAAGGGTCCGCTCCCGGTCTGTCTCAAATTTGGCTCTGTTTCGTATCCCGTCTCCCAATATCATTTCCCCATGCTTAGGTGTTACGACTGCCACCAGTTCGGTCACGGGTCCAATTCCT
Source organism: Paralithodes platypus (assembly GCA_032716605.1). Lineage (NCBI taxonomy): Eukaryota > Metazoa > Arthropoda > Malacostraca > Decapoda > Lithodidae > Paralithodes > Paralithodes platypus. The sequence goes on from CM064505.1 coordinate 20,868,951, forward strand.
GCAGGAGCTCGGTCAAGTGCTCGTGGTGCAGCGGGGGTCACCGGTTCCGTTCCGCGGTGGGTGTGCAGTGCGCGCTGGACCCTTTCTGCTATCTGTGCCTCGGCGATCACCGTGTCGTGTCTCGTACGTGCCCGGTTTATGTTAGAGCAGTGGAGCTTCACCGTGCGGTTCGTGTGGATGGGGCCTCAGTCCTCGACGTGAACCGTGACCTGCGTGCGCTTCCGGCCCGGTATCGTCGTTCGGCGGCTGCCCCCCGGGGGCCCGCGGCGTAGCTTCATCCGTCGTCGTCGCGCCTTGGCTCGGCGCCTGTCCGCGGTGCGTCGGGGCCCCCGCCGCCGCAGGGCGCTCCTCGGCTCCGTCGGTGCTCCCCTACCCGTCGTCCGGATTTCTCGCTCACGAATCGCTTCGCCGCTTTTGCCGCCCCGGATGAGGAAGAGTCGGTGGTGGTTCCGTCGCGTCGCCTTCGGTTGCCGTCTCGCCTTTGGTCGTACTCGCAGGCTGCGCGTCTCCCTTCCGCCCCGCCTCGTGATCGTGTCGCTCGCCATCCCAGTCCGCACCCCCGCCGGTCCATCGCTCGGGATCGATCGGGTATTTCGGACGCGCTGTCCGACGTCTCCATCCTGTCGGAGTTGGACGCCTCCCCCCGCCGCCGTCCGGGTCGTCCGCCCCTTTGTCGCTCTTCCTTTCCTACCTCTGCTCGCCCCTCCTCTCCTCCTGGTGCTTCTGGTCCGTCTCCCACTGTCTCCTTGGAGGCTCTCCTCCGCTTACTTATTGACGCTATCTCCTCCTATCTCGCTGGTGTTGCCCCTCAGGATATATGTGAGCAGTTAATGCCTCGGTTTCTCAGTCTCTCGGTCTCTTCATAGGCTCTCTTCCTCGTAGCCTCTCTTTGGTTTTCTGGAATGCCCGTTCGTTGCTCCGGAAATCTCAGGATTTCAAGGTTTTCCTCGACGGGCTGCAACCCGTCGTGGTCGGGGTTTGTGAGACGTGGTTTGCCACTGCCACGCATTTTCGTCTCCGGGGTTACTCCCTCCTTCGTGCGGACCGGCCCAGGCGGGTTGGGGGTGGGTTGGCAATTATGGTCCGTGAAGACGTACCATGTCAACCCCTCCCCCTGCAGCCGTTCAGGGGAGGTGTACTGGAGGTCTTGGCGCTTCGCCTTGAGTTGGCGAGAGGTTGGTCCTCGGTTTTGTTGGTTTATAATCCCTGTCTCTCTGTCTCTCTTCCTGAACTTGATCACTACTTCGGCCAGCTCCCCTTTGCCGGCGCTGGTCGTGGGTGATTTTAACGCCAGGCATAGATGTTGGGAACCGGATCTTCCACTTCGTTCCCGTAATGCCTCTGGCTCTTCCCTCTTCCAGTTTCTTCTCGGCTCTGCCCGTTTCTCTCTTCTCTCTCCCTCCGGTCTCCATACCCGGTTTGATCCTTACTCTGGTTTGGCCTCCGTTTTAGACTTGTGCCGGGGTGAAGCCCCTTTTCAGGGTGCGGCCTATTTTCTTGGTCGCTACCTGGGTAGCGATCACTTGCCTCTTGTCGTTGGGTTTCCAGTCCTTTCCTTGATTCTTCCCTGTCCTACTCGCCCTTGGTGGCACTTTTCGGAGGGGGGCTGGCCGGTGTTTGAGGAGGCTCTCTCCCTCCCTTGCCCGGCGGTAGCCTCCCCCTCGAGGTGGCGGCGGGCTCCTTTTCTTCGTGGCTGGTTTCCGCCGGCCGCCAGGCTTTCTCTCTGTCCGACCGTCGTGGGGTGCCCCGTTGCGGGGTGCCTTGGTGGACCGATGCTTGTCGCGGGGCGGTGAAGGCCAGGCGTCAGGCATGGTTTGCCTAGCATCGCTGTCTCTCCGAGGCGAACAAGCTACAGTACCGGCGCCTGGACGCGGAGTGTACCCGTGTCTTGGTAGCCGCACGCCGCTCGGCCTGGTCATCCTTTGTCTCTTCTCTCTCCTTCTCCTCCTCTGCCACACGCACGTGGAGGTTCCTGTCCTCTATGAAGGGTCGTGCTTCCTCTTTCTCCTTTCCTCTTCGCCGGGATGGCGTGGCTCTCCTGTCTGATATTTCCAAGGCCAATTTCCTTGCTTCTTTCTTTTCCTCGCTGCTTAGCACTCCTGTCCCTCTCCCTGCTTCGGCCCGCCTGGCGGCCGCTGTTCGCCTGGCGGAGGCTTCTCCTTCCCCCCTGGTCTCTCTCTTCCCTTCACTTCTCAGGAACTTTCCTCTGCCCTCTCGGCTCTCTCGCCCCGTAAAGCTGCCGGGCCTGACCTGGTCCCTTATGAGTTCCTCCGCTCTCTCCCCCCCTCTTCTACTGCTGTCTTGTTGGATCTCTTCAATCGTAGCTGGGCGGCTGGGGTCTTCCCGGGTGCTTGGAAGGAGTCTATCCTCCTCCCTTTCCCTAAACCCGGGAAAGATCTCTCCAGCCCCTTTGGTTACCGCCCCATTGTGCTCCTGCAATGTGTGGGTAAGCTCATGGAGCGGCTGGTTGGTGCTCGTCTGCAGTGGTGGGCCGAGTCTCGGGGTGCGCTGTTGGAGGAGCAGTGTGGCTTCCGTCCTGGCCGGGGTACGCTGGACGTCCTCCTACAGCTGGAGCACCTGGTACACGACACTTATAGACGTCGTGGGGTCATGCTGGCCCTCTTTGTGGATGTGGCGGGTGCCTTTGACTCTGCTTCTCATGAGGGCATCTTATACAAACTCTCTGATATGGGTGTCTCGGGTGTTCCATTGTCTTGGGTGCGCAGTTTTCTGTCGGGTCGCTCCTTCTCGGTCTCGGTGGGGTGGGCCCTGTCCTCGCCGCGTCCCGTCCGTCGTGGGGCCCCCCAGGGCTCGGGCCTTAGTCCATTTTTTTTTAATCGCCTCCTGTCTGACCTCCCCCGTCCCCCTGGTACGTCTCTTTTGGCATATGCGGATGATTTCTCCTTGGTCTGCCCGGCTCCTATGCTGTTAGAGGCGCAGGTGGGCCTGCAGGCCGGGGTGGATGAACTGCTCCGGTGGTTTGCGGACTGGGGTTTTGCCGTCAATGCGCAGAAGTGCGCCTTTGATGTGCTTCACCCTCCAGCGGATGCTCCCCTCCCTCCCCTCCATCCTCCTCGCGGGTACGCCGGCCCCGTTCCGTACGCAGCATACTTTCTTGAGACTCCGACTCGATGGCCCCGTCTTAACCTGGAAGCATCATATCGAGTATTTGCGGTCGTCATGTATGAAGCAGCTCGATATCATGAAGAGCTTGGCGGGCGTTCGTTGGGTCGCGGATCGGGAAGTCCTCCTACGGTTTTATTCGGCGTACGTGCTCAGTAAAATTCGGTACGGTAGCTCCGTCTACGGCTCAGCCTCCCCCACGGTACTTAAACGGCTGGATGTGGTGCAGCACACGGCGTCCGCATCGTATTGGGGGCCTTCCGTTCGTCGCCGGCGGTCTCTCTCCACGCGGAGGCGGGTCTTCTTCCCCTTGCTATGGACCGTCATCACCTTAACGTCATCACCCTCCATCGTGCCCTGTCATTCTCACCTGCTCATCCTTATAGCCTCCTCATCTCTCATGCCCCCGTCTTGCGTCATGCTCCCTCCTGGCCTCTCCGCTCCCATTCCCCTTTCCTCGTCCGTGCCCTCCTGTCCTCATCCTCCCTCTCCTTACCCCTTCCCCTACCCCTTCCGTCTCCCCTTTCACACCCTGGTCCGACCTCTCCTCTATGTTCCACCTTGCTCTTCATGTTCCCTTCGTCAAAATTCAGGATAGCTCCTGTGCCCCCTCCCTTTTCCTCGACCTTGTCTCCCTCCGTTATAGTACTCACTTCCCTATTTACACGGATGGCTCCCACACCTCCTCCCCCCTGTCCTCTACTGCCGCCATTTATGTTGAGCACCATTCCCTTTGTCGGGCTTGGCGGCTGTCCAGTTTCCACTCAGTTCTTGCTTCAGAATTGTATGCCATCCTTCAAGCTTTACTTTTCATTCGTGATTTCCTCCCCCCACAGTCAATAGTTGTTTTCTCAGATTCACAATCCTCCCTTGCCCTCCTCAGCTCCCAGCGCCCGGTGTCTCATCGCTACCTTGTCTTTAAGGCCCATTCTCTCCTATGCTCCCTTGGGCAGTCCGGTTTTTCCCTCCATTTTCAGTGGGTTCCCTCCCATGTTGGTATCCGGGGTAACGTCATTGTTGATGCTGCGGCTTCCCTTGCCCACTCCTCCCCTGCCCTTGAACCCCTCCCTCTCCCTCCCTCCTCAGTTGCCAGGCAAGCTTTTGCCCAATGCCGGACGCTCTGGGATGCCTCCCTCAGAGGTGATCTCTCCCGCACCACCCTTGGTCAGTACAGGCTAGATTCTTCCCCTCACCCGTGGTCCCGATCCCCCCTCCGCCCCCTTGACACTGCCCTGGTCCGTCTCCGCATAGGCCATGTTGGACTGGCCTCTCACCTATTCCGTCTGCGACTGGTGCCTGACCCTTTCTGCCCGTGGTGCTGGACGGTGGATGAAACGGTAGAGCACTTCCTGCTTCACTGCCCTCGCTTCTATTCCCATAGGACCCTCCTCCGCTGCAGCCTCCGCTCCCTGGGGGTCTCCACCTTTACCCTCCCCATCCTGTTGGGGGGCAGTGGACTGGACCCGGCCCTCCGTGTCCAGGTGCTCCAGCACACCAAAGTCTTCCTGCGGCGTTCGGGTCGTCTCGGCCGCCTGTGATTGCGTACCTGTGATGGTCTCCGGCAGGGTTAATTGGGCCTGCCCACACAGCCCTATAATCAACAAACAAGAACAAGTTTATTATTAAGTGTAGGTTAAATATTAACTGTAATACATAAATATTTACATCAGCTCTAGATGCATCATGAAACCAAATCATAGGGTATAATTATTATTAGCCGGCAGTCATTATGTAACTTCGCGAAGCAATAGGACGCCGGCAGTTAGTTTCTCAAAAACCACCATACAGCAAACATCTCCCCCCGGCCCTGACTCAACCTATAGTTCACCATGTACTACCATTATTTATCTATATCAACAGTCCTACATCACCAGTCCTCTAAGCTAAGTTCATTGTATCGATATTGTATTATGTGAACATTCCTACATGTCATGCAAATGAATTAGCCGTGTGTAGAGGACCGGATTCCACTCATCGAATTCTTCATTGGTAATTATTATATAACTATTTGTTGGGATAATTTCATGTACCAGTGAGTTAGCAATTTAACCCATCTATCTAATTTCCCTACAAATATATGGTCCTTCGTGCTCTGGTACTTAGTATATTGCCGTAATGGTGTTTTGTTTCCTTCCGCTTTCGCTTGGTGTTACAAATGACTGCCGCTCTAGGAGTTGGGTAGACTGCCCTTGCATTTTTTATGTTGCCTAGCTATCCCTGTGTTTTTTTGGTGGCGCCCCGTCACTGTTATTTTGGGGGAACTAGTTTCCCACTTTTTTAGACGTGGTGCTGCTTACCTTGTTTGGGGGTTTGCTGGGCTAGGTATGTGTGTGAGGGTTGCTCAGTTTGCTACCATTTCTCGCGATTTTTTAGTTAGGCCTACTGAGTGTCTGTGGTTGTTTTGATGACACTGTTGGTAGTTTCTTTGTGTATTTAGGCTTTGGTCGTTGTGAGACTCTAATTTAATTTTGCCAGAGGGGAGTGTTCTCATGTGCCTCATTGAATTACATTTTATAGCCTAGTTGCCTAATTACGGTCATGAGGTTCGGTCTCTGTTGATTCCTAAACGATTGACAGCCAGATGTCAGACCTCATGATTGTGGCACGGGCAGCTGGGCTAGGCCTAATATAATCTAAATAGTCTTATTACTAGTCAGTTCTTGTCATTTACTGTTCTTTCTCTAACCCTAGTTTTGTTTCTGCTATTTGTCTATCAAGTCTCAATAAAATTATCCTACTGCAGCTAGTAATGACCGTTTCCAAATTGGGAGTGTCAATGCTATTGCCACATAATTTAAATTAATTTGTGTAACTAGTTTGCTTTATAGTTTAGAGAGTTAATAGCCTAGATTAAGAGCTTAACGATGACAGATTTAAAGAAACTGAAGATTTTAAAGGGAGGGATGAAGGGAAGTTTGAATAAATGCTCAAGAGATCTTGATGAATTTTTAGACAGTGCCTCGGCTGATCAGATAAAGGGCAAGAAGGCTACTGTAACTAAATCGCTAGCCACCTTTGATAGATATGCTCAGCAGGTATATGGTTTGTTGTCAGGTCCTGAAGATGTGGAAGAAGAAATGTCAGCAGATCTGGAGTATATTGAAGATGTTAATACAGCCTTAGCCAGATTAGCTACAACTCAAGAATCGCACCACGTTAAGGATACCGGTACTCCAAAGACAACTGGTTTTAACCTTCCAAAGCTTACTCTGCCAACCTTTTCTGGGGATCCAACTACCTGGACTGGATTTTGGGACATATTTTAGTGTTCCGTTCATCGGAATAAGACACTTACATCCGTCCAAAGGTTTACGTATCTCCGTGGACAGTTGAAAGGGGAGGCATTGAAGTTGATAAAGGGGTACAAGCTAGAAGCTACAAGCTATGAGTCTGCAGTGGAGCTATTGAAAAGAACTTATGGGAGAGAGGAAGTAATAAAGACAGCATTAATAACAAAAATCTTCGCTCTAGATCCTCCATCGTATGATGTGACCGATTTGAAGGAGTACTATGCCTCTTTTGAGAGCCTCCTCCGGTCAATGGAGACGATGGCCATCACGAAGGAGGAAATCTACAGTGTAACTATACTGAGCAAGGTACCCTCTCCCCTTAAGGAAATAATTAGAAGGCAACTAAGCGACACTCCACAGGACTTAGAATCATTGGTGCAGAAATTCCAGACCGAAGTCTTCAGCATGGACGGTACTGGACACCACCGATAAGTGGAGATGTTGCCATCCACTTCGGCTTTCCCGGTACAGACATCTCCTAAACAGAACAGGACGATACCATCAGGTTGTAAGTTGTGTAATGTACGCGGTCATCCATGGTACCAATGTCCTAAGTATCCTAAGGCTCCACAGAAAATTGGCAAGGCTAAATCGCTTCATTTATGTACCAGTTGTCTGGCAAGAGACCACTTCAACAGTACTTGCACCAATTCCTTCATCAAACCCTGTAAATATTGCAAGGGGAAACATTGGTTTTCCCTTTGTACCCAGTCTGATCGGCACGACGGCAAAGATAAAGGGAGAACCACCAAAGAGTCACATGATAAAAATAAAAGTGAGAGTAACAAGGTATCTGCTATGTCCATTGCTTCTAGAGAGTGTCAAATGCTTCCTACTATAATGCTGCCAGTGGTGGGGAGTAATAATAAGCATGTAATGACGCGTACCTTACTCGACCAGTGCTCACAGAGTTCATTCGTTCTGCGGTCATCATTGCCATAGCTCAAGTGTACCAGCAAGGGTCAAGAGAATTTGCGTCTCCATGGTTTCACTGGTGAAGTAGATTCCAGTGACTATGATATAGTGGAGATTTCATATGTATATAGAAGGAAGATATGTCCCATCAAGGCTGTTGTGGTCGACAAACTTCCTAGTTTCTATGTGGCATCAGAGATTCAACCACAATTGAAATATCTCAGAAGCAAGGGTTTTAAACTGGCTGATGATCAACTCTCTGCTAACAATGGAATTATGCTACTGGTCGGAGCTGATTATTACTACGACCTGGTTCACCCTGGATATCGGCGGATAGATAAGCTGATATTGCTCCCCACGATACAAGGGTATGCTATTTCTGGATCCTATGCAACTTCATCTCAAGACACAAAGGTGGAGGTAGTTACGGTCCTTAAAGTAGCAGTAAGCCCCATAGACAAATACGTTAGGTCTACTTTTCCTGATAATCCATGCACTGATATAGACAAGCTATGGGACTTAGATAATATTGGAATTGACCCACATGAACTTGATCCGGAGTCCAAGCTAGCGTTGAGCTCGTACGAAGAAACTGTAACATATGACTCTGGCAGGGGTCAGTATGTGGTAAGGCTCCCTTGGAATGACAATAAGAGTAAATTACCTACAAGTTTCCATCTAGCACTTGGTAGATTACGTGGCCTTCAGAAGCAGTTTGTCAAGCTTCCAAATTATTGCGAGACTTATGCGGCAGTACTAGAAGAGCAAGTACAACGTGGTTTTGTTGAGAGAGTAGATCCCGGTGAGTATGGGGATAACATTCATTACCTTGCTCACCATGGGATAAAAAAGGACAGTTCCACCACTCCTGTTCGTATTGTATATGATTGCTCAGCAAAATCCAATGATCGTTCTTATAGCCTGAATGATTGTCTGTACACGGGTCCGTCCCTGGTCTCTGATCTCGCGCAAATTATGTTACGCTTCAGATGTCATAAATTTGCATGGGTCGCTTGATGTTTCAACTCCATCGTGACGACAGGGACTCGACAAAATGTTTATGGCCACGGGACCCAATGGATCTAGATTCAGAGTATCTGGTCTACAGATTCAGAGTCGTCTTATTCGGAGCGACATGTTCCCAGTTCCTTCTCAACGCTACTATCTTGCGACATCTTGAGGAGGCCTGACTTCAAGAATGAGATCAAGCGGGGGATCTATGTGGAAAATCTTCAAGGCACTGGAGACGATGAAGATTTATTGCTCAAAAGATGATGGGAGATACGCGATATATTTGCCAAGGCTCATTTATACTTGAGAGACTGGGCCACTAATATAATTTCCCGGGGTATCTCGGCGCAACAGTTTATGTCGTCCTCTATTTGGTGGCAGGGACCTACATGGCTTACATCTCCAACTGAATGGCCTCGGGATTTCAGGGAATGCATATCTGATCCATCAAGTCGGCCCCAATATGATGTATTAAGTAGTTCGACTGTGAGTATTACACATCAGGATAAGAAGTTGGTAGAGTGGGAACGTTACGGCAGCTATGATCAAGTAATACGGGTATTTGCATGGATATACCGTTCCATTAACAAAATGAGAAGTCGGGCTCAAGGGTCTTTCCTTAGTGAAGAATCGAAGCATATCAGACTCCATGAATTGAGATCAGCAGAAGCGAAAATAATATGTTTAGTACAAAAGGAATCTTATCCTACTGAACATGAAATACTGAACAAGGAGTCAAAGGCCAAACCCTGAAACTTAATGAGGCAGCTAGGACTATATATTATTATGGAAGGAGGCATCATTAAGTGTAGAGGCAGGATCCAGAAGGCGAACATTATTGATTCTGCGAAATATCCTGTCCTCCTTAGCTCCTCTCATTTGATTACCAAACTGTTGATTCGCAAATGCCATGGGACCTGCCTACAATTTGGCATAAATTATGTTCTGGTGTATATGCGACAACGTTGGTGGATCCCTAAGATGCGACAAGCAATTAAGGGGATCCACAATAGCCGTACTATCTGTAAAAGATTACAGGGTAAGCCTTATTCCCCAGTAGATCAACCTCCCTTACCTGAGTTCAGGGTACAAAGGACTGAACCATTTCAGGTAAACGGGGTAGACTATACGGGAGCGATTCAAATTAGGGAATCGCCCGGTAATATTGCTAAGGTATATGCCGTACTCTTCACATGTGCGGTAACCAGAGCGATTCACATTGAATTGATTGACGACTTATCCAGTGAGGGTTTATTACATACTCTAAGGCGCTTTGCAGGTCGCAACGGTTTCCCTCAAATGATTCTGAGCGATAATGCGAATTGTTTTGTCGGGGCATCCAAATTTCTCCAGGATATAATGGATGACCCGCAGGGTGTGTCTACCCTCACTGGAATGAGTTGTCAATGGAAATTTATACCAGCACGTGCACCATGGTTCGGGGCAATTTGGGAGAGGACAATAGGAATTGTCAAGTCTGCCATGAAGAAGATATTAGGGAGGGCCCTGGTCAACAAAAGAGAGTTGCAAACTGTCTTGACAGATATTGAGATGCCAGTCAACGACAGACCCTTGACCTATACCTCGGCAGATCTTGATGATCCTTTACCCATTACGCCTTCCATGCTAACACGTGGACGAAATATTAATCCCTTTCCTAGGTTGTCAGTAACCCACGAGGATATACAAGACCCTACGTTCGGGGATGCTGACCCCACACGTCGTCACTTCCAGCACATGAACAAGGTGTCGGACGACTTATGGAAAAGGTGTACACAAGAATATTTGCTGTCTCTTCGTGAACGTCACTCTAATATAATCAAGGGGACGAATCAACGGTGGCCTCGTATCAGGGATATCGTATTGATTCATGATGAGCGTCCCAGGTTATATTGGAAGGTTGGTAGGATTGTCAACTTGTTCCAGGGCATTGATGGTCATATTAGGGTTGCTAGATTACAGACTTCGTCTGGGATTACAACTCGCCCAGTCGTAAGATTATATCCCTTGGAGCAGGATGTAGAACTGCCTGGTGATACCGGTATCTCTACTGATATACCTCCACAGGGGAGTGCTGGTGACAGTGCTCCTCAGGGTGGAGCTGTTGATAATGAGAAGGATGATCCTTCTCTGGCTTCCAGTGGCGCTCGCCCCAAAAGAAGGGCGGCTATGAATTCCGTGGATCTTTGGAGATCTAAGATTAACCAAGGTGATCTTTGAATCTTTGATATCCTTTTTTGTATATAGTAGTAGGGTCATTTGCTTAGAATCCGTGACCATTTTGTTCCTACCTTTTTCTCTCGATGGATTTGACAACCTGAACCATTTTAAAGGAAAATTAGCTCCTAAATTTTCTCTGAAAAATGACCGCTAACTCTGCTAGAGCCCAATATTCAAAATGGCCACCAATGCCATCTTGAAAAACATGAAATGTAATATCTCTGGCATCAGATGAGCTACAAGGACGAATGAGGTGTCCTTTTTCACTAATTCTGGCATTACAAATCCACTGGAATGGTTATTGTATTGTATTGTATTGTATATTGTATTGTTATTGTATTGTATTTTACTAATTGTACATACTAATCTGCCACTTCACTGTCACTACATGATTCACTGTATGAGCCACTATCAGAATCATTGTCCTCACTTTCGCTGTTATCATCACTGTTGTTCTCTGCTTGCGGTGTATATCTAATATTACTTTTTACTGTTTCAGATGGATCGCATGCCCATCTGATGAAAATCGCCAACTTGTGAAGTGACCGAAATAATGGATAATAGAAGAGAGAGTGAAGAGTTACCAGACAAGACATTAAATTAATACGAGTGCATTTTACTCTGTGGTAAACGATGTACCTCAGATGATCGTTTGGAAAACGTTACACCTGAGAAGTGGGAATCCATCCGGGAAAAGTCTTTACAATGGAAAGAACTTGATAAGTTTCAACATTATTATACATGAAAATGTGGATTGGGAGAAGGGACCAAAGTGTCACCACATGCATAGCACTTGTTACGCATCATTATCCAGCAAGCGCAAGCTCCTCTCTCAAGCCGAAAAACGCAAACACAAATCCGAGGAACGTCTTGAAAGAGATGAAGCATCAGATCAACAAGACCCTTCCCCAGAGGCCAGTGCACCTAAAAGGCTCCGCTCCAGTATGGGTGTCCTTCACGATAAGACTCTATGTGTGTGGTGCATGAAAGGGGCATACAAGAGTAGTGATCGTGACAAGTAGATTTTACTCACTATCAAGAGTAGATGCCTGGACTAAATTCAAGTTACATACTGTCCGTCTGGAAGATGAGGTCATGAGATTGAGACTTGACACTCTGATTGCATCCATCCCAGATAGTCAAACAGCATTTGGGTTGGAAATCCGCTACCATCGTGGATGCTGGCGCAAATATGTAAGCGACCACAAGCCCCTTTCAGATGAAAGCACTCAACATCTGCAGCGTGTAAACCTCCGAGAGGCCCAAGCCCTCTTCTTTCATCATATTCGTCAAGTCATCTTCAAAGACCATGAAATTCGCACCCTGCAAGGCCTGCTGCAGGACTATAAGCGCATTATCTCAAATCACGGACATAACTCAGTAGTAAAATCCAGCTACTTAAAGGAAATTCTCGTCAATGAATTTGGGGAAGACATCGGATTTCATGAATTCATTCAAAAGAATGTGAGTGAACTGGTATATGATACAACAGCAGCAGGTACATACATCGAGGTGGCAATATCTTCATTGGGTGTCAGCAATGATCAGTTGGTGATGAATGTTGCGGCACGACTCAAAGAGCAAGTCATCAGGACAAATACTATTCCCTGGCTCCCATATATACACGAGTTGGAGAGAGAAGAAGACCTCAGTGAGCGAGCTCCTGCTGAAGCTGCTCACATGGCTGAAACACCCAAATAAGTCTGCAATTGATGACAGTCCATCCGTCCGATCGATTGCATCTATCTCACTCTAGCCCTGGCTCTCGCTCTGATAACATCTCGGTTTGGTGTTGGTCAAGCGTGCTTCTTAAAGTTTCCCTTATTACCGAATTTAGTCATTTTGTTCCTTATTAGATCGAAGCATTGGAGGGCTGGAGTCATTATACGCATATTGGTTTTGTTTTAACCTCATTAGTTCAAGTACTATCGTTTATTCAGTTTCACTGCATATTTCTTCCCTGGCAAATGTTAATTATAAGCTTCGACACTGTTTCCTTCCATGTCTCTTCCATTATTCTGCTGCATTGCTTATTAATATTACATGTATTTATTCTTTAGTATTGAGGTTGATATCCACAGTGGTTTGGTCGGTATGCTCAAGTGCAGCCTGCCCCAACCTACTGGAATACCAACTAGTGTGTTTCTTATGTTAGAATAGGGCTTAGACTTTCCTCATATTTCTGCTTCATATCATTCCTAATTCCTAAGCAATTGGGCATACTATGAAGTGCCTGGGGGTCTAGCAGTGTTATGTTTTGGCATTCATGTGCAGTCGAGAATAATCTTAGAAGTACTCTGGAATACTAATTCGCATTATCAACCCGACTCGGGGACAATAGATATTTTTTGTGTCTCCTTGTTACTGCTTTAATAGAGCAAAGAGGAAGATAAACAAAAATCCTAAAGAGCCTGCATGTCTTGGTGTTTGAGTCAGATATTAAGAGCGTGTCTGTTGCAGGGTAGTACGGTGCTGTGGGCTAGGCTAGTTAAGCATCTGTTTGCCCCAGCTCTCCTCGTAACAGTATGTATATGTGTATGTGTGCATGTAAATGTAAAATATTAATAATATATTGAATGATATACTACCAATACATATCTAATAAATATATTCATTATATATATTAAAATAAAACTTATATAATCAGGATAAATGTATCCTAGTTGGAAGAGGTTGAGCTTTATGATAGACATCAACAGAAATGTTATGTCTTTAGCTCAGAAAAATGCACTAAAGTAAATAGCGCACCTCATATAATAAGCAATGTTTAAATAAAAAAAAAAAAAAAAAAAAAAAAAAAGAGAGAGAGCGTGTGGGAGTGAGTGAGCGTTGCAAAGAGACATTCACAAAGCAATTCCAGTGATTTGATGTCCGATGTACAGAACAAATCATAAACGGATTAAACAAAAAATGCTAGTTTGAAGTCTTTGATATTGTATTTTGAAAAAAAAATAAAAAAAAATAAAAAGAAAAAGAACAATAGCCTAGAATAATATTATTTCTGAGAATCATACACAGAAAATATAGAGAATTGAAAAATTGGATTATGAAAATAATGCACAGCAATAATTATAAAATATATAAAAATTAGTATGAGATTCATACACAGAAATGATTAAATATATAAACATGAAACTGTGAGCAGCATACACAGAAAGTTTAGAAAATTGAAAAATGAGTTTGAAATAACGAGACCCCAAGGAGAACCACACAGAGTAGCCGCAGTCAGAGAATCCAGAAACAGCAGGAGAAAAGGATTTAGAAAGAAAAACAATTCCCATTCTCCAGAGAACGGGAAACACAAGCACGGGAAATCTGACCCCTGGACCCATTCTCTAATTCCCGGGCAAACAGGTGAGTTGCCCCCAAAAGGCAGGTCAAGCCCCACCAATCATCACCTCACCCGGCCCCACCAATCTCTGTGCAGGGCTCAAACAGCCAAGGCAGAACTTTCCCCCGAATATGATGATGAAAATGTGTTATGCAAGCTAAGCATAAAGAGCCCTGGGAGTATTTAAATCGTTGGGGCCCTTCAACCTCGAGAAGCTGCCAGACGAGAAGGAAAGTGAAATGGTGATAAGAAGTGCCACTGAAGAAAATCATTACATAAACAATCTAAATAGCCAGAACAATTAGTGAACAGAAAATCACGAATTACATCATCAGGCTAGATAGTATAAGTAAGAAACAGAGGTCAAAAAGGACGAGAACCTCAGTGCGATGTCATTAAGCACCATAATATATTTTTCATGTAATTATTAGCCTCAACATAGCCAATTTTTATGTATTTACTATGCCCCTATTAATGCGAGATCATGCAACCTGACCAGGGGAGGTGTGGTGGAGTGGTCTTGCCACTGGCCTGGTAATCCAAAGGTCCCGGGCTCAAATCCCGATGTATCAATGGGAAGATATTATTGGGATGGAATTTGTGCTGTACCTAGTATCAGTGCATTACCACAAGCCCACCGAAACGTCAATAAAATACCCTCATTGTTCCCTGATTAAATAGCACTGTATGAATATTCCCATATTCAAAATATGCTATAGGGGTGCAATGCCTGGTGAGTTATCTGCTCAACAGGTGGCGTTGTGTGTGTGTAAGTGTGAGAGTCCGAGTGTAGGGGGTGAGACTGTGAAGCGCGGGAACGAGGTGGCTTCAGAGATGGGGTCGTTTCGGGCCAGGAGTGAGCACCGTGCCTCATGTGAAGGCAAGATGGCAGGTGCTCGTTGTTCTCTGCGTGCTTCACATGTCTCACTCCCTAGACTGGAACAAGACCTCACGGGCTTCACTGTTCATTGTAAAGCGGTGAATGTTAAGGCTCTCAGCCTATGCCCGAGAGGAAGTAAGTTGGAATATAGAAAAAAAACAAAAAAACAAAAAAAACAAAAACAAAACAAAAATACCCCAAATATAGCCTGACCGAAACTACAGGAATTCAGTTCACACTCAGTAGGCTTATTCCGTCCGGATTACATTGTCCGGGAGTATTACCCCCCTACAAGCACTCCGTCCGGATTATACTGTCCGGGAGTCGCTCTCCCTCAACGCTCTGTCTGGATTATTCTGTCCAAGAGTCGTTCACCCCCCGAGAGAGAAGGTGCCTGCTGTCCTGTGCCCCCCTGCCCTTGGACTCCTGACGAAGTAGTCCCCTGACGTCCAGCCGCCGTGCCCGGAGCTCTACGATGTCCCGACTCTCGTACTTGGCACTTCTCCTCCCCCACGCTATCCTAAGTGTTTCTGCGTATCTCAATTTGTGGCTATTGTTGAAGGTAATGTAGAATATGTGAGTATTCCGGAAGTGTTAATAAGTTGATCTGTGCCAAGGATCTGTGCCAATTAATTATTCTATTACCTACCTGTGTACACGTTACATAGTCATTTGTCCTCCCATAAATCTTGATCTGTACAAGTGAATTCATAGTACCAGATATTGCTCCGTGTGCCCTTTGAAGTGTAATCCTCATTGTATTAACCCCTTCAGACTCATATGACGCAGAGGTTGCCAGATTAGCAATAAGAAATAGAGTTCTCTCACTCTTATAATTACTGGTACCTCTCCAAAATTAGTTTTCTGCCCACAGCTAAAAGGTTGAAGTAACTAAACTAAAGGTTTCTAAATACCCCTGATGGTAACAAAGGCTTTAAAGTATCCCTAAGAGGCTCAAAAATTGCGTCATATGTCGGAGAGGGTTAATTATAATCATAAATTGTGCACCCATTATATAACTAATCTCGATCCAGGCTTATGAACGGAATACTCTCAGATTTCACCTATATATGTTATTTATTATCTTGTGTAACTAAGTTGAGGAGAAAGCGTATACCGTGAAGATATTTCCTACTTTACTACCAATTACCTAGGACCTATGCCCAAATTTTAATCTATCTATCTTTCCTTATTGAAAAGTCAAGAACCCCCCGTTGAGTTAACTTTAATTCTATCATTCGAGCTATCTAGTTTATACAAGTGCTTGTGAATTACTCTAATCTACGTGTGCGGGTTGCTAATAATTCTTTTCACACATTTATAGTAACTCTTGTTCAAGTTATTTTATATTCGGGTCTCTGTATTATTTTAGGGACCGATTCTCCATTTAATTTACTATTATATCGGTAAATGTTAAATTGCATCTTGTGTTATGTAATACGCGTTACGTCATATCTTTGATTCACGTATTGCCAGATAGGGATTTGCTAATGTATTCAAATTTCCTTTTCATACTACTATCGTAGTATTTTAACCAGTACAACTTCGTCGTGTATGCCCCTTTTTATTCTGAGTTCTTTTGAATTCTAATTTACTGTGATTTCCAATCGCATTTTAATGGAGTGTATTTTCCTCTTTTTATATTAATTTGCATTTATTCCAAAACCCTGTTATAGTGATTCATTGATCTAAATTTGAATTTGAATTCTATATATGTGTGAATTGATCTCATACCCGGTCATTAACTATTTTTCGTACCTCGTGTTTTGATTCTTTCACAAAACCGCTTAGACAAGTTAGTTCTAATTTAAACTACCTTGCCTATAAGATCCTTAGTATATCTCTAACGTTCATCTGTGCATTATAATTGCACTAAATAGAATTGTGAATTTATAACTAAGCAGTTCATCTGACCTAGGGTCGAACACACTATACTTGTTTACCTTACCTGTGTGAACCCCCCGTTAATCCCCTTGATAAGCGCTCACCGCCCCACGCCCGTGAACGCTTTCCCAGGCCGGTTCACTTTGTACCAGAAAACTTCACGTTAGACGCTACGCTCACATACGTGTTATCATCTTATTGAATTACTGTGTACATGTGTAACTTATTTTTCCTGCATATGCATATTCATATTACTGATACTGTGTGTGTGTAACGCGACTTGTAATATTGAACTTATCATTATAGACCATTCTATATTTGATATGTCTCTGATTTTCCTTTATCGTCTGCCATACATGACAGATCGATAGAGTCGAGTTTGACTATTCCATGCCATTTAATAAATTAGAGTGTAAAGTAACCTGTGTTCTTATTGTATGAATGCTTAATGCAAGATTTATAAAGCTAGACATGACCCTGTTGAGCATATTCTATCTCACGATATCCTATTACAGGATTGTTAACGAGATTATACAAAGTCGAGTTGAAATACCAACCCGACATTTCACTGGTGGCAGCGGTATCTCGATGCGCCATATCAGCTTGCTTAAAAAAAAAAATCTTGCTTGCACTCACAACTTCCCCAATCAGTATGGCAGCCAAATCACTCGATATCCCGGCATTTAAGCCCGAGGAAAATTACATTGGAATTTACATGGAAATGGTCAAACCCGTCCTTGTTCCAGGACCAAGACGCTTCCAAGATTTACACAGTAGTAGTGAAGTTAGGTAAATATGCAGGGAAAGTATCAGGATATGTACGTGACCAAATGCCTGGTTTAACCTGGGCATCAATTGAAAATTATGTACAAACTGCCATTAACCCTGTCCTAGGACAAATAATCTCGGACAGGCATATTCATCAAGTCCAATACCATGGAAATTTGGATGACACGATCAGTGAGTTGACACAGCTTGCTGTCACCGCGTTCACAGAGGAAACATTCCTCAGAGGCCCATTCCTCAGCTTTATCACTGGCTCGGGGTGCCATAGGGCTAGAGGCAGGCACGGTGGACGGGTGTGTGGTGGCTTTCTGAATGGTGGCTACCATATCTTGACACCGGGTTTGCCTCAGGGTCACAATCCGGCATGTCCGTGTGGTAATTAGTGGGTTCAACAATAGAGAAGTGATCCGCCACCGCCAAAGGTAAGATCCTCAGCAGGGCCCTGATAATAATCTTCTTCCTTTGGGCCCCCCGCCCAAAGGAAGAAGATCCCCAAGTTGATGGTCAATGGCAGCGTGGAATTCAATCACAGGGACCCTCTCTATTAAATGCACCTTCCCCTCCTCAAGGGTTGACTCCAGATTTGTTGTTTCGGCTTGAGATGGCCAAGGATGAGGCCGCCGAAATACAGGCTAGAGCTCAGGTTGAGGATGCCGAAAGACAGGTTAGTGTGCAGGCTGAGATTGCTAGAGCTCAGGCTGAGGCTGCAGAGAGAACAGCTATACGAGAGGCTGAACTGCAGGCAGAGTCTACTAGGTATCGGGCTGACAGGGAGCTGGAGAGATTTCGAGTGGAGGTAACAGGGCGAAATATTGGGGGAGGTAACAGACATCGGGACCAATCATTGTCGCACCTGCTTAAACTAGTTCCTGTGTTCGATGAATTATGTGTGGCTGAGTTTTTTATGCGATTTGAGAAGAAGTGTCAGGAACACCAGTGGCCTCAGGAAAAGTGGGCAGCATTAGTTTCATCAAGACTCCTAGGAAAGGGGCTAAAAGCGTATGATGCACTACCTTTAGAGTCCTGTGTAGTTTATGATGAGCTAAAGAAGGCTGTGCTACGGGCCTATGAGTTACAACCAGAAACTTACCGCTTGAAGTTTCGGGGTGTTACTAAGGGCAAGGATAGTACCTTCCTAGAACACGCCCGGGACTTGTCTGATGCACTACGACATTGGCTGCGTTCCGAGAGGGCAGCTACTTTTGAGGAGTTGAGTGAGCTGGTTCTCTTGGAGCAGTTCTTTAACCCTTGTCTAGCGGGTGCTCTGTGGCCGTTTTGGGCCTTTCCAGGCCATTCTGACTGCTATATCAACCATCAGTATGAAAGGAACTGTATTGCGCCGAAAACTAGGTGGAAATCGCTACACAATGACGCCAGATACAGCTACGTAGCACTCGTGGAGCACTGACAGTGTTACCTCGAAGATGGAAGTTTAGCTGATTTTGCTACATTGCTCACTTTTAGCGAACTATTGGTTACACTGTCATCCTCCCGCGCGGTGGGGGAACTGGAGTTAGTGTGGGCCAGGAGGCCACAGATGTCGGACGTATGGATCATTACTATCCCACCCATTTTCACTCGATTTCCACCCTTTTTTCACCCGTTTTTTGCCAGTTTTTTCAACTCGACTTATGTTGCGCGCCGCTCTTTAAGGGTAGTGCACAGGCAGGGACTTAACATTAAATATAAAGGACAAAAATCCTAGAACTCTCCAGGAGGCAGCAGAAATGGCTGACCTCCGACTGTCATTAATTCGAGGGTGCGGAGCAGCAGCTAGGAGTGAGTTGGGTGCAAAGGATCATACCCCTCCCCCTCCCAAGAATTTTGATACACATAAATACACAAAACCATG
Source organism: Paralithodes platypus (assembly GCA_032716605.1). Lineage (NCBI taxonomy): Eukaryota > Metazoa > Arthropoda > Malacostraca > Decapoda > Lithodidae > Paralithodes > Paralithodes platypus. The sequence goes on from CM064505.1 coordinate 20,888,243, forward strand.
TAGCACTGACAATAAAACTGAACATAAACCAAATACCGTCCGGTATAAGAAGTCTAATGGTACCTCCCACTCCCAAGGGAAACCAAAGAGTAAAGAGTGCTTTGCATGTCACAAGGAGGGTCACTTTGCAAATGCTTGTCCGAACAAGCCACCAAACAAGGTTGTGTCATTGGCCCGCAGCATAGGGGTGTCGCCTATATCTTCTGAGTTTGCCAAGGGTAGTTCGTCAGAGGTTGGGACACAGCCTGTGTTCAAGAGTCCGGAAGGCTCGAACCCTGTCCGCGACGTCTTTGGGGGTCATAGAGGGCATGGTTTTGTGAGGTGGGCTGGCGAAAGGCGAGGAATTAAGCTATTGCGTGATACTGGGGCTTCTCAGACCTTGTTAAAGAACTTTACTGGTAGGCCGATTAACGCTGCTCGGGTGGTGGTAGTTCAGGGATCAATGCTACGAAGTCCTACCCGCTGGTGCGGATGGAGCTGGAGGGGGGTGGTGTGGCGAAGGAGCTGGATGTCGGAATTGTGGAGAACTTGCCTGTTGGGGGCGTCGACCTCCTCCTCGGCAACGACATTGCGGTGCCTGCTTCTAAGGTTTCACCCTTGGTCGTTGCCGAGAAGGCGGCCGACGTTAGTAGGGAGGAACAGGAGTGGGTTGAGAAGTGTAGCGTACAAACCATGGCGTGTGTTGTGACGCGTTCTCAGACATCCGGAGCCTTGCAGCCACCACCTCACTCTATCACACCGCGGAGGAAAGGTCACAAGAACACGGGAAGTGTTGGTCAATTGGAGAGTTTTGATCCGGCAGTGTTTCTTGGTGACTCATTATTGGCACCTATGTTTTAGAGTCTGGAGAGGCCCCGGGGCCTGTCACCGCTAGTGCAGGTGCAGGGCAGGAAGAGACTCTGCGACAGCATCGTTATGCGCAGCGTGAGGAAAGGATGGCTCAGCGGGACATTGGAGGTGGAAATAAATTATTTAAGATGAACTTGGATAATCTCGCACCTGCTGATATATGTTCCTTGCAGCTGGAAGATCCTGAAGTCAGGGCGTGTGGTAATGGTGCTGTCGAACTGGAGAGCGATGGGGATGCGCAGCCTGGTGATTTTTTCTTGTCCGAGGGGATCTTGTATCGGAGACATCAGGATCCCAAGAGAAAGTGGGATGGCGGGTCAGGATTAGTGGACCAGTTAGTAGTACCGAGGGTGTGCCGTGAGAGCTTATTGAGATTAGCTCATGATGTGCCTTTGGCAGGGCACCTGGGGGCACGTAAGACGGAGGCAGCTCTGAGCAAGCTTTTCTTGTGGCCTGGGTTAAAGGAGAGTTTCGTGTCATGGGTGTCACAGTGTCACACTTGTCAAGTTGTTGGGAATCCCAATCAGGTCATCCCGAGAGCCCCATTACAACCCCTCCCTGTCATTGGGCCGCCCTTCAGCAAAGTAGTTATCGATATGGTTGGCCCATTGCCCCCCACTAGTGCCGGCAATAAATTTTTACTAACTGTAATGGATGTAGCAACACGGTATCCAGATGCTTACCCCATGCGCAACGGGATGGCTAAGACTGTTGTCAAAAACCTACTTGTCTATTTCTCTCGTTATGGCTACCCTCAGGAGATCCAGTCTGATCAGGGATCCAATTTTACTTCTGCTCTGTTTAAGCAGACCATGCAGCAACATGGGATAGTGTCTGTGGTGTCATCTGCCTACCATCCCGAGAGTCAGGGAGTTTTGGAAAGGTGGCACTCGACTCTCAAGAGTATGTTGTGGTGTTATTGCATGGAAAATGGGAAGGACTGGGATCTAGGTCTCCCATACGTTTTATTTGCTGCGAGAGAAGTACCTGGGGAGAGCTTGGGATTTAGCCAGAACGAGTTGGTTTTTTGGACACAGGGTCAGGGGGCCCCTCCACATAGTCAAGGAGATCTGGGAGGGAGTCACAAAGCCATGCTCGCTTCTAAAGTATGTTTTTGAAAGCCATGAGAGAATGCTAAAGAGCCTGGAGGTAGCAGGTCGGAACCTTAAGAGTTCACAAGCTCAGATGAAGGACAGATACGACCAGAAGGTGGAGCTGAGGGAGTTTGAAGTAGATCAGGAGGTACTGATACTACTGCCTCTGGTGGGACACCCCTTGTCTGCCAAGTATTCTGGTCCGTATCGGGTTGTAAGGAAGGTTTCTGATCTTGACTATTTAGTAGCTACTCCTGATCGTAAGAAAAAGAACCAACTTTGCCATGTAAATCTGATGAAAGAGTATGTGAGGTGCCCCTCCGAGCCTCTCACTGTCCCGGTGTTGATCTGCAGCGATCGTGGTGGAGAAGGAGGAAGGGACAGTCAAGCTGCGGGGGAGGATAATTGGGATTGCCATGTTTCCGCGGATCAGTGGGCGGGGAATTCTAGACAAGTGGCTCACGAGTTGATATTGCACCTGCCTGAGCAACAGCGTGTAGCTGGGCAGCACTTGTTTGATTCAAACCCAGCTGTTTTCGCGGAGCATCCTGGCCTCACTAATCAAGCGGTGCACGATGTCGATGTTGGGGACCACCCGCCCTTTAAATCAGTGCCATACGTGTTCCCCCTATTAAATTACCAGCACTTAGGGAAGAGCTGGATTATATGCTGAAACGTGGGCTGATTTCTGAGGGTGCAGTAAGGTGGACTTCCCCCGTCACACTGCAGCCCAAACCAGATAGCAAGGTGCGGTTTTGTATAGATTTCCGCAGGTTGAATGGTTTAACCCCCACAAATGCCTACCCTCTCCCTCGCGTGGAAGACAGTGTGGATAAGATAGGAAAAGCCAAGTTCCTCACTAAGATAGACCTTGTTAAGGGTTATTGGCAAGTGCCCTTGTCTGAGCGAGCGCGAGAGGTGTGTGGGTTTGTGGTGGACGGTGCCACATATCGTTGCCATGTTATGCCATACGGGCTGAAAAATGCCCCTGCAACATTTCAGAAATTAATGAACGACATTGTAGCCGACATTCCCAACTGTACGGTGTACCTAGATGATGTCATAATATGCGACGATGATTTTAACAGTCACTGTGCTCACATCGGACAGCTTTTTAATAAACTGAATTAAGCAGGTTTGGTGGTAAACCTGGGTAAGTGCGATTTTGTCAAAGCCACAGTTTTGTACCTGGGGTTCGAGGTGGGAATGGGTCAGGTGTGCCCTCCACAGACAAAGATCAAAGCCATCGATCAGTTTCCCCAGCCTACGACTAAGAAACAAATCATGCGGTTTCTAGGTATGATAGGCTATTATCGTCGCTTCATCAAAGGCTATTCGACTGTACTTGCACCTTTAACTGACTTATTATCTAAGGACAAGAAGTTCCGGTGGTCTCCTGAGTGTGCAGAGGCGTTTTCCTTGGTGAAACACCTGTTATGTACCCACCCCATACTCAGGGCCCAGACTTCAGCAGACCTTTTCAGCTGGCGACTGATGCCAGTGGCGTAGGGGCTGGGGCTGTCTTGTTACAGACAGATGATGAAGGTATCGAACATCCAGTGAGTTTTTACAGTAAAAAATTCAATAGTGCACAAAGGAATTACTCTGTAATTGAAAAAGAACTCCTGGCGATAGTGCTGGTGCTCAGGCACTTCGATGTATATGTTCCTGCTTTTGGACCAGTCGTAGTGGTTTATACCGATCATCACCCTCTGAAATTCTTGAATCAGTTTCATAACCGGAATATGAGGCTGACCAGGTGGTCACTCATGCTTCAGGAGTATAATCTGGACATACGCCATATTGCCGGTTCTGATAACGTGATAGCCGATTGTCTATCAAGGGTGGATGATGTTGGTTAGACTGCGACAGGATTGAGGGTTGAGTGTGGAGGAAAATAGGCTGTCACTGTAGTTCAGCCGAAAAAAAAATTTAAAAAGCAAAAACCGTATAAAAATTCTTTATTTGTATAACGTGTAGAATTTTGTATAAGATGTTGTAGCAGTATCTAAGTTGAATGTTTTCGCTTATTGTCGCTAAGTTAGTTGAACTTGCTCGGTGGAGCGCAACAGTCTTTATTTTTTTTATATATAGTGCCTTGTGTCGCAACAGTGTGTGGTACTATGAGAAGCTTTCTGTTAGATATGAAGAACTTAGTCAAGGGTCTTATATCTTGGGGGAGGTGTGACGCTCCAGCATAGTAGCCATGTGCGGGCATGCGCGCGCGTCGGCTGCCCAGCCGTTTAAAGCCGGGCGGCCGGCTTTTCCTTAGTATATATCCTACGACAATGTAACTAATGTCTGGGATATTCTTATGTTGTTTCACAGCTTGAAGCTGCCCTTATTCTTAACCAACGCATCTTAGTATATTTTATTCTCGATAGTTGATTGTTTCATTATAATATATAAGATGTAAGTCTAGTGAGAGTGGGAGGAGACGAGCGGGAGAGAGAGACCGGCTGGGGGACGTTGCTTCGCGCGGAGAATCCAGCTTGGGACGAGCCTGATGTTGCCACGTGCATTTGATAGCAACGTTAGGCTTAGTTTCGACTCACGCCAGGGGTAGAGGATTTTGACCCGGCAACTGTGTTGAATGTTGCCAAGCATGGGATGTATTTTGCATGCCTAGGGTGGGGTCCAGACAGATTCAAGACTCAGAGCTCACCTCACTGTCGTACCCTTCGGACCCCCTTGATATCTATCCCTCTCAACCCCACTTAGAAACTTGCTCTATTACTTTGTATACCTTCCTTCCACTACTTCACCAATCTATTTAATTATCCCATCCCCTTGATAGACCTTATATCTATTATTGTATTAACGACGAGCTCACAGATAACTAGATAGGATTTTGGGCCTTATGCAGAGACGTAATTGTTAATGAGACCTAGGAAGCTTTTTTGTTGTCTCATATTTGGTGGTTTCATGCTTGCTAGTGTGTTCTTGTGTCAGGTTAGCAGGGGCTAGACCGGAGGGGAGGCTTTTTGCGATCCTTTAAGTAAAGTCTGCTGGTGCGAGTCCTGTGGACCCGCACGACTTTACTAGGATACCCGTGGGAGTCTGGGGGCATTTTCTTGTCTGTGTCCCTGTGTGTCTAGTGTTGTGTTGTGTGAGGGCCCTTGCCTAGTCCACTCAGCACTGCGCTAGCACGTCTTGCTTTTGTTTTAGGGTCGCCAGGAGAGAGTCAGATACTTGGATCTGAGTCTCTCAAGAGAGCACCCTTTCAATTAGAGTAATTTGGCGCACAGACTTCGGAACGTCCCTAGGCTAGAGCAGGTGGCTCAGCCCGAGTATCCGAAGCCTATATCCTTCCGGCTAGACCTCTGCCACCTGGCAGATTAACAGCTAGGGGTTTATTATCTCTGTATGCTTGTTATTGTGCCACAGTTTACCGTTTTTGTGAGCATTGTGAGTCAGGGTGTGGCTTAGAGACTCTGTCCGAGCAGGCTTGCCTGACTAAGAGTGAGAAGCACACCTGTATGTGGTTATGTTGCGAGTTGCTGCCTTTATTTAATTATACCTATACCATTATACACTGTATGGCCTATCACTAGTATTTATTCCTGCTTATGAGTTAAGAGTTCTCTAAATCCGTAACGTACTTTCTTTGTTAAGCATCAGATCCTACAGTAGCCGCATGCAGTTTAGAAACCCGCATCTTGTCTACCGGTACGATGTTTTGAGGACTGTTTGCTTTCACCTTCTTTCACGCAGGGGTGATAAGTTGTATTAATTAACGTAACGTTAAATGTACTTTCTTCTAATTTGTTATTAAATTGTTTCTGCAAATTAATTCCGTTATCTATCTTTTCCTTGAAGCTTTAAGTCAACTTAATTGTGTGATCTTTTATATAGCCTGCTTGACTATCAGCAGTCTATAGTGCGTGCACCCTGTAACCGAGTCATAGGATACCTCGTTGTCCAGGCAGGACTCTTGACGGTTTAGGGTGGTTTGTTGCCTGGGTTTATAGATAAGGGTTGGATCTAGCGTTTTCCGTTGTTGCTTGTTGCCGCATATCTAGTCCAATAGAAAGAGCCCAGTGTTTATATATCCCAGGACGTAACAGGGTGCAACAGGGAAAGGGTTGGTAGGAACGCTAGAAAGCAGTAACAAGAAATAGGGTGGTCAGTATGGAAGTGAAAGAAGTCCTTTGAATAACATGTGGTAATCCCCGACACTGCCTTACGGAGCGCGGCATGACGTTGAAAAGAGCCCAGCCTAGAGTGAGAGGGGTGCAAAATGAATATTTGACAAGTGCGTGCAGAGTTACATGGAGGGATAGACAGACGAATGAGGAAGTAAGAAGGAGGTGTGGTGTAAGTATGTATAATGTGCTGGAAAGTGTGAAAAGGACGACCTTTAAATGGTTCGGCCATATGGAACGTATGGGAAGCGGAGATTGACTAAGAGTGTACGCGATCGAGGTGAAAGGACAGAGAGGGAGAGGTAGACCGAATGAGCGGTGGAAGGAAGGAGTGAGTAGTATATGGATGAAGGCGGTGCTGGTTGTTACGAAGGACGTCGACTGACTTGGGGACAGAGGTGAATGGGGGCGGTTCGTGCGTGGCCACACCTTCGGCGGATCACGGCGTCAGGCAATAGATATATACGATCGATAATCTCTAATAACTTCTGATCTATTCCCTGTAGTAGCTGGCTACCGTGTATATGATATCTCAATCATTTGGTAATGTTACAATATATTCTTACATTTTACATTACTATATAGTACCCGAATTATACTAGTTAGATTAGGTCAGGTTTGGTTAGGTTTTGGTTAGGTTAAGGTAGGCATATGAAAAACAGTTACCCACTACACAGGATCTTACCCTAAACTATATCTATAATAAATAATAAGTTATGAAAATAAAATATTAAAAGCTATCCTGAAAAAAAGGAATGAGGGTATAATATAATAAGTGAACGTTCGAATATAGGGTATATGCTATAATACACTATATCTATAATAAATAAATAAGTTATGAAAATAATATAGTAAGGATATACTAAAAAAAGCTGAGGTATAATATATAATTGAATACTATATATAGTTATCTATCTATCTATCTATCTATGCCTGACGCCTTACTCCCCTTAATGAGGGTGGCCATACACAGAAGGTCCCCATGCTGACTTATTCCCCTGTAAAGGTCGTTGCAACACTGACACGACAGCCCCCTTCAAGACTGGCACAAACCACCCACGACACATACAATGCCTGGTCTTGCCGAATTTTACTAGAGATCGTGGCGAAAATGTCTGGCCATCGTTAGAGCGTATCTCTACCGTATCTCTACTGTATCTCCTCCGCCACGACTTGATAAGACTCTAGCGATGACGGACAGTGGAGAAACGAATGGTAACTGAAGAAGATAGGAAAATTTGCGAAGGGTACACGCCTAGTTTCACGGAAAAGATATTGACCCAAAAGACTGTGATACAACTCAGAAGACTCATATCGATGCTGTATCAACGCAGTGAGACGTGCAACCATATTGAGGGCTAACTACGCGGCTTGTTGCAACTGGAACCGTTGCCAATTTTCCGCACGGAAGAGATATGTTCGCACGAATGTTAGGAAAAATAATGCAACCTTAAAAAAAAAAAGGCCACAAGAAAAAAAGCCAACGGAATAAGGGCACCGGGAAAAAAAGGCCCAGGAAAAAAATGCATATTCTTCGGGGTAGGAAAAAATGTCATATTATAAAAATGTAGCATAATGTTTAATTAGGCAACTTTACTATCCAGTATTTAGTCTAATATCTTTATTATTCAAGCATTATATAATGTTAATATGGTTGTTATTATAGTGTACTTCTATATTTTGCGTTAAGTACCCTATATTTTTATTTAACTAACTTGACCTTATGTGAGAACTCACTTTGGACTTTGCTGTTCAGTGTTGGTGTCCCTTACTATACAATTGATATTGACTCTCTGGAGGGCAGTGCCAAAAGAATGACGCAAATATCCGCATTGTTAACATTATCATAAGAGGAGAGGCTGATAACCGGCTTGGCTTGCATTCATTAGAAAGACGGAAGATGTGAGGAGATATGAAAGGTATCAAATAAGGGAGCTAGAATAATGTATCAAGGCTTATAATAGCGGCGAGATAACCGGTTCCAATAGCTTCACATTGGATAAATTCTTTGCTTTAGACAATATATAGTAAGCACTGGGTTGGGAACAGAGTTGTGGAAGTGTGTGGTTCGCCTCAGGAACGGTAGAAACTGGAATGCCAAGTTTGATAGTCATATGAAATGAGATGGGGTTGGGGGTGTGAATTGGAATCTGCCCTCGTGTGGCCTGTCGGCCTTATGCAGAATTCCGGTTTCTTAACTTCTAACCCTACCTATCCTAACCTAGCCTAACCTAACCTATGGTGAGTACACTACCAGATGTACATAATTAACGTTATGATATATTGATAATTGCATTGAAACAACATTTTATTGATCTAATTACTTCTTTAACACAACATTTTGTTTTATGTGCCATTTTTTTCCTAGTCCGTAAGTTGTGCCATTTTCTCCATTGCCATTTTTTGCTGTGCCTTTTGTTCCAGTGCCGTTTTTTTCCGGTGCCTTTTTTTCCGATTAGGCCTACCGTCCACACAGCAGGCTTACACACCCGATGACGATGATACGGGCCATACGGCTTTGAGACGGACCATAAACGTCTTTGATACGGACCAACACGATTGTGGATACGCGCGAGTTCGTGATGGAGACCAGACTCAGTACGAATTTTTTATAGTTGCCAGGGGATGTCCCAAACTTTTGAACAGCTCAAAATCTTGTATGAACCCCCGCTACGTCGATTTGGACCGTGAGAGTCACCCACGTCTACTTTCCCGATATCCGCGATTATGTTTGCCGATTCGCCGTAATCCGGCTGAAATTTTGAGTCGGGAACTCGCCTGGAGGGGCTTTCGTGTCCGTGTGCAACGACCTTTAGAGGGACAACCCAAAAAAGAAAAAGAGCCAGTTTATTGAAGGACTAACAGGATTGACCCCTCAATTTAGGATCTTTCCCGACTCCAAGGCCCCTTTAAAATATATCTATACTAAATAAATAGTTGCAGACTGTGTGATTGGTACTCAGGCACACCCCCTTGTACCTTGACAGCCCATCTGTTGCACGTACTCACGGCTAAGTTACGATGTTCAAATACCATTCTTCTGAGTTGTAATCGCAGTCTTCTGGATCTTTTCCGTGGATAGTTAAGTGTACTCCTTGCACAACTTTTCTTATCACCCACGGCTACTTTACGATATCCACAAATATGTTGCCGATTCGCCGGATCAGGATGAAATTTCGAGTTGTGAACGTCGTCTGGAGGGGCTTTCGTGTCAGTGGGCAATGCCCTTATGTCAGTGGGGTCTTTTTCGCACGACTGTCGCTTGTCTACCATGTACTCTGGGACCACTCAGACACCATTCACGAGACGGTCCTAATCATGCAAGCGAAACCGCGTCAGGGGTAGCTTGTACAGCTACTGAAAACTGTCGTGAGCTCTTGAGATTTTTTTAATGCAAATTATAAATGATAGATTTATGTTCAAATGAAATCGGCTATATATAAATACATATATCTTATGTATTCAAGTAATATACAGTGGATTTGATCTCAACATCAATATAATGGATTACAGTAATTTGCATAACGAAAATAGGAAGAACTCACGACCATTTGCCAGTCATCTGTACATACAGCTCATAACAATACAGTGACCCTATATTAGTTTTTACATTATGGAGGTGTATCTACGGATACTGATGAGTGTAAAGCTATGCCAATAATTCATCACTGTATCAATCAATTATATCTCATTCATAAACAAATCCCGCATTGGCAATTGTTATATTTGTTTGCGTTTTAGAGAAGTAAGATAGATAGATAGAGAGAGAGGAGAGAGAGAGAGAGAGGTCATTGGAATCATGGAAAGAAATGTGAGGATTGTTTTTGTTTTTCTCTAGCATACTCGATACTGTTTGGATTAGATTATTGGCTTCTACTCAATCCGCACCATCATTAGTGGATCCCATACAAATCGGTTGATTCGATGATATTTGTTATACAATTAACACTTTAAATATCTTGATTAATCCCTAATATGGAACATCCTTGATCCATTCAAGCTTCGTTAGCATACTTCAAAATTTAAAGCATCCTCGAATTTTCAATATTCAACTAATAAGTATGTGGATGGTTTTACAAATAATATTTCATACGACCCTAACCGGAGGTTTATAAAACATTACACACACATTAAAGTTATGAATGACTGTGTGGGGTGTGTGTGTTGGTTGGTGACCTTGTATGTGGCAATATGTATGAGTGGGTGTGTGTCAATAGGTGTGTCCGTGTGTTTTGTGTTAGTGTGTTAATATATCTGTAGGCCTATGCGTGTGTCTACTTGGGTCTGTAATTGTGTGTTTAAACCTAGACCCTAACCTGACGTAGCACACCGCACACATCACACACACAAGCCAAGGTAAGGTCTAGGTTGAGAGTTCTTCAACACACGTTACAGTTGTGGGTCCCCAGGGAATCATACACGGTGATCTAGTATGACTGTTACAACCCACCTCTTTTGTTTAGGGAACTCTATTTTTTAATAGAATACTTTGAATCGTGTGTCATTTGCATATATAAATGTATGGGTAAAGAGAATGGGGTTAAGAATGGTATCAATTCCCCTATCTATATGCTGCCACCATCACAGGCTTAACCTGAGATTAATTAGATAACTCAAATGAATGTTAGATAAATGGTAAGTTTAGGTAAATGAAACCTTGAGAATAATTTTAGAATAGTATAATAAAAGATATCTTAAGACTTATTCAGAAGTACACTAATCTTGATTAGGGTATAAGTATTCGTATTAGTACGATTAATTCAAGTATGTTATAAATAGTCCTTGTATATCACACACGGATCTACCCTCTGACCCTTCGATGAGCGAGCCGGGGTCTCTCTTGTTTCTGCCCTCGCTTCTCTTGAATAACCACCTTATATTATGTTGGTTTACGCCCCTCTTTATGACGTAAAACCACTCATTCTCATTCACAGTGTACATCACAACCAATCCTAGTACCCTGTCATTATTGACGGTCATAAGGTGGTGGCTTCCAACGTTACCATGTTCTGGGTAACTTTCTCCTCAGAGCGGTCCCGTGTAACCAACTCTATTGTGAGATCCTCTGTAATGCTGACGCTAGAAGGCTGGACGTCTACTTAAAAACCTCAGATTCTAGGCGCCCAGTACCACTTTCCTCAATCATGTACAAGAGTCGATGTAAGAAATCATATGTTCACTAATATGAATAGTTGTATTAAGGTTATAATAGTGGAGGTATACTTTAAATATGTATTCTATTGTTTGAAGTAATTCATGTGTCCTAGTTGGATATCTTGGAGTACCTAACACGCCCCCCTTAAAGATAATAGATATAATTTCTACCACTGAAGTATACTTCCAAACAAAGATAATAGACAGTTATTATAGTATTAAGAATACATTTTCCTGGGTTTTGTGATTTTTTGTTCTTTTGTAAATTTTGAAGTTTGTAAATTCATTATATACAAGGGAATTGTAAATTAAATAAAATCTGGACGAAAAATGTACATAAGACCAATATAAAGAGAATATATAGATATATCAGTGTAGCCATATTCCAAATAACAAAGACCTAGCATACGAGCAAATCGAACACTAACTGAAGCAATGTAGAGAAAGTTTATCATCCTTATCGATATGTACATCTCAAGATTATACTATTTATTATGAAATCATTATAACCATCTATCATATAATTTTAAAGTGTTTTAGTTACAGTATCTAGATTTATATGGGGGACTGTACATTCCCGAGGTCAGAAGATCCTTCACAGACCCCTCATGACGTATTGTCTGGTCCGATCCTGTCACACACATTCTGCTGAAGGACACTCCCTGTACATTCTCCAGCGCCATCTTGTAACCACGGGTAAGCCATCTTGTAACCGGGAGGTGAATTATAGGTGTGCTTTGGAGTTGGTGAGAAGGTGAGAGATAGGGACAGCAGGCAGATAGAATCGATCGAACTCCAGGGTTATAACATATACCCAGAGATACCCTCTTGAGTTTAGGGTTTACTCCCTTATATTACTTTATAGTACTTCTGTATATCTTTCAGATTGTTACTTAAATATATCACAGGGTTTTTGGATCAGAGTTCTGATAATTATATTCCCGTTACCTATATCTATCAAATATAATAGGTATATGGTAATGCGGTGGTGGCATCTTTTATCCCTATCTATTAAATCAATCAATCTACAAGCAGAGAACTCAGCCTCTACATTTACAACTTCTACAATCATCATACAACCTACAGTAACCTATTGCTCATCGGATCCACCGTTAGTCTACCTACATCGAGTCGAGGTTAACCCTTTATCATAAATATAGGATCGTAACTCAAAACGTCCTCTACTCCTGTCTGTGTTAACCCTATGAATACATTGAACTACCCATAATAGTCTTACGTAACATGGTTGGCAGCGGTGGTCCTTTTTAACCGAAATTGTTAATTTAAGAGGCGACTACAACCACACGTTTCCTTCGAAGAATTATCAAGCCTTACACATCGACCATTCTACCAATTTCCGGGTTTTCCATTCTACCAAGTTGATCCAGTTTTATCCGGTCTACAATACGAATCATCTAGCAGCTCTACATTTATTGTTTCCTTAGCTCCTGTGCACTTATCTCTGTTGATTTCCAACCCCTAACATACAAATTGGTTAAGTTAATACCATTTCTACACTCGCGAGATTCAACCAGTCTACCAGTCCTACGGCGATTCCTGTTTGCTGCCGAGAGACGACTTTATCAAGAGCGGAAGAGTGTGGAGTCATCGTGTTGCATCGTTGGTGCGGGATCAGCGGAGCAGATTTAGAGCGAGTGTGGTTGATAAACAGTGCTGACCTCTTGGCCCTCGAACCACAGCCTCATTCCTCAACTCATCTCCATTTAGAAAATTGACTACCGTCACTACTTCTTCAATTGATTTTAAAGGTGTGTAAAGTGAATATCAAACCTCTATTATATTACGGTCAATTATTTTCCTGCATGTCTAGCGAGATAAATTCATTTATCTAAATATGTCTCATACAACGAGTCTTACTATTATTGCGGTTTTTTCTAACACATTTCAAATCGTCAGTGACATGGCGGTCACTTTTATCATGTCGTTTCATTCCAAAACTCCAATTTCTCATCATGGACATTTCATATCTGTATTCTCAGAGTCATATGTATCATGTCATACCGCGCACCCCTGACCCCGTCAGTGGATAGGGTGGGCAAACGCACTCAGTCAGGCTTCCTGTCACCCTTGCAATGTGTATAAGTGTGTGCGGTATCAGCGCGTGATTCCCCCAGATGTTATTATTAAATTGTTATGCCTAAGTGAAAACATTCTGTTTTGAGACTTTATAGGGGTTATTTTTCCCAAGTCAGTAATATTCATTAAGTTTGTCCTAGTTTTCTTAAACCCGCAAGTTTGTCTAAGCGGTTTTGAGTTTAATTTAGTTTGTTAATACATCTGAGGTTTTTAAGTGAATTTAAGTGTTCATTTCCTGTTAATTATTTTAATTACAATAAATTGACGAGTGCGTTCGAGGGGCCAATCGCCAAGTTATTGGCTGCTATCTTCCACTCGGTATTCTCTTCTCGCTCATGCGGGTGCGACAGGTATTTGTCATGTGGTTTTTTGTTTTTCTTATAAGTGCCGTCATTTTAACGTTCTTTTCTTGTACGTACAGTGTGATTTGAATTTAATTTTTCTTTAACTATTTTGTGATTTTCTAACGAGTTTATCCATTTCCCATCTTAGATTATTGTTTTTTCGTTCGCTCGCTATTAGGCCTATATTGTTTCTTCTGTTAACACATTGCCGATACTATGTGCTTAAATTGAGTGCGAGTTTGTAAAAAATTTCATTCGTTCTCCGGGTTTTTATTAACATCGTTTTTTCCAAATTGTGGACTCGACCGAATGCACTTCCCCTTCGTTTCAAGACATTTTTGTTTTTCCGTGCAGTTTCCTTTTTACCCATTTGATCTTTTTGGAATTTTTATTGATTGATAGTTCTTGCGTGTATTCCTTCTTTGGAATCGTTCAAATTTTGTTTCGTTGTTGTCTAGGTGGTTTTGTGGATTTCTAACGAATACGGAGAACTCAGATATATTCCATAATTTTGTGCCCCTTTGTGTTTGTGTCGTGTTTGCCTTTTATATTGCTCGGGCTATATAAAATCGGTAATGTATGCGCTAATCTGTGCATCATATGTTTTATGAGGAGTTTTCCTAAGCTGATAGGTTTCTGCCCTAGTGTTTTAATTCGAGTTTTATTTTGGATCACAGGATATGTTAGTCATGTGTTTTCCATGTTTTTAACGAGTTGTTTTCTGTCTGTTTCATTAACTCTATAACTTGCCCAATTTTCTCGAGTTGAATTCATACGTTCAACCGTAGATTTATCAATGTAATCACCTTTTTAAAGAAAATTTGAATTTTTTTTATCTTTAATTTTGGGGGAGCCCAGTGAGATTAAAACAATCTATATATTAGTATATTTGCATGAAACATTGGCTATGGTCTAAATAGATGTTGGATTCACTGTTGTGGCAGTATTTTCATTGAAAAGGATTACTATTGGAAAAGTTTGTTTTAGAGAGTGCCTTGGAAAACTGACAGAAATTCAGAGTATATAGAAAATATTTTTGTTCTGGCTTCGAGGAGAACGGCCATGGAGAAGGAACTGTTAAAGATGAAATAACACGAGTTTTTATCTTGAGATATTTTTTCTTTATTGTATAGTTTTCTCTTTTATCACATTTTGTTTGGTTGTGTTTTGATGTTTTTTTTGGTTGTAAGGTCTCCATACTTATACTTGTTCTGATATTTGTATGTTCTGTAATGTGTTTATGGAGTGAGTGAAAAAGATTTGGTGTATCATGAAAATAGGCATCTACCAAAGCACGTGTAGCAACCCCAGAAAACATCTTCAAAACCTCATACATACCACAGGATTGATGTGAAAAAGGAAGGGAGACATTAATTTTTTTGGGGGTTTTTGTTGATGAGATTGTGGTGTTGGGAGTTGTATTTGGGTAAAAAGCCAAAGTAATGGGAAAACAAAAGAGGATGCAGCAAACGCCATAAATTCTAACGAAAAATATGTGTATTTTCCAACTTCGTTGATTGGGCGTTTTTTCTATTGTGTAATGAATGTTCTTTGTTTTTTCTTGAATTGTGTTTCTTTTTTCATTTGTTCCTCTTATTTTTTATAACTTTTATTTTATTAACAAAATACTTAAAACAATTCCATTCCACTTTCGATATTTGTCATCAACTTGAAATTTTTACTACAGTAGGTGACTCATCTTTTATCTTCATTGTAGCTTCAGTACTCCCCCTCTCCTATTAGGCCTACCTTTGTATCTGTAGTCACCCAGACATTGTTCATTTGCCCTTTTCGTGTTGCCCCTACGAGGGACCATAGGAGAGCCGAGAGGTAATGTGCGAGGTAGAGTTAGTTTCATACCTTACCTTCCTATCATACTTACGTATTGCTTCCTTGACGAGTATCTAAGCTGGCCCCTGCTAATACAATTTCCCATCCACGTTGGATCAACGATGTACAGCGAACCCGGTCAGATACTTTTAAAGTACCAGCAGCTGATCAAGTCATTTAAGGAGAAGTCATCAAGGATCATCGTCTCAGGAATCGTCCGGCTTGGTGTAGAGTGCCGATTTACTAGCCACCAGCACAAATCGTTGTCTAGCAAACTTCTTAGGAAGGAAAACTTGATTCGTCGACACCTGGGACAATTTCTACTACGATGACTATTTGTTTTCGGACGATGGAGTTCATCTGGAGCAGCACGTTTTGGGCGTCTTCTCAACGATGCGGTGAAGGATTTTCGGAGAAGAAATCGACTCAGCACAGGACAACCAGGAAGGAGGACCGAAGACAGCGAGGGCGGCAACCTGCGAAGGAATTAAATGCTAATCTGTCAAGAACCGCGAATTTGGATAAAGCTCCACCAACACGACCCAAATTCAAAACCGCCAGGGATAACGACCGAGGACCGATGACAGCCATGAATGTAAATGTAGATCCGACCAGAACCAAAAATTTGATTAAAGAACGTTCTGTGAATTCTAAAACCGCAACTTTAAAGGTTTTCTATGCAAACGCTCGTAGCATACGCAATAAATTTTCAGATTTAGAGGAACTAGTGTTTACTGAAAATTATGATGTGATTGGTATAACAGAATCTTGGCTCAATACAGAAGATAGAGACTTTTTAGCAGAGTATTCACTTCCCGGTTATGTAATGTTTGAGAAAAGCCGAGAAATAAAAATGGAGGTGGCGTTTTATTTTATATCAAAGAAAGTCTTAACCCGACCCTCTTGTCAAAACCTCAAATTGTGAACGTCGACACACATCTTTTGATAAACCTGCATACTCGTTTCGGTTCAGTGAAGCCTAGGTTGTCTTCGCGGCTGACTGTGTTGAGTTAATAATTTACAGTGCGTGAGGGCAAGAGCCTAACCACCCTGTATTTTATTAACAGTTTGTTTTTACTTTGTCAAGGAGCCGGGAGAAAACCAGATACAAGGGATCTGGATTTCTCAAAGTGCACTTGTTAGTTTTAACGTAATACTTTAAACAGTCGTGAGGACTTCGCTAGGCTACGAGCCGTTTTTGCTCAGTCACTGCTACCTTTTGCCCACAGTACCCCAGCTAGACTTTACTCGATTAGTAGATACAGAATAGTATTGAAGCTTTCCTTATGTATGATATTGTTTATGCACTATTGATTTCATGTGTTGCAAGCTTGGCTACTTTAGTGATTAGTGGCCCACGAGCACAATCCGAGTAGGCTATTGCCGTTGCATTTGCGGAGTACTTCCTTTTAATGTTTGCCATTTACTATTGCATATTCTTTTAATTATTCTTATGCCAATTTAAGCCTTTAATAGTATTTAATTGCCAGTGTTTTTGCTTATTGAATTACTGTTCAAAATCCGATACGTACTTCTTACGAGCATCCGAGAAGCATCTAACTTTTTTCAGAAGATTCCTTGCTCGATGCTTAAGGACTATTAATTAACGTAACGTAATAGTGCCGATCCGAAGTAGAGGGTGGTGGACTTCTTAAGTTCATAGTCAAGGGTGGATTACTTCGGCTTCGGCCAACACTATTCTTTGGTGTTGTTGTTTCTTACTTCATTGTTTGATTGTTGACCAGACTAGATAATTCCTGTCTCTTTATTAGTCTGTTGTTGAACACTAGTACCGAGTTCTTGTATACCCCGTTATAGCAGATTGAACTCTGGAGGGTATTGGTGTTTTTTGTTCGGCTGGCAGTACTCAGGGGTTGGGATCGTGTGTTTCCGTTGTGGCAGCGAGCCGTATTCGAGTCCTGATTGAGAGCCCTTGTGTACCCGAGTGCCAGTTCG
>CM064505.1:20905811-20970811 GCA_032716605.1 Paralithodes platypus
CAAGAAAGCAAATTTTCATAAACTTAAAGCAAAGCTTAAAGAAACTGACTGGAGCTTCTGACTAACAATAACGACATAAATACATCTTGGGAGTGTTTCACAACCACTTACCTTAAGGCAGTGCAAGACTGCATACCATCAAAAATACGGCATCCAGGCCATAATGATATGCCCAAATGGTGGAATAAAGATATTTCAGATTGTCTGCTTGCTAAAAAATTTGCTAATGATAGATTAAAATCTTCACAAAATAACGAAGAACGGGTGAAATTTGTAGAGCTACGACGCAAAGCCAAAAAGTTAATTAAGAAAAAGTAAAAAGACCCTGGAGTCATATGTTGCGAATCAAAGTAAAACAAACCCGAAAGAATTCTATAGTTATATCAAAAAGAAAAAAGTAGTTACTTCAACTGTTGGACCGTTAGTCGATGAAAATGGAGAATACACCAAAGACGAAGTACAAATGAGTAATGCCCTCAATACCTTCTTTGCATCAGTTTTTACAACCGAAGACCTCAGTGATATCCCTACACCATCGCCGATTCAGATTGATAATTCAGATGTTCTAAGCAATATCACCGTTACAGAGAGAGAAGTATTGAATTGTTTAGATTAACTCAGGGTAAATAAAACGCCTGGACCTGATACAATCTCGCCTAGAGTTCTAAAGGAAGCTAAGGATGAGCTCTCCAAACCACTGACATTGCTATTCAATGAATCCTTGCAGTCTGGGACTATGCCTGATCAATGGAAGCTAGCCAACGTAACACCGATATTCAAAAAAGGCAGCAAATCCCTACCCAGTAACTATCGTTCAATTAGCTTAACCTCAATTGTATGTAAAATGTTAGAAACGGTCATACGAGACAGACTCGTAAATCACTTAGAGGCAAATAACTTACTTAAAGATACTCAACACGGCTTTCGGAAAAAACGTTCCTGTTTAACAAACCTCTTAGACTTCTTCCACGATATCCTTAACCTCTACGATGAGAGAAAAGCTGTGGATATTATATACCTTGATTTTCAAAAGGCCTTTGACAAAGTTCCCCACAAACGTTTACTTCTAAAACTAAAAGCGCGTGGAATACAAGACGGTGTGTTGAAATGGATAGAAAATTGGCTCAGCGACAGAAAGCAAAGAGTAATCATAAACGGTAAGGCATCTAAATGGACCAATGTAAGTAGCGGGGTACCCCAGGGATTGGTACTAGGACCAATTCTCTTTCTAATTTACATCAACGACATAGATGAGGGTCTCACCTGTACAATCTCAAAATTTGCTGACGATACAAAAATTGCAAATAGCGTACTCTCAAAAGAACAAGTTGACGATATGCAACACAATCTAGATAAATTGTCATGTTGGGCCCAAATTTGGCAAATGAGTTTCAATGCGGATAAATGTAAAGTACTACATATCGGATACCTAAATGAGAAAGCAAACTATTCGATGAATGGCACTCAGCTTAAGAATGTAAACAGAGAAACCGATCTGGGAGTAATAATATTGAGTAACCTAAAACCGAGGTCAACAATGTTCAGAAGTTGTTAAGAAGGCAAACAAAATAATTGGCTTTATAGGCAGGTCATTTGAGCATAAATCCAAAGAAGTTATCCTAACCCTTTACAATTCCTTAGTCCGCCCTCTTCTGGAATACTGCGTTCAATCCTGGTGCCCTTATTACCAAAAAGATATAAACAAGCTAGAACGAGTTCAACGTAGAGTTACCAAAATGATACCTAGCCTAAAGAACAAACCATACGAAGAGCGTCTTAGAGAATTAAATCTATTTCCTTTAACCCAGCGCAGATTAAGAGGTGACTTTAATTCAAGTGTTCAAAATCATCAAATGCATCGACAATATGAACTGTAGTAAGTGCTTCACTATCGACCAATCTAATTACACGCGGGGAAACGGTTGCAAAATTATGGTAAATCTTTTAACTCCCACGAATCTAAGAATTTCTTCTTCAATCGAGTTGTCAACTTGTGGAATGGGCTTCCCCGAGACGTTATAGACTGCAGCACCGTTGATTCATTTAAACTCCGCTTAGACAAATATCTCGCATCAAACCCGCGACTGACTGCGTTTGTAATGACTAACTTTATTTTATCCCCCCCTCAGTTACTAACCCCTCTGTCCCTACTAACTTCCTAATCCTGCCACGGACATTAGTTCTAGGGCAGTAGTTCCCTTTCCAATGTTCCCTTACCCACTCTAAACCACTGTTTGGACACTTGATCCTCAGTGTTTTGGAGGACAAGCAGCCTAGAAGGGTCACTAGATCTGTTGCTTGATTTCCTTTGTACTCCTTTGTACTCCTCCTCCTCCTCCTTATTCTCTTCCCCTCCTTCCTTCTCTTCCTCCTCCTCCTCCTCCTCTTCCTTCCCCACCACCTTCTCTTCCTCCTCCTCCTCCTCTTCCTTCCCCACCACCTCCTACTCTTCCTCCTCCTCCTTATTCTCTTCCCCTCCTTCCTTCTCTTCCTCCTCCTCCTCCTTCCCCACCACCTCCTACCCCACCACCTCCTACTCTTCCTCCTCCTCCTTTTTCTCTTTCCCTCCTTCCTTCTCTCCTTCCTCCTCCTCCTCCTCCTTCCCCACCACCTCCTACTCTTCCTCCTCCTCCTTATTCTCTTACCCTCCTTCCTTCTCTCCCTCCTCCTCCTCCTTCCCCACCACCTCCTACTCTTCCTCCTCCTCCTTATTCTCTTCCCCTCCTTCCTTCTCTCCCTCCTCCTTCCGCACCACCTTCTACTCTTCCTCCTCATGTTCCCTTACCCACTCTAAACCACTGTTTGGACACTTGATCCTCAGTGTTTTGGAGGACAAGCAACCTAGAAGGGTCACTAGATCTGTTGTTGCTTGATTTCCTTTGTACTCCTTTGTACTCCTTTGTATTCTCTTCCCCTCCTTCCTTCTCTCCCTCCTCCTCCTCCTTCCCCACCACCTACTCTTCCTCCTCCTCCTTATTCTCTTCCCCTCCTTCCTTCTCTCCCTCCTCCTCCTCTTTCCCCACCACCTCCTACTCTTCCTCCTCCTCCTTATTCTCTCCCTCCTCCTCCCTCCTCCTTACCACCTCTACTCTTCCTCCTCTTCCTTATCTCTCCCTCCTTCTCTTCCTCCTCCTCCTCCTCCTCTTCCTACCCCACCACCTTCTTCTCTTCCTCCCCCTCCATATTCTCTTCCCCTCCTTCCTTCTCTCCCTCCTCCTCCTCCTTCACCACCACCTCCTACTCTTCCTCCTCCTCCTTATTCTCTTACCCTCCTTCCTTCTCTCCCTCCTCCTCCTCTTTCCCCACCACCTCCTACTCTTCCTCCTCCTCCTTATTCTCTCCCTCCTCCTCCTCCTCCTCCTCCTTCCCCACCACCTCCTACTCTTCCTCCTCTTCCTTATTCTCTTCCCCTCCTTCCTACTCTTCCTCCTCGTCCTCCTCATTCTCCTTCCCCACCACCTCCTACTCTTCCTCCTCCTCCTTATTTTCTTCCCCTCCTTCCTTCTCTTCCTCCTCCTCCTCCTCCTCCTCCTTCCCCACCACCTCCTACTCTTCCTCCTCCTCCTTATTCTCTTCCCCTCCTTCCTTCTCTCCCTCCTCCTCCTCCTTCCCCACCACCTCCTACTCTTCCTCCTCCTCCTTATTTTCTTCCCCTCCTTCCTTCTCTTCCTCCTCCTCCTCCTTCTCATGTAATCATAAAATTCAAACACATATTTCTATAGTTTTACAGGCTCTCGACATAGTATCTGATTACTAACATATCTCACATATATTTTTCATTTATTTTCACAGGGCTTTTGAAACTGTATCTTAAATTAATACTATATCATCTTAGCAGCCAAAATGCCTTCGAACTTGAAACGTTGCGAGCAGTGTACAGGTCGATTCGCTGGACAATACTTCAGTGACTACTTCTCCAACCCGGAATGCAGGCTGTGCGAAAACCGCCGACATCTGTTAGAAGGTCTGAACGAAGTAAAAACCAACTATGTCAAACTCCAGAAGGAATTCTACTCTTTGCAGGAATTTGTTTCCCTCAATGTAGCAGCAACACCAGAAACCCAGCAGGATGTAGGACTACCAGTGCAGGTGTCTAGCCAAGACAACGCAACTGCCCTCCCTTCTCCCCCTAGATCTCCTTCCCCACCCAGAATTGACCAGCCGCTAACACCCCCAACCACCTGCCCTCCCGCCCCCCACAACAGCCCTCCATCCCCTCAAAATTCCAGAGTCTCTCCCACCAGCTTTACTCCCATAAGAAATTGGGCGAGGCAATCAAAAAGGAGGTCACATCTGCCGGTCACCACATTTAATAAATACCAGATTCTGACAGAAACAGGAGACGAAACTGAGGAGACCAGGCTCATTGGAGACTCCATCTTACGAGGACAACTTGAAGAGTTCTGTGGAAGAGTCCCAAACCACAGAAAGCGTTTTTGCATACCGGGTGCAGGTTTGGACGACATCACAGCAGCCTTCGACGATGTCACCATCAACGCTGACGAGAACACCCTGTTCGTGATTCACGCAGGGACGAACGATGTAATGCGCACCAGATCAGAGGAACTAATGGAAAAATACCGTAAGGCAATCCAGCGTTACAAGAGTAAGTCATGTAACATAATCATTTCAGGCATTCTTCCCAAGATCGATGCAGAGACCGGTTTCTACGATAAGGCGTTCAGTACTAATAACAGACTTAAATCCCTCTGCTCACAGGAAGATGTCGAATATCTCAATCTCTGGGACCATTTCTACAATCAACACATTCTCTTTCAGGATGATGGCTGCCATTTGAATTCAGTCGGAGGAGCACGCCTAGGCAGACTCCTACATGATGCAGTCTGCACTTTCAGATCAAAAAACGACAACCGAGCAGGGGCAGTAGCAGCGACATAAACTACCCCATATCAAATGTAAACTCTATCCAAAATAATATCACGGCCTGCTACGTTAATGCACGCAGCTTACGCAATAAATTCGAAGACCTGGAAGCACTTGCATGTATGGAGGAATGTGATATAATCGGTGTTTCAGAATCTTGGATCAACACGGAAAAAGCGTGATTTTTTGGCGGAATACGCATTACCAGGTTATACTCCCTTCAGCTGCGAAAGATCCCAAAGAATGGGAGGTGGGGTTCTGCTATATGTTAAAAGTAATCTTCACCCAATCGAGGTAACCAAACCTGCCATAAATAATATTGATACTAGTTACGTTCAAATAAATAATCAAGCAAGCAAGATAATAATTGGCCTAATTTATCGACCTCCTGCACAATCACCCGATACTGACGAGAAACTCTATGATCAAATAGCCGAAATAAGTTGTCAGGAAGAAGCAGTAATATTTGGCGATTTCAATCTGCCTGTCACAACATGGGGCGAACCACTAAATGCTCACGCGGGACATGATCTATATGCTAATCTTCAGGAAAGTGCCCTTTATCAACACGTAGAACACCCAACGAGGGGAAATAACATTCTGGATATTATTCTAACGACATTTGAAAGACTGGTAAATAGCGTTAAAATCGGACCGGAATTTAGCTCTAGTGACCATAGGATAGTGTCCTTTAACATTAAAGTAAATAATGACAAAGAAAACGTGAGCACGGAAAAAGTACCAGATTATCGAAGGGCCGACTTTAACAAACTTAGAAGGCATCTTGCCAATACTGACTGGAGTGAAATGACCGAAACTCATGATGTAAATCGATTATGGAACATATTATCTAATAACCTAAACAAAGCAATAAATACAAGCATCCCTCTACGAAACCGGCGCCCAGCAGGCAAATATAAGCCAAAATGGTGGAATAATGAAATAAAAAACATCCTCTTAGTAAAAAAGCAGGCATACCAAAAATATAAGGCAACTCAGAATAATAGCGATAAATTAGAACACGATAGACTGCGTCGAACAACCAAAAATCTCATCAAAGGAAGTAAGAAGAATCTGGAACTTCATATTGCCAGCTCCAGCAAGTCCAATCCGAAAGAATTTTACAGCTATATAAGAAACAGAAAAAACGGTAACTTCAACAATAGGCCCACTTGTTGCGGAAAATGGAGATCATACAGATAACAAAGTACAAATGGCGAATATCCTAAATAACTATTTTGCATCAGTTTTCACGTCGGAAGATACTACCGGTAACCGACCTACCCCTACGAATCAATCAAATGGCACTGAGCTCGAAAACTTTACGATTTATGAAGACGATATCCTGTTCGCAATCAACAATTTGAAAGTTAATAAAACCCCAGGCCGTGATAAAATATCCCCAAGGATCCTAAAAGAAGCAAAACACGAATTATTAAACCCACTCGCAAATCTGTTCAACAAATCATTGAATGTTGGGATAGTTCCAAACGAATGTAAACTAGCTAACGTGACACCCATATACAAAAAAGGAAATAAGTCCTCTCCCGGCAATTATCGACCAATTAGCTTAACATCGGTAACGGGCAAATTAATGGAAACCATTATAAGGGACAAAATAGTAAAACATTTGGAAGAAAATAATTTAATAAAAGATTCTCAGCACGGTTTTAGAAATAAACGTTCATGCTTAACAAACTTACTCGACTTCTTCAATGATGTTTACAAATCATATGATAAGGATAGAGCAGTTGATATAATATATCTCGATTTTCAGAAAGCTTTCGATACCGTACCCCACAAGAGACTAATTGACAAAATAAAAGCTCATGGCATAACAGGAAAAACTCTGAAATGGCTCGAAAATTGGCTCTCAGACCGTAAACAACGAGTTGTAATAAATGGTGAAGAATCGGATTGGTGCAAAGTAAATAGTGGCGTTCCCCAGGGTTCGGTATTAGGTCCTATTCTTTTTATAATTTACATAAACGACTTAGACGAAGGAATAGAATGCAAAATTTCGAAATTTGCTGACGATACAAAAATTACTAATAAAGTAACCTCAACAGTACATTGGCAAAAACTACAAGGTGACCTAGACACTTTCGAAAACTGGGCAGAAAAATGGCAAATGAAATTCAACATAGAAAAATGCAAAGTATTACACATCGGTAGTAACAACGCTAAAAAAGATTACTCAATGAACAACATTCAACTATCAAATACAAATAATGAAAAGGATCTGGGAGTTATAATATCAAGTGACCTGAAGCCGAGTAAACAGTGTACAGAGGTAATAAAAACTGCTAATAAATTGGTGGGTTTCATCGGCAGAACATTCAAATTCAAATCAGAAAAAATCATACTTACTCTATTCAACTCATTGGTGCGTCCCCATCTCGAATACTGCGTGCAATTCTGGTCACCGTACTACCGAAAGGACATAAATAAACTTGAAAGGGTGCAACGCAGAGTCACTAAAATGATACCTAGATTGCGTAATAAACCGTACGAAGAGCGCTTAAAAGAACTAAATTTGTTTAGCTTAACAAAGCGCAGAATGAGAGGTGACCTAATAGAGGTGTTCAAAATCTTCAAGGGATTCAGCAACCTAAATGTAAGCGAATTATTTACGATCAATCAAGCAAACACGAGAAACAATGGTTATAAGATTATAGGCAAGCGTTTTCATTCTCACGAGGCGAAGCATTTCTTCTTCAACCGCGTTGTGAATAATTGGAACAGACTACCCTCGAACATTGTAAACTGTAATACTGTCGAAACATTTAAGAACCATCTGGATAAACACATGGCAAATAACCCCCGATTAACACAGTTTCTTTCAGAATAACGCGCAACGAAATGTCAACGCATACCGCAATGTATATTGATTTTCATACATCTGTTCCCTTTCAGAATTGTAGTAAATAGAGTTAGCTTAGATTACAAATCAACTTCTTTTTTCTCCCTGTCCTGTTCGAATTTCCGTGTCAGTTTTTCAATACTGCATGGTATTTTTCCTATCTGTTTCCATGCCAGCATTAGCTGGAGGGAGTGGTGGGTGGGGAGGAGCCTTCTTCTTTGCTATCCTTTTCTCTACCTCGTAGTCAGTAGATTAGTAGTTTTAGATATCCAAACTGCCCCGTAAGGACCAATAGGTCTGTTGCAGTTTGTTCTCCTTTGTATTCCTTTGTATATTCCCCACCACCTCCTACTCTTCCTCCTCCTCCTTATTTTCTTCCCCTCCTTCCTTCTCTTCCTCCTCCTCCTCCTCCTCCTGCTTCTTCTACTTACTCTTCCTTGTCCTCTTGTTCCCTCCTCTTGCCTGTTGGGGCACTCACCTAAGAGGGGGGAGAAAGAGAGAAACATCAGATTCACATTACATCCAAGTGTGTGTGTGAGAGAGAGAGAGAGAGAGAGAGAGAGAGAGAGAGAGAGAGAGAGAGAGAGAGAGAGAGAGAGAGAGAGAGAGAGAGAATGTCTTCAAGAAGATGGCTATACATTGTAAATAAAAAACAAAACAATGTAGATAATACAAACAATATCTTATCATTATTTAAAAAGTTTTCATATACAATTTTACTGTTACTCTCATGAATTTAATGAACAAATATGTAACTATTGTGTCTCTGCATCACATTAAGGCCAAATAAATATAATTAGCACCACATTCCACTACATAATCTTTAAAAAAACTGATGAATCTTGATGGGTACTTTGCAATTTACAGTCAGTTGCAAAGAAACAGACACTCACTAGAGGATGTTTTGCCTTTTGTCTCGTTTTAGTATTAGCTATAAAAACATTTACAAAGAAAGAGAAGAGAAAGAAGATATGATGATGAGGAGTAGAGGAAGAAAGAAAGAAGAAGGGAAAAATAAGAAGACAAAACAAGTAGAATAACAAGAAAAACAGAAAATAAACAAGTTTTTTTTTTTTTTTTTTTTTTTTAAAGACCTCCGTCTACGTATTGTGAAAAACCTGTTATCCTCCGGCAAATTGTGGGGTTGAGTGAGTGAAGGGGGGGGACAGTGAATGAAGGAGGATGCATGTTTTTCATAATACGTGTAGAAAAAAAGAGATGAAGAAGAAGAAGAATAAAGAACAAGAAGAACAAAAAATAAATAAAGAAAACAATTATGAAAAAGATGATGATGATGATGATGAGGAAGAAGAAGAAGAAGACGAAGACGAAGATGATGATGATGATGATGATGATGATGATGAAGAAGACGAAGTCGAAGAAGAAGAATCGATAGAGGGAGATGCCGAGAGCTCTAAGATAAGGACTTTATTACTTGGGGGCATATTTTGTTATCAATTATTACGAGCGAGTGAGGGCTGAGAGAGAGAGAGAGAGTGGACTTAACTCACCAGTCTCAAGATATTAGTGTTGCAGGACCTACCTTGTAACTCTATACTCTCTCCTGTGTTCTCTCTCTCTCTCTCTCTCTCTCTCTCTCTCTCTCTCTCTCTGATGCACACACACACACACAAATCTCATAATATATTTATATGAAAACTTGTATCGCCGCACTAGACTTCGATAAATTTCGCCGATAAACGCGCTCGTCTTTTCAACTATATTCTGGCTACTATTAGACGATTTTATTCCGTTTAAAAAGGCCCTCTACCAATTAACAGGATTCGGACTATCTCACTTAACCCATTTCACTACCACAGATCCTTCTTAAACTGCACACAATCATCTAAATATATTTAGAATACAAAATAAAAGGACGTCACCGGCACAGAAGGGGTTTACTTTAAGCAAACGCATAGGACTCCAAACTTCAGAGATTCCAAACCTCTGCTTTGTTAGATTTTCATATCCAACCCACTTCACCCTTTTGAGCATTCTGACGCGTTTTGTGTATTCTGGCTATCATTAGACGATTTTATTCAGCCTTGGAAGGAATTGTGGGAGTCAGGGGGATGATTGATATAGTTCTTACCCCTTTGACTGCTAGAGGGTTTTCCAAAACTGAATAAATTCGTCTAATGACAGCCAGAATGAAATGTCAAAACGCGTCATAATCCTCAAGGAGTTAAATTCCCGAACCTTTAATTATTATAGCCCCTTTAAGTCGGAGTTTTGTTTTCATGCCTAGCCCCCTGTTCCTACTAATTCTAAGACTAATTTTCAATTAATTAATTTCGACCCTTTAAAGGGGAGATGGGTCGTTTTTCTGGCCCCCCTTCTTCCTCATGTTTAGCCCCCATTAGTGTTCACGTTTTAAGACATTTGCCCCATTAGTTTGTCGATTATATAACCTTTCGTCCCATTTCTATATCAATATCAGGACCTTTCGTATCATTTAGGTGTCGATTTTTTCCTGGCGACCGATAGCGAGTCTGTAAGTTTAGAGAAAGCGGCCTTCAGCCGGGACCTTTTTCTATCGAAATATTTACAAATATCTTGAGGAGGGTTCTAGAGAGTGTGTTTTTTGTAAACTTGATGAAGGTCTAGCGAGGAAAATAACAAATAAATGAATATATAACTAAATAGACCCTCCAAAATAACCACTGTCCCCTTAATGCTTAGCCTTTTAATTTCCAGTTCTTTATTACCGAGGCTTTTTAATTCCTAACACTTAAATTCCCATTCTTAAAACCCATTCAGCATCGGTGGTGTCCTTTTAACCCATTCAGCATCGGTGGTGTCCTTTGAACTATATTTTGGCTACTATTAGACGATAATATTCCGTTCAAAAGGGGCCTCCAGCAATTAACAAGTTTCAAACTATCTCACTTAACCGTTTTTACAACGACAGATCAGCTTAAACTACACAATGTCGTCTAAATATAGCTAGAATAAAATTTGATAAGCGTCGCCGGTACATACAGAGTTAATACCGAACCCTTTATAATTATCAACCCTTTAATACACAACCCTTTAATGTTCAACCCTTGAAGGGGGGAGGGTTTATTTTGTTTTTGTCAAATTAATTATGAATTATGTATTTATGTATTAGTTTATTAATTATGAATTATGTATTTATGTATTAGTTTATTAATTATGAATTATGTATTTATGTATTAGTTTATTAATTATGAATTATGTATTTATGTATTAGTTTATTAATTATGAATTATGTATTTATGTATTAGTTTATTAATTATGAATTATGTATTTATGTATTAGTTTATTAATTATGAATTA
Organism: Paralithodes platypus; assembly: GCA_032716605.1. Taxonomy (NCBI): domain Eukaryota; kingdom Metazoa; phylum Arthropoda; class Malacostraca; order Decapoda; family Lithodidae; genus Paralithodes; species Paralithodes platypus. Next base: position 20,916,859 of record CM064505.1, read on the forward strand.
TGTATTTATGTATTAGTTTATTAATTATGAATTATGTATTTATGTATTAGTTTATTCACTAGACTTCCATCAAGCTTAAAAAGACCCGCCTAGACCCCCCCGCCCCCCCTTCGAAATCATTTCCAGGCCGATTCCTCCTTAAGCCCCACCTCACTTTTTTTTTCTCTTTCTCACCCTCTCTCTTTGGCTTGTATCCATTCGGCCCCATTCAGCCTACTGTTTTAAGACGTTTACCCCAATATTATGTCAATATTTTCCTGGCGAGCGGTAGCGAGGCAGCATATATGTATTTTTGTTTTGACAGCAAGCTAAATTTGTACATTTTTCGATAGAAAAATTTCTCTGGCGAAGCCGGATTTCTCCATACAATGCTGGCTCGCTATCGCTCGCCAGGAAGAAATCGACACCTGAATGGGGATAAACGTTTTAAAACAGTTGGCTGAATGGGGCCGAATGGATACAAGCCAGAACAAGAGAGAAAAGGAGAGAAAGATAAAACAAACAGGTGACTCCCTTTAAATTACAGGCTCGCTATGACCTTTCAACCTATTCAGTACCGGTGACATCCTTTTAAATTACAGGCTAGCTATAACCTTTCAACCCCTTCAGTACCTGTGACATCCTTTTAAACAACAGGCTCGCTATAACCTTTCAACCCCTTCAGTACCTGTGACATCCTTTTAAATTACTGGCTCGCTATAACCTTTCAACCCATTCCGTACCGGTGACATCCTTTTCATTAGATTTTGGTAACTATTAGACGATTTCATCCAGCTTAGGAAGGACGTCTACTCATTAAAAGGCGACAGAGTATCTCAAGTAATCCCTTTAGCTACGATACACCCTTCCTAAGCTTCATAAAAATCGACTAAACGAAGCTGAAATCCACTACAAAGCACGTCACCGGTACAGCAAGGGTAAAATATCCAACTCTTTAATACTCACCCTTTTAACTCCTTCGATACCGGCAACGCTCTTTTGAATATATTCCGGTATTTTTTCGATGATTTTATTCAGCTTAAGACGAACGTGTAGCAATTAAGAGGCTACAAACTATCTCTATCAACCCCTTTACTACCACAGATCCTTCCTAAGTTGCATGAAATCGTCTAAATATAACTGATAAAACAACAACAGACATCTCCGGTAGTGAAAGGGTTAATATTCAAACCGTTAACCCCTTCAGTACCGGTGCCATCCTTTTAACTTTAGTCTGGCAACTATTATACTATTTTATTCTGTCTAAAAAAGGGGCCTCCAGCAATTGACAGGCTTCGAACTATCTCACCTAACCCCTTGTTATCCTCAGATTCTTCTTAAACTGCAATAATCGTTTGAATATAGCTAGAAGAATATTAAAAAGACGTCATCGGTACAGATGGGGTTAATACTTCCCAACTCACTCATTTTACATCATAAAGGGATAGTGCTTGGTTTTTAGTCTATCTATCTATTGCTGGACGCCTTACTCCCCTTAATGAGGGTGGCCATACACAGAATGCCCCCAAGCGGACCTATTCCCTGTAAGAGGGACAACCCGAGCCAGTTTACTGAAGGACTTACAGGATTGACCATTCAATTTAGGGTCCGTCCGACTCCTAGGCCGGAGGCCCTCTGTGTATCTCGTTAGCACTATTTTTCTACAGTGGTGTTCGGCTAATCCATCCACTAACCTGCCTTCCCTGTAGTACGTATTTGTATCAGGTTTACTCCCCTAGACAGGTTGCCGACCAAGGCTGACGAGTCCCATTCACCCAGATTTTAATAAGGATGTCTCCCCTAGATGGGTTGCTGACCAAGGCTAACGAGTGTCCTCGCTAGACCTCCATCAAGCTTAGAAGAACACCCCCTAGACCCCCTTTCAAGATAAATTTGTACATTTTTCGTTTGAAAAATGTCCCGGCCGATGGCCGACTACTTCTAAAATGTAGTGCTCGCTATCGCTCGCTAGGAAATAATCGACAACTAAATGGCACGAAAGGTCTTAATATTGACAACAAAATGAAGCGAAAGGTCTCAAAATCGTCAAACTAACGGAAGGAACGTCTTAAAATCTCAAAACTAATACCGGGTATGCTAAACATGAGGGAGAAGGGGGTCCATAAAAAGTGAGTAGTACCCCCTTAAATGACCCCCCCCCCCCCCGTGTTGTTGTTACTGGCTGGCCGTGACCGTCTGTTTGATTGGTTAGTTGGTTTATCACTTATAAGAGACCAGGGGGAGATGGATGAGAGGGGTGGTGGAGGGGGATGAGGGGATAGGGGATGGAGGGAGGTGGAGTGGGAGGGTAGGGAGGTGTGGAATGGGGGGTGGAGAGTGAGAGGAGAGAAGGGGGGGAATAGTGTAGGAGGGGGAGTGGGATGGAGGTGGAGGGAGAGAGGGGGAGGGGGGAGAGGTAGAAAGATTGAGAACACGTGAATGGAGAAAGGTGAGGGAGAGTGAGGGAGGAAGGGGGTAGTGGTGGAGGGAGAGAGGGGTAGGGGGAGAGGTAGAAGAATGACAAAACGTGAATGGAGAAAGGTAGGGGATAGTGAGGGAGGAAGGGCGTAGCAGTGGAGGAAGAGTGAGAGAGGGAGGGAGGAGGATAGGTAGAGGGGTAAAGATGGTGGATGGAGGAAGAGGAATAAAGAAAGAGAGATAAGAAGAGGAGAAGGGGAAGAATGAGAGAGGGTGGTAGGAAGAGGAGAGGAAGAAGAATGAGAAGGAGCGAACGATTGGATTGGATGGAAAGGAGGAGTTAAATGAGAGAGAGAGAGAGAGAGAGAGAGAGAGAGAGAGAGAGAGAGAGAGAGAGAAATTTTGAGGGAAAAGATATTAGCTAAATTTATGAGGAAAGGGTATTATGCAAAATCAAGAAGATAGGATATTGTATAAATTTAAGAGGAAAGGATATTATAAAAAATATGTAGGAGTAGATAAGAAGAGTTTAAAAAAAGAATTCACAAGAGAGCTAAAGGGACCAATGGGGAAAGAGTGGGGAAATATATTGGAAAGATATTAGACAAAAACAGATTATTTAAAAAGAAAATACAAACCAAGAGGAACTGAAGCAAAAACTGGAGCAGAAGTGAGAACAGATAGTATTAGATGGAAATTGGCAAAAAGCCAAAACAAAAATGGAATGGAAAAGATGTAGGCCTAGCATAGACATTGCATATATATTGCTCGTCCATTATATAAAAGATGTAGGCCTAGCATAGACATTACATATATATTGCTCGTCCATTATTTAAAAGATGTAGGCCTAGCATAGACATTGCATATACTGTATATTGCTCATCCATTATATAAAAGATGTAGGCCTAGCATAGACATTGCATATATACTGCTCGTCCATTATATAAAAGATGTAGGCCTAGCATAGACATTGCATATACTGTATATTGCTCGTCCATTATATAAAAGATGTAGGCCTAGCATAGACATTGCATATATATTGCTCGTCCATTATATAAAAGATGTAGGCCTAGCATAGACATTGCATATACTGTATATTGCTCGTCCATTATATAAAAGATGTAGGCCTAGCATAGACATTGCATATATATTGCTCGTCCATTATATAAAAGATGTAGGCCTAGCATAGACATTGCATATATATTGCTCGTCCATTATATAAAAGATGTAGGCCTAGCATATACATTGCATATATATTGCTTGTCCATTATATAAAAGATGTAGGCCTAGCATAGACATTGCATATATATTGCTCGTCCATTATATAAAAGATGTAGGCCTAGCATAGACATTGCATATATATTGCTCGTCCACTATATAAAAGATGTAGGCCTAGCATAGACATTGCATATACTGTATATTGCTCGTCCATTATATAAAAGATGTAGGCCTAGCATAGACATTGCATATATATTGCTCGTCCATTATATAAAAGATGTAGGCCTAGCATAGACATTGCATATATATTGCTCGTCCATTATATAAAAGATGTAGGCCTAGCATAAACATTGCATATATATTGCTCGTCCATTATATAAAAGATGTTGGCCTAGCATAGACATTGCATATATATTGCTCGTCCATTATATAAAAGATGTAGGCCTAGCATAGACATTGCATATATATTGCTCGTCCATTATATAAAAGATGTAGGCCTAGCATAGACATTGCATATATATTGCTCGTCCATTATATAAAAGGTGTAGGCCTAGCATAGACATTGCATATATATTGCTCGTCCATTATATAAAAGATGTAGGCCTAGCATAGACATTGCATATATATTGCTCGTCCATTATATAAAAGATGTAGGCCTAGCATAGACATTGCATATATATTGCTCGTCCATTATATAAAAGATGTAGGCCTAGCATAGACATTGCATATATATTGCTCGTCCATTTCCCAATATTATCACATAATTGGAGATAAGTTTTTGGGAAAGAACTCTATATTTTCGGTATACATATAATTTATCATATCCTGATCCACAACTGAATTGGGAATACTTAATGGGACATGGGCCATTTTTCTGGACCACTTTCTCCCTCATGTTAAGCCCCATTAGTTTTCAGTTGTTAAGATGTTTGCCCCATTAGTTAGTTGATTTTAAGATCTTTCGACCCATTTCTTCGTCAATATTTAGATCTTTCGTGCTATTTAGGTGTCGATTTTTTCCCTGGCGAACGATAGTGAGCCTGTAATGTTGGAAGAAACGGCCTTTGGCCGGGATTTTTTTTACCGAAAAATGTACAAATTAATCTAGAAGGGGGATCTAATGGATGTTTTTTTTTAAATTTTATGAAGGTCTATCGAGGAAACTAGAACAATAATGAATACATGCAAAAATCTCCCAAAAAGTGAACCATCCTCCCTTAAGGTCTATCTATGTATCTATCTATTGCCTGACACCCTAGATGTTGACTTACGATCATCTCTCTCTCTCTCTTCCTCTTTGAGTTGTCTGAAATATGCTTCATGCATAACCTATTCATCCATTGATTTATGAAATACGAATACACATTCTTAAATAACTTACTTGAACTTTGTTAAGAACCACTTAAATATATTTATTTACGGCTAGGGTATCAATATAATGAAATGAAAGCAAGTGGATTACATGTTTCACAACACTCCTACTTTATAACCGTGAGACACTATGAGTGGTATTCTTAAACAATTCTTTACTTTTGCAGCGCCTAATGTCCAATGAATATTGTGGGAATGAGTTGTTTACAGAGATTACACGGATTAGCATTCCCATATCTCAAGGTAACGTAATTTTCAAGTTATTTCGTCCATTAACGGCTCTGCGAAGGGAAATAATTGTTTAAGAATACGAGCCTATGAGTCGGACAGTGGAAGGGAAGGAGGAAAGGTGGGGTGGAAGGTAGGAGGTGGGGTGAAGGAGGTTGGAGAGGTGTGTGCGACGTTGCCAAATTACCATTTCACTGAGATAGTGAGAAACAGGACTTGTGCGGCAAACTGTACCTTGATTTTGGCTGTTTATCGCTCTTTCAACCTTGGGGGGACACTTGTTACAGGCAGTTTTGTCCCTTGTCTCCATCATGCTCATAGGAAAAAAGAAATTAGGTATCTTATGACCGTAAACCATGGAGCTGTGTGTGATGGTGCCATTAAATTGTGTAGGGGGGGGGGGGGTGCAGTGTAGTGAACAGAGATAATGACGTATATAGACCTACGCAAGGATAATTTTGTACGTTTTTCGATAGACAAATTTCCCAGCCGAAGGCCGGTTACCACTAGATTACAGGCTCGCTATCGACCCCTAAATTGTACGAAAGGTTTTAATATTGACAAAGACATGGGGTGAAAGGGCTTAATATCGCCAAAATAATGGGGCAAACGTCTTAAAAGGTTAGAACTAATAGGACTAAACATGAGAAAAAACGAGGATCCAGAAAAATTAGCCATCTCCCCTTAATGTTGTAGGGGAGAGAATGGTGGCGCAGCGTAATGAGCGCCTATATAAATAAACCACACACGCTACTATACACATATAGTGCACGGATTTATACATACATACACAACCATACACGTAGAACACACACACACACTACCTCACACACACACATAGCCACATACACATAGCCACATACACACACACATATAGCCACACACTCACGTAGAAACACACACTAAAACACATATTATATACTAACAAGTAGCCAAAATCAGGGTTTAAAAAGCGCACACACACACAAACACACACATACACTAAAGCTAACACAAAAACATTATAAATCAAATAATGTACACAAGCATACGAATCCATAAGCAAACAAATAAACGTACATACACTTACCTACATACACAGCCCGTAGCCTAGTAGGTAGAGCTCTCGTCTCACACACGAGGGGTCGGGGGTTCAATCCCCGGCCGGGCGGAGACAAATTGGGCTTGTCTCCTTTCATGTGTTAGCCTCAGTTCACCTAGCTGTAAATACGTACCTGGAATAAGTGGACGACGTTGTGACGTCCCATCTGGGGTTGGCAAAAATGGTACATGGCGAGATGGGTATCATATGGTTCACCTAAGCTGATGGCTACCTAAGCCTTCGGGCGAGACGGTACCGTCTATAGTGAGAATGGTACCATACATATCCACCCTAAGCCTTCGTTTCCGATGTCGCCAATTGGCTAAATACAGAATACACACACATTCACAGCCATTCCAACAGTACATAAAACACTTAACATGCATTTCACGCAATACATTCCCAGTTAAGGAGGCGCGATAATAATGAGCTTAGCTCGCATTGCGTGGATTCCCCTTGACGAACAAGTAACTGAGTGAGTAACACCCACACCAGCACCCACACACACATACAACAAGCATACATACAAACTCCCTCTCTTACACATACACACACACACACACACGCGTACATACAAACTCCCTCTTTTACGTACACACACACATACACTTACACACACGTACACAGTGAGCCCATTAGCAGTAATCCTTACATAGACACGAGGCAGCACCCTATAACAATCAACTCCCTTATATAGTTCCTCCTTCCTAACTTCCTTCTTTGCTTCTTTAATTGCTTCTTTAATTTCGTCCTTCCTTCCTTCCTTGTTTCTTTAATTTCTTCCTTACTTCCTTCCTTACATCCTTAATTATTTCCTTCCTTTCTTTCCTTCATTTTCTCCTTTCTTCCTTCCTTCCTTAATTCTATCCTTCCTAACTTCCTTCCTCCTGCATTCCTTGTTTTCCTCTTGAATTCCTTCCTTCCTTTATTCATTCCGTCTCTCCTTCCTTCCTTCTCCCCTTCTTTCTTCCTTCCTTAAGTAACTCGCAAGATACCGTAATTTTTTCAATTTACCTGTGACCAAGTGGGGAGATAGTATTACTTCACACTCTGGACAAGACCTGTATGCAAACTTGCAAGAGAGTTCTCTATATCAATTTGTTAGATCTCCAACCATTGGAAATAATGTCCTTGACCTTGTACTTTCAACAAAAGAAGAATTGATAGAGAATTTGAATGTCGGTGATGAATTCAGTAACAGCGACCATCGTACGATAAATTTCAGTTTAAAGGTTACTAGTAACGAACCAAATAGCAGCATCAAGAAAGTCCCTAATTTCAAACAAGCAAACTTTCGTAAACTTAGAGCAATGTTTAAAGAAACTGACTGGAGCTTTTTAATTAAGAATAACGTCATAAATACATCTTCGGGATCATTCGCAAACACCTAAAAGCAGTGCAAGACTGCATATCATCGAAAATACGGCGTACAGGCCATAATGATAAGCCCAAATGGTGGAATAAAGATATTTCAAACTGTCTGCTTGCTAAAAAATTTGCTAATGATAGATTAAACTCCTCACAAAATGAGGAAGACCGGGTGAAATTTGTAGAACTACGACGCAAAGCCAAAAGGTTAATTAAGCAAAGTAAAAAGACCCTCCAGTTACATGTTGCGAATCAAAGTAAAACAAACCCAAAATAATTCTATAGTTATATCAGAAAGAAGAGAGTAGTTACTTCAACTGTAGGACCATTAGTCGATGAAAATGTCGAATATACCAAAGACGAAGTACATATGAGTAATGCCCTCAATACCTTCTTTGCATCAGTTTTTACAACAGAAGACCTCATTGATATCCCTACAGCATCGCCGATTCAGATAGATAATTCGGATTTCTAAGCAATATCACCATTACAGAGAGAGAAGTATTGAAATATTTAGATAAACTCAAGGTAAATAAAACGCACGGACGTGATACAATCTCACCTAGAGTTCTAAAGGAAGCTAAGGATGAGCTCTCCAAACCACTGACATTGCTATTCACTAAATCTTTGCAGTCTGGAACTATGCCTGATCAGTGGAAGCTAGCCAACGTAACACCGATTTTTTAAAAAGGCAGCAAATCTCTACCCAGTAACTATCGTCCAATTAGCTTAACCTCAGTTGTATGTAAAATGCTAGAAACGCTCATAAGAGACAGACTCGTAAATCACTTAGAGGAAAATAACATACCTAAAGATACTCAACACGGCTTTCGTAGCAAACGTTCCTGTTTAATAAACCTCTTAGACTTCTTTCACGATATCCTCAACCTCTATGATGAAAGTAAAGCTGTAGATATTATATACCTTGATTTTCAAAAGGTCTTTGACAAAGTTCCCCACAAACGTTTACTGCTAAAACTAAAAGCTCATGGAACACAAGACGGTGTGTTGAAATGGATAGAATATTGGCTCCGTGACAGAAAGCAAAGAGTAGTCATAAACAGTAAGGCATCTAAATGGACCAATGTAAGTAGCGGGGTACCCCACGGATCGGTACTAGGACCAGTTCTCTTTCTAATTTACATAAACGGCATAGATGAGGGTCTCACCTGTACAATCTCAAAATTTGCTGACGATACAAAAATTGCAAATAGCGTACTCTCAAAAGAACAAGTTGACGATATGCAAAACAATCTAGATAAGTTGTCGCATTGGGCCCAAATTTGGCAAATGAGTTTCAATGCGGATAAATGTAAAGTACTACATATCAGATACCAAAATGAGAAAGCAAACTATTCGATGAATGGCACTCAGCTTAAGAATGTAAACAGAGAAACCGATCTGGGGGTAACAACATCGAGTAACCTAAAACCGAGTCAACAATGTTCAGAAGTTGTTAAGAAAACAAACCAAATAATTGGCTTTATAGGCAGGTCATTTGAGCATAAATCCAAAGAAGTTATCCTAACCCTTTACAATTCCTTAGTCCGCCGTCTTCTGGAATACTGCGTTCAATCCAAAAAGATATAAAGATATATCTGACATACGGAGCCCTGTACGTTTATTTAAGAGTTAGAATTAAGAGTTGAAGGAGTGCCGAATTACCCAGGCGGCGAAGCAGACCAGCGAACGAACCAGCAAGTGGGAAACCAGCTCGTCTGCATACCAGCAAACAAGCCTTCACACCTGCGTGCGTCATATGGGACCTTGCAAAAAACTTCGATGACCCGACGCTATGACGATGATCGACGCCAATCAACGCCATTGGACCACGCACCTGCTACGCAACTAGAGGAGCTGTGATTGGGGCGCGCACCATCCCCCACCTCCTGATTCGTTCCTACACCATCATTGCATAGTATATAAGACCCGAGTAGTGGGCATTCAAATCAGTCTCATTTGGAGTTGGGAAGGTGAACTTGCAGCAGGAGGAAGACGGGGTGAAGTATTATAATGGGATTGTGACTGTCAGTCAGATTATATAAGTGTGTGTTAAGTGTGTTCGGTGTAAACACTTACGTTATGTTGGTTAGTGAGATATGTGATTGGGAATTAACGTTAACGCTATTATGTACTTAACTATTTTAGTTGACTGACTTGTGGACTAAAGCAACTCTTCAAGTAATTGGGTTATGATAAAAGTAATACTATTGTTTTATATTAATACTTACGAGTTCTTTCATTTTCTTTTAATTAAGCTTACATTGCTGGTAAGAACAAGTACGGTGATACTATTGTCTCATATTAGTAATATCGCCTTAGACTAACATGGCTGTTTTAATGTTACTTCTAGTGATTTCCTAAGCTGAAGAAAATTCTTTTAGCTTCAAAATATTATATTTGCTTTTCATATTATTTGAGTGAGACCTGAATCGAATCTATGAAGCGATCCTGTAACTTAATTTACTCATAATCAAACCTCAATGTTACGTGGTTAAGAAATACATTTATCTAATTATTAAATATATATCTAACTTTTTATGTGACTTTGATATTAATCCTGATAATAATAATATAATACTATTAACGTAAGACAAGAACCAAGAATAATAACTACTGTACATTAAATATAAATAAAAGGACATGATATAAGAAAACTATCTATTCATTTCAAAAAGGGTAAGAGACAGAAATATTCTTACCTTAATATTAATCTTTCAGGACTTGATATATAATTAATAGACCTTCTTTAGATATAACTTATTCGGTTCATAACCATAGCCTACTAAGCTTCGGTTAAATAATAATTCTTTATAAATACTACATGACTTTAATTAGTTTCAGTATTTTTCTATAATTAAAGAGCATCAGTCAATAAAGGATACCAAGTCCTAAGATCCAAAAGGAAAGGAAGCAACAACAGGAAATAATTTTATTAGATTTTACTTTTGTTTTGCCTTCAGCTGACTGATACCTTAATATATATCTCTGTGCTATCTAGATTCATCAAGTTAACCACTTGAGGATCAAGATACGTAACAACAAGCTAGAACGAGTTCAACGTAGAGTTACCAAAATGATACCTAGCCTAAAGAAAAAACCATACGAGGAGCGTCTTAGAAAATTAAATTTATTTCCTTTAACCCAGCGCAGATTAAGAGGCGACTTAATTCAAAAGTGTTCAAAATCATCAAAGACATCGACAATATGAACTGTAGTAAGTACTTCACTATCGACCAATCTAATTACACGCGGGGAAACGGTTGCAAAATTATCGGTAAATCTTTTAACTCGCACAAATCTAAGCATTTCTTCTACAATCGAGTTGTCAACTTGTGGAATGGGCTTCCCCGAGACGTTATAGACCGCAGCACCGTTGATTCATTTAAACTTCGCCTAGACAAATATCTTGCATCACACCCACGACTGACTGCGTTTGTAAATGAATAACTTAATTTTATCCCCCCCTCAGTTACTAACCCATCTGTCCCCTACTAACTTCCTAATCCTGCCACGGACATTAGTTCCAGGGCAGTAGTTCCCTTTCCAATATTACCTTACCCCTTCTAAACCACTGTTTGGGCAATTGATCCTCAGTGTTTTGGAGGACAAGCAGCCTAAAAGGGTCACCAGACTGTTGTTGCTTGATTTCCTTTGTACTCCTTCTTTAATTCCTTCCTTCCTTTCTTCCAACCTTTTCTCTTAGTTTTGTTTTTCTTTTCACCCTTTTCATATTTCCACTGTTTACAATGCCGTCCTTCTTTGCTTTCATATTTATTTGTCCATATCTTTCTCTATTTTATTTTCTCCTTCCATTCCTTTCTTCCTTTATTCCTTGTATGCTATTATTACTGCCCCTCCTTACATAAACACGAGGCAGCTCCCGATAACAAGCAACTCCGTCATATAGTTTCTCCTTCATTCCTTCCCTTACTCCTTCCTTCCTTCCTTTGCTATTTCCTTCCTTTCTTTCTATATATATTTTTTGTCTTTCCTTCCTGTACTCCTTCTTCACTTCTCTTTCTTCTCTTCCCTCCCTTCTTCTCCCCTATCCCTTCCTTAATGTCTTCCTTACTTCCTTCTTCTCTTCCCTCATCCTATGCTCACTAACTTCCGTCCTTCCTCCTCCTGACCCTTCCTTTATGTCTTCCATATTTACTTCTTCTCTTCCCTCATTCTATACTTACTAACTTCGTTCCCTCCTTCCTTCTTTTCCTTCTCCTCCTATCCCTTCCTTCATGTCTTCCATATTTACTTCTTCTCTTCCCTCATCCTATACCTACTAACTTCCTTCCTTCCTTCCTGCCTTCTCCTCCTATCCCTTCCTTCATGTCTTCCTTACTTCCTTCTTCTCTTCCCTCATCCTATACTTCCTTACTAACTTACTTACTTCCTTCCTTCCATTTCTCTTTCCTGTCTCTTCCTTCTTGTCTTCCTTATTTCCTTCGTCTCTTCCCTCATCCTATACTTCCTTCCTATATTTCCTCCTAAATTCCTTCATTCCTTCACTCGCTCCTACTTGCTGTGTGTACTATATAACTATCTAATTTATCGATACGCAATAATACACCTTTCTTAAATATGTAATTTTCTTCCACTTTTGACCTGATTAATCCCCCAATGCTCTCTGTCCCTCCTTCTTTTACTGTTACCCATCTTTCTCTCGTTGTTTCTTTGTCGCTGTTTATCATATATTTCATACATTATTAAGTCTTCTGAGTTTGTTCCCCATTGTTATTCATTTAACTACATCCATCCTTCTTTCTCTGTGAGTTTCTTTGTTTATGTATATATATTTTGTTTGTTTACATTTTAAGTCTTCTGATTTTTCTGTACTCTTGTTATTTTTGGTGACAGTTTAAGGTCTTCATCCGATCTTTGTCTTGCGAGTCGGACACTTTACTATTGTAAAATTAATAATGGCAGAAGCCAACAAATTGTTAATCCTTTCAGCATACGATGACGCGCACTATAAACGCTCACCATACATACCTTCACCTTCCATCAACATCACTTTACTAGCATCACTATTTACACCATCACCATCATCACTATAATCACCATTTACACCACCATCATCACTAACATGAAATAAACTATAAATGAAAATGAATACAAACGTAATCCGATTGAGAAAAAAAACGTATATATATATATATATATATATATATATATATATATATATATATATATATATATATATATATATATATATGTATTTATACAGTATATATACTGTATACTGCATATAGATAGTTAGATAATAGATAGAAATATAGATACATAGATATAATTTTACATTTATTCGTTACGTTGTTCGAGAACCGGAAATTTAGCAAAACAAAATAACTATAATACACAATGTATAAACTCTCATATTAACTATAATACACAATGTATAAACTCTCATATTAACTATAATACACAATGTATAAACTCTCATATTAACTATAATACACAATGTATAAACTCTCATATTAACTATAATACACAATGTATAAACTCTCATATTAACTATAATACACAATGTATAAACTCTCATATTAACTATAATACACAATGTATAAACTCTCATATTAACTATAATACACAATGTATAAACTCTCATATTAACTATATAATACACAATGTATAAACTCTCATATTAACTATAATACACAATGTATAAACTCTCATATTAACTATAATACACAATGTATAAACTCTCATATTAACTATAATACACAATGTATAAACTCTCATAATAACTATAATACACAATGTATAAACTCTCATATTAACTATAATACACAATGTATAAACTCTCATATTAACTATAATACACAATGTATAAACTCTCATAATAACTATAATACACAATGTATAAACACTCATATTAACTATAATACACAATGTATAAACTCTCATAATAACTATAATACACAATGTATAAACTCTCATATTAACTATAGTACACAACGTATAAACTCTCATATTAACTATAATACACAATGTATAAACTCTCATATTAACTATAGTACACAACGTATAAACTCTCATATTAACTATAATACACAATGTATAAACTCTCATAATAACTATAATACACAATGTATAAACTCTCATATTAACTATAATACACAATGTATAAACTCTCATATTAACTATAATACACAATGTATAAACTCTCATATTAACTATAATACACAATGTATAAACACTCATATTAACTATAATACACAATGTATAAACTCTCATAATAACTATAATACACAATGTATAAACTCTCATATTAACTATAGTACACAACGTATAAACTCTCATATTAACTATAATACACAATGTATAAACTCTCATATTAACTATAGTACACAACGTATAAACTCTCATATTAACTATAATACACAATGTATAAACTCTCATATTAACTATAGTACACAACGTATAAACTCTCATATTAACTATAATACACAATGTATAAACTCTCATAATAACTATAATACACAATGTATAAACTCTCATAATAACTATAATACACAATGTATAAACTCTCATATTAACTATAATACACAATGTATAAACTCTCATATTAACTATAATACACAATGTATAAACTCTCATATTAACTATAATACACAATGTATAAACTCTCATATTAACTATAGTACACAACGTATAAACTCTCATATTAACTATAATACACAATGTATAAACTCTCATATTAACTATAATACACAATGTATAAACTCTCATATTAACTATAATACACAATGTATAAACTCTCATATTAACTATAATACACAATGTATAAACTCTCATATTAACTATAATACACAATGTATAAACTCTCATATTAACTATAATACACAATGTATAAACTCTCATATTAACTATAATACACAATGTATAAACTCTCATATTAACTATAATACACAATGTATAAACTCTCATATTAACTATAATACACAATGTATAAACTCTCATATTAACTATAATACACAATGTATAAACTCTCATATTAACTATAATACACAATGTATAAACTCTCATATTAACTATAATACACAATGTATAAACTCTCATATTAACTATAATACACAATGTATAAACTCTCATATTAACTATAATACACAATGTATAAACTCTCATATTAACTATAATACACAATGTATAAACTCTCATATTAACTATAATACACAATGTATAAACTCTCATATTAACTATAATACACAATGTATAAACTCTCATATTAACTATAATACACAATGTATAAACTCTCATATTAACTATAATACACAATGTATAAACTCTCATATTAACTATAATACACAATGTATAAACTCTCATATTAACTATAATACACAATGTATAAACTCTCATATTCATTTTTACATGAATTTACTAGCATACTAATTATACGGATGATTATATTTAAACTCCTAGCGCTTTGCAACATAATAAATAATAATACAAATAATAACATACTAAATTTAATACGTAGATTGAGTGCATTTACTACCGCCACTAATTGCACAGGTTATATATTTTTTAAGGGGAGAGAAGTCGCTTTTCTGGACACCTTTCTACCTCGTGTTTAGCCCCATTAGTTTTGAGATTTTAAGATGTTTGTCCCATTAGTTTATCGATTTTAAGGCCTTTCGCCCAATTTATTTGTCAATATTTAGACCTTTCGTGCCCTTTAGGTGTCAATTTCTTTCCTGGCGAGTGAGAGCAAGCCTGTAATTGTGGAGAAACCGGCCTTCGGCCGTGACATTTTTCTACCGAAAAATGTACCCAAATTAATCTCAAAGGGGGATCTACTGGATGTGTCTTTTTAAGTTTGATGGTGGTCTAAGGAGAAAACTAAAAATTAAATTAATATATAAGTAAATAGACCCCAAAAATAACCACTGTCCCCTTAACTCCTAACATTTTACACCATAATGAATAATACATAAAGTCATATAATAATAATGAACAGTTTACATACATTGAGGGCATTTACTAACCCAACTAATGGCACAGGTGAACATTTGTATCTCATAGCGCTTTGCAACATAATCAATAACAATGCAAATAATACAAATATAATAATAGTAAATATATTACTTAAATCGAGTGCAAAGCTAATATCACTTATTGCACGGATGAACATTTTCAACTAATAACGCATTGCAACAAAATAAATAAATGTACAACTAATTAAATAATATTTATAATGAATGCATTTACTCTCGCCATTAATTATACAGAGGAACATATTTCATTCAAAATAATTTGCAACATAATAATATACAATGAAAATAATAAAATAATAAATATAATACTTACATTGAGTGTGTTTACCAAACACCACTGATCACACAGGTATTTTTATAACTCATTACGCTTTGCAACATTATATACAGTATATTAAATAATAATGAATAGTTACCATTGAGTGCGTAATCCCCTTTTGTACCAGCGACGACTTTTAAATTTGACTCGGGCTACATATAGACGACGATTATGTGTAGTTCTAGAAGGATCTGTGGTAGTAGAAAGGGTAGCGTGAGAAAGTTCGAAGCCTGTATATTGCTGGTGACCCTTTTCAACCTTCTAATAGTAGCCAGAATGAAGTTAAAAGGACGGCACCGGTACTGAAAGGGTTAACTACCACCATTAATTGCACAGGTATATATATATATATATATATATATATATATATATATATATATATATATATATATATATATATATATATATATATATATTATATATATATATATATATATATTATTATTTACTATTATTATGTTTTTGTTGTTTTTTAACTCATATACTTTTACACCATAACCGCTACACAAAGAGAAACGATGCTAATTTAATTGGTCGAAAAGCAGACACCACTCTTTTCCAAAAAATAACCCTGTTATAAATGGGATCAAAGTTGTCGTTATTGGATGATATAATATGCAAAAATCACACATACTGTACTTCAATTTTATGCGTTTGACCTGAACTCGTAATTTTCAAACATTACGGTTATACCCCGTTCCAAATTAGTATTCCAGAAATAGTGAACCCTAAACTCTATAACTCAAAAAGGGCTGGAGCAAATAGGCTGTTAATTTTCACATCTAAATGGTAGAAACATTTGATTGATTATTCTAGTCGTTTGTTAGTTAATGTTCAAGTGGTATGGGCTAATTACTTAAAATAGGGTATAGGAATATATATTTGTATTTGGGATATATATTTTTTTCTATGTGAGATGCAATAGGAAAAAAAAGTGCCAACCATTCCTCTCCAGCACCAAACCACAACCAGCACCATCTCAACAACACCATTACATATATACACAATGTAACGTGGTGCGGCGCTCCCCTGCAGCCCAGCATCGTCAAGGCAAGGGGATGAAGTAGATCAAAGAAAACCAGGTCCAAGAAAAGATGGATAACTATGATAAAAACCTAGTGACCATAGAAAACCAGTCTCCCAGTGATCATAGAAAAGCAAAATAATGGGAGAGACTACACTAGCCATTTTGATACACACATGGCCCACAGTGAATGTATGCAAAATGAATATCCGAGCCTTCCGTGTGCCCCTATACTCGTTAGTGAATCAAACCATGCTAGAGTGAAGAAGCCTACCCACCATTCCTCCCAAATAAATACTCTCAATAACCCCAGCATAAATCACCATAACCAAGACAATGTCATAGTAGACCATTCTCAAATAACCAGTATAAATCTTTCTCAAATACCCCTACCACCCCAAATTCATGATAAAAGGCTTCCCATCTCATTCACAAGCAAGATAAAAAGAATAAACAAAGTTAGTGTGACCGGCTCTAAGAAAACAAACAATAGCAGAGGCTCACACATGTCCCTCTTGCCCCAGAGTCCGGTCTCCTTGATGCCCACCAAATCAGAGTCACTATGAGCTTTGAGTATAGAAAAAGCAAGCCTTCAGCCCTCAGGTTCAAGTACCATTCTGGGTTTGGAAATACTAACAAAAGGTAAAAGTAAAGGTGAGGAACATCATTCCTTATCTACTGGATTGCATTCGTATAAAAGAAGCCCAGTAGATAGTTCTCTTGCAAGCCACATTTTATGCGAGCTTGCAAAGGAAACCCTAGACTTCTCACAGACCAGCCACGCAAGTCTTTCTCAAGACTCTGTGTTTAATCACAGTACTGAGATTGATTTAATGGTTGAGACGCCCTTTGATCAGAGCATATTAGGTGACTCTAGTACTTTTGATGCAAGCGTAGATAACCTTTTCCATACTACATTTGCATCACTGTACTCGTTCGAAGTTCCAAATAGTTTGCCTTTGGCATATCCGTCTATGCCTGTTAATACCCTCAGTATTCCAAGTGTAGGGGATTCTTTATCTTTTATTAAACTCAACGCGGATTGGGACCAAGGGTATGTTGAGCCGAGGCAAAGAAAGGGAGAAAGACGATCGTGCCCTGCAGCTGTTCGGGCCAGAGCCTACCTAGGGTGTGTGAAGCCCTAGGCCCAGTAGTAAAACGTGCTGAGACAACTACAGCTACACCAGTGCACCATATTCGCTCTACCAGTGCCTTTTCTCTCTACACAAATCATTTGAGTGTTTCTTATGTTCGTATTAGGTAACGATAATTGTTGTGAGGGTCTAGACCAGTGGTCAGCAACCCTTATAGGTGGGGCTGCATGGGTTGAGGTAAACATGGAAAAATAATCGCCAACCTGCATATAATTATCTTGTAAAATGGAATGTCACTGAAATAATTATTAACAATGGTATACAGGATTTTGCGGATCGTCTATACCAGGCCTGTGACGTCATGGTGACGTCACACCAGTATCCTCATCCTGGACTGGCTGGTGGACTTACACTCCTGTGACGTCACAGGCCCGGTATAGACGATCCACAAAATCCTTTATACCATTGTTAATAATTATTTCAGTGACATTACATTTTACAAGATAATTATATGCAGGTTGGCGATTATTTTTCCATGTTTACCTCAACCCATGCACCCCCACCTTTAAAGCTAGAAGAGCCATTATTTAAAAGTTTCATAAACATATTGTACTGTCGGAGCCGCAATACAAAAGAATTGGTATCATCAACCAAAATCTACAGTACTTCAGAAATAAGAGAAATACCTGACTACTGAACTAAACAAATTATAGTGATATTGTTAAATATCCTGGTATTCACAAGCTTAGGAAAGACACATGTCACATTTCTAGAAATCATAACGATTGATACCTATACATCTTTTCGAAGTTGAATAAATAAATTTAATGTTGCCTTGAATGTGTTATACAATACCTTCATTTTGAAGGAAGAATGATTATTTCTGAAGCTGCTGGAGCCACGCAAGTGTCCTGAAAAAGCCGCATGCGGCTCCTGAGCCGCAGATTGCCCTAGACCAAGGTATGATAAGGTTCACTCAATATTAACGTAATGCTAGAAGATTTTCCATTCTTCCCTCTTTCCTTTATTACCAGTTGCTCCATTGCGGGAGAACATTGAAACTACTATCAGGCGGAAAACGTTTATATACTTCTACGAGTATAGGCTCCTATATTTGTCAAGGTAGAAATATACAAAGGGTATCCGGGGAATAAATACATACATATTACACGGCAACTTGAATGCTTACTCAGACCTTAGTTTATATGCTACGTATCATCAGGGTACAAGTCCAATAGTGATTAGTTCAAGTCGCGAGTAATTTACTCCTCAGTCACATATATATGACTATTATATTTATTACAAGTTTATGAGTTTCTAATTCATATTTATAACTCTTTGAGTTTATTCAATTTAATTATCTGTTCAAGTCGCTTAGACTTATTGTTCGATTAGAGATCAAATACTGTCCTATTGTTCATACTTATCAGTGCTACGCTATTTACCTCGCAGTAACTATTATCTATACTTTTGCCAAGCCATATTTGAGAGATTGTATATTTATATCAGGACTTTATTTATTGTGATTTGAGACTTATCATCTCCTATGTTATTCTTTGTCTGTTCAATTGTAACGCTATCATTATATTTATATGAATGTTATGATTATTGTTCCAGAGACATATTGGGATTGTACCCTAGTTGTTAAGAAATGAAAAATGTAAAACCGCTTGTGTGTATTCTGTGTCCATTGCTTATTACTGAAGTATTGTATATAGATCTAAGGCCAATCTTTGCACAGTGGAGAGGCATTTCAGTTGACGATTAGCGCAGATTCCTAAGGTGGAAATTGCAATTAGACTATATCACGTTTTCTTATAAACGTGGCATAACACAATGTATATATATTCTTGCATCAGGAGTCGCATTGTACTATGACGCCTATTTACTTTTGTTTCTGGGAAAAAATTAATGTTTGTATGCAGTTTAAAAAGGACCTATGCTACTAAGAGGGCTTATTGAGATCGTATTTACCCATTCGATTCGTATAGGTTGATTACAAACTAAAGTAAAAGTCTAATGGTACCCTATATACAGTATGATGAAAATTACATAAATGTGGTGAAGGGGTTAAATAATGATCGAATATATTTTATTGCATACAGTACTAGACAGGGGTGTGGAGTCGGATTGACAATATTTCGACTCCGACTCTGACTCCAGGAAATTTTAAGGATGCAACTCCGACCCCGACTCCGACTCCACCCCCTCTCCCCCAAATTTCCCAATTTCCCACCAATCCTTCCCACAAATTACTTGCTTGAAATGTCCTCCCACAACAGCTCCCACAAATGCTAATTTATCCCACAAATTTGTGGGAACTTCCCGCGAAGTCATAACACTGGCCTAGCAGCGCACGTAAGTACTTTACACAGGAATTGATCATGTAAAGGAGTCGGAGTCAGAGATATTTTTACCGACTCCGACTCCAGCCAAAAGTAGCCGACTCCTCGACTCCTGACCCCGACTCCGACTCCGACCCCACACCCCTGGTACTATACTAATATATTATTTCACAAAAAAGACTGGGCATCAATTATTCACTTAATATATTTCTAATTCATGGTATTTATTGTTCAGTCTAATATATTAGAACTTCCTATACATTCATCACATATATATGACTTATAGTATTTATTGTTCAGTCTAATATATTAGAACTTCCTATACATTCATCACATATATGACTTATAGTATTTATTGTTCAGTCTAATATATTAGAACTTCCTATACATTCATCACATATATATGACTTATAGTATTTATTGTTCAGTCTAATATATTAGAACTTCCTATACATTCATCACATATATGACTTATAGTATTTATTGTTCAGTCTAATATATTAGAACTTCCTATACATTCATCACATATATATGACTTATAGTATTTATTGTTCAGTCTAATATATTAGAACTTCCTATACATTCATCACATATATATGACTTATAGTATTTATTGTTCAGTCTAATATATTAGAACTTCCTATACATTCATCACATATATATGACTTATAGTATTTGTTTCATGTAGTAGAAGTGTCGAGTTAAAATCCCCCTCTCAAGATTTCACAAACATGATCATCAAATAAATTCGGTGAAATATTAATTTTGACTCTACACTGACTAAAACTAGACTCTATAGTTTTCAAGCTGGCTTGAAATAGGTTTGTTCCCATTTTAATTACTCCGCCCTTACAAAGTTTTTATAGCCAAATATAGTTAATTACGAAAACTTGGCAATACTACGATACAGAGACATACTGGTAGTTGTTTATCATTAGTTACCGGGAAATCAACGGCTAACTTAGTAAAGCTTTCGCAAAAAAAAATAAAAAAATAAAATAATAATAATAATAATATATATATATATATATATAATATATATATATATATATATATATATATATATATATATATATATATATATATATATATATATATATATATGCAGGTATATATATATATATATATATATATATATATATACTAAACCAATCATAGAACATATTATTTAGCATGGGATACTGTAAACCTGTACACCAAATTACTACGACTTTATCCTTTCAGGATTATGACGCATTTTAACAGTATATTCTGGCTATAACTTCGACGATTTTATACAGCTTCGGAAGGACCTCGAGCAATAAAATGGGTAAGTCTATCTCAATTACCCTTTGCTTCACACAAATCCCTCCCAAGCTGAACGCAATCGTCTAATAATAGCAAAAATAATAAAAATACAAAACTGTCAAAATGAGCCATAATCCCCCAACACTCCCACACCACACCCATCTCCCAAACCCATCACCCTCCACTAGCTCCTACCCTCTTCAGTATCTCCTCCCCCGCCTTCCCCCTACCCCTAATCCCACACACCCTACAACTCCCCAACACCCCACCCTAGTATCTTCCCCCCCTCTCCACTATCTCCCCCCTCCCCTACCCCTCATCCAACAAACCCCACTACTCCCCAACATCCCAACCTAGTATCTCCTCCCCTCTCCACTATCTCTCCCCTCCCCTACCCCTCATCCCACACACCCCAATACTCCCCAATACCCCACCCTAGTATCTACACCACTCTCCATTCTTCTTCCACAATTTCCACCCTTTCCCTCCACCTAGTAGCCAAAATAAACCACACAAAACTCTCCACTCCACACCCTCCCATACACCCCTCCTCTCTCCACTTTTCCACAATCTCCCCCCTCCACCTAGTAGCCAAAATATACCACAAACAACCCTCACTCCACTCCCTCCCTCCCATACACCCCACACCCAGATTCTTGCGGACTTGGACGAAGAAGAAGAAATAGAAGAAATTCGGCTCGTAGGAGATTCCATGGTTCTCTTCTGTATCCCTAGTGGCGGTGTGGACGACGTTGCAGCTACATTCAACGAAGTTTCGAAGTCAGCCCCCTCACGCACAATGTACGTCATTCGTGTTGGATCTAATGCCGTGCAGCGGACTCGATCGGAGGACCTCATGCTCAAGTACCGGAAGCTGATTCAGACGTATAAGGAAAAGTCACGTAGAGTCATCATATCAGGGATCGTTCCCAGGATCGGTGTGAAAAACAGATTCTTCAACATGGCCACTAGCGTAAATCGTTGACTGGCTGAACTCTGCAGGGAGGAAAACATTGGATTCTACCGTGAAGATCATCTGTTTGTAGCGGATGGAGTTCATCTAAACCAGGTGGGCAGCCCGATTTGGCCGCCTGCTTCACGACGCAGTAAAGGATTTTCGAAAAAGAAGCAGAGCCAACCAAGAACCACCAGGGACGAGGATCGAGGCCCAAGGACCACCAGGGACAAGGATCGAGGACCGTGGACCACTAGCGACAATAATCGAGGACCGAGGACTACCAGGGACGACGATCGAGGACCGAGGACCAACAGAGATGATGAGCGAGGACAGCGAGGACCGAAGACCACCAGGGAAGATGGTCGAGGACAGCGAGGACCGAGGACAACCAGGGACGAGAATCGAGTACAGCGAGGACCGAGGACAGACAGGTGCATAAATGTAGATCCGACCAGAACCAAGAATTTTGTTAGAGAACGTTCCCTGAATTCTAAATCCACAACATTAAAGGTTTTCTATGCAAACGCTCGTACCATACGCAATAAATTTTCAGATTTAGAGGAACTAGTGTTTACAGAAAATTACGATGTTATTGGCATAACAGAATTTTGGCTCAATACGGAAGAGAGAGACTTTGCAGCAGAGTATTCACTTCCCGGTTATGTAATGTTTGAGAAAAGCCGAATAAATAGAAATGAAGGTGGCGTTTTACTTTATATCAAAGAAAGTTTTAACCCGACCCTAATGTCAAAACCTCAAATTGTGAACGTTGACACATCCTTTGTGCTAATAAAGAAAAATAAAGGTACAAAAATAATACTTGCATTAATATACAGAACTCCAGCTCAATCAGTACAAACTGACCGAGAAAGTCATGAGGAAATTGCAGACATAAGTAACTCGCATGATACCATATTTTTTGGCGACTTCATTTTACCTGTGACCAAGTGGGGAGATAGTATTTCTTCACAATCTGGACAAGACCTCAATGCAAACTTGCAAGACAGTTCGCAATATCAATTTGTTACATCTCCAACCCATGGAAATAACGTCCTTGACCATTTACTTTCAACAAAAGAAGAATTGATAGAGAATTTGAATGTTGGTGATGAATTCAGTAACAGCGACCATCGTACGATAACTTTCAGCTTAAATTTTACTAATAACGAACCAAATAACAGGATCGAGAAAGTCCCAAATTTCAATAAAGCAAACTTTCCTAAACTTGGAGCAATGTTTAAAGAAACTGACTGGAGCTTTCTAATTAACAATAACGACATAAATACATCTTGGGAATTATTCGAAACCACTTACTTAAAAGCAGTACAAGACTGCATACCATCGAAAAGACGGCGTACAGGCCATAATACTAAGCCCAAATGGTGGAATAAAGATATTTCAAACTGTCTGCTTGCTAAAAAGTTTGCTAATGATAGATTAAAATCCTCGCAAAATGACGAAGAATGGGTGAAATTTGTAGAGCTACGACGCAAAGCCAAAAAGTTAATTAAGCAAAGTAAAAAGACCCTGGAGTTACATGTTACGAATCAAAGTAAAACAAACCCGAAAGAACTCTATAGTTATATCAGAAAGAAAAAAGTAGTTACTTCAACTGTTGGACCGTTAGTCGATGAAAATGGAGAATATACCAAAGACGAAATACAAATGAGTAATGCCCTCAATACCTTTTCTCCATCAGTTTTTACAACAGAAGACCTCAGTGATATCCCTACACCATCGCCGACTCAGATTGATAATTCAGATGTTCTAAGCAATATCACCGTTACAGAGAGAGAAGTATTGAATTGTTTAGATAAACTCAAGGTAAATAAAATACCTGGACCTGATACAATCTCACCTAGAGTTCTAAAGGAAGCTAAGGATGAGCTCTCCAAACCACTGACATTGCTATTCAATAAATCTTTGCAGTCTGGAACTATGCCTGATCAGTGGAAGCTAGCCAACGTAACACCGATATTAAAAAAAGGCAGCAAATCCCTACCCAGTAACTATCGTCCAATTAGCTTAACCTCAGTTGTATGTAAAATGCTAGAAACACTAATAAGAGACAGACTCGTAAATCACTTAGAGGAATATAACATACTTAACACCTTACGAGCGGCCTATGCGGTTTATTTATGTGTACCGCACAGCGGGGTGTTTTTAGCCAAAATAGGGCTGTTTACGTGATCATTTTCATGCCTAAATAAGACCCAGAACGTAAAACAAGTACCTATCCCTGAAAGGGCATAAACAGAGCTTTCGAATGACACCATAACGATCCTTGTATGATGGATAGTTTTCTTGCAATAACCGTGCAACGCGAGTGCAAAAAGCAGGTAATTCGGTACTTTCAGTAATTGAGTATGTAGCGAGTGAGAGAGGGAGGAGGGAGCTGAGATTTGTGTCAGTAGGTTCGCCGCGGTGGTCTGGAGCAGTCATACGCTCGCTAGTCTCCTGCCACCACTTGTCTCTCTCTCTCAGCCACATTACGTGCTGAAATTGCCACTCGAGTTATGTCGAGCGCCGCCACATAGTCCAGCTTTATTTAACTCGACTTATGTTGCTCGCCGCTAAATAAGGGTTAAAGATACTCAACACAGCTTTCGTAGCAAACGTTCCTGTTTAACAAACCTCTTAGACTTCTTCCACGATATCCTCAACCTCTATGATGAGAGTAAAGCTGTAGATATTATATACCTTGATTTTCAAAAGGCCTTTGACAAAGTTTCCCACAAACGTTTACTGCTAAATCTAAAAGCGCATGGAATACAAGACGGTGTGTTGAAATGGTTAGAATATTGGCTCCGCGACAGAAAGCAAAGAGTAGTCATGAACGGTAAGGCATCTAAATGGACCAATGTAAGTAGCGGGGTACCCCAGGGATCGGTACTAGGACCAGTTCTCTTTCTAATTTACATCAACGACATAGATGAGGGTCTCACCTGTACAATCTCAAAAATTTGCTGACGATACAAAAACTGCAAATAGTGTACTCTCATAAGAACAAGTTGACGATATGCAACACAATCTAGATAAGTTGTCACATTGGGCCCAAATTTGGCAAATGAGTTTCAATGCGGATAAATGTAAAATACTACATATCGGATACCAAAATGAGAAAGCAAACTATTCGATGAATGGCACTCAGCTTAGGAATGTAAACAGAGAAACCGATCTGGGGGTAACAACATCGAGTAACCTAAAACCGAGTCAACAATGTTCAGAAGTTGTTAAGAAAACAAACAAAATAATTGGCTTTATAGGCAGGTCATTTGAGCATAAATCCAAAGAAGTTATCCTAACCCTTTACAATTCCTTAGTCTGCCCTCTTCTGGAATACTGCGTTCAATCCAAAAAGATATAGACAAGCTAGAACGAGTTCAACGTAGAGTTACCAAAATGATACCTAGCCTAAAGAACAAACCATACGAGGAGCATCTTAGAGAATTAAATCTATTTCCTTTAACCCAGCGCAGATTAAGAGGCGACTTAATTCAAGTGTTCAAAATCATCAAAGGCATCGAAAAGTACTTCACTATCGACCAATCTAATTACACGCGGGGAAACGGTTGCAAAATTATTGGTAAATCTTTTAACTCACACAAATTTAAGAATTTCTTCTTCAATCGAGTTGTCAACTTGTGGAATGGGCTTCCCTGAGACGTCATAGAGTGCAGCACCGTTGATTCATTTAAACTTCGCCTAGACAAATATCCCGTATCAAACCCGCGACTGACTGACTGCGTATGTAAATGAATAACTTTATTTTATCCCCCCCTCAGTTACTAACCCATCTGTCCCTTACTAACTTCCTAATCCTGCCACGGACATTAGTTCCAGGGCAGTAGTTCCCTTTCCAAGGTTCCCTTACCCACTCTAAGCCACTGTTTGGACACTTGATCCTCAGTGTTTTGGAGGACAAGCAGCCTAGAAGGGTCACTAGATCTGTTGTTGCTTGATTTCCTGTGTACTCCTTTGTATCCCACCCACCTCTCCCCACTCTTCCACAATCTCCCCCCCCCCCTCTTCCCTTCACCTAGTAGCCTAAATATACCACACAAAATCCTCCCTCCACACCCTCCCATAAACACCACACCCCACCCTCCCCTTTCCACTATCTCCTCCACCTATTAGCCACAAAAACTCCTCACTCCCATTACACCCCCATCCTCATCTATCCACTAACCTCCCTCCACCCAGTAGCCAAAATCCTTGTTGGAGTGTCGTATTCCTCTGGCCGTCCACCAATCTGTTCCCATTTGCCTCCTTGAGCCAGGATCTGTCGGGGCGTGTCCTCCGGGGCGATGGTAGTTGCCGCGGGGGACACTGAGCCAATACACAATGCAGTCTGACCCTCTCTTTACCTGCCTTGACTTTATACTTGTGGCTGGGGTGTACTCTCTTTCTCTTTCTCTCTCTCTCTCTCTCTCTCTCTCTCTCTCTCTCTCTCTCTCTCTCTCTCTCACTCTCTCTCTCACTGACAAGAGAACCTGGTAAAAATGAACACTGTTTTTAGTTGAAGAGAGCAGAACAAAAAGTTAAGGTTTGCATGCCATTTCCTCTCCATTTCTAACTAGTCTATATATTTCTTCAGGCGATTTCCAAGCCCTGTAAGGTTATTCACTTCAAACGATTTTCATGTACGGCAAATTGCCGGAGGGAGCGGAGGATAGGGAGAGAGCCTTCATCTAGGCTATCCTTTCCTTCCACTTTCTCTTAGGGTCGCTATCTCTACTAGGATTAAGTCCTGACCACCTTGCAGGGATCGTAAGATCTGTGTGGCCAGTGTATCTATGTAAATTTATGCAAATCACTCTTTCTCTTCTTTCTGTGCTATCCGTGTCTTCCACTTTCCTTTGATTGTGGTTCTTCTGTCTCTACTATAATTAAGTCCTGGCCACCTCGCAGGGATCGTAAGATCTGTGTGGCCAGTGTATATATGTAAATATATGTAAATATATATCTCTCTCTCTCAACCTGTTCCCATTTGCCTACATAAACCAGGACCAGTGAGGGCATGTCCTCTGGGGTGATGGAAGTTGCCTGGGGAGACATAGAGCCAATACTGTCTGACCATCCGTACCTTTATTCAAATAGGGTTCCTGCTGATGTACGGTCGTGCTAATAAGTCATGTCCCAGCATTCATTACGTTTGGCGCGCTCTGTGCTGTATTAATGTCTGTCAGATGTTGAATGGGATGGGTAAGTGTAGGAACATGTTGGTATATCTCACTAAAAAAAAAAAACGTGTAAATATTGCTGATACCAATTATTGATCAAAACATAATCGGTGCCGAGACTTCACTTATTAGCGCGACTAGCCTATACTCACACAGTCACACACACACACACAAGCACACACACACAAACACGAGTTGCTTAACCCGTTGAGCACCAGCTAATTATAAATAAAAATACATCGAGAGACAGGCCGATTTGGCCAAATGTTTTTTTTTTTTTAAATGGCAGAAAAAGGTGAGAAATGAAGAAAAAAAAACACTCACCTCGGTCATTTGGGGGTCGTATGGTGGGGGGGGGGGGGCCAGCCTCAGACATCAGCTGAGGCCGGACGGCCTTCAAAGTTCCCACCCGGCCAGCCACAGCTGAGCGTGGCAGCATGGCAGATGTACCATGCGTCCAGTTTTCGAGTGACGGTTCTTTACTCCACCCGAGCATCATGTGTGCCTTCAGAGTTTATATACTACCAACATGTATCACATAATGTCACCATAAGTGAAGAAATAGTGTGACAAGTGCTTAGATATAAGATTGATAAGTGCTCACGAGTGGCAAGACCGTTGCGCGTCGCCGTTGCCATGGAGACTGGCGGCCATCATGGTCTCGGACAATAACAGAACGCATGTACGTACACACACACCAGCTGACTGAAACGCGCCACCAACACTTTCCCTTTTATTGTATTTCTCTCTTACTCCCCCGCTTTATTCAGTTTATACTGTCACTTCCCCTCTTTATTCAGTTTATACTTTATCATGTTTTATAGTTATAAAATATTGGTTTCACACATTGTTTTACACACTTTTTACTTAGAAATATGCTATATTTACACTTATTGGTGTCCGTAATTGTTTGACGTATATTTGAGTGTCAATCTCACTTACATATTGTGTTCGGCACTTTGTATATATTAATTATTTACACTAGGTTTTTATACACACACACTTCACATTTCATAGCGTCTTTTATCGCAATCTTTGAGTACACTGTTTTAGAAATGCTCAAGGGTGTGATACTCCCTGAAACAGTCCGGGAAACACAGTGCAACATCAAATTCCCGGCACATGTACCTGGTATCTGATCTCGCAGGCTCCCTCTGTGTCGTGTTGCGGCACGCATGACACCGTCTTCGGGGTTTGTCATTGTGTTCTGTGGGCGGCACATATTCAGCGAAGTGGCGTTGTGTCACCCTGGCAATCCCTTCTGCTGCTGGCCGTCGATGGGCGGGGGATTGCTGGAGGTGGGGGGCAGTCATGTAGTCCCTCAACATCTCCCTGGACAACTCGATGCAGAAGTTCTCCATCGTTTCCTGCTTGCCGGTGATTGTTGCGTAGAGGATGTGGCTATATAGAGGGTGAGATCGAGGAGGTGGAAGAATAACTTCTTATACCACCTCATCGTCTTCCTCGCACACTCACATGACGAGATGACAGCATCTGATTTGTCCACCAGCCGCATGTTGATGTTATAATCACAGATGGCCAAAGGTTTCTTGATAATTTCGCCAGTTGCTCTGTCACGACGTCTGCTGTCTTGGAAGATGGGACGGTGGACTGTTGTGAGGACGTTCACATCCCGGTTATCCATCCAGGACAACAGGAGGACATTGTTAGCCTGCTTGTGGATGATGGAGCCCTTTTC
Organism: Paralithodes platypus; assembly: GCA_032716605.1. Lineage (NCBI taxonomy): Eukaryota > Metazoa > Arthropoda > Malacostraca > Decapoda > Lithodidae > Paralithodes > Paralithodes platypus. Next base: position 20,946,428 of record CM064505.1, read on the forward strand.
CCGCCTGGGTGGTAGTTCGGGCATGAAGATCCGATTCCTCCTGACTGTGCCACAGACTCCTGTAGTGCGGATATGCAGGAACTTGGCAAGGGAGGGGCTGGTGTACCAGTTGTCCAGGTACAGTATGTGGCCCCTGTCCAAGTAGCCCTGCATCATGGTGATGACGACGGCCCCAGAAATTCCGTATGTCCTCGTTTCCACCAATTCTGTTTTCTTGCCCATATACAGAATTAGGTCCTGGATGTAACCGGTTTGACAGTCACACATCACGAAGGTCTTCAAGCCATATCGATGTCGTTTGCTGGGCATGTACTACCGGATGCCAATATTCCCCCTCCACAGCAGCAAACTCTCATCAATAATGAGCTTCTGATGGGGTTTGAAGCTTCACCTTCAGGTACTCGAAGATGGGTCTTATCCTCTCCATGGGGTCCTTCATTGCTCTTGGTTGATTTTTATTTGTGTTGTGGGCTGCCAGGCTGTCAATGAAATGTAGGTTCCGCATTATGGCCGTGAAACTATTTCTGCTCATTATTTGGCCAAAAATAGGGGTTCGGACGAGGGGATCCCAGAGCCAGTACTCTTTTATGGAGGATTTCCTTGTGACCCCCATCAGGATGACAATGCCCAAGAATGTGTAAAACTCTGGGACATCTAGGGTGGACCATGACAGCCTTGCAGAGTATTTGAGCTGCACCTTCCCAGCCATGAAATTAATTGTACCAGTTGGTCTGGTCAACAATTAGAGCCACGAGATTTGTAGTAAAAAACTGCCTGAAGATTTCAAGTCTCGTGGTCTGCCGCCCCTGGTTTGGGAGCATAGGGCCGGCAATCCCAGCACCCACAAAGTTGTCTCCATCAACCCAATCCCACACGTCGGGTTGAGCAGCACCTTCGTTGCCAGAGTCGTCAGGAGGGGAGTTACCATCAGGGCGGCGGGAGGGCCTTGCCCTGCCTCTTGCCGTGCCTCTTGCCGTGCCTCTTGCCCCTCTTGCCCCTGCCCTCAACCTCGGCCTTGGTCGAGCCGACCCAGCCCTTGCTCTCGCACCGCCAGGGGTGGGGCGTATAAGGGTCACCTTAGAACCCCTTCGGCCACGCCCACGCACAGGACCACGGGCATGCCCACGTATGTTGATAGGGCGTTGCGCACGATCAGGGTGTTGTGGCGACGCAGGCGGTGATGGTGTCTGAGTGTCGTGTCTGTGGGAGGTCCTAGGCTGAGGAGAAGGTACAGGTGAGTATGGTAGTGGTCCGGGAGGTGATGGTGGGGGCGAGTCAATCCGGGCTGATAAGGGGAATAGGCGGCGTGGGTGGCGTGGTGGAGATGATTCTAGGGCAGGCATATCTTCATCTGTTGCTTCTGAAGAAGAAGTTAATGGCTGCGCTGCTAAGATGGCTGCACTCCTGCGCAACCCATAGAAAGTGTTAGGAGTTGGCGCTTTTAGTGGAGCGGCAATGCGGGGTGGTGGGGAAGGCAAACGCGGGGGAGCACCACCACGGCGAGGCACGTGTGGTGTCGGACCTTGACCCACCTCATCCTCCTCCTCCTCCTCCTCCTCCTCACTCTTCTCAGCCCTACGATGAGAAAGTGGAATGTTGAGGAAGTCCATGGGGTCTGGGTAATCTGCCTCATCCTCATCATGCTCTTCCCCACTTGCTGGGGAGTCCACTAGGTCACAGGAAGCGATGGGGGAACGATAGCTACTCTCCTCCCTTTCTTGTAACATGGCGTACCGAAGAGAGATGGGGACAAAGGGTTCCTCCTCATGGATGTCGTCTATCTCGGCCAAAGTGGGACTATATTCGTCCTTTGAATCGTCATTTGATGATCCAGTGTCACTATCAGGCACATCACTATCTTCAAGTATGGCCATGGCATCGGCAAGGGATATTCCCCTGCGTGGGTAACGGCGTGGTAAATCAGACATGGTGTTGCACTCACGAGATGTATGGGTAAACTGACTTTCCTTTGTCACGCATGTCCCTTGTCCCAACAAACCTAGATTTGGGTGTTGCCATACATTGCCTACATCCTAAGGAATATCCCATACAAATAACAAGCCTATAGGTACCATAGGACAAGAGTAAATAAGGTCGAAAATCGTGGGGAGATAAGCGGGTACAGTGTTTTTCACCACCTCCCCCGCATGACCACCCGCCCGGCAGGACTTGGGGGATAGCTGAGTATGGTCAAGTAATGCCTACATCCTAAAGTGAATCTCACACAAATGTCAAGCCTATAGCTACCATAGGACAAGAGTAAATAAGGTCGAAAGTCGTTGGGAGATAAGTGGGTACAGTGTTTTTCATCACCTCCCCCGCATGAACACCCACCCGGCAGCACTTGGGGAACAGCTGAGTATGGCAATGTAATGCGTACATCCTAAGGTGTATCTCACACAAATTTCAAGCCTATAGCTCCCATACAACAGGAGTAAATAAGGTCCAAAGTTGCGGTGAAATAAGTGGGTAAAGTGGCGCCACTAATCCGCCCACCACCACCCGCGCGGCCTGGCTGGCCAGTTCCCGTGTACCGCCCCTGTTCGGCAACACTCTACGGTATAATATCCCCTACCATTCTCAAGCCATTTCCTACCATACGAGTTGAATAATAGAGGTTTTAGTGGCCGACACAATGTTCGCGTCGCTGGGGTTTAGTGTTATATACATTGCCGACGCAAACGGTGCGTCGCTGGGGCTCAGTGGGTTAAATGAGTGGTCTAAGGCGCTGAGTGCGAGGTTGAAGGTTGAAGTCCCCCAGAATCCTAAAGGTTTTGTCGCCTATCTTGATGGAGAAGATTGTATTGTGGTCCCTCTCTAGCCAGCTGCTCAACTATCCGTTTATGTTAGCCTACATGTACTCTCACCAGTGCATCTGTGCATGTACACTCGGATGCCATAGTGTCTAGCCCACTCATAAATATTCGTGGACTTCACCTATTTCTAATTATGGAAGTATATCTCTGGAAACGAATTAATTACTATAATTTTCTATACATCAACTACAAAACTGCATATACTATTAATTGATAAGCAAGGTCTAACCTCAAATAAATCCAGATAGTTATAATTGCATAACGGAAAACACGGGGGTTCCAGGAATTAAGAGTGGGCTAGAGACTATATGGTATCAGAGTGTACTATGGTGGGAACTCGCATACACAAATACACACGCACAGTATAATAACTAAAAAAAAAAAAAAAAAAAAAAATCAATGTAACAAGACCGCCATACTTAAGGGAGCCCACCTCGCTTTTTTCTCTTTCTCGCCCTCTTTCTTTGGCTTGTATCTATTCGGCTCCATTCAGCCTACTGTTTTAAGACGTTTACCGGCCCCATCCAGGTGTCAATATTTTCCTGGCGAGCAGTAGCAAGCCAGCATATATTTTTTTGTTTTTGACAGCAAGTTAAATTTGTAAATTTGTCGATAGAAACAAATTTCCGGCGAAGCCGGATTTCTCCATACAAAGCTGGCTCGCTAGCGCTCGCCAGAAGGAATCGACACCTGGATGGGGATAAACGTCTTAACCCTTAATTAGCGGCGAGCAACATAAGTCGACTTAAATAAAGCTGGACTATGTGGCGGCGCTCGACATAGGTCGAGTGGCAATTTCAGCACGTAATGTGGCTGAGAGAGAGAGACAAGTGGTGGCAGGAGACTAGCGAGCGTATGACTGCTCCAGACCACCGCGGCGAACCTACTGACACAAATCTCAGCTCCCTCCTCCCTCTCTCACTCGCTACATACTCAATTATGTACCGAAACTACCGAATGACCTGCTTTTTGCACTCGCGTTGCACGGTTATTGCAAGAAAACTATCCATCATACAAGGATCGTTATGGTGTCATTCGAAAGCTCTGTTTATGCCCTTTCAGGGATAGGTACTTGTTTTACGTTCTGGGTCTTATTTAGGCATGAAAATGATCACGTAAACAGCCCTATTTTGGCTAAAAACACCCCGCTGTGCGGTACATATAAATAAACCGCATAGGCCGCTCGTAAGGTGTTAAAACAGTTGGCTGAACGGGGCCGAATGGATACAAGCCAGGGAAAGAGAGAAACGGAGAGAAAGATAAAAACAAAGCCGGTGACCCCCTTAATGAACAACTCTAGTCGGTTTTATTTCAGCTGATGGTAAATTGTATCCCTTTCCAACTGATTTATCGATATTTAATACAATAATATGATCTACTATTTCCCTTCGTCGTATTAATGCCTCGTTTTCATAATTAACAACATATTTCACTAAAACATCTACGTCATAGCTGAATAACCAAGATAGTAACATGGCAATTTACTATCATTGGAACAAATTAGACTATAATATATATGTTCTAAAATTATTCGTATGGACTAATTAATTATAGCACTTAATTCGAGTCAATATCCTTTCCATCAAACATATTTGCATTGAAGGAACTATGTATTATGTATGACAGTATGTACTCAGGCACATACCACATAGCTGGGGGTAGCCGATTCGAGGCAGAGCCCGAACAGAAATATAATTTAAAGATCCAATTCTTAGGGTCCGGGACCACTTTCGTGTTCCCTCGCCCCTTACTCTGGTCTAGTAGGTTAATTTTACAAAAGGAGGAAGATTTCTAACCCCCTACCCCAAGAAGGAAAATTAGGACAGTAATAGAGACAGACAGAAACGGCTAAGGTTCGGTAAAGGACGCCAAACCTCATTCTGGAAAGGACCTGTTCCAAATAAGTAGGCCAGAAATCGTAAACCCTAACCTCTATATCTCAAAAGGGGCTGGAGCAAATAGGTTGAAAAGTTCCACACCTACTCCCTGGCTCACCCTTCACAAATAGTAGAAAAACTAGATCGATTACTCTAGTCGTTTGTGAGTTATAGAGTTTTGGCCTGCTTATTTGGAACAGGGTATATATAATTAGAACACGTAGAACAAAGAAATTTACCCCTTCGGCACCATGACGCCTTCTTATCTTTGGTTCTGGCTAAACGTAGATGATTTCATACAGTTAAAGAAGGACATATGTTATTTAGAGGGTTTATTGAGATCGTATTTACCAATTTGAGTCGTACAGGTAGATTATAAACTAAAGACAATCGTCTATGGGTAACGAGAATTGACTGAAAATTACGTATGGTGGTGAAGGGTTAAACAATAGAGGTAAACATAACAGAATGAACAGTAGATGAAAAACAGGTAACAGTGGAATAACATTTACAGTAGAAACGTGAAGGTAAAACAGCTATTATACAATAGTGGAAGAAGAAAAAGTATGAAAAAAACTGATAGAACAAGGAGAGAGAGAGAGAGAGAGAGAGACCACCACAATCAGCATACTAACTGGAGTCAATAGCCACTCGGGTTACAGCACACCCTTCTTGTACTAGGCAGGGGTGATATATGGTACAGAGGGGTGAGGTAGGCTACAGAGGGGTGAGGTAGGGAACAGAGGGGTGAGGTAGGGTATAGAGGGGTGAGTAGGGTACAGAGGGGTGAGGTAGGGTACAGAGGGGTGAGGTAGTTTACAGAGGGGTGAGGCAGGGTACGGAGGGGTGAGGTAGCGTACAGAGGGGTGAGGCAGGGTACAGAGGGGTGAGACAGGGTACAGAGGGGTGAGGTAGGGTACAGAGGGGTGAGGCAGGGTACAGAGGAGTGAGGTAGGGTACAGAGGGGTGAGGCAGAGTACAGAGGGGTGAGGTAGGGTACAGAGGGGTGAGGTAGGGTACAGAGGGGTGACGTTGGGTACAAAGGGGTGAGGTAGGGTACAGAGGGGTGAGACAGGGTACAGAGGGGTGAGGCAGGGTACAGAGGGGTGAGGTAGGGTACAGAGGGGTGAAGCAGGGTACAGAGGGGTGAGGCAAGGTACAGAGGGGTGAGGTAGGGTACAGAGGGGTGAGGTAGGGTACAGAGGGGTGAGGCAGGGTACAGAGGGGTGAGGTAGGGCATAGGGGGTGAGGTAGGGTACAGAGGGGTGAGGCAGGGTACAGAGGGGTGAGGAAGGGTACAGAGGGGTGAGGTAGCGTACAGAGGGGTGAGGTAGGGTACAGAGGGGTGACGTAGGGTACAGAGGGGTGAGGCAGGGTACAGAGGGGTGAGGTACAGTACAGAGGGGTGAGGCAGGGTACATAGGGGTGAGGCAGGGTACAGAGGGGTGAGGTAGGGTACAGAGGGGTGAGGCAGGGTACAGAGGGGTGAGGCAGGGTACAGAGGGGTGAGGTAGGGTACAGAGGGGTGAGGTAGGGTACAGAGGGGTGAGGTAGGGTACAGAGTGGTGAGGTAGGGTATAGAGGGGTAATGTAGGGTACAGAGGGGTGAGGCAGGGTAAAGAGGGGTGAGGCAGGGTACAGAGGGGTGAGGTAGGGTACAGAGGGGTGAGGTAGGGTCCAGATGGGTGACGTAGGGTACAGAGGGGTGAGGTAGGGTACAGAGGGGTGAGGCAGGGTACAGAGGGGTGAGGTAGGGTATAGAGGGGTGAGGTAGGGTACAGAGGGGTGAGGCAGGGTACAGAGGGGTGAGGCAGGGTACAGAGGGGTGAGGTAGGGTACAGAGGGGTGAGGCAGGAAGAAAACTGTGAAATGTGGGGGTAACTAAAGAGAGGTAAATCAAACGAAGTGAACCAATATTAAACACATGTATAAAACAAAAAAACAAATAATACAGTAATTGAAGACAGCAAGTGACAGGAGAGAGAGAGAGTACAAAGGAAATCAAGCAACAACAGATCTAGTGACCCTTCTAGGTTGCTTGTCCTCCAAAACACTGAGGATCAAGTGTCCAAACAGTGGTTTAGAGTGGGTAAGGGAACATTGGAAAGGGAACTACTGCCCTGCCACTAACGTGGCAGGACTAGGAAGTTAGTAGGGGACAGATGGGTTAGTAACTGAGGGGAGGATAAAGTTATTCATTTACAAACGCAGTCAGTCGCGGGTTTGATGCGAGATATTTGTCTAGGCGGAATTTAAATGAATCAACGGTGCTGCAGTCTATAACGTCTCGGGAAGCCCATTCCACAAGTTGACAACTCGATTGAAGAAGAAATTCTTAGATTCGTGCGAGTTAAAAGATTTACCAATAATTTTGCAACCGTTTCCCCGCGTGTAATTAGATTGGTCGATAGTGAAGTACTTACTACAGTTCATATTGTCGATGCCTTTGATGATTTTGAACACTTGAATTAAGTCGCCTCTTAATCTGCGCTGGGTTAAAGGAAATAGATTTAATTCTCTAAGACGCTCTTCGTATGGTTTGTTCTTTAGGCTAGGTATCATTTTGGTAACTCTACGTTGAACTCGTTCTAGCTTGTTTATATCTTTTTGGTAATAAGGGCACCAGGATTGAACGCAGTATTCCAGAAGAGGGCGGACTAAGGAATTGTAAAGGGTTAGGATAACTTCTTTGGATTTATGCTCAAATGACCTGCCTATAAAGCCAATTATTTTGTTTGCCTTCTTAACAACTTCTGAACATTGTTGACTCGGTTTTAGGTTACTCGATATTGTTACTCCCAGATCAGTTTCTCTGTTTACATTCTTAAGCGGAGTGCCATTCATCGAATAGTTTGCTTTCTCATTTAGGTATCCGACATGTAGTACTTTACATTTATCCGCATTGAAACTCATTTGCCAAATTTGGGCCCAACATGACAATTTATCTAGATTGTGTTGCATATCGTCAACTTGTTCTTTTGAGAGTACGCTATTTGCAATTTTTGTATCGTCAGCAAATTTTGAGATTGTGCAGGTGAGACCCTCATCTATGTCGTTGAAGTAAAAAAGAAAGAGAATTGGTCCTAGTACCGATCCCTGGGGTACCCCGCTACTTACATTGGTCCATTTAGATGCCTTACCGTTTATGACTACCCTTTGCTTTCTGTTGCTGAGCCAATTTCTATCCATTTCAACACACCGTCTTGTATTCCATGCGCTTTTAGTTTTAGCAGTAAACGTTTGTGGGAACTTTGTCAAAGGCCTTTTGAAAATCAAGGTATATAATATCTACAGCTTTACTCTCATCGTAGAGGTTGAGGATATCGTGGAAGAAGTCTAAGAGGTTTGTTAAACAGGAACGTTTTTTACGAAAGCCGTGTTGAGTATCTTTAAGTATGTTATTTTCCTCCAAGTGATTTACGAGTCTGTCTCGTATGACCGTTTCTAGCATTTTACATACAACTGAGGTTAAGCTAATTGGACGATAGTTACTGGGTAGGGATTTGCTGCCTTTTTGAATATCGGTGTTACGTTGGCTAGCTTCCACTGATCAGGCATAGTTCCAGACTGCAAGGATTTATTGAATAGTAATGTCAGTGGTTTGGAGAGCTCATTCTTAGCTTCCTTTAGAACTCTAGGCGAGATTGTATCAGGTCCTGGCGTTTTATTTACCTTGAGTTTATCTAAACAATTCAATACTTCTCTCTCTGTAACGGTGATATTGCTTAGAACATCTGAATTATCAATCTGAATCTGAGAGAGAGAGAGAGAGAGAGAGAGAGAGAGAGAGAGAGAGAGAGAGAGAGAGAGAGAGAGAGAGAGAGAGACGGGGAGGAAGGATTGAGACAGGCAAGACGGGAAACCTGGGACGGGTTATGATGGGGTATGCAAAGATAAATACAGTATACAAACATTCGAAAAACAACAACCAAATTTTTTAGTAAATCCATAAATTGGCACATATGATATTAAATAGTATAATATGACCCATATCACTGACATAGATATTATATTAACAACTGTAGACGAAGGCAGTTGCCATAATTCTCCCCACAGACGAATCCCACCAACTAAGTGACGAATGGTTTGATGGGAGGAACTGAACATTATGGCTACCTAGATATAATGAGAAGGACGCAGATGAAACATTTTATAAGGAACTCCGCTCTCTCTCTCTCTCTCTCTCTCTCTCTCTCTCTCTCTCTCTCTCTACACACACACACACACACACACACACACACACACACACACACACAAACACAAACCAAGTCATACATATAAAACAACATTACACACATATACCCGTTCTCTAAAAACAAAACGGTAGTTAAGTCAATAAAGGACACCAGGGAAAAGCAAAGTTATACTGTATATACTGTATAATATTATACAGTATATATATATATATATATATATATAATTGTTTTTTCCTATGTTTATGAGGTAGAGAAAATGAAAAGCTGCCTGTAACAAGTGTCTCCCCCAAATTGAAAGAGTGACGGTGTCAAATTATGGGTGGTTGGTGTACATCTTCAATTTATTAATTAATTTATTTATTTATTTTTTGTTTTGTGTATGGGAAAGAAGTGTGGTGTGCTTGTTTAGTGTAGTCGAATTAATATAAGAAGGTGTTTGTGAGAGATGGTAGGTAGGTGCTAGACTGATGGTATGGGCCTGAGTAGATAGATAGATAGATAGGAGACGTTTGATCTTAAGTGCCAGACCAGAGTTCCCGCGAAGAGCTGCTGGATTGATGCTCGTGTGACTCAACCTGCAAGTGCGGAAATCCACTTAACGTGACAAGACCTGCCGTAGTAAACCCTTCCTCTAGCCGTCCATGGCCCAAGCCTCCGAGTAGCCGGATTACAGGACTGCGCCACCAGTCCCAGTGAGAGATAGCTGGATTATTCTCTGTGTAGGTGAGACACAAACAGAAACAGTGAGTGACGCTAGACAAATGAATCTGGGGTTCCAGCAGCTCCTTATCACATGCATATGAGGCCTCCCCTGGGTATTGCCCTGCTCGGTTGGTGCCCACAATCACCCTAAGACAATATATGTACATATGCGACACTGAGACCCCCAGTGTATCTTTTTAACACTTTTTAGTGAGTGGATAGTCCATCCACCAACCTGTTTCACCCTTATGTGAGCAATATGGATTTGCATAAAGCTTAGGCTACTCCCCTAGACGGGTTGCCGACCAAGGCTGACTAATCCCATCCAAAAATACTACTATTACTACTAATAACAACACAAATATTTAAAACAATATATAACATGGTACGCATGTAGTACAAGAAAAACGCAATTTACTATCTGAACAGAAGGAAGTGAGAACTAGTCTTAAAACTCACATTAAAATCTCCACAAAATATCCAACAGCTAAAGTGAACCCAATCCTAACACACTTACCCCCTCCCCCCACCGCTACTAACAACATTTACATTGCTTACGTCCACGGGGCAAAACCTCCTCTTATATGGTGATCAATTTTCCAGGCTATCACAGTATAAACGGGGGAGATTTTCATCTAAGTTTTTTTTCTTCTGGATCTCCTTCTCCCCCATTAGTTTTGAGTGTTTCAGACGTACAATTCATCTCTCTCTCTCTCTCATTCTCTCTTTCTCCCTCTCTCTCGTTCTCTCTCTCTCTCTCTCTCTCTCTCTCTCTCTCTCCAATGATAGAAAATTCAGTGTGTTGGTTGTCCCACCACCCGTCAATAAAAAATGTTCGCCCGTAATAATCAATAGTCCGGTACGCCCCAATAAATGTGTCCAGTTCGGATAACGAGCAAAGAAGCCTGGCCATTTATTGGGAGAATTTGGCTATCCCGGATGCAAGTTTTTAAGGGGGTCACCTTTTCTTTCTCTTTCTCTCCTTTTCTCCATTTCCCTGGCTTGTATCCATTCGGCCCCATTCAGCTAACTGTTTAAAGACGTTTATCCCCATCCAGGTGTTATAATTTATTCCTAGCGAACGATAGCGAGCCAGCATTGTATGGAGAAATCCGGCTTCGCCGGAGAAATTTATCTATCGAAAAACTTACAAATTTAGCTTGCTGTCAAAACAAAAATATATATATGCTGGCTCGTTGCCGCTCGCCAGGAAAATATTGACACCTGGATGGGGTAAACGTCTTAAAACAGTAGGCTGAATGGGGCCGAATAGATACTAGCCAAAGAGAGAGGTAGAGTACAAAGGAGTACAAAGGAAATCAAGCAACAACAGATCTAGTGACCCTTCTAGGTTGCTTGTCCTCCAAAACACTGAGGATCAAGTGTCCAAACAGTGGTTTAGAGTGGGTAAGGGAACATTGGAAAGGGAATTACTGCCCTGGAACTAATGTCCGTGGCAGGATTAGGAAGTTAGTAGGGGACAGATGGGTTAGTAACTGAGGGGGGGATAAAATAAAGTTATTCATTTACAAACGCAGTCAGTCGCGGGTTTGATGCGAGATATTTGTCTAGGCGGAGTTTAAATGAATCAACGGTGATGCAGTCTATAACGTTTCGGGGAAGCCCATTCCACAAGTTGACAACTCGATTGAAGAAGAAATTCTTAGATTCGTGTGAGTTAAAAGATTTACCAATAATTTTGCAACCGTTTCCCCGCGTGTAATTAGATTGGTCGATAGTGAAGTACTTACTACAGTTCATATTGTCGATGCCTTTGATGATTTTGAACACTTGAATTAAGTCACCTCTTAATCTGCGCTGGGTTAAAGGAAATAGATTTAATTCTCTAAGACGCTCTTCGTATGGTTTGTTCTTTAGGCTAGGTATCATTTTGGTAACTCTACGTTGAACTCGTTCTAGCTTGTTTATATCTTTTTGGTAATAAGGGCACCAGGATTGAACGCAGTATTCCAGAAGAGGGCGGACTAATGAATTGTAAAGGGTTAGGATAACTTCTTTGGATTTATGCTCAAATGACCTGCCTATAAAGCCAATTATTTTGTTTGCCTTCTTAACAACTTCTGAACATTGTTGACTCGGTTTTAGGTTACTCGATATTGTTACTCCCAGATCGGTTTCTCTGTTTACATTCTTAAGCTGAGTGCCATTCATCGAATAGTTTGCTTTCTCATTTAGGTATCCGATATGTAGTACTTTACATTTATCCGCATTGAAACTCATTTGCCAAATTTGGGCCCAACATGACAATTTATCTAGATTGTGTTGCATATCGTCAACTTGTTCTTTTGAGAGTACGCTATTTGCAATTTTTGTATCGTCAGCAAATTTTGAGATTGTACAGGTGAGACCCTCATCTATGTCGTTGATGTAAATTAGAAAGAGAATTGGTCCTAGTACCGATCCCTGGGGTACCCCGCTACTTACATTGGTCCATTTTGATGCCTTACCGTTTATGACTACTCTTTGCTTTCTGTCGCTGAGCCAATTTTCTATCCATTTCAACACACCGTCTTGTATTCCATGCGCTTTTAGTTTTAGCAGTAAACGTTTGTGGGGAACTTTGTCAAAGGCCTTTTGAAAATCAAGGTATATAATATCTACAGCTTTACTCTCATCGTAGAGGTTGAGGATATCGTGGAAGAAGTCTAAGAGGTTTGTTAAACAGGAACGTTTTTTACGAAAGCCGTGTTGAGTATCTTTAAGTATGTTATTTTCCTCTAAGTGATTTACGAGTCTGTCTCGTATGACCGTTTCTAGCATTTTACATACAACTGAGGTTAAGCTAATTGGACGATAGTTACTTGGTAGGGATTTGCTGCCTTTTTTGAATATCGGTGTTACGTTGGCTAGCTTCCACTGATCGGGCATAGTTCCAGACTGCAAGGATTTATTGAATAGTAATGTCAGTGGTTTAGAGAGCTCATCCTTAGCTTCCTTTAGAACTCTAGGCGAGATTGTATCAGGTCCAGGCGTTTTATTTACCTTGAGTTTATCTAAACAATTCAATACTTCTCTCTCTGTAACGGTGATATTGCTTAGAACATCTGAATTATCAATCTGAATCGGCGATGGTGTAGGGATATCACTGAGGTCTTCTGTTGTAAAAACTGATGCAAAGAAGGTATTGAGGGCATTACTCATTTGTTCTTCGTCTTTGGTGTATTCTCCATTTTCATCGACTAACGGTCCAACAGTTGAAGTAACTACTTTTTTCTTTCTGATATAACTATAGAATTCTTTCGGGTTTGTTTTACTTTGATTCGCAATATGTAACTCTAAGGTCTTTTTACTTTGCTTAATTAACTTTTTGGCTTTGCGTCGTAGCTCTACAAATTTCAGCCGTTCTTCGTCATTTTGTGAGGATTTTAATCTATCATTAGCAAATTTTTTAGCAAGCAGGCAGTTTGAAATATCTTTATTCCACCATTTGGGCTTATTATTATGGCCTGGACGCCGAGTTTTCGATGGTATGCAGTCTTGCACTGCTTTTAGGTAAGTGGCTTCGAATAACTTCCAAGATGTATTTATGTCGTTATTGTGAATTAAAAAGCTCCAGTCAGTTTCTTTAAACATAGCTCTAAGTTTATGGAAGTTTGCTTTCTTGAAATTAGGGACTTTTTCGATGCTACTATTTGGTTCGTTACTAGTAAACTTTAAAGTGAAAGTTATCGTACGATGGTCGCTGTTACTGAATTCATCACCAACATTCAAATTCTCTATTAATTCTTCTTTTGTTGCAAGTACAATGTCAAGAACGTTATTACCACGGGTCGGCGTTCGAACAAATTGATAAAGCGAACTCTCTTGCAAGTTCGTATACAAGTCCTGTCCGGAGTGTGAAGTAAGAGTATCGCCCCACTTGGTCACAGGTAAATTAAAGTCACCAAAAATTACGGTATCTTGTGAGTTACTTACATCTGCAATTTGTTCGTAAATATCTCGGTCAGTTTGCACTGATTGAGCTGGAGGTCTGTATATTAATGCAAGTATTATTTTGGTACCTTTATTATTCTTTATTAGCACAAAAGATGCGTCGACGTTCACAATTTGAGGTTTTGACAAGAGGGTAGGGTTAAGACTTTCTTTGATATAAAGTAAAACGCCACCTCCATTTCGATTTATTCGGCTTTTCTCAAACATTACATAACCGGGAAGTGAATACTCTGCTAAAAAGTCTCTATCTTCTGTATTGAGCCAAGATTCTGTTATGCCAATCACATCATAATTTTCTGTAAACACTAGCTCCTCTAAATCTGAAAATTTATTGCGTATGCTACGAGCGTTTGCATAGAAAACCTTTAAATTTGTTATTTTAGAACTCACGGAACGCTCTTTAATAATATTTTTGGTTCTTGTCGGATCTACATTTATGTTCATGGCTGTCCTCGGTCCTCGCTGTCTTCGGTCCTTATCGCTGGTGGTCCTCGGTTGCCTCTGTTTTTTTCTTGGCGTTGGATGATTTATGTCACTGCTGCTTCTTCTCGGATGGCGTTTTTTTGATCCATGGCTGCGGACTGCTTCGTGTAGGAGACGACCCATGCGTGCTGAACCCACAGGGTTTAGATGAGTGCCATCCTTGCGGAACAGAGTAGGCTGGTTGTAGAAGTTGTCCCAGAGGTTGATGAATTCAACTTCTTCCCTCAGACACAAATGTTTTAGTCGGCTATTTGTGCTGAAAGCCTTGTCGTAGAATTTGTCAGGTGCGTCGATCTTGGGGAGAATGCCTGAGATGATGATATTCCTTGACTTGTTTTTGTAGTGCTGGATCATCTTGCGATATTTCTCCATCAACTCTTCGGATCTGGTGCGCATGACGTCATTTGAACCAGCATGGATGACAAAAAGGGTATTTTCATTTGCATCCTTTGTGGTATCTTCGAAGGCTTCCACAATGTCGTCCAGTCCAGCTCCTGGGATGCAAAATCTTTTTCGTTGATTTGGGACTCTGTCGCAGAACTCTTCGACCTGTCCTCGTAGGATGGAATCCCCAACAAGCCTGGTCTCTTCTGGTTCGTCTTCCATCTCTACCAATATCTCAAATCTGTTGGACATTGTGACTGGTAGATGAGACCTTTTCTGCGTTGGCCGTGCACCGTTCCTCACTGGTGTAAATCCGGAAACCTGTGGTGGCGGGACTCTACGTACAGGTCGGGGAGAGGAGTGGTTAGAACGGGGGCGAGGGGTTGGTACTGTTCGTGCTAGCAGGCTTCTTGCACGAGGAGTGGGGGAGAGACTAAGGTGAACAGGGCGGCTGTCCTGGTTTGATGTCGGCTCAGGTTCGTCAGAAGCATCTGCTGCAGTGTCTACTGCAGGTGTTGGATTGTTGGCAGATGACGTTGGGGCGGTGGTGGATGCTGGAGTTGAAACAATTGAGTTAGTGATACTCCAACGTTGAGTGTTACAAACTCTTGGAGTGATTCCAGCTTCCTGGTGAGGGCGTTGATCTTGTTGAGGGCTTCATCCAATTTTGCTGTCAAATCCTCTCGTTGCTGGCAGAGTCGGCAGACTTGTGGATCGGCAGGAGCAAACATGGAAGCACCAAACCTACCGGCGCAGTTCGTACAGGCACGAGGCATAGTGACGATCACTTTCTTCAGTTCACTTCACTCACTTAAAAACACTTAACTCACTTTAAAAACACTAAACTCACTTTAAAAACACTTCACTCCCTTCAGGTCGCTTCACTTACTTAAATAGGCCTAACCGAAAACAAAAATGTTGAAATACACACAAATAGGTTATCAGCGGTGATAGCCTAACCAAAAATTAAAACAAAACAAAATTAAATTTGAATACGCAGTGATAGCCGAACCGAAAACAATTGTATGTTTATTTAAACAGAAATAGGCCACCAGGGGTTATAGCCTATCCTAACCGAAAACAAAAATTATGAAATACCGGTACGCAGAAATAGGTCACCAGCGGTGATAGCCTAACTGAAAATTTAAAAATTGAAGTACGCAGAAATAGGCCACCAGGGATGATAGCCTAGACTAACCGAAAACAAAAATAACCGAAAACAAAATTATGAAATACCGGTACGCAGAAATAGGCCACCAGCGGTGATAGCCTAGACTAACCGAAAACAAAAATAACCGAAAACAAAAATTATGAAATACTGGTACGCAGAAATAGGCCACCAGCGGTGATAGCCTAACTGAAAATTTAAAAATTGAAGTACCGTACGCAGAAATAGGCCACCAGGGATGATAGCCTAGACTAACCGAAAACAAAAATAACCAAAAACAAAAAAGTATGAAATATGCAGAAGTAGGCTACCAGGGGTGATAACCTACCTAAAAAAGCAAAACAAATATATATATATATATATAATATAATAGAATATGTGACTAAATATACAATTCACCAAATAGAGATTATATAAAAATAAAGTGTAACTGCACACAAGGGGTTAATATACTGTATCAACAGATGGCACTGGTGTCACTGTAGGCTAGTCAAGCAGGATTATATTTAGATAAACAAAGTTATCAGTCAAAGGTTACTACAGTACAAGATCATGCAAGCAACAACTAAAATTACAGATATATATAGCTACAGTAGGATACTGAATACGATAACTACTAGAGTTAAGAGAAAGAGAAAACAAGCAAGGTTGGCCCCCTTAACACCATCATTTGGAACAACTTTGATTCAAAAAGTCCATTTTAGTAATTTTTAGGCAAAACTTAGGATTTTGCCCGAAAACAGACTAAATAATTGTTTCTGAGCTATCTCGGTCATTTTAAGGTTGTATTTGGGGACGCACTTATGTTTTATATTTGGGCTACCAATAGTCGATTTTACGTAGTTTAGGAAGATAGTGAGAGAGAGAGAGAGAGAGAGAGAGAGAGAGAGAGAGAGAGAGAGAGAGAGAGAGAGAGAGAGAGAGAGAGAGAGAGAATTAATTATGACAAAGCAAGATACGATATTACGCAATGGAATAGGATTAGGCTATATAATATATATATATATATATATATATACTGTATATACTCTCTCACACCCCCTCTATCTCTCTCTCTCTCTCTCTCTCTCTCCCATTCAGGCTTTTGGAATACTGCTAATAAATATGGTGGGAGGGACAATGGGGGGGGTGCATATATTAGCAGCGTCATAGGAATAATTACTAAGAGAGAGAGAGAGAGAGAGAGGAGCGAGAACGAGAGAGAGAGAGAGAAATAAAAAAGGAGAAAAGGAGAGAAGAATGGAATAAAGAAGAGAGAACTGGAAAAAGAGAATAATATAAGAGGTCCTGGTAATTAATACGGGTCCGCGCTAACTGTAAAATATGGTCCAACCCAACATTTAACACTTCCCCTCTCTCTCTCTCTAGCTCTTGTTCTTGTTGTTATTCTCCCTCTCTCTCTCTCTCTCTCTCTCTTTTTCGCCTCTTCTTCCCAAAGCTTTCTACATACCATTATGCCTTGGACTTGTACATTATATACATACACAATACATGTCCAAACGAGAGACTAACAAACACAGGAATTCCCAAAACAATACAATAAGAGCGTACACACAAGTCACGTTCATATATATTTTTGTAATGTGATAGACGAGAAAAGGAGGACACACACACACTCTCTCTCTCTCACACACACACACATAAACAATCTCTCTCTCTCTCTCTCCCACTCACTCACTCACTCTCTCTATCTCTTTCACACACAAACACTATCTCTCTCTCTCACTCACTCTCTCTCTCTCACACACACATTAAATATAAGGTAATCATATATGGATTGTCATGTTAAAAATTATCCTTCAATATTTTATAACTATATACATATATAAAAGAATCAATATTTATCATGTTTGCTCCAATATAAAATATTATTATATTCAACTGAAAAATATATAGGTACGCTACCTTAACCCTCCGGGCCCAGGCTGGTATTCCAAAGGACGGAGGGTGTATCCGGGCGATCTGGCCGAAAAACGTCTAGGCCTAGGCTACCGTATTTTATTTTATTTTAACTGCTAGAAATTTCCCACTCATCTATAAACGTAGTGCGGTTTTCAATCTGTAGACTGGCGTTGAGTCAACTGGTTCAGTTGTGATGATGATTTCAGTGGAGCGAATTTTGCCGCGATGTTGACAATATCGGAGCTTTCCAGACACTAATTTCGTCTTATGTCACAACAATAACATTGATCCGACGCCTCCTTCTTGTTTTCGGAGGTGCGGTGACGGAACGATCGGCTTTGTTTACATGCTTCGGACGCACGGCGTTCAGACCAAGCTGAATAGGCTTGAAAGCTTGCTGCCTATTAACATGACATCCGGGCTCCTGCCCATCTGCCGTGGTTGCCTTTTAATATGACACCCAGGTAGGAAGGGTTAACATTGAGATGATTCATTAGTTATTGGGAAAGTTCTTATTAGCCTACATGTTCTATATTTATTTATTATATACGGTCGGAGAGATGGGTATATCTTATGCCAGTACAGATATGCCCAGCTCAGCAAATATTCTCAAATCGATATGATTTCGTGTTAGGGCGAAATACTGTCTTCAGAAATTATATTCCTAATAATATTGCATAATGTGTAATAATTCCAATTCGATATGATTTCGGCTAAGAACATGCCCGGTGGAATCTATAATAATATTCCGAATAATAGGATATGGCCCAAATTGTCATATGATATAGCCGAAGAACGATATATAGTCGACTGATGTCTATAATTATATTCGAAATGCTTCAAACAACCTCAATTTGATATGATTTTGCTATGAACGAAATCATATCTGCTGATGTTTACATAAATATTTCATTTTCACCAATTACAAATAAACTTGTCCCCTAGGCTAACAAAAACGCCTTCCCATATTTCCTTCAATCCAATAACCATCCAGACTCCTTACAAGATATTTATGTACAATTTTCGATAGAAAAATATCCCGGCTGAAGGCCGATTTCTTCTAAGTTACAGGCTCACTATCGCTCGTCCAGAAAAAAACATCGACCGTATGCATTAAGGGGAGATGGTTCACCTTTCGGTCAATTTTTTAATTTATTCATTATTTTTCTAGTTTCCTCCGTAGACCTCCTTCAAGCTTAAAAACACATTCGTTAGATCCCCTTTGTACATTAATTTGTAAAATGTCATGGCCGAAGGCCGGTTCTTTCAAAATTACAGGCTCACTATCGTTCGCCATGAACAAAATCTACACTTAAATAGCACGAAAGGTCTTACTATTGACAAAGAAATGAGACGAAAGGTCTACAAATCGACAAACTAATGAGGCAAACATCTTAAAATCTGAAAACTAATGGGGCTAAACATGAGGAAGAAGGGGGACCAGCTTACCTGCTTACCTGTCCATATGCCAGCACTACAGTAGGGTTCGCTTAATCTGCGCGGATGACTGAGACCGCCACAAACGTACCTGGTGGAGAAACAAAACAAACAGTAAGTTATGCAATACTTGTAAGCAGGATATGTAAAAACAAATATATGAATACATGCGAATATTGAATATATACTATATATATTACAGTATATTATCTTCCCTCCCTCCCTCTCTCTCTCTCTCTCTGAATCAGGCCTTGACACGTATCCTTATATAGTTTATTCATGACATGTCTTCACACATACACAAACACACCTCTCTCTCTCTCTCTCTCTCTCTCTCTCTCTCTCTCTCTCTCTCTCTCTCTCAATGAATAAATACATAAATATATATATATAAAGGTTATGAAATCAAACCAAGTCTCTCTCTCTCCCTATAAAGGCATAAATATATAATCAAATAATTATATGTTATTAAATCAAGTCAATTATCTCTAAATAAATAGGTTAAAACGGACACACTCCGAAATAATTATGTTATTAAGTCAAGTCAATTATCTCTAAATAAATAGGTTAAAACGGACACACTCCGAAATGGCCACAACCAAAACGTCCAAGTTTTGTCTCTTCTCTCTCTCTACTTTTTTTCTCTCTCTCTCCCTCTCTCTCTCTCTCTCTCTCTCTCTCTCTCTCTCTCTCTCTCTCTCTCTCTCTCTCTCTCTCTCTCTCTCTCTCTCTCTCTCTCTCTCTCTCTCTCTCTCTCTCTCTCTCTCAATGAATAAATATATAAATGCATAAAAGTGTAAATAAATAAGTTTATGAACTCAAGTCTCTATCTCTCAAAATAAAACAAAAACATAAACAAATATATATAAAATAAATATAATCAATATAAATAAAGGTTATCCAATCAAGTCTCTCTCTCTCTTACCCCTTTCAACCCCTTTGGGGTTGTTTTGTATTTGTTTGTATTTAAATATCTACAAAATCATAGTTATATGGGTTTATTTGGTTACCGCATCAATGAAAGATATAACTTACGAAATACAAATTCCTTAGAAATCCCTCATATGTCCTCAAAACAATCCCAGACATCTATTAACTACCGCGGTGCAAATATTTGGAATAATTTACCAGTTGATATACAGAACAAACAGACCATCTCCAGTTTCAAAATAGCAATTAAGTCACATCTACTATCAAAATAATAATACAAAATATGAGCATTGAAGTATTACCTAGGGAAATTAGACTTCCACTGATTGGGTCGTGTGTACTGTGTGTACATATTTATTTAAAGTCATAAGTATTTTTATGGATATAGGTGTATGTGTATGTATAAGCAGATTTTAGCATCAGTGTAGGTAGTATAAAACGTATTGTAGCTATAGGTTGACTGGTGTGGAGCCCCTCGTTCCCCTCATGAGTATGGCTGCTGGGTGTGGGTTCTGTGGGGGTTGTGTAATACATTACACTCATGGTCAACCGACGTGGTGGTGTCTGTTTAGGTGGGCGTGGGGTGCCTACAACTGCCTTCCTCACTATTTAATTCAATACCGTAATTTTAAGTTTACTGCAGTAATCGAGTTATGCACAAGTGGCCTTCAAGAGATATTTCTCTCAAAAGGCTCAGCCATTGTAATATGTTTCACAAAAAATGTATTTCAATTGTATTTGGAATGGCTAATTAAAACTTAATATTATTATAATATGGCTGGCTCCCTCCGTCCAAACACTAGGGTCCGTTATTTGGCAATTGATGACCCATTAGCCTATTTACTGGGGGGGGGGGGGGGCATTAGGACCAATACGTAGAGAGAGAGGTGAGGCTGGCTAGATAGAAGGGAAGAGAGAGTGAGAGGAAGTGGAGGGAGGAAGGGAAAGAGAGAGAGAATTACATAGATACTCAAACCACACAGACCCTGCGGTCCTTACTAGGTGGTCCGGCCTAAATACTATTAGACAGGGAACATTTTATAGTAGAAAAATAGGGCAGCAAAGTAGAATGCTCTCTCCCCACCCTCTACTTCCTCCGGCTAAAAGCTAAAAAAGCTGTACCGGAAAATAGGAGGAAGTGTAACCTTATGGGTCAGAAAATACCAGAGAGAGAGAGAGAGAGAAAGAGAGAGAGAGAGGATAAGGATGGATAAGAAAGATCAGGCAGGGGTCAAAATAAGAAAACAAACAAGACAGTCTGTGAATTAAATAGATGGGAATAAAACACAAATCAAGCCATACAAAACAAAATAAATAATATACAATGACAAATACTTAAAAATAATGATTACAATTATTATATACCAGTAATAACAACAATCAATAATGCTAAAACATATATACTGTATACTGTATATATAATTATATATATATATATATATATATATATAAGCCTATATATACAGTATATATACATATATAATTATATATATATATATATATATATACTATATATATATATATATATATATATATATATATATATATATATATATACCGTATAAATACAGTATAGTATATATATATATGGAAGTTAGTGTAGCCAGGTAGTATATTTTCTTGAAGGCATGTGAGATTAAATAAAACAGCATATTTAGCATTTATATGTTTTGTATTCAGAGATTCAATGTCTCATGCAATATTGCGTTGTCGGTCATTCAATAGGTACAGAAGGGAACCAAAGTTATCAGTGGGTTGCTGGGTTGTAGAGGTTGTAGTAGGTTGTGACGTTTCGACTGTAACATTAGCCATATTCATACAAGTGGTTTATGATAGGTATGCCCCCATGTACGCCCCCACTCAATACAGCTTATCCTCCGTCACAGACTTCCTCGAAATCCTCCGTGATGCCCCACCGACCGATGATAAGCTAATCGCTTCACTCGATGTAAAAAGCCTCTTCACAAACGTACTAGTGGATAGGACGATCGACATCATCCTACGTCGTGTATACCACTCCACCACCTCCCCACCTCTAGACATCCCGGAACAAACCCTGCGAATGCTGTTGGAGCTATGCACTAAAGAAGCTCCCTTCATCTGCCCCCGAGGAAACATGTATCGGCAGATGGATGGCGTGGTGATGGGCAGCCCCCTCGCTGTACTCTTCGCAAACTTTTTCAAGGGCGCCATCGAGGAGGACCTCCTGGCCACCCACCGCCCCTCCACCTACTACCGTTACGTTATAATAATAATAATAATAATAATAGTTCTTAAAGCTAGCACATGCTAAGCTAGCTAAGGATAGCTCAATAAGGCCGATTAGGCGTATTTCCATTGGGGTCCTGTACTACTATCCCATCCCTTTACTCATGAGGGATGGTAACGACTCAGTGCTTGTGAAAAATCTTTAATGCGCCGAGCGTGGGCGCGAACCCGGGCCTTCTGGGTGGAAGTCCGAGACGCTAGTCACTACACCAAGCGAGCCGCTATACACCAAGCGAGCCGCTATTGACGACATCTTCGTGCGGGTGAAGGACATCGCAGAACTACGAGAGCTTCAGCAGCGCTTCATCTCAGCATCAGGACTCAACTTCACTTACGAGGAGACTACTGAAGGGAAACTACCCTTCCTTGACATCCTAGTCACTAACCGAGACACAGGCTTCAAAACTACAGTCTACACGAAGCCCACAAACAATGGACTCTCTCTCAACGGCAAAAGTGAGTGCCCCAAACGATACCACATCTCCACCATCTCTGCCTACATCAGGAGGGCACTCTCTCACTGCTCCTCCTGGCGGGACACCCACCTCGAACTCAACCGCCTCACACAAGTCCTCATAAATAACGGCTACTCTAACTCCGACGTTGACAAAACCAAAACAAAACACATTGAAAAATGGTACAATAATACAATAACACCACCAGCCCTGAAGACATCAAAATTTTCTTTAGAAACTACATGTCCTCAGATCATAAAACAGACGAAGCTGTCATAAGAGACATCATCCTGAAGAACGTTCAGCTCACCAACAATGACAGCAATATAAAACTAATAATATAAGATAATATATTATAAAGTATCTGGGCAGTGTGTTGAGTAAAGATGGGACTATGGATGAAGAAATGCGGGAGAGGGTACAACAGGGGAAGAGGGTTGTAGGAACGCTAAAAGCAGTAACAAGAAATAGGGTGGTCAGTATGGAAGTGAAGAAGTCCTTGCATGACAGTGTGGTAATCCCGACACTGACTTACGGGAGCGAAGCATGGACGTTGGTTGAGAGACTCAGACCAAGAGTGAGAGCAGTGGAAATGAATTACTTAAGAAGTGCGGGCGGAGTTACATGGAGGGATAGACAGACTAATGACGAAGTAAGAAGGAGGTGTGGTGTGGAGGTAGATGTGCTGGAAAGTGTGAAAAGGAACAACTTGAGATGGTTCGGCCATATGGAACGTATGGAAAGCGAGAGAATGACTAAGAGGGTGTACGAGAGCGAGGTGGAGGGACAGAGAGGGAGAGGTAGACCGAATGAGAGGTGGAACGATGGAGTGAGGAAGTACATGAACGAAGGCGGTGCTGGTTGGGGGGAGGGGCGTCGACTGACTGGGGACAGAGGTGCATGGGGGCGGTTCGTTCGTGGCCACCCCTTCGGGGATCACGGCGTCAGACAATAGATAGATAGATAGAAATCTCCCAAAACCTCCCAACTTGTTCTACGTAATCGCCCCGCCAAAGATAAGAAACAACTGAACTTGGACCATGTCGTGTACCAACACTCTTGTACCCACGGGGACTGTGGACCCAGTACAGCATATATCGGCAAGACCCAGACTCGCTTGAGTTGTCGTCTTACCCTCCACCTTCAATCTGGCTCCATCAAAAATCACTACAAAAGCCCTGACCACCCTAATCTAACCCGTAAAGACCTTGACACTAACACCTCCATATTAGATAATGAGCCCGACCCTAGATGCCTCCCCATCCTTGAAGCCATCTACATACAAACACTCAACCCTACCCTCAACAACCAGACCTTGGACCTCCAAATTTTCCCCACAGCGAGGAGATCCTTGCCCCGCAGAAACCCTGATGGAAATTACCATAACACTACTACCCCGAGCCAACGCCCACCTGACCATGCCCCCACGCCCAGCCAGCCAATCAACAGACGCAGTGCACGCATAGCAGCAACCAACCAACCACACACGCAGATCGCCGACTAGCCCCGCCCACCTGTGCAGAATACGCGGCGTGTGATCCAAGCCTCCCTATATATATCCCTGTTCTCCCCTTTAACTATCATAAACCACTTGTATGAATATGACTAATGTTACAGCCGAAACGTCACAACCTACTACAACCTCTACAACCCAGCAACCCGCTGACAACTTCGGTTCCCTTCTGTACCTATTTAATGACCAACAACGCAAAATTGCAAGTCATTGAATCTCCGAATAAAAAACGTATATATGCTAAATATGCTGTTTTATTTAATCTCACATGCCTTCAAGAATATATATATATATATACT
>CM064505.1:20975811-20992785 GCA_032716605.1 Paralithodes platypus
TGTATTTTAATCCAGCTGTATTTAGACGATATAATGCAACTTGGAAAGGATCTGTGGTAGTTAGAAGGGTTGGTTGAGATAGTTTGAAGCCTTATCATTGCTAAAGTTCCTTCCCAAGCTGCATAAACTCGTCTAATAGTAATCAGAATATGATGAAACAGAAGTCCCTGGTACTGAATGGGTTAATTCAGTTTTAGAAAGACATGTTTGAGTCATATGGTTGATTGGTAGAGCTTGTATTTCTTTTTATCTCTATATCCATCCTAAGCTAAATAACATCGCCAGAATAGTATCAAAACTTAAGGGGAGACTGGCCGTTTGTTTGGTCTATTAATTCAAGTATTCATATATATGTTTAGTTTCCTCCCTAGACCTCCATCAAGCTTAGAAAAACACCCCCTAGACCCCCCTTCAAGATAAATTTGTAAATTTTCGGTAGACAAATATCCCGGCCGAAGGCCGGTTCCTCTTAAAATTGGAGGCTCGCTATCGCTCTCCAGGAAATAATCGACACCTAAATGGTAGGAAAGGTCTTAGAATTGACAAGGAAATGGGGCGAAAGGTCTTAAAATCACCAAACTAATGGGCCGAAAGTCTTATAATGTCAAAACTAGTGGGGCAAAAACATCAGGGAGAAGGGGGTCCAGAAAAACGGTCTACCTCCCATCAACCTGGCTTGTGTTTTACGAAACAAGATAACAAAGTATAATTGCTCCTAAATATTTACTCTAGGTAGCACATAGATTATATTATGAGATTTGTTTTCCTAATGTTCTAATAACATCGCCAATTGACCACTTGCGAGATTCAGGCTATAAGGAAGTTGGATTCATAGACATAGATATTAAACAGAAATGCAATAATAATAATGGAGATTTGTGAGGAATAGAAAGTAAGTTGAATTTGATTTGCTGTATTCATAAATGAACTACAATCGTATTTTAGCTAATAATTCTTCTAAATCTTTATATCTACAGCTCCAACTTCCTTACAGAACGAAACTCACAAGTGGTCAATTATTAACCAGAACGCATTTTATGTATATTTTGGAGTACGTATACTTTTAAATCTACTTATCTAAGTACAGGTATTCTGTAATGAATACCAAATTATGTTCATATTAATCTATCTATCTATCTATTGCCTGACGCCGTGATCCCCGAAGGGGTGGCCACGAACGAACCACCCCCATGCACCTCTGTCCCCAGTCAGTCGACGCCCCTCCCCCCAACCAGCATCACCTTCGTTCATGTACTTCCTCACTCCATCCTTCCACCTCTCATTCGGTCTACCTCTCCCTCTCTGTCCCTCCACCTCGCTCTCGTACACCCTCTTAGTCATTCTCTCACTTTCCATACGTTCCATATGGCCGAACCATCTCAAGTTGTTCCTTTTCACACTTGCCAGCACATCTACCTCCACACCACACCTCCTTCTTACTTCCTTATTAGTCTGTCTATCCCTCCATGTAACTCTGCACGCACTCCTTAAGTAATTCATTTCCACTGCTCTCACTCTTGGTCTGAGTCTCTCAACCAACGTCCATGCTTCGCTTCCGTAAGTCAGTGTCGGGATTACCACACTGTCATGCAAGGACTTCTTCACTTCCATACTGACCACCCTATTTCTTGTTACTGCTTTTAGCGTTCCGACAACCCTCTTCCCCTGTTGTACCCTCTCCTGCACTTCTTCATCCATAGTCCCATCTTTACTCAACACACTGCCCAGATACTTAAAAGAGTTGACAATCTCTTCAGCTTCACCTCACACTCTGTGACTTCACCCCTTTCGAAGACCATAACCTTGCGCTTCCCCTCATTTACATTCAAATTCCGTTTTTCGCACACTGTTCCAAACTCATTTACCAGACCCTGCAACTCCCATTCATTATCACTCATCAGAACTGTATCATCCGCAAACAGCAGTATAGGTAGCTTCCACTCAATTCCCCCCCTTTTCAGCGATACACCAACATCCACTGCTCTTGATAGTATTTCTTTCATGACTCCATCCATATATACAGTAAACAACCACGGGGACATCACACACCCCTGTTTCAAACCAACATTAAGGTCAAAGAACTCGCTCTGCTCACTCTCCACACGTACTGCCGCCTTTGCACCCTCATACATGCTCTTCACTGCTTTCAGCAACTTGCCCTCTACTCCGTATATTCTAAGTACTTTCCACAAACCTTCTCTATCCACTCTGTCATAGGCCTTCTCCAAGTCCATAAAGGCAACATACACCTTTTGTTTCTTCTCCAGATATTTCTCCACAACACAATTCAGGGTAAAAATCTGATCTATACATCCTCTTCCCTTCCTAAAAACCTCCCTGCTCGTCGCCTATCCATTTCTCCGTTCTCACTCTCACTCTCTCAATCACTACCCTACTGTATACCTTCCCTACTATGCTTAGAAGACATATTCCTCGGTGGTTACCATACACTCCTCTTTCCCCTTTGCCCTTATATAGGGGGACTATTATGCCAGTCTTCCAGTCATCGGTGCACTCCTCTTCTCCCATGCTAGTTTGCACATTTTCCATACCCATTCTATCACTATCTCACCACCATACCTCAACATTTCCCCACACACTCCATCTGTTCCTGGTGCTTTCCCCAACTTCACTCTTTTCATGGCTTCCCACACTTCTGACCTCCTGATCCCCACCTCCTCCTCCACTACTTCTCTTTTTCTCCCTCCCATACCATATCCAGCTATGTTTGCTGGCTCTTCATTCCTTACATTTAGCAACTCATTGAAGTACTCCCTCCATCTTTCGACTCTCTCTTGCTTCTCGGCTAGCATTCTCCCATTCTTATCTTTCACACCCTTACTGTTTCCCTTGCTACCTTCCCTAACTTTCTTGACTTCATTCCAGAACAGTTTCTTACTCTCCCTCCATTTTACACTCAGATTCCTTCCAAATTCCTCATCTACTCTTCTCTTACTTTCCTTCACTACTCTCTTCACCACCCTCTTACTCTCCACGTACCTCGCTCGTTTCTGTCTCTCGAAATCTTCATTCCCTCTACTACCCAACCACTCTCTATATGCTTTCTTCTTTTCTTCCACAGCTATTCTTACCTCTTCTGTCCACCATGCTGTACCTTTCACTCCCCTCCCTCTTCTCCTCACTCCACACACCTCCTCACATTCTGCACAGATCTCATCCTTAAACACCTTGCTCATCTCCTCCACTTCCTCCATAACTTCCAGGTCGAACCCACCTAGTCGTCTTTCCACTGCTCTCCTGTACTCCTCCCTGACTTCCTCCTCCTCTCACCTCTCCACCCTCCTCACCATTCCACCCTTCTCTCACCTCCCTCCAGCTCTCCTCACCCACTTCTTTTGTATCCTAACCTTAGTTACCACTACATAATGATCAGACAGACCCCCTCCAATACCCCTATACACCCTAGCATCCATCACAGATTTCTTCATTCGTTCATCCACACATACATAATCAATCAATGACTTTCGTTCCACCACTGTCTTATCCTTCATCGTCAACATCCGTATCCACGTGTACCTGTGGATCATTCTGTGTCGGAAGAAGGTGTTGGCTATCCACAGCCTCCTCCCCACACATACGTCCACAAGTGCACTACCATTCCCATTCACCTCTGATGGTACCCCCCACCCTCCCACCACTCCCTCAACTTTCCTATCACCCACCTTACCATTCATATCCCCAATCAGAAATATTCTTTCGTTCTTGTCAAACTTCTCCAGGCACGCCTCCACATTCATCCAGAACTCCTCTTTCTTTCTTTCAAGTATATCCTCTGTCGGGGCATACACGCATACAATCACCAACGTTTGTATTCCTACTTTCATTCTCACCCACACAATCCTTGAACCCACAGACCCATACTCTCTTACACATTCCTTCCATTTGCTACTTACAAACAAACATGCACCTTCTCTCGCTGTTCCTTCACTCACTCCAGCACACACACCCATTCCACATTCCCACTCTCTCACATCTGAACCTTTCCATTTGGAAATACGCTTGTCAAACTAGTGAAGCTTATAAGAACACCCACTAGACCCACCTTCAAGATAAATGTGTACATTTTTAGGTAGAATAATGTACAAATTAACATGCAGGAAAGTACACATAAAACTCACTTTGATATTAGTCACTTGTAGTTCTCAATAATATCTTCCACCTAACCATCTCTCTCTCTCTCTCTGTCTCTCTCTCTCTCTCTCTCTCTCTCTCTCTCTCTCTCTCTCTCTCTCTCTCTCTCTCTCTCTCTCTCTCTCTCTCTCTTTTCAGGCATAAATCGTGTTCTATTGCTAACATATTTTTTGTGATTTACAGCCATAATATTCTTTTTGTGATTAACATATTCTTTTTGTGATTTACAGGCATTAATTGTACCATATTGCTAACAAATATTTGTTGTTACTGTACTGTATACTGTTTTCCAGTTTTCCAGTTTTTTTCACTAGGATACATTAACCCTCTCCCACTTTTTTTTCAAGTAAATTTTGTAACAAATGTCTAGTCCATTTGTGATTTTCAGGCTTTAACTGTGTCATACTGCTAACATAAATTTTTATTTTATTTTCAGGCATAAATTGTGTTCTATTGCTAACATATTTTTTGTGATTTACAGGCATATTAATTTTACCATATTGCTAACAAAATTTTGTGTGATTTTCAGGAATTAATTGTATCACATTGCTAACATAAATTTTTTGTGATTTTCAGGCTTTAATTGTACCATTTTGCTAACATAAATTTGTGTGATTTTCAGGCATATTGTGATTATATCGTCATGGCGCCGCAACGAACCTGCACGAGTTGTTCCGGTAAATTTGGCCCTACCATGTTTGTTGATACTGATGTCCAAATTTGTAGATTTTGCCAGCTCCGAGAGAAGATTGC
This sequence comes from Paralithodes platypus, assembly GCA_032716605.1. Taxonomy (NCBI): domain Eukaryota; kingdom Metazoa; phylum Arthropoda; class Malacostraca; order Decapoda; family Lithodidae; genus Paralithodes; species Paralithodes platypus. The sequence continues at coordinate 20,980,717 of CM064505.1, forward strand.
GGATGAATTGAATGCAGCTCACCGCAAGATCGATGCCCTGACTACGAAGCTTGAATCCCTTCAAGAATTTGCCACACTGAACGTAGGAGTGCCCTCGGCCCAAGAAACCACTATGATGTCAACCGCCATTCCAGTGCATACAGTACCGGTACCGGTACCCACACCAGCAGCTACCTTAGATGTTGCAGATAAATAATGACTCTACTCTCACTCCCCCCCAGGACAATTTTCAGTTAGTGAGAAACAATGTGCATCCCAGTACCAGTACCAGGAAGGTCATCCCGACAACATGCCAAAACCGCTTAAAAATTCTGGCTATTGACGAGGAAGAGGAAACGGAAGAAGTTCGGCTTGTGGGCGACTCCATGGTCCGTGGCCAACTAACCGAGTTCTGCGCCAGGGCACCCAGGACCAGAAAGAGATTCTGTATCCCAGGTGGCGGCGTGGACGACATTGTTGTGGCTGTGGAAGAGGTTTCCAGGCTCGCCCCCGCAAGCACTACGTACGTCATCCACGTTGGATATAACGATGTCCAACGGACGCGGTCAGAGGAACTACTTTGCAAGTACCGGCGGCTGATCAGGTCCTTCAAGGAAAAATCTAATAGAATCTTAATTTCAGGAATTGTTCCCCGGATTGATGTAGAAAACCGATTCTACAACATAGCTACCAGTACAAATCGCCGACTACCCAAACTCTGCAGGGAGGAGGACACGGCTTTGTCGACACGTGGGATCATTTTTACTATGATAAATCTTTGTTTTCAGGAGATGGTGTACATCTCAATGAAGTTAGGAGCTGCACGTCTTCGTCGTCTGCTGAACGATGCAGTCAAGGATTTCGTTCAAAAAACGGGGTCAACCAGACCCCAGACAGGGTAGTGTAAGTCAAATACGAACTGAAAATTCAGACAATGCACAATCAGTAACATCCAACTCTAATACTCTTAAGGTGTTTTATGTAAATGCTCGTAGCATACGCAATAAATATTCAGATCTAGAGGAAATCGTGTTTACAGAACATTATGATATAATCGGCATTACAGAATCTTGGTTAAATACGGAAGACAGAGACTTTTTAGCCGAATATACGCTTCCTGGTTATACAATGTTTGAGAAAAGTCGGATCAATAGAAATGGAGGAGGAGTTCTGTTTTTTATAAAGGAAAGTCTTAATCCCGTCTTAATGTCAAAACCTCAAATTGCGAATATAGACATATCTTACGTACTATTAAATAATAAACGAGGAACTAAAATAACACTAGCTTTATTATACAGACCCCCATCTCAATCAGTGCAAACTGACAGTGAAATTTATGAACAAATTGCAGAAAAAACTAACATACAAGATACCGTAATTCTTGGCGATTTCAACTTACCCGTGACTAAATGGGGCGATATTCTAACTTCACACTCTGGACACGACCTCTATGCTAACTTGCAAGAGAGTTCACTTTTTCAATTTGTACAATCTCCGACCCGTGGTAATAATGTGCTTGACCTTGTACTCGCAACAAAAGAAGAATTAATAGAGAATTTGAATGTTGGTGATGAATTCAGTAACAGCGACCATCGTACGATAACTTTCACTTTAAAGTTTACTAGTAACAAATCAAATAGCAGCATTGAGAAAGTCCCTAATTACAAGAAAGCAAATTTTCATAAACTTAAATCAAAGCTTAAAGAAACTGACTGGAGCTTTCTGACTAACAATAACGACATAAATACATCTTGGGAGTGTTTCACAACCACTTACCTTAAGGCAGTGCAAGACTGCATACCATCGAAAATACGGCGTCCAGGCCATAATGATAAGCCCAAATGGTGGAATAAAGATATTTCAGACTGTCTGCTTGCTAAAAAATTTGCTAATGATAGATTAAAATCTTCACAAAATGACGAAGAACGGGTGAAATTTGTAGAGCTACGACGCAAAGCCAAAAAGTTAATAAGCAAAGTAAAAAGACCCTGGAGTTACATGTTGCGAATCAAAGTAAAACAAACCCGAAAGAATTCTATAGTTATATCAGAAAGAAAAAAGTAGTTACTTCAACTGTTGGACCGTTAGTCGATGAAAATGGAGAATACACCAAAGACGAAGTATAAATGAGTAATGCCCTCAAAACTTCTTTGCATCAGTTTTTACAACCGAAGACCTCAGTGATATCCCTACACCATCGCCGATTCAGATTGATAATTCAGATGTTCTAAGCAATATCACCGTTACAGAGAGAGAAGTATTGAATTGTTTAGATAAACTCAAGGTAAATAAAATGCCTGGACCTGATACAATCTCACCTAGAGTTCTAAAAGGAGCTAAGGATGAGCTCTCCAAACTACTGACATTGCTATTCAATGAATCCTTGCAGTCTGGGACTATGCCTGATCAGTGGAAGCTAGCCAACGTAACACCGATATTAAAAAAAGGCAGCAAATCCCTACCCAGTAACTATCGTTCAATTAGCTTAACCTCAATTGTATGTAAAATGCTAGAAACGGTCATAAGAGACAGACTCGTAAATCACTTAGAGGCAAATAACTTACTTAAAGATACTCAACACGGCTTTCGTAAAAAACGTCCCTGTTTAACAAACCTCTTAGACTTCTTCCACGATATCCTCAACCTCTACGATGAGAGTAAAGCTGTAGATATTATATACCTTGATTTTCAAAAGGCCTTTGACAAAGTTCCCCACAAACGTTTACTGCTAAAACTAAAAGCGCATGGAATACAAGACGGTGTGTTGAAATGGATAGAAAATTGACTCAGCAACAGAAAACAATGAGTAGTCATAAACGGTGTTACGACTGAGGTTCAAATATATCAGGGCTCTTATTCATTGGACTAGTAATGGCATAAATGCTACAACGGAAAGCACTAGATCCAACCTCTGATGTATATTCCCAGTGAACAAAGAACACAAATACTCTCCAGAGTTCTATATGCAATAATAGGTTATCAAACTCTCAATAAATGTGCGTCTACTCTAGGCTTAATGTTATGTGAAAACAGCCTATTACTACCTATAACCGAAGGTGCTTGGTTATGGTATGCAAAGTAAGGTGGTAAGAGAAGTTACAGCTTACGTTACTTTAATCAATAAATGTCAGGCACTCCTGCATAAAAGAAAGTGCACTAAAGTCCTTCAACACCAACAAGGAATCTTCTTTAAATGTTAGATGCTATCAAGATGCTCGAATCGGAAATGGAACCCAAAAAGGCCGGCAGCGGAACAATGCTCGTGCAGGCTATGCACACAAAAAGGCAGGATATATAATGCAGTCGGAGCCAAGAATATCCTAAACGCTACAACAATAATAATAATCGCCACGACAATGCAGTATTCCTATCAACAAAAAGAGCCTAAGTCGTTTGTGTCTCAATACATCAAACTAGGCTGCGAAATGCTTGTGTAATCATAAACGGGTATGCATAATAAGAGTAATTGGTTTAATATACTTAATGTCTACTATGACTGATAAAATCTAGCTAGAGTCAATGATACGAGATACTGGTGCGCATGGCATGCCGCATAGCCTAGTGCAAATCTCAAGTCTGTGCGTCAAATATTACATTATAGAGAAGGGTAGCTCTCTTGAGAAACCTTAATACCGAAGTATCAAGCGTTCTCCTGGCGTACCTCAAAGACAAACAACCGAGCTTAGAACAGTGCAGAATGGTATAGGCAAAAAGCCCTCATTCGTGCATGCTCTACTCTCAATGGCACACAGACTAGAATTTACCCAATCAACTCCAGTTCTCAGGTATGTCGTGCAGCTTTTAACTAAAGCCAGCACTCATCGGAAACAATACCTTATAGTATCAGACTCCTAGTCTAGCATTATCTAATCTAGCAGAACACTAATAATTATAGGAAGCGGTACTGAACAATATGAATGCCAACCAATGCTTCGTGATCAACTTATCTTAACAACTAACATACATGGGTTATATAAGACCTTAACGCACAATACAACTGGCCAGCATGAAGCTGATTATGCAGAGTTAACCAGATGGGGTATATTATTAATAAAAAGGTGGTGAAAGATATGGAAAATGAGAGAGATAGGCAGAGGAAAAGGTTCTCAGGTGCAGGGAGAGGGACAGATATCAAAGGGATAAGAGGGATGCATTCTAGAAACCAGATCTGAGGGAGAGAGTGGTAAGAAAGCTGTATATATACTAGCACTAGCTCGAACCGCGTAGGAAAAGCGGTAACAAGTCCTCTAGCCAATCCAAAAGAGGCCCGCCAACCATGACGTCACCAAGCATGGTAAAAAACTCCTCCAACCAATCCCCAAGAGGCCAGCCAGCCGTGACGTCATCAAGCATGGCAAAAAAACACTGCGTGCCCTCCTCACACTCTGTTCTACTCTCTCTCTCTCTCTCTCAAATCCTATCATTACCACTTAATGATAAAACATATACTTTGCAATTAAATATATAAAGCCTTGACATGGGCGAAAACAAAGAGCCTTTCTGGACTGCCCATGACACGAGCTTTCATATGAAATAAAGCACACAATAATACATCAACTGTAGCCACATCCACTGCCCTGGCGATCCTAGCGAGTTACCGTAGGACAAGCCATGCGGTTCTAACGGAGTGGTTAACGTCACACCCCCCCCCAAGATTTTTCTCAGAGGCCCAAAGCTCAAAAAAAATCTGATGGTTAGAACCCATGCTATATCTCTACTTCCTATCACCCAGCGGCAGTAAAATATCTGGCACAGTTCTCAACAAAACATTTTACAAAATTATAACCCTCCCCAACACAATAGGTTAAATCATATGTAGTTATGCTCCTCAAGAGCGAGCTTCTCTAGCCCAGCATTCTGAGAGGAGTGCAACTCAGAATTACTGCTATACCATACTGAAAAAATTCAACTATCAAAGAAAGAGTTTTTATTTGATTTTTATGTTTTTAATTTGTTTATTTCGGCTGCACTATAGGGGCAAGCCTAGTTTTTTCTTCTATACCAACGCTCAACTCCTGCTTTACGACCCAATACGCTGGGCTACAACCGCGAGCCAACAAGCACCAAGCGCAAAATACTATTCAAACTAAAGCAGGAGGCTACCCGTGTGTCAATCTACCCAGGATCATATTCCCTTGAAAGACAATCTGCAACCACGTTGTCACAACCGGCAATATGGCGTATGTCCAGGCTATACTCCCGTAACACCAGCGACCACCCGGTCAGCCTCATATTCCGATTGTGAAACTGGTCCAAGAACTTGAGAGGGTGATGATCTGTGTAAACTACAATGACCAGACCATAGGCTGGAACATAGACCTCAAAATGCCTCAGTGCAAGCACAACTGCCAGCAACTCTCTCTCGACAACAGAGCAGCTCCCCTGGGCCGAATTGTACTTCTCCGAGCAGAAACTAACAGGATTCTCCAGCCCATCATCGTCCTTTTTCACAAGGACGGCACCAGCCCCCACACCACTAGCACCCGCTGCCAGCTGGAAAGGCAGGCCAAAGTCAGGGGCCCCGAGGATCGGGCGAGTGCACAACAGGTGCTTCACCACTCCAAACGCCCTCTCACACTCAGGCGCCCACTCGAATTTCTTATCCTCCACCTGAGCTTGACTGTCCCGTTCTCCTTCTCCACCTTGACTGCTAAACGTCATCACAGGCACAGTGAGAGGCTCAGGGGGGTGCCTCACATACTCCTTCATGAGAATAACGTGACATAACTGACTGCGCTTACGTCTGTCTGGAGTGGCTACCAAGTAATCCAGGTCCGATAGCTTCTCCACCACCCTATAAGGACCAGTGTACTTCGCGGATAAGGGGTGACCTACAAGGGGCAGTAGAATCAACACCTCCTGACCCACGCGAAACTCCCTGAGTTTAACCTTGAGGTCGTACCTGTCCTTCATGAGGGCCTGAGAGCTAGTCGAATTACGGTCAGCCAACTCCAGACTGCGCAACATCCGTTCTCGACTGTCGAGGACATACATAGAACAAGGTTTTTCTGCACCCTCCCATATTTCTTTAACCATATGGAGAGGCCCTCTGACACGGTGTCCAAAGACGAGCTCATTAGGGCTGAATCCCAAACTTTCCCCAGGTACCTCCCGTGCAGCAAATAAAACATATGGCAGGCCAAGATCCCAACCTTTCCCACTCTCAAAGCAACAATAACGAAGCACAAATTTTAAGGCTGAGTGCCATCGCTCTAACACACCCTGGCTCTCCGGATGATACGCAGATGACACAACCGTAACAATCCCATGCTGCGGCACTGCTTGAACAAAGAGGTCAGAAGTGAAGTTGGATCCTTGGTCTGACTGAATCCCCCGCAGGTAACCATACTGGGAAAAATACACTAGCAAGTTTCGGACCACCGTCTTCGCTGACCCATTTCTCATAGGGTACGCGTCAGGGTACCTTGTTGCTACATCTCCCGACTGTGCATCACTGTCCTCCTCCAACTCGACAGCACCGGTACCACATTCAAGAACCTCCGGGTCTTCTAATTGCAATTTACGAATGTCCGAAGGAGCAAGCTTATCTAAGTGTTTGCGAAACAACTCATGCCCCCCTCCTACACTGAATTTATCCTCCCGTTGCTCTCTCTCTGTGTATCGTTGCTGTCTCTTCGTCTTTTTAAGCCCATCCTCTGCCTTCTTAGTAACAGTTAATGGGTCTTCTCCAGACTCGAAAATCGGTCCTAATAATGAGTCCCCGAGAATGTCTGTTGATACTAAACTCTCAACCGCATCAACTTTCAACCCCTTCTCGGTACCTTTCCTCCGCTTGTCTAAAGACTGTTGACCAGAATGTGACTCCCTGGATGCAAGATATCTGGTGACAACACACGCCATAGGTTGCACCGGACACTTCTCAACCCACTCCTGCTCCTCCCTACTCACGTCGGCCGGCTTCTCGGCAACGACTAAGGGTGGAGCCTCAGAAGTAGGCTCCGCAAAGTCGTTGCCAAGAAGGAGGTCGACGCCCCCAACAGGTAACTTCTCCACAATTCCTACATCCAGGTCACGAGTCACACCATCAACTTCCATCTTCATTCTTACAAGCGGGTATGACCTTGTTGCATTAACCCCCTGAACCACAACCACCCGCGCCGTATTTACAGGTTTACCAGTGAAATTCCTCAACAGTGTTTGCGATGCCCCAGTGTCACGCAAAATTCTCACCTCATGTCTTCTACCCCCCCACTCCACACAACCGAGTCCCCTGTGGTCACTAAAGGCATCACGGACAGGGAATAAGCCTTCCGGATCCTTCTGCACTGGCAGTGTATTTACCTCGGAAGAATTGCCTCTAACAAACTCCGATGTCCTCTTGAACACTCCAATGCCGTGAGCAAAAGACACGGCTGCCGGAGGAGGTCGACTAGGGCACTCATTTGCCTTATGACCCTACTGGTGGCACTGAAAACACATAAATTTCGGTTTGGGCTTATACTGTGATGTAAAAGGCCCCTGACTTGTCTGATACGGTGTGGTGTAAGGTTTGGATTCAGTTTTAGTTTCATGGCTCTTTTGTTTAAATGTGTCATTGCTACGGGGAGGGGGAGGATAACGGTCCTTAGCATTTGCATCGTACTTCTGTGAGGACCCGCAACCCCGAATCAACGACAGCCGTCGATCAGCCATTTCTGCTGCTTCGACTAGAGTTCTTGGGTTTTTCTCCTTTAAGTTCAAAGTTAGATCACCGCCCGTGCTCTTAAAGAACTGCTCCAACATCATTAACTGCTTAATTCCATCAAATGTTGTTACCTTCTCAGATCGGAGCCAGTTCCCCATAGCATCGGACAAGTCCCGGGCGTGTTCCAAAAAGGTGCTATCTCTTCCCTTAGTTACACCCCGGAACTTCAAACGGTACGTTTCTGGTTGCAGTTCGTAAGCCCTTAGGACAGCCTCCTTGAGATCCTAATACACAATACATGACTCCAAAGGTAACGCATCGTAGGCTTTAAGACCCTTGCCTATTAATCTAGAGGATACAAGTGCTGCCCATTTATTCTCTGGCCACTGGTGTTCCTGGCACTTCTTCTCAAAGCGTGCGAAAAATTCTGTTACACCACTCTCATCAAACACCGGAACCAGTTTCAATAAGTGCGAGAGAGATTGATCATGAACACGGTTACCAGCCCCAAGTCGCTGTCCCGTTGCCTCTACTCGCGACTTCTCTACGTCCATGTCGGCACAGTACCTAGTCGACTCTAAATCAGCTTGGATTTTTGCTAGCTCTATGTGCTCATGACTGATAGTTTTTCTCTCTTCTATCTTGGCTAATTCTATTTGCTGCTGAAGCTGAAGCTCACATGCCCTTTGTTGCTGCTGAATCTTAGCTAATTCGAGCTGATACAATAATTCTGGAGTTAACCCTTGTGGAGGTTAAGGTGCTACAATGTTTGAAATTACCGGTGGTCCCCCCAGGGGCAACCCACCCTGCCAGTCACCACCCAACTGCGGAAGCGTACCCGGGGTCGGCAAACTACTGGGATGGCTGGGAGTCGAGTGTAGGGGAAGCATGGCCGAAGGGCTCTGAGCACTCAACCCATCTCGCTCACCAGTCACCCTGCCCAGTACACACGTTATCAAGTTATCCCTGGTCATGCTGCTAGTACCCGCATGACCGATAGCTGTGGCCAGCCATTGAAGACCGTACCGATCCATACCCTCCAACCGCTCGGCAGTAACAGGCCATTGCAAAAATATCCTAGCATCCTCCTCACAGTTCACCTGATTAACCCTTTCATCATACTGCTGTTCCTCAGTTTCAACATTACGTACTGTGTCTCCATTCTCCTCTGATCCGGTATAAGACATGATGCTCACAAAAATTTCCCACCTCAATATTCAGAAAAGAAGCACCCCAAACTCTTCTACCACTATATACACACAAAAATTGTCGGATATACACAAGGGCTATACTTTGTTCCTAAAAAAATTATTCTTGCTGATCCCCGCAAAATATTCCCCAAAACAACAAATGTTCCCTGCTAATAAATGTAGGTTCACCAAATCCTAGGTAAGGTCGCCATTTGTTACGACTGAGGTTCAAATATATCAGGGCTCTTATTCATTGGACTAGTAATGGCATAAATGCTACAACGAAAAGCGCTAGATCCAACCTCTGATGTATATTCCCAGTGAACAAAGAACACAAATACTCTCCAGAGTTCTATATGCAATAATAGGTTATCAAACTCTCAATAAATGTGTGTCTACTCTAGGCTTAATGTTATGGGAAAACAGCCTATTACTACCTATAACCCAAGGTGCTTGGTTATGGTATGCAAAGTAAGGTGGTAAGAGAAGTTACAGCTTACGTTACTTTAATCAATAAATGTCAGGCACTCCTGCATAAAAGAAAGTGCACTAAAGTCCTTCAACACCAACAAGGAATCTTCTTTAAATGTTAGATGCTATCAAGATGCTCGAATCGGAAATGGAACCCAAAAAGGCCGGCAGCGGAACAATGCTCGTGCAGGCTATGCACACAAAAAGGCAGGATATATAATGCAGTCGGAGCCAAGAATATCCTAAACGCTACAACAATAATAATAATCGCCACGACAATGCAGTATTCCTATCAACAAAAAGAGCCTAAGTCGTTTGTGTCTCAATACATCAAACTAGGCTGCGAAATGCTTGTGTAATCATAAACGGATATGCATAATAAGAGTAATTGGTTTAATATACTTAATGTCTACTATGACTGATAAAGTCTAGCTAGAGTCAATGATACGAGATACTGGTGCACATGGCATGCCGCATAGCCTAGTGCAAATCTCAAGTCTGTGCGTCAAATATTACTTTATAGTGAAGGGTAGCTCTCTTGAGAAACCTTAATACCGAAGTATCAAGCGTTCTCCTGGCGTACCTCAAAGACAAACAACAATTAGGGGAGGTGTGGTGGAGTGGTCATGCCACTCGATTGGTAATCCAATGGACCCGGGTTCAAATCCCGATATGTTAATGGGAAGATATTATTGGGATTGAATTTGTGCCTATTTTAACCACAGCCCACCGAAATGCCAAAAAAATACCCTCATTGTTCCCTGATTAAATAACACTGTATGAATAGTCCATTCAAATATGTACAAATGCCTAGTGAGTTCATGCTCAAAGGTGCATTCTGAGAAGACATCAAAAACGGTGAACCTTGACGAAGCAACGGAATGGAGCTGCTTCGAGCCATGATACTCTTTCATATGTCTCACAATAGCTGGACAAGACCTCACGGGCTTCACGGTTGAGCGGTGGAATGTACAGGCTCTCAGCCTATTCCCGAGAGGGAGTAGTAATATAGAAAAAAAAAAACAAGCTTAGAACAGTGCAGAATGGTACAGGCAAAAAGCCCTCATTCGTGCATGCTCTACTCTCAATGGCACACAGACTAGAATTTACCCAATCAACTCCAGTTCTCAGGTATGTCGTGCAGCTTTTAACTAAAGCCAGCACTCATCGGAAACAATACCTTATAGTATCAGACTCTAGTCTAGCATTATCTACTCAGCAGAACACTAATTATAGGAAGCGGTACTGAACAATATGAATGCCAACCAATGCTTCGTGATCAACTTATCTTAACAACTAACATACATGGGTTATATAAGACCTTGACGCACAATACACTGGCCCGCATGAAGCTGATTATGCAGAGTTAACCAGATGGGTATATTTTAATAAAAAGGTGGTGAAAGATATGGAAAATGAGAGAGATAGGCAGAGGAAAAGGTTCTCAGGTGCAGGGAGAGGTACAGATATCAAAGGGATAAGAGGGATGCGTTCTAGAAACCAGATCTGAGGGAGAGAGTGGTAAGAAAGCTGTATATATACTAGCACTAGCTCGAACCGCGTAGGAAAAGCGGTAACAAGTCCTCTAGCCAATCCAAAAGAGGCCCGCCAACCATGACGTCACCAAGCATGGTAAAAAACTCCTCCAACCAATCCACAAGAGGCCAGCCAGCCGTGACGTAATCGAGCATGGCAAAAAAACACTGCGCGCCCTCCTCACACTCTGTTCTACTCTCTCTCTCTCTCTCTCAAATCCTATCATTACCACTTAATGATAAAACATATACTTTGCAATTAAATATATAAAGCCTTGACATGGGCGAAAACAAAGAGCCTTTCTGGACTGCCCATGACACGAGCTTTCATATGAAATAAAGCATACAATAATACATCAACTGTAGCCACATCCACTGCCCTGGCGATCCTAGCGAGTCACCGTAGGACAAGCCATGCGGTTCTAATGGAGTGGTTAACGTCACAACGGTAAGGCATCTAAATTGACCAATGTAAGTAGCGGGGTACCCCAGGGATCGGTACTAGGACCAATTATCTTTCTAATTTACATCAACGACATAGATGAGGGTCTCACCTGTACAATCTCAAAATTTGCTGATGATACAAAAATTGCAAATAGCGTACTCTCAAAAGAACAAGTTGACGATATGCAACACAATCTAGATAAATTTTCATGTTGGGCCCAAATTTGGCAAATGAGTTTCAATGCGGATAAATGTAAAGTACTACATATTGGATACCTAAATGAGAAAGCAAACTATTCGATGAATGGCACTCAGATTAAGAATGTAAACAAAGAAACCGATCTGGGAGCAACAATATCGAGTAACCTAAAACCGAGTCAACAATTTTCAGAAGTTGTTAAGAAGGCAAACAAAAATAATTGGCTTTATAGGCAGGTCATTTGAGCATAAATCCAAAGAAGTTAGCTAACCTTTTACAATTCCTTATTCCGCCCTCTTCTGGCAATACTGCGTTCAATCCTGGTGCCTTTATTACCAAAAAAGATATACAACAAGCTAGAACGAGTTCAACGTAGAGTTACCAAAATGGATACCTAGCCTAAAGAAACAAAACCATCCGAAGAGCGTCTTAGAGAACTTACAATAATCTATTTCCTTTGAACGCCAGCGGAGAGTAAGATGGTGACTTAATTCAGTGTTCAAAATCATCTAAGGCATCGACAATATGAACCTGTAGTAAGTTTACTTTCACTATCGACCAATCTAATTGCACACGGGGAAACGGTTTTGCAAATTTATTGTAAAT
>CM064505.1:20992885-20997885 GCA_032716605.1 Paralithodes platypus
CATTGGTCCACCCCTTATACCTCCCTCCCTCCTCCCTATCCCATATGTGTAAACATTACATTTTAGCTTTCCGAGGGTAAATACGTACTTCTGATAAATATCTAGCCTTGTATTTAAATCATGAATCCTGTTTAATGTTATTATTTAATAGAAACATGTGTAAGGGTTACATTTATACACAGGATAAGATAAGCAAATACAAACCTCAGAGCATAATCATTGGCTATGAGAGGGAGAGACGTACTGTAGGTGCGAGTCAGGGGGGAGGTGGTGGTTGTAGGCAGTGTTGCCAGTTGTACCGCTACATATTACCGCTAGATGTAGAGCTATTTACTTCAGTTTAGCAGCCATTTTTTCATATCTAGAGACATTTACTCGGGAAATTTGAAAATTGCAGACATTCTAGTTATATTACATTGTAAAATTTGCAAAACAAAAAATCAAAACTCTTTAGGAATTGAAGCATTATTCTACCATTGTTTGACTATGTAGCAACATGCTAGCGACTTTTGAGAAAGGATCTAGCGGTATTTTGTGGTAACACTTACGGTTGAAGGAGGAGGGTTAAAATACGAGTCACACGGGCAATTGCCAAAACTTTAAAGGTCCATTCATTATTATTAAACAAAGCATTTGGCAAAGGGAGGAATTGTTAAAAACCTTAGCCAATACTCTGTTATTCACCAAAAATAAATTTGAATTATCATTATTATTTGGTAGGCTAGGTATGTATAGGTAGGTTGGCTAAATAATTGGTGGGATTCGTAGGGACTCGAACTGTTTTGAGAGAGTTAAATAAAACAAAAATAATAGATCTGAATAATAAATCGACTATGTAATTAAGCAAAATTGGGGGATGCGTGGAAGCCTATAGACTGTAGACAGTAAACTTTGTGTGGGTAGCGAATGCGGTTTTAAAGTAATTTAAGAATAGACAGTTTTTAATGCTGCGGCCAAACTATTCCACCCATTTATATTCTTTTGGTATCAAAGCGTTCGGAATCGCGAGCCTCACCCAACTACGCAAACATGGCTTTGATCATCGGCGTAGTTTTCAAGATGTGGAATTTTAAGTGGAATTTGAGTTTTTTTCAAGATTGCCGGAAAAAAACCCGCGTGCAAAAGCAAAACCTTCTCTATAACATTTGCCAAGCATTAGTAGTGGAGTCCATATGCCAAAGCCCAATCGTTTCCTATGAGTGGGAGAGACGGTATTTAGGCGTCGATTTTTTTGGGAAATCGGCTGCCACGGACCTGTTTGGCCACCATGCCGGATGTTTAGCATATCAAAAGGTGCCCAATACAAAAACGCACCTCTTGTGAGAGTTTGATCTCGATCCAAAAAGCGGTTCTAGAGTTATTGCGTCGAAACAGGCGAGTAAAGATAATTTGGAAAACCGGGATTAATGATTACAATAGGGGTTCTCCGTAGGGGTCGAACCCCTAATAATAATAATAATAATAATAATAATAACAATGGATATAAAATATGTATTTGTTATGCACTCATAAATCAGACACAGGCGCTCCCAGACATGCCCTTAAATAAATATGATTAGGATAGTAAAGTGTTAAAATTAATACATTACAAACATAAAGCAACAAGTAAAAAACAAAAATAATGATAATTACAGTAAATACTAGAATAACTAATACAATCATACAGGATTTTAGTCATTATATTGTGTCGTCCCTGTTTTGGTTGGATTATTTTGCAAGTTGTACATTATAATTCTATAATAGCAGACTCAAAACAAATCGTCAATAATTGTTGCACCTGTTTTAGCATACAGCCCGATACAATCACATTACTATATTTTTTCACCAACCAACTTCACTTCTAAACTTAATTAATGAACTCGAACCTAGGATACTCACATCAAAATTCTGCGCATGTATGCATTACGCTATCAAGACATATGAGAACGTAATAACATGAAAAGCGTGAGAAAGATGTGTTGATCTGTTTACAAACCAGGGTAGGGGATCCAAGAGGCTTAAGGGGAGACAGACCGTTTTTTCGGAACCTCCTTCTCCTTCATGTTTATCCCTATTTGTTTTGAGATTTTAAGACGTTCGCTCCATTAGTTTGGCGTTTTTCAGACGTTTTGTCCCATTTATTTGCCAATAATAAGACCTTTCGAGCCATGTAGGTGTCAATTTGTTTCCTGGCGAGCAGTAGTGAGCCTGTATTTTAAGAGGAATTGGCCTTCGGCCGGGACATTTTTCTACCGAAAATTGTACAAATATATATCGAAGGGGGGTCTTGGGGGGGTCTTGGGGGTGTTTTTTTGTTAAAGCTTGATGAAGGTCTAGGGAGGAAACTAAACAAATATATAAATTAATTAATTAATAGACCAAACAAACAGCCACTGTCCCCTTAATAAATCCCCTGACGGTAGTAACAGTATTAAGAAATATTGAGTACAAGCAATTAGTGAACACAGAAAAAGAGTCACCACCGACCTAAATCCTGGACTAACAATTAAGAGACAGAGAGAGAGTGAGAGTGAGAGCAAAAAGAGAGAGAGAGTGAGAGTGAGAGAAAAGAGAGAGAGAGAGAAAGAATGAGAGAGAGAGAGAGAGAGTCACCACCGGCCTATCCCTGCACTAACAATTAATTACCCTAAGGCGAATTATTTGCTTAGTAGAAGGCCAAAATCAAGAGCCATTTATATTTAGTGTGCTCTCTTGACCAATATAATCTATTTTTTCTCTCTCTCTCTCTCTCTCTCTCTCTCTCTCTCTCTCTCTCTCTCTCTCTCTCTCTCTCTCTCTCTAAACTTATGCCATTAGTATAATAATATGGATAGTGAACACTTCTCAAATACAGCAACACATACTCAATCTCTCTCTCTCTCTCTCTCTCGCTCTCTTTCAATCTACCTATCTAACTCTAAACTTATCCTATCTTGATTATTTTTATTTAACTCACTCTCACATTCTCTCTCTCTCTCTCTCTCTCTCTCTCTCTCTCTCTCTCTCTCTCTCTCTCTCTCTCTCTCTCTCTCTTCCCCCAGCACCAATCCTGCTTCAGAGAAATAGGATTCCCATTACAAATAATTAATTTCACCTCCCTAATCTCCCCCACCATTTCTCTTTATTTTTGTCTCGCTCATCTAAGAGAGAGAGAGAGAGTGAGAATGCGAGAGAGATAGAAATATAAGTACGATAGACTAACGTATAATATCGAAACGTAAGTTATAATATATATATATATATATATATATATATATATATGTGTATACATACTGTATATATATGTGTGTGTGAGTGTGTGCGTGTGTGTGTGTGTGGGTAATACCAATGCCTTAAATAAAAGAATAAATGACAAAACTAATTTACAAAAAAAAAAAAACAAAAAAACGGTGAGATATAAAGTAAATAAATACAAGCATAAATAATAAAACAATAAAAAAGTAATAAAAAAAAATGGAAATTGAGAATATAAAAGAAAGGCAGACAATTCTAAAAGACGAAAATTATATATTGTATTAAGGGACCCCACCTCGCTTTTTTGTTCTCTTTCTCTCCCTCTCTCTTTGGCTTGTATCCATTCGGCTCCATTCAGCCTCCTGTTTTAAGACGTTTACCCCCATCCAGGTGTCAATATTATTTGTATTATGACAGCATGCTAAATCTGTACATTTTTCGATAAAAAAAAATCTCCGGCGAAGCCGGATTTCTCTATACAATGCTGGCTCACTATCGCTCGCCAGGAAGAAATCGACACCTGGATGGGAATAAACGTCTTAAAATAGTTGGTTAAATGGGGCCGAATGGATAAAAGCCAGAGAAAAAGAGAAAAGGAAAGAAAGATAAAAACAAAGTCGGTGACCCCCCTTAAAGAAAACAAAATGTGAGAGTGAAGATGGCATGAGAAAGGCGATGGTTTCCTCGTTATTGTCAGTGAGAGAGAGAGAAAGAGAGAGAGGGAGAGAGATAAATGGGAAGGTAGGAGTAGGGATTGGAGGTATAATGTGTTAGCATGCCAAAATATTAATATTAACCCTTAACCAACGGCGCACCACATACTGTATGTCGAGTTGAATAAATATGGACTATGTGGTGGTGCACCACATATGTCGAGTGCCATTTTCAGCACGTAATGTTGCTCTGAGAGAGAGCTGAGCGGTATGGGACGAGCGTAGTAACCTTATGACCGCTCCCCACCACCGCGGTGGGGGTACTGAGCTGTATTCTACCCTCCTCCTCCCTCTCTCACTCGCTACACAGGGAATTATGTACGGAAATTACCTTATTTTAGGTTTTTTGCACTCGTGTTGCACGATCGTTGCAAGAGAACAAGTGGTCGTACAAGGATGGTTTGGGTGTCATTGGAAAGCTCTGTTTACGCCCTTTCAGGGATAGATACTTGTTTTATGCTCTGGGTCTTGTTTATGCATGAAAATGAGCACGGAAACAACCCTATTTAGGGTAAACAAAAAAACGCTGGACGGCACAGTGTAAAATACCCTACCACAAGCTCTTTGTGTGTTAATAATACTAATAATAATAATTATTATTATTATTATTATGATAATAACAAAAAATAATAACAAGCTATTATTATCATTCTTATTCATATAATCATCATTATAATTAATTGTTAGTTATTGTTAATATTATTAATATATGCATTATTACTATTATAATAGCACATACTATTAATATTAATATAATTACCGGTATAATAATAATAACAATATAATAATATAAATAATAATAATAATAATAATAATAATAATAATAATAATAATAATAATAATAATAATAAAGGCTTTGGATGATAGAGGAATGACTATAGATCAGGCAGGGGAAGTGGTGGTGGACAGGAGTGAATGGAGAATGCTTGTGAATAGTTGAGTGAACACGTGGTCATTTGGAGTAAGGGGTCGGGCGCAAGTTCGACTAGATAATAGTCCATCAGGCGCCTGGCCCGGGGGGACGATTAATATGAAGGGTGTGCCTGGAAGTGTGGTGGGAGGGCTTGTGGCTTT
>CM064505.1:21000385-21271792 GCA_032716605.1 Paralithodes platypus
TAATTCCCTGTGTAGCAAGTGCGTGAGGGTGGGGGACGGTGGGATTCATGTCAGTAGGTCCGCCGCGGTGGTCTGGAGCAGTCATACGCTTGCTACTCTCCTGCCACCACTTCCTCAACTGGAAGATATCACTTCCAACCAAGTGATATTGCTGAAGCAATAGGTGAGCTTAAAGCAAACTCTGCGGCTGGACCTGATCAATTTCCAGCAATCTTCCTGAAAGAGTGCGCTTCAGAGATTTCAGTCCCACTATACATGCTGTGGAATGCATCTATGAGAGAGGGAACTATACCAATGTTTTTG
Source organism: Paralithodes platypus (assembly GCA_032716605.1). NCBI lineage: Eukaryota > Metazoa > Arthropoda > Malacostraca > Decapoda > Lithodidae > Paralithodes > Paralithodes platypus. The sequence goes on from CM064505.1 coordinate 21,000,689, forward strand.
AGGACTGCAAAGATTACCCCAATCTACAAAGGAAGGCCAAGATCCCTACCCAAGAACTAAAGACCGATTGCACTGACTTCTCACATTATCAAGATATTTGAGAAAGTTATCAGTAAGCAAAGAGTATTTTTCTTAGAAAATAACAATAAGATGAACAGGGGACAACATGGCTTCAGAGGAGGGCGGTCCTGTTTGTCTCAATTGCTGGAGCACCATGACTATATTCTGCAAACACTGGAGGATGGAGCCAACCTGGATGTGGTGTACCTTGACTTCGAGAAGGCCTTTGATAAAGTCGACCATTACGTCCTCCTCCATAAGATTCGGAAACTCGGGATCAGCGGACGTGTAGGACGTTGGATAAGTGCCTTCCTCAGAGATAGAGTCAAGTCTGTAGCAGTTGGTGGCTGCGTCTACAGAATCAAACGTGACCAGTGGAGTTCCCCAAGGTTCTGTTCTTGGACCAATACTGTTCCTAATACTCTTGCCCGACATAGATGCTGAGGTTCAGATGGCTCGAGTTTCATTTTTTGCCGACGATACACGGGTGTCTGGAAGAGTGAAGAATGAGAACGAAGCAGCATCACTCCAGCAGGATCTGAATGTGCTGTACCACTGGGCGGAAAATAATAACATGTCTTTTAATAGCTGCAAATTTGACCTCATTAGATATGGATTTGATATCAAATTAAAAGAAAATACTGTGTACTCAACCTATGATGGAAACAGTATCAATTCAGTGGCCAATATTAAAGATCTAGGGGTAACAATAAGCAGTGATGCAACATTTACCAAACACATCCAAGACATAGTCCGTTCTGCTCGCAATCAAATGGGTTGGATTCTACGGACGTTTGCCACAAGGGAAGGAAAATCAATGATAATATTATATGAATCTCTAATAATGCCAATCCTCGAGTACTGCTGCCAAGTCTGGGACCCGTGGAGGGTTGGAGAACGACAAGCACTTGAAGGCATCCAATGTACATTTACAAACAAGATCTCCTCCGTGCAACATCTCGACTACTGGGGAAGACTTAAAGCACTTGAATTGTTCTCGTTAGAGCGACGGCGTGAGCGGTACATCATAATCTACGTTTGAAAAATGCTAATTGGCCATGTTCCAAACTTAAACAATGAGTCAAAAATAAGTGAGAAAATCAGCAAGAGGCGAGGCAAGCTCTGTGAATTGGGAAACTTCAATAATAGAGCCTTGGACGGAGTCGTGACTCAGAGAATGACCTCAATATCATACCGGGGCCCAACACTCTTTAACGCGCTGCCAAGATATGTGCGTGATGCAGAGTGCTCCTCAGCTGACCAGTTCAAGAGGGTGCTGGACAGGTTCCTCAAAAGTGTCCCTGACCAGCCAAAAATGCCCCACTACAACATCAGGGCACTGAGTAACAGCATTCTTGATCAGCTTGCCCTGATGAGGGCAGACGGTCATTTTATTACCGATATGTCTACCATGGACAGTCCATCTACTGGTCCCATTGCCCCTGTGTCCTCCACTGGGGTTGGGGAAGAGTGGTGGATGACTACTACTGGCGGTGGTGCATCAGCATGACCGAGGGACGACCAGACGTCCATAACTTATCACCAGGTGTGTGTGTGTGTGTGTGTGTGTGTGCGTGCAAAGAAGGAATTATTGTGGGCCGGTTAAGAATCACGCTAGCTGTGTGTGTGTGTGTGTGTGTGCGTGCAAAGAAGGAATTATGATGGGCCGGTTAAGAATCACGCTAGCTGTGTGTGTGTGTGTGTGTGCGTGCAAAGAAGGAATTATGAAGGGCCGGTTGAGAATCACGCTAGCTGTGTGTGTGTGTGTGTGCGTGCAAAGAATGAATTATGATGGGCCGGTTAAGAATCACGCTAGCTGTGTGTATGTGTGTGAGTGTTCCTCATACTCATATCCGACATTGACCAAGGTACACTCTACTCAAAAGTCTCGTCTTTTGCCGATGATACCAGAGTAATGAAAGAAACTAAAGCAATGGAAGATGTTGTCACGGACCTATAGGCTCTGACTGTACGGGTTCACTTCCACCTTTCAAACGCATCAACCAGTCTGAGATCGGGGTCGGGGCTTCAAGCAACCAAACCAACAGAGGCCCGAAACTTCGCATCCCAATATCCTTCTTACTTCTATCCCTCTCATTTTGATCGAGCAGAGTTTCGAAGTCTCACTCAATAAATATGTAATTCAAATTAAAGTTCAATGCTATCTCTGCTCATGAACACCAGGGGGTGGAAGTTTCTTTTCTGGTCACATTAAAACTACCGTAATCAATGACGGGACGGGAATAATGAGTGGGGTCAGTGTTATCTTAGACTTTCTAGGTGCAACGTTCTCGGGAATATCGCTTCCAGAGAGCGTCGTTTTAAAGCTCCAGGAACTACCCCCCTTCGGTTTGACTATGGGAGATATTGTGACTATAACTTATATTTTCATTTTTATTTTATTTTTGTTTTCATTTTGTATAAATTAAATATTTTGCATTAATATTAATTACCATTGCATTTGTTTTATTTTGTTTTATAACTTTAAATTATAATTATATAATACATAATGGTTTTGTTATATTACTTAAATTTTATTTTATTATATTAACAAAAATTGTGTATTCTTTTCTTATCCATATATATTTATACCCTAATGATTAAATGAAGTGAGGAAGATTAACCCTATATAAGATCCAGAAGACTACTTTGAAATCTGATTAAAATACGAGAACAACTCTTAAATTAAAATATCATCTTAGTAATAAATATTAAAATACGAGAACTACTCTTAAAGAGACTTTACCTTAATACAAGTACTAAATTAATAAAAGAACTTATCCATACTGAACACCCTTAAACTAAAGTTCAGTCTTTGTGTTCAACCTAAAGGTCACCCACCTAGAGTCCTTCGGGGCCAAATCTTTAACTAAGCTAGTTCCACTAGTCTCTCCAAGCTTTGGGTTGTAACATATTGGGGGCCTGTCTGGGATCTTTTCTGATTAATCTCTGCACTTCATTATATGAATTGGGTTTTCTAATGTTCATAGTAAATTCATAAATTTAATTATTTATCTTTACGTCACGATATCTTTAGCCTGAATTATTATATTACTCCTGATGCTTAAATACATTCCTTTCCCTTTAGTCGGTTTGTGCATTTTAGAGGTAATAGCTCAGGTTGGTCATAAGTTGGGGAAGTTCTGTGGTTTACGAGATAATCAGGATCACTCGTCATCTCAAATCCTCATATTCATCCATGTTCATTAACACTAGGCAGACGGTGGTGGACATTGTGTATCAATCTCTTAATCTTTCATGTGACGAAATTAGCGTTTTCGCACATCGGTCACCTATCTGAGTCACCCCTCTTTAAGTAGAATCTCTTCAGAATAGGAATGACCAGTTAAACTCGTCTTTTATAGCAAATCAAAACTATAGGAGACCATCCACGATCACCTAACATATATCTGTAACTAGAAGTAGGATCTCCTAACACACATAAATCTCATGCCTTCTTCCTTTAGTTTCGATATCAAGGGATCGTGTCTCACGAGGTTCACTAATGGTCAGGTTCTTGTCTGTCGTCCTTACTTATCAACCCTCCTGTTGTTGTCGACCATAGTTCGCTCAACAGGTGGGAGTTACTCACACTAATCATATTGATTTGGGATATTAGTGTCAACCTGACTATTAGGTAACCCGTCTCTACTAGGAATATCCCTAGTCCATATAGCATGCACTTGTTAATAGTTATCCAGGGTTAGTAATCTACCATTACCGGTAACTATAAAGCGAGTCCATATTAGTCAATATTGCCGTTCATTCCAGTCTTTATATTATACAGTATGTGAAGCTATATTAACCCCATCTTCTATACATTAGCTGTCAGTCTAGTATAAATTGAGCGATAATCTTCTCTACCTCATCTAGTCCTAATTAAAATCAAAATGGCAAAGTTTAATGCTAAACAATTTTGTCGAGAGCCCTCTATAGACAAACTTAAAGGTCAAGTGATCTCCAAGGATGATTGGAATTTTATAGCTTATTCCTTTGACATAAGCTATGAGAGTTCACACACTAAGGAAATCCTGAAAAACACAGTCATAGAAGAACTGGCAAATAGAGAAATCTTACCTGCTGAAGCTGTAGATTCACTTACTCCCATGAGTAGTTCAATGATAATGGCTGATAATGATGAAGATTCCCAGAGTACCATACGGGAAAACTCCCAGGGGAAACACTCTCCATCTCCTGAGCCGTGGTCAGAAGACAGACTAGATTTTGAAAGGGAGAAGTTTCGGCAGCAGCTTCTGGAGAAAGAGAAAGATCGGCAACTAGAACTCTTGAAACTTGAGACACAACAACGGGAGAAAGAGAAAGACAGAGAACTAGAAATTGCTAAAATTCAAAACTTGGAAGAAACAAAACGCCTCAAAGAAGAGAAATTACAGTTGCAGAAGACTGAAATGGAAGCTCAGAAGCCAAGATTCCAACTATCTAAAAACATCTCCCTAGTACCACCCTTTGACGAGAGTGACCCAGAGAAATCTTTCTCCACGTTTGAGAAAACTGCTGAACACCTTAAATGGCCAAAAGAGGAATGGCCATGGCTTCTCCAACCCAAACTCGTAGGAAGAGCTCAGAAAACTTTCAATCACCTGGAGGACGTTAATGACTATGACTTTGTAAAGAGCGCTATATTAGATGCTTATGCTATCACCGCTGATCATTACCGTAGAACTTTTCGGAACTACATCAAGCCAGAAAAACATACATTTTTGGAGTTTGCCATGGATAAACTACGGATGCTTAAAAAATGGTTAGCTGCTAAAAAAGTCACCACCTTCACAGAGTTAGTTAAATTTGTTGTTCTAGAGGAGTGGAAGCGTAGGTTACCGCCCAGTATGCTAGTATATATAGAGGAGAAGGGAGTGAATGACCTTACCAAGGCTGCTCAATTAGCTGACAGCTATGCTTTAATCCATAGGGTTGTACCAAGCTATGATAGGACAAAAAACCCAAATGTGAGATTCTCCTCAAGCTATAACCCTGTGTCTAAAGTCATGTCGCAAGCAAATGCTCCCAAAAGCCCATCTCAAAGTCAAGGAAAGTCTGAAGACTTCTGCTCATATTGTAAACAGACAGGGCATAACATCATGCAGTGTACACATCCTAAGTGTAAGACCTCTGCTGCATACAAACTCACACTTGCCACTTCTCAAAGACCTCAAAAACAAACAAAACCTTCTGGGGCACCTATAACATGTATACATACCCAGAATGCCTCTTCTGATACTTGTTCTGCCTTTAAGGTACCTGGTACTGTCTCTCTTCCAGATGACCCACAGACTTACCCAGTTACCATCTTAAGAGACACTGGATCAGCCCAAAGCTTGTTGTGTAAGACTGCCTTGCCTTCAGTTGAGAACCACTACACTGGGGGAAAAGTTACACTTAAATCTTTAAGCTCTGGTCATACTGCAGACATGGCTGATATACAGATAGGCAGTGACCTGATCCAGGGGTCAGTTAGAGTAGCCGTCTTGGATACAGATCTTCCTATTCCGGGGGTAACTTTCCTTTTAGGAAATGAATTGGCTGGACATGGGATGATTCATGACATGATAGTGAGAGACAAACCCATGTTATACAGTCCTACTGCAAAGCTAGATCAGGAGAAACCACATATTTTCCCGGTTTGCGCTGTCACCCGTTCACAAACTGCTGCAGTGTCTAATGACTCTCTCTCACCCTCAGGTCAGGATACCTTGTTCACCCAGATCATGTCTAGGGAAAACCTCATACAAGCTCAAGAGGCAGACACTTCACTTGCTAAGCTCAGGCACATTGCTGATGACAAACCCATAAATGGGAAAAACCCTAACATCTACTATCACAAAGGGGTCCTTATGCGTAGTTTTCACCCGCCTGATAGGCCTGACTCAGATACTTGGTCTATAGTACATCAGGTAATCATCCTTACCTCCATCAGATGTGCTGTAATGGGATTAGCTCATGACGGAAACTCTGGTCATTTGGGACAGATAAATACATACAGAAAGATCCTAGCTCATTTCTTTTGGCCTAACGTGAAAAAAGATGTAACCAAATTTGTAAAGTCTTGTCACACTTGCCAGATAGTAGGAAAGCCATATGAGACCATCCCTAAAGCTCTACTTGCTCCTATCCCTGTCACTACAGAGCCCTTTGAGAAAATAGTAATTGATTGTGTAGGGCCTCTTCCCAAAACTAAGAAAGGGAACCAGTATCTACTTACCGTAATGTGTGCTGCAACTAGGTATCCTGAGGCTTTCACTTTAAAAGATATCAAGGCTAAGACTATTGTGTCCCATCTGTTGCATCTTTTCACAAAAGTAGGCATTCCTAAAGAAATTCAGAGTGATCAGGGGTCAAATTTTACAAGTAACCTAATGAAAGCAGTACTGAGGGAGTTAGAGGTAGATAAGAAGATAGCCACTGCGTACAGACCTCAGACCCAGGGTTGCCTAGAACGCCATCATCAATCTCTGAAATCCATGATCAAAAAGTTTTGTTTTGAGACTGAGAAAGAGTGGGATGCCAACATGGACTGGCTTCTTTTTGCCGTTAGAGAGTGCGCTCAAGAGTCACTAGGATACTCCCCTTTTGAGTTGCTATATGGGCGTCAGATCAGAGGCCCTCTAAAGGTCTTGAAAGATTCTTGGTTTGTGGAAGTATCTGATCATCCTTCTCGCACAGATGCAGAGTACATAAATGAGTTAAAACTTCAGATGTCAAATGTAAGAGCGCTAGCACTGGCCAACCTTGAGAAGAGTCAGTCAAGAATGAAAACCCACTACGATCGCAAGTCTGAAAGTAGAACATTTAGTCCTGGAGACAAAGTCCTTCTCTTCCTGCCCATTCCTGGTAGTCCATTAAAAAGCAAATTTTGTGGCCCATATGTAGTCTCTCAGAAACTTTCCAAGCTAAACTATGTTGTTCGCACTCCTGATCGAAGGAAGGATCAAAGGTTTGTTCACTTAAACCAGATGAAGGCATACATAGAAAGGCCGCTTGAGGAGAATACCCCAATACTAGCTGTAAATACTGTACCACATTCTGTACCAGACTCGTGGGAATTGCAAAAGGTAGGAGACTCTGATGTGATTGAGTTTGGTGATCTTCCTTCACCTTGTGGAAGCCCAAAGAACAGCGAACTATTATGTACCTTAGATCAATATTTGTCGGACATGTCGCCATCACGTAGAGATGATCTTAGGAAATTGCTTGTAAGTTACCCTTCAGTCACATTGGATGTCCCTGGCTTTTGCAAGGACCATCATCACGATGTTATCTTGACCTCACCAGAAGTAAGACCTATCAAACAATCACCATACAGACTAAACCCTCAGAAGCAAGAGATCATGAGAAAGGAAATTGACTTTATGTTGGAGAAGTCCTTAGTGGAACCAAGTCATTCCCCTTGGGCGTCACCCTCTTTATTAGTCCCAAAACCAGACGGTAGTAGTAGGCTGTGTACTGATTACAGGAAAGTAAATGCAGTGACAGTCCCTGATGGATATCCACTACCTAGAATTGATGACCTAATAGATAAAGTAGGGGCTGCTAAGGTAGTATCAACCATAGACTTGCAGAAGGGGTATTACCAAATTGGGATGACCGATAGAGCTAAAATAATCTCGGCTTTCACCACTCCTTTTGGGCTCTTCCAATATAGAGTCATGCCTTTTGGCATGATGAATGCTCCTGCCACATTTAAAAGGGTCATGTCATATACTATTCAGGATTTAGAAGGTGTAGACACTTACTTAGATGACATCATGATTATTTCAGATACTTGGGAGGATCATCTTTCCAGACTGGACGGTCTGATGGAGCGCTTGGCTGCTGCTGGATTCACCATCAACCTAGCCAAGTCCTGCTTTGGACGTGGATCAGTGACCTACCTTGGCCATGTGGTGGGTCAGGGTACTGCACGTCCCAAGGAAGCTAACGTGGAGACCATCACCGCCTTTCCCCAGCCAACTGACCGCAAATCCATCATGGGGTTTTTGGGGATGTGCGGATTCTACCGCAGATTCTGTCCGAACTTTGCAGCCATAACAGCGCCCCTCTCAGATCTTACAAGCCCAAAAATTAAGTTTGTGTGGACTCCCACCTGTACTGCTGCCTTTGACCAACTGAAGTGCCTCCTTTCATCCTACCCGGTACTTCATGCTCCTGATTCCGCATTGCCTTACCATCTTCAGGTTGATGCGAGTGATAGAGGAGTCGGGGCAGTACTTCTGCAACCAGATAAGACAACTGGCGTCCTACATCCTGTCTCGTACTTCTCCACCAAACTGAAGAGACACCAGAGGAGTTATTCCACAGTGGAGAAGGAGTGCTTGGCGATGGTATCAGCGGTGCAGAAGTTCGAATGTTATCTCCCTCAGCACTATCCACCAATCATCATCTATACTGACCACAACCCTCTTACTTTTCTGCACAAGATGAAGAACAACAACCAACGACTTCTCCGGTGGGCTCTGCAGTTACAGGAGTACCATCTCATTGTTCGCCATATTCGTGGGGTAGACAATCGGATTGCAGACGCCTTGTCAAGAGATCTTCCACCTACAACGGAGCCTACTCCTCCTCTCGCTACCTAGTCCTCTTCGCTCCCCTTCGAGGACTTTAAGGGGGGAGGTGTCACGGACCTATAGGCTCTGACTGTACGGGTTCACTTCCACCCTTCAAACGCATCAACCAGTCTGAGATCGGGATCGGGGCTTCAAGCAACCAAACCAACAGAGGCCCGAAACTTCGCATCCCAATATCCTTCTTACTTCTATCCCTCTCATTTTGATCGAGCAGAGTTTCGAAGTCTCCCTCAATAAATATGTAATTCAAATTAAAGTTCAATGCTATCTCTGCTCATGAACACCAGGGGGTGGAAGTTTCTTTTATGGTCACATTAAAACTACCGTAGTCAATGACAGGGCGGGAATAATGAGTGGGGTCAGTGTTATCTTAGACTTTCTAGGTGCAACGTTCTCGGGAATATCGCTTCCAGAGAGCGTCGTTTTAAAGCTCCAGGAACTACCCCCCTTCGGTTTGACTACGGGAGATATCGTGACTATAACTTATATTTTCATTTTTATTTTATTTTTGTTTTCATTTTGTATAAATTAATATTTTGCATTAGTATTAATTACCATTGTATTTGTTTTATTTTGTTTTATAACTTTAAATTTTAATTATATAATACATAATGGTTTTGTTATATTACTTAAATTTGATTTTATTATATTAAAAAAAAATGTGTATTCTTTTCTTATCCATATATATTTATACCCTAATGATTAAATGAAGTGAGGAAGATTAACCCTATATAAGATCCAGAAGACTACTTTGAAATCTGATTAAAATACGAGAACAACTCTTAAATTAAAATATCATCTTAGTAATAAATATTAAAATACGAGAACTACTCTTAAAGAGACTTTACCTTAATACAAGTACTAAATTAATAAAAGTACTTATCCATACTGAACACCCTTAAACTAAAGTTCAGTCTTTGTGTTCAACCTAAAGGTCACCCTCTAGACTCCTTTGGGGCCAAATCTTTAACTAAGCTAGTTCCACTAGTCTCTCCAAACTTTGGGTTGTAACAATGTGGACAAATTAAAATCTGACCTTACCAAGCTATTTACATGGGCCGAAACAAATAATATGTCTTTCAATAATAACAAATTTGAACTGGTTAGATATGGTACAAACAAAATAGAAGAAGTCCACTATTCGGCACATGATGGCCAAAGAATAAAGTGCAACAACAAAGTGCTAGACCTAGGGGTAACAATCAGTGATGATGCCACCTTCACTACCCATATCCTAACAGTAGTACAAAAGACACGAGCCCAGGTTGGCTGGGTATTGCGTACCTTCAGAACTCGTGAAAGCGAACCTATGTTAACCCTGTATAAGGCCTTGGTAATACCACTCTTGGAATATTGTTGCCAGTTATGGAATCCCTGGAAGTCATGAGAGAAACAAGCATTGGAAGGCATCCAGCGCTCCTTCACTAGTAAAATAGTGTCTGTGAAGGAGGAAGACTACTGGGAAAGACTTAAGTCTCTAAACTTGTACTCTCTAGAACGACGCCGAGAAAGATACTTGATCATTTATACCTGGAAAATTCTCAACAACTTAGCCCCAAACCTGCTGGGAGAGGAAGAAAAGGAGTTGATAGAGATAAAAGAAAACCAACGACTGGGCCGTATGTGTATTATCAGGTCAATTAACTCAAGAGCACTGACAAGAGTTAAGACACTTAAAGAAAATGCCTTCGCTACACGGGGTCCGAAGCTCTGCAATGCACTGCCAACAGAAATAAGAAACCAAAACGACCCAACTGTTGAAAAATTAAAAAAGGACTTGGATTATTACCTGTCATCACTGCCAGACCAACCAATCCTACCTCACTACTACCTCCGTGCTGCCAGCAACAGCATTCTTGACCAGCTGGCACAGAGGAGGGAAGATGGGATGTACAGTGGCGGCGCCACAACGGCGTGGACCACGGGGCGCTAACTGACAGCCTTCAATTACAACCACAGGAACCACAGGTGTGTGCAAAGAAGGAATTATAATGGGCCGGTTAAGAATCACGCTAGCTGTGTGTGTGTGTGTAAGTGTGTGTGTGTGTGTGTAAGTGTGTGTGTGTAAGTGTGTGTAAGTGTGTGTGTGAGGGACATAGAGAGAGAGAGAGGCTGTGTGTGTGAGAGAGAGATAGAGAGAGAGAGTGTGTGTGTGTATGTGTGTGTGATAATTGAGATGACGGGCCCAAAACCAACAATACACCGAGTGGCCAGCATAACCACACAGGCGACATCAAAACCCCAAGACAGACAACGAGGACATTTACCTGAGTTCCCCCTCCGAGTACACCGGAATCTACCTGAGTTGGCCATGCCCAGCCGTCCACCCCACAGTTCTCTCTCACGCCAGCAGCCCTCCAAGAGAATGGAGTGCCCTCTCAGCCAGTCACAAGCCGTGTTCCTCAGCCAACCACAACCGCCCTGGGACCACCAATTAGAACCCTCCTTTTACGTAGCCTCCACCAGAAGTGACGCTCCCTGTATTATTCCGCCAGATTTGGAGTATGATGAACACTCCTTTATGCAATCTACTCACCAGCGCCCCGAATATTACAGGGACAAATGGACCTGATAGTGCCTGACAACTCCATGCTCCCGAGGATACAGACACAATCCTCTATAGATATGTACTAAGATAATTTGAAGACCTGCAAGACAGTTGCTGCATTATAAGCCTTAAGTGTTTTATATTTTTCACAGCAACCCTGGACCTTCCAGTTGCCCCAATGAATATTGTATTATTACCTTGGGACCAGGCCCATATTATAATACCTGAGTTCCAAGGCTAGAATGTATATGTACCTCACAACAACCCCTTTTCCTCTCTTCTCAATACCCCTTTACCCCCCCCCGAGTTCATTGACACCTGAATCAAGAATAAATTAGCATAGGACCTCAGAAAAACCTGAGGAAAGTATGCAAACCATCACCTACTGACTAGTCTTACCCCTTCAGGTCCAGGCTTTTTGGGAAAGTGGTTTGGTCTGCCCCAGCCTCCACCCCCTGCCCCTCGAGAGTGCCTCCTGATGTAGCACCTACCGGATTACTGAAGGGCTTCCCGTCTGCTGCCTAGCGCCCTGAACCGAGGACCTTTGCTCGAGCTACGTACATAGGCCTGGACCTAGGACCCCTGCTCAAATTAAGTAAACAGGCCTGGACCTAGGACCCCTGTTCGAATTACGTAAACAGGCCTAAACCCAGGACCCCTGCTCGAGGAGGTAACCAGCCGTGCAAGATTGGCTACTACCCTCTACGCCGGCCAGACCAGCACTCTCGTCCCCCTGCCCTCCCAAATACTTAAGTGTTTCTGTGTCTCTCTGTGTTGGTTATTGTTGTGAGCTATTGATTATGTATATATGTGAACCGTGTTGTGCCCTGATTAAATTGTGATCTGTGCCCTAGATCACGTACTTGCGTAATAAGCTTCATCCTTCTGAACCTGTGTAATTCTGTGTTAATTTTACCTTAAATCCTTGATCCTTGCTCAAGACTAAATTATTAATTCATAACTCACGCATACGTTACATATAAGTATTACTAACATATATTCAGGCCCCCACGCTCGCAGATTTACTGACTACGTGTATGTTGATTTATTATTTGTGAGTTGAAGCCCCAGTATATTCCGTGATCAATCCATTTATATAATCACTCTTTACCTAGAACCTACGCCCAATTTTCCAACGAGTGCATAGTGTAATTCCTTTAACCTTTTCTTAAGTAATCGCATATGATATATATCTTATAGACGTGCTTTTATGTTCTTGTAAATCACGATGTTGTGATATTTCGAATACCGTGTTTAGGAATTCTTTCCTCTGTGTTTCGTCTCACTTTCATCCACCATACACTAATTGTGCCTGTGTATTTTATTCACCTCGTTCTGCTAACCCGTTCAGATTCGAGTCTGATACTGCTTGTTTTGAGCATGAATGAGTAGGACTTCGTCGCCTACGTCCATGTACTAATTGTGCCTGTACATATTATGCACCTCGCTCTGCTAACTCGTTCAGAACGAGTCTGATATTGCTTTAAATATCAATGAGCTAAACTTCGCCATTAGCGCCAATCAAATCATTATGTACGATCTTTCGATCGATATCTGTTAACCCGTTCAGATCTAACCCATTAAGATTAATTTATAGTGTTCAGTCAAGTCTGAGTCTATTGGAACTCAGTTAGTTATTTTGTTGATCTCCGTGTGTTGTCTTAGTTGCGAAGATTGAAGAGTACATCTTGAAGTAATTAATACCAACCTGTAGACAAATTAAACTACATTTTCACTCTTATTAAATTCACGTTATTACCAATTAATTGCTTGACCTAAGAAAATTATAGAAACACGAATTCCTAAGTACAGTTCGTTATCGTAGCATATGTTCAAGTAATATAATTCTGTCATCAGATATAAATTCCCTTTTGAGCTATTTTGATACTGCTCATTAATTGTAAATAATAATCTCAGTCCTTTTCTGTAATTTAAATTAACATCGCATTCCGCCTTAGAACATAGTTGCATTAACTAGAAAAAATATTTATCACTAGAACAGTCCAACTAGTGACCTGACCTAAAGGCAAGTTCAAGCGGTCACCATTAAGACTCCACCTGAGCCGTACGTGTGACTCCCCCAAACCTTGTGACAACATCTTTATAACCTCAACTCTCTACATTGTAACTCTAGGATCATTACCTAGAGTATTGAAGTCTCTTTGGATCACGGAAGATACGGGACTCTCATTTATTATTGCATTGAAGGTTAATGATTATTCATGTAAATTATGCCCTTATGTATACTTTCCACATTATCTGATTTAATACTAGACTCTCACTTTTGAGTTATTTTAGTATTAGTAACTTGTTCTGAGGTAAGAACAATACCTTTGCATTATTATTATCTAGGATCCCAACTGATGATCCTCATTATTATTTCCATCCTATGTTTATGCAATAAAACCTTCATATATGTTCTTCCTTGTGTTGTTATTGAGTGCTACAATGAACTATTGAATACTATTTTTACTGCATATAGAACCTGCTCGGTACGTTCCTGTCAAGCATATTTAAGTCCATCAAACCATATTTGGATTGTTTTACGGACTGTATCAAGGGAACAAACTTATCAGAACCCAGCACAACACTGGTAGCCAGCGGTGTTTTGATACGGCGTACCAGTACGGATATTCTAACATTTTCAAAAAAAAAAAAATCTCGGTATTCAATTGACAATATCCTACTCTCATCATGGCAGCAGCACTCAGGTTCGAAATCCCGGTCTTTAAAACCAAGGAGCATGACATCTATACTTACCAGGAAATAGCCAAACCTATCCTAGACATGATGTTTTGGGAAGATGACGCTTCCAAGATACACACAATTGTACTTAAACTGGAAAAGTATGCATCAAAGGTATCAGGATACGTGCGTGATAATATTCCAGGGTTGACATGGGCCCAATTTGAAGTTTATGTCAGATCAGCTGTTAACCCCATATTAGGTCAGACGATTGCTGACAAAAAGTTTCATGCAGTCACATATACTGGCGATCTAGGTGGGACCATCGACAAGCTACAACAACTGGCAATGAACGCTTTCCATGAAGAAGGATCCTCCCTGACCCGGTGGCCAGACATTTCTCCATCATAGACCCCACTAACTATGATGCAAACCTGCTCACAATTAAGAGGATCATGTCAATGCATACCCCACAACAGCCAAGTCAACCCAGCACCACCAACAAGATAGCCGCAGTGATTAGCAAAATCACTACTCACCCTACTCCTAGCCCTCTCATTAACAGAGGCCCTGCAGTTTCCAGACCCTCAGACAGAATTGAAGAATGGGCACGGATACACCCTGCAGACTGGAAGCCTTGCAACTCCACATGCTTGCTTTGGTCAATCAAGAGGTCTTTTGGGGAACTCACAAGGAAAAGGAACCGAGCTCCAAGTTGGTGGGCCCAAATACCGTGGGTCAAGCCACGACCAGTGTCCACTATCCCGGAAGATAGCATGGCGGGCATAGAGGAAGAAGACATGGAAGGCGCCCCAGAGATTTCAACGCATCAGCCGGAGCCAATCCAAACAGAAAACTTGGATTTTTAGTTCGCCCCTCCACAAAATCGTCGCGACCATGGCGGGGGCTCATGACAATACCACCCCAAGGAGGACTTCCGGTGTATCACAAACTCACTCTGAATGGGGTGAAAGTGCGGCTCTTAATTGATACGGGGGCTTCCCGTTCCTGTCTTTTCCTTCCCTTTTTTCCGGAAACATACCAACATTTTCGGAGACATTGTACCCTCCCACATAATCTTAATCAGTGCCAACGAACAGGTTATTCTCAACCGGGGTCAAACTCGTCCATTGCACGTCCAACCCCCCCTCCCCCATCAAGGGGTGCAACACTCGTTTGTAGTGTACCCCAGTGAAGCCAAATATGACGGCTACTTAGGGCTAGATTTACTAGCAGCCCTTCACGCCTCCATAGATTGTTGGCGCAGGACTTTGTCTTACGACTATCAGTCCGAAAACAAAAACAACAACAAACCTCAAAACCTCCTAACGTCAAACAACCTAAATCTGTCCTCCCAACCTCCAACCCTCCAGGCGACACCAAAGCAGTGCCACCTAAATCCCTTCCAACCACCCCTACCAATGATGTCACTGCCTCTAAAGCCCTAGCCAATCACATTGAAATCTTCCCTAATTCTGAATCCTCCCCATCATCCAAACACCCCTCTCCACCTAACCTTTGCTTAAATGACCCTTCCCAACCCACACTCAATCCTGAACCTCATTCCTGCCCTACCCCGATCCTTTCTCCTGCCATAATCTCTAAATCAACAACCATTCCACCTCATCATGAAAAATCGATTCCTTTGGCCTCCAGATTACAGGGGCCTGCCCTTCTGACCCACAGATCCACCAGATTCTGTGTCGATTATCGCCAGCTAAACGATGTCACCATTAAAGATGCTACTCCCCTTCCTAGGATCGACGACTCTCTCGACTCTCTACTAGGAGCCAAATGGTTCACTACCCTAGACCTGCAAGCTGGTTATTGGCAAGTGCCTGTCCTACCAGAACATCAACAAAAAACAGCATTCTCCACTAGCCAAGGAAACTATATGAGTTCACTGTACTTCCGTTTGGGCTCTGCAACGGACCAGCCACCTTTTCCAGACTAATGGAGTCAGTGTTGCAAGGTTTAACCTGGGAAACATTTTTGGCTTACCTCAACGACATCATCGTGTTCAGCACTACCTGGGCAGAACATCTCCAACGCCTTAAACAAGTATTCCAGAGGATTAGAGATGCCAACCTGAAACTTAAACCATCCAAATGCACCCTGGCCCAACAACAAGTGAACTGTTTGGGTCACATAGTGTCAGAAGATGGTATCGCCCCAGATCCAGCAAAACTAGAAGCCATCAGTAAAATTACCCCCCCCCCCACTAACGTAAAAGGTGTACGTGCTTTCCTCGGCCTTGCCTCTTACTATAGAAGATTCGTAAAGAACTTTGCAACCATTGCTAAACCTCTGCACGATCTAACCAAGAAAGAAGAACCTTTTCGATGGACAGAGGCTAGACTGCAAGCTTTTCAGACTCTCAAAACCAAATTAGTTGCCTCCCCTGTTGTATCCTTCCCTGACTATACCCAGCCTTTCCGACTCTACACTGACGTATCCCAATTCGGAATAGGCGCAGTTCTCTGCCAAACCCGTGATGGGAAAGAGAACATAATTGCTTGTGCTGGAGTGGCTCACTCCTTGAACCCTGCAGAAGTCAATTACCCAGTCACCAAGAAAGAATGTTTAGGCATAATTTGGGCCTTACATTTTAAAGCATACCTGGCCGGAGTAAAAGTAACAGTCATAACAGATCATCATGCATTGCAATGGCTAAGAAAATCAGATACCAAGAACGCCTTAACTGTTCGTTGGAGAGAATCCCTGGAAGAGTATGACATAGATATAGTCTATCGACCAGGGAAATTGCATACAAATGCGGATGCTCTTTCTCGCCTCCCCCTGCAACATCAACATGCCAAAGAGGAGGAAGACCCCCCTCACACCATCCACCATCAAAGCCAAGTAGAAAACAGCCAACAAGAATTATTAAGCAACTATCAACGACAACAAAAGCCCGACTGGATCCCTAGAATTTTGTTTAACCAACTATCCAGACGTGGGGATAACTTATTCACTCTAGAAGGGAAAATTGT
Organism: Paralithodes platypus; assembly: GCA_032716605.1. Taxonomy (NCBI): domain Eukaryota; kingdom Metazoa; phylum Arthropoda; class Malacostraca; order Decapoda; family Lithodidae; genus Paralithodes; species Paralithodes platypus. The sequence continues at coordinate 21,017,560 of CM064505.1, forward strand.
GATCACCCCCCAAAACGCATTCCCAACTATGCAATCAGTACACATGGATAATGGCATCCATTTAGCTCAAAAACGCCTCATCGCCACATTTCAACAAGTATACTGGACACCATCTCCTTACCTAACCGCCAAAAAGATAACAGAAGCCTGCAGAGCATGTGCCTTAGGAAAAGACAGAACCAGGACACCTGGCCCCACAGGAAAATTAGTTGCATCTAAACCATGGCAACTCCTTGCAGTCGACGTCATGGGACCCCTCGAAAATAGCCATGGACACAAATACATCATCACCTTCGTCGACACCTACTCCAAGTATGTAATAGCCTGCCCAGCCAAAGAACACTCCGCTTTTGCAGTTGCAGAAGCACTAATCCAACACGTGTTTCCCTACTTCGGATTGCCAGAAGCCATTCACTCCGACAATGCCCCAGAATTTACCAGTCATGTGTGGTCACAACTATCACTGATGTGTGGTTTCAAAATCAGTCACTCTTCTCCCTACTGGACCCAAGGGAACTCCATCTGCGAAAGGAGCCATAAAACCATTGCAAATCAGATCCGAACCCGGCTGCAACAAATGGACTCTAAAGACTGGTCCAGCCAAGTAAGGATTGTGCAATGGGGCATCAACACCTGCCCAAGAGAAGATGGAATTACCCCCCATGAACGAGTTATGGGAGTAACCCCCCTTCTCCTCCCATTACATCATCTGGCTGTACAGTATGAACCATCATCTAATTTCGACCAAAATCTACTACACCTAAAGAACCGACTTCGTCAAATAAGATATGTGCAAGACCTTCAACCTGATGAGACCCCCAGAGCTAGCCCACATCACATTGGTGACCTCGTCATGATTGCACACCTGCCAATCCCCTCCAAAATGAAACCTAGATTCAAGGGCCCCTTTGAAATCTTATCTGTGCCCAACTGTTATCAGATTACCATTAATTATTTTGGGGAACCACGCACGTATCGTAACAGGCATGTACGTAGATTTCAGCCTATCTATGACAATGATGTAATGCTCGCTAATCCAGATCAACATGACAGGTTACCCAATGACAATAATCCCAACTTAGAATCCACAGAGTCCACCCTTCCTGAGCTGCTTCCTCCTTCTTCTCCCTCTCGTCAATTCAAACATCCTTCTGATCTAACCAAATCACGTAAGCCTAACCCACCCACCCCTAGCCCTGTGCAACATACTCCAGTTTCTACACCTGCCCCCCCTATCCCCACCCGCACTGTCTCTGCCCCACCAATACTCTCTACTAAGACCACTATCCCTGCTCCCACTGCACCTTCTCACTCCTCAACTGCCCAGCCATCACCTTCTATAACCCTACCTTCATTCTCTCAATCATCAGGTACTCAACCAACCACTCCTATCACCATCAATCTACCTTCTACTTCTAGACCCCAAGCTAGTCCTTCCCCTCCTAGTAACACACCTCAACCCTCCACTTCTCAATTCCATGCTACTCCTTCCACTCCTCCTGTAATATCTCCTCAAATTACTTTACCTACCCCTCTTATCCCTGTCATAACTAAACCAACTTATGCCTCCAAACTAAAAACTACTAAACCTCCTGCTCCAACTAAAGTACACACCACTTCTACAACAACTTCACCTCCTCTCAACACTAGCACTCAATCCTCTCCTTTGATCAGACCGACCCCACAAAAAGTAAATCGGACTCCTCTCTCTCACAGCTCAGCTTCTTCCCCCTCCCCTCAGTCTCGTGTAGATCAACCTGTTTTAATATCAACTAAATCCTCAGTATGTACGAGATCTGGCCGACGTGTGACACCACCTCAACGATGGGCCCCCACTTTCAAACCCACCCACACTAAAGGTCCCCGCCCAACCAAAACCCCTACAGTTAGTGCGACCAGGCCCAACCAGCAACGCACTAACAACAAGGCTGTCACTACACCTTCAACCTCCACCACTACCAGACCACCCAACACGACTCCCCCTACCAGTACTCCTGCAGCCACGGCAACACAACCTTCAACCCCTCCTCCACGAACCCAAGAGGCCAGCATGAAAATTATAAGAGTGGTTTCGCTACAAAACAAAACACCAGTCCCCATATCCACTACGGCAACTCTGCTGCAACTCGCCAGGGAATCCAAGAAAAACTGGCAAGTCAAAGTGACAATGGACCCCAACAAACCTACTGATGTCCCCTCTGCAGAATGGTTCCTCATCCTAAAATATGCCTCAACCCTCACCACATCCCCTACATCCAAGACCTACCAAATTAGATCGCAAGGTCGCAACTTTTTTTATAACGAAGGTGGTGAGATGACGGGCCCAAAACCAACGATACAACGAGTGGCCAGCATAACCACACAGGCGACCTCAAAACCCCAAGACAGACAACGAGGACATTTACCTGAGTTCCCCCTCCGAGTACACCGGAATCTACCTGAGTTGGCCATGCCCAGCCGTCCACCCCACAGTTCTCTCTCACGCCAGCAGCCCTCCAAGAGAATGGAGTGCCCTCTCAGCCAGTCACAAGCCGTGTTCCTCAGCCAACCACAACCGCCCTGGGACCACCAATTAGAACCCTCCTTTTACGTAGCCTCCACCAGAAGTGACGCTCCCTGTATTATTCCGCCAGATTTGGAGTATGATGAACACTCCTTTATGCAATCTACTCACCAGCACCCCGAATATTACAGGGACAAATGGACCTGATAGTGATTGACAACTCCATGCTCCCGAGGATACAGACACAATCCTTTATATATATGTACTAAGATAATTTGAAGACCTGCAAGACAGTTGCTGCATTATAAGCCTTAAGTGTTTTATATTTTTCACAGCAACCCTGGACCTTCCAGGTTCCCATTGAATATTGTAATATTACCTTGGGACCAGGCCCATATTTTAATACCTGAGTTCCAAGGCTAGAATGTATATGTACCTCACAACAACCCCTTTTCCTCTCTTCTCAATACCCCTTTCCCCCCCCCCCCCCCCCCCGAGTTCATTGACACCTGAATCAAGAATAAATTAGCATAGGACCTCAAAAAAACCTGAAGAAAGTATGCAAACCATCACCTACTGACTAGTCTTACCCCTTCAGGTCCAGGCTTTTTGGGAAAGTGGTTTGGTCTGCCCCAGCCTCCACCCCCTGCCCCTCGAGAGTGCCTCCTGACGTAGCACCTACCGGATTACTGAAAGGCTACCCATCTGCTGCCTAGTGCACTGAACCGAGGACCTCTGCTCGAGCTACGTACATAGGCCTGGACCTAGGACCCCTGCTCAAATTACGTAAACAGGCCTGGACCTAGGACCCCTGTTCGAATTACGTAAACAGGCCTAAAACCAGGATCCCTGCTCGAGGAGGTAACCAGCCGTGCAAGATTGGCTACTACCCTCTACGCCGGCCAGACCAGCACTCTCGTCCCCCTGCCCTCCCAAATACTTAAGTGTTTCTGTGTCTCTCTGTGTTGGTTATTGTTGTGAGCTATTGATTATGTAAATATGTGAACCGTGTTGTGTCCTGATTAAATTGTGATCTGTGCCCTAGATCACGTACTTGCGTAATAAGCTTCATCCTTCTTATTACTTCTTATCCACTAGGTCAGAGTGGGGAGCAGTCAAAAGTGGTGTCCCCCAGGGATCGGCATTAGGTCCCCTGTTGTTTCTTATATACATAAATGACCTAGATTTAGGTATAACTAGTAGGATAAGTAAATTCGCAGACGATACTAAAATGGGGAGATCAATTGATTCAGATAGCGATATAGAGTGCCTCCAAAGGGATCTAGATACCTTACATGAATGGTCAGTAAATTGGCAGATGAAGTTTAACATTGACAAATGCAAGGTATTAAAGATAGGGAAGATGCAAACAAATGTTAAATATAAACTAGCTAATTTAGAATTAGAAAATTCAGACTGCGAGAAAGATCTAGGTGTGTTTGTTAGCAATGATTTGAAGCCTAGAAAAAAGTGTATAGGCGTTCGTAATAAGGCAAACAGGATTCTCGGGTTCATCTCTAGGAGTGTGAGTAACAGAACTGCTGATGTTATCTTAAAACTTTACTTGTCATTAGTGAGACCCCATATGGATTATGCTGTCCAATTTTGGTGTCCTTATTACAGAATGGACATAGATTAATTGGAGAGAGTACAGCGTAGAATGACAAAAATGATCCATAATATTAGAAATCTTCCGTATGAAGAAAGGTTGAAGAAATTAGGTTTACATTCGTTAGAGAGACGCAGAGTTAGAGGGGATATGATAGAGGTGTTCAAGTGGGTTAGTGGGATTAACAAAGGGGACATGACAAATGTACTAAAGCTCAGTGATAGCGAAAGAACTCGTACCAATGGTTTCAAATTAGATAAATTTCGTTTCAGAAAAGATATAGGCAAATATTGGTTTGGTAACAGAGTTGTAGATGGGTGGAATGGACTACCAAGTGCTATAGTGGGATCTAAAACTGTAGGGAGCTTTAAGATAAAATTGGATAAGCATATGGACGAGAAGGGTTGGGTGTGAAGGGGGATCAGCCGGGTTGGGCCAATCAGCGCTCTGCAGACCCCCATAATCCTGCGTTAATCTCTAACCGTTTTGGTAAGATGATCCTCAGGGTATTGGAGTGTTGAGCCTATAATTGGGCTTTGTAATTGATTTGGGGTTGTGTGGGACAGGGATCTGCCTTGCTTAGGCCAATCGGCTTTCTGCAGACTCCCATTTTCTTATGTTCTTCTTATGTTCTTATGTTCTTCTGAACCTGTGTAATTCTGTGTTAATTTTACCTTAAATCCTTGATCCTTGTACAAGACTAAATTATTAATTCATAACTCACGCATACATTACACATCAGTATTACTAACATATATTCAGGCCCCCACGCTCGCAGATTTACTGACTACGTGTATGTTGACTTATTATTTGTGAGTTGAAGCCCCAGTATATTCCGTGATCAATCCATTTATATAATCACTCTTTACCTAGAACCTACGCCCAATTTTCCAACGAGTGCATAGTGTAATTCCTTTAACCTTTTCTTAAGTAATCGCATATGATATATATCTTATAGACGTGCTTTTATGTTCTTGTAAATCTCGATGTTGTGATATTTCGAATACCGTGTTTAGGGATTCTTTCCTCTGTGTTTCGTCTCACTTTCATCCACCATACACTAATTGTGCCTGTGTATTTTATTCACCTCGTTCTGCTAACCCGTTCAGACTCGAGTCTGATACTGCTTGTTTTGAGTATCAATGAGTAGGACTTCGTCGCCTACGTCCATGTACTAATTGTGCCTGTACATTTTATGCACCTCGCTCTGCTAACTCGTTCAGAACGAGTCTGATATTGCTTTAAATATCAATGAGCTAAACTTCGCCATTAGCGCCAATCAAATCATTACGTACAATCTTTCGATCGATATCTGTTAACCCATTCAGATCCAACCCATTAAGATTAATTTATAGTGTTCAGTCAAGTCTGAGTCTATTGGAACCCAGTTAGTTATTTTGTTTATCTCCGTGTGTTGTCTTAGTTGCGAAGATTGAAGAGTACATCTTGAAGTAATTAATACCAACCTGTAGACAAATTATACTACATTTTCACTCTTATTAAATTCGTGTTATTACCTGGCTTGACCTAAGAAAATTATAGAAACACGAATTCCTAAGTACAGTTCGTTATCGTAGCATATGTTCAAGTAATATAATTCTGTCATAAGATATAAATTCCCTTTTGAGCTATTTTGATACTTCTCATTAATTATAAATAATAATCTCAGTCCTTTCCTGTAATTTAAATTAACATCGCATTCCGCCTAAGACTATAGTTGCACTAACTAAAAAAAGTATTTATCACTAGAACAGTCCAACTAGTGACCTGACCTAAAGGCAAGTTCACACGGTCACCATTAAGACTCCACCTGAGCCGTACGTGTGACTCCCCCAAACCTTGTGACAACATCTTTATAACCTCAACTCTCTACATTGTAACTCTAGGATCATTACCTAGAGTATTGAAGTCTCTTTGGATCACGGAAGATACGGGACTCTCATTTATTATTGCATTGAAGGTTAATGATTATTCATGTAAATTATGCCCTTATGTATACTTTCCACATTATCTGATTTAATACTAGACTCTCACTTTTGAGTTATTTTAGTATTAGTAACTTGTTCTGAGGTAAGAACAATACCTTTGCATTATTATTATCTAGGATCCCAACTGATGATCCTCATTATTATTTCCATCCTATGTTTATGCAATAAAACCTTCATATATGTTCTTCCTTGTGTTGTTATTGAGTACTACAATGAACTATTGAATACTATTTTTACTGCATATAGAACCTGCTCGGTACATTCCTGTCAAGCATATTTAAGTCCATCAAACCATATGTGGATTGTTTTACGGACTGTATCAAGGGAACAAACTTATCAGAACCCGGCACAACAATAATATATACGTCCCTTTCCTTCCATTGTGCCAAAATATACACAGGATCATCGCATAATAATAATAAACCCCATAAAGGGATTTAAGAGTGTAATAATCCTTTACATTTAATGAGGTAGTGCTTTGTGTGTGGTCTATATATTTATGTATTCATATATTTTTCAATGTCCTCGCTAGACCTCCATCAAGCTTATAAGAAGAACAAAAAATCGACCCCCTCTCAAGATGAATTTGTAAATTTTTCGGTAGAAAAATGTCCCAGCCCAAGGCCGGTTCCTTCTAAAATTAGAGGCTCGCTTTCGCTCGCTATGAAAAAATCGACACCTAAAGTGCACGAAAGGTCTTAATATTGACAACAAAAATGAGGCGAAAGATCTCAAAACCACCAAACTAACGGAACGAGCGTCTTAAAACCTCAACACTAATATGCTAAACATGAGGGAGATGGGGGTCCAGAAAAAGCGAGTAGAACCCCCTTAAGGAAGGATAAAGCCAAATAATTCACTTCAATAAACCCTTTCAATCAGGTCAATCCAATTTTCACTTTTATTCAGTCTTTTATTTACCTCCAGATACTTTTGATCAACATATATATATATATATATATATATATATATATATATATACTGTATATATATATTTATATATATATATATATATAATATTCTATTGTTACCAGCATTTATATTTGGTTTAGTTTGTTCCATAGACCTCTATTAATCTTTACATAAAATAAAATACATAATAATAAAACAAACACAAACACACATCCGAAAGATACACATTCGAGATAAATGTGTAAATTTTTCGGTAGAAAAATGTCCCGACCGAAGGCCGATTCCTCCTACATGACAAGCTCCCTATCGCTCTCCAGGAAAAAATCGACGCCTATTGGTACAAAAGGTCTTAATATTGACAAATAATTGGGCGAAACTCTTAAAATGTGAAAACTAATGGGGCTAAGCATGAAGGAGAAGGGGGTTCAGAACAAAAACACTACTTCCCCTTGAGGCATAATAATCGACGAGTCAAGAAGGACCTACCCACCTACCCTGCCTATTGACCACTTGCGAGTTTCAGGCTATAAGGAAGTTGGAGCCGTTAGCAACGATATTAAATGGAAATGCAATGGTAATGTAGGTTTCAGGTGGATAACAATTATGTTGAATTGGGTTTTTATAGTTTTATCAATGTATTACAACCGTATTTTTGCTGGTAATTCTGCTAAATATATATGTCTACAGCTCCAACTTCCTTATAGAACGATATTCGCAAATAGTCAATTGACCATTTGCGAGTTTCAGGCTATAAGGAAGTTGGAGCCGTAAATATTGATATAAAATACATATACAATAATAATGTAGGTTTCAGATGAACAAAAGGTATGTTGAATTGGGTTTTATGTATTTATATATGTGCTATGACCATGTTTTATCTGGTAAGTATGCTAAATATCAATGTATTTATATATGTGCTATGACCATGTTTTATCTGGTAAGTATGCTAAATATCAATGTATTTATATATGTACTATGACCATGTTTTATCTGGTAAGTATGCTAAATATCAATGTATTTATATATGTACTATGACCATGTTTTATCTGGTAAGTATGCTAAATATCAATGTATTTATATATGTACTATGACCATGTTTTAGCTGGTAAGTATGCTAAATATCAATGTATTTATATATGTACTATGACCATGTTTTATCTGGTAAGTATGCTAAATATCAATGTATTTATATATGTACTATGACCATGTTTTAGCTGGTAAGTATGCTAAATATCAATGTATTTATATATGTACTATGACCATGTTTTATCTGGTAAGTATGCTAAATATCAATGTATTTATATATATACTATGACCATGTTTTATCTGGTAAGTATGCTAAATATCAATGTATTTATATATGTACTATGACCATGTTTTATCTGGTAAGTATGCTTAATATCAATGTATTTATATATGTACTATGACCATGTTTTATCTGGTAAGTATGCTAAATATCAATGTATTTATATATGTACTATGACCATGTTTTAGCTGGTAAGTATGCTAAATATCAATGTATTTATATATGTACTATGACCATGTTTTATCTGGTAAGTATGCTAAATATCAATGTATTTATATATGTACTATGACCATGTTTTAGCTGGTAAGTATGCTAAATATCAATGTATTTATATATGTACTATGACCATGTTTTAGCTGGTAAGTATGCTAAATATCAATGTATTTATATATGTACTATGACCATGTTTTATCTGGTAAGTATGCTAAATATCAATGTATTTATATATGTACTATGACCATGTTTTATCTGGTAAGTATGCTAAATATCAATGTATTTATATATGTACTATGACCATGTTTTAGCTGGTAAGTATGCTAAATATCAATGTATTTATATATGTACTATGACCATGTTTTAGCTGGTAAGTATGCTAAATATCAATGTATTTATATATGTACTATGACCATGTTTTACCTGGTAAGTATGCTAAATATCAATGTATTTATATATGTACTATGACCATGTTTTAGCTGGTAAGTATGCTTAATATCAATGCCTACAGATACAACTTCCTTATAGGACGAAACTCGTAAGTAGTCAATTGCAGGTGTCACACGAGCGTATTTTCTGGCAATTTTCGATGAGCAAGATCTTCCCCGTAATATTGTGAGGTTCTTTCACATTGGTATCGGAAACTAGACTGAAGGTAGATTATGCTAGGTGACTGATTTCTGATGTAACTTAAGAGGGAGGTAGTGGGTTTTTGTTCTGTTTAGTACCATTAGCTTTGAGATTTAAGATGTTCGTTCCATTAGTTTGGCGATTTTAAGACTGTTCACCCAATTTCTTCGTCAATATAAATTAAGGTATTTCGTGCCATTTAGGTGTCTATTTTTTCGTGGCGAACGATAGCGAGGAGGAACCGGCCTTCAGCCGAAAAATGTACACATTTTTCTTGAAGGGAGGTCGATCTAGGGGATGTTTTTTTTATTATAAAATATAACCATATACATATAAATAGACCCAAAAATAACCACGACCCCTTTAAAGTTTGCAGATGCCAGAACTACAATTGCCTGTAAACATTGACGGTAAAAGAGCTCGTGTGACACCCCCTTATCACCTGTCTCTAATATTCTGTTTCGGGGAGTTTCGGCAAGTAATTTCTTATCAATAGTCTTAAGTTCCTGGTTTTATTGGGGATCAAGAGAGTTTATAATATTTATTCTTTGGAGAGCTTTGCCATATAGAGAGAGTTTTGAGATCTTATCTCATTCTGTACCGGTGACGTGTTTATATATTTTGTTTCTAGGTAGCCTATATTTAGACGATTGTGTGCCGTTTAAGAAGAATCTGTGGTAGTAAAAAGGGTTAAGTGAGATGGAATTGGTGCCCTTTAAGAAGCATTTGAGGTAGTAAAGAGGGTAAAGTGAGATAGTTTGAAGCCTCTTAATTGCTGGAGGCCCGTCTTAAACTGAATAATATTGTCTAATAGCAGCCAGAATAAAGGTAAATAGACGGTACCGGTACTGAAAGGGTTATAATACAATGAGGGTTAGTGAAAAGTGTACCGCTTCCTAATAATAGTTTACTAATAGTATTTCTTCCTTTTTGTTTATCTGCACATCTGTTTATTTTCAATTATATATATACTACATATATATATATATATATATATATATATATATATATATATATATATATATATTCTGACATACGGAGCCCTGTATGTTAATTTAAGAGTTAGAATTAGAGTTGAAGGAGTCACACTACCCAAACGGTGAAGCAGACTAGCGAGCGAACCAGCGAGTGGGGAAACTAGCTCACCCGCATACCTGCAAACTAGCCTTCACACCTGCGTGCGTCATAGGGGACCCTGCAAACTACCTCGATGACCGATGCTATGACGTATGATCGACGCCAGGAGCTGTGAGTGGACCAGGCACCTGTTATGCGACTCGAGGAGCTATGATTGGAGTAGGCACCACCCCCCGCCTCCTGATTCGTTCCTACACCATCATTGTTTGGTATATAAGATCCGAGTTGTGGGCATTCAAATCAGTCTCATTTGGAGTTGGGGAAGGTGAACTTGCAGCTGGAGGAAGACGGGGTGAAGTATTTTAATGGGATTGTGACTGTCAGTCAGATTATATATGTGTGTGTTAAGTGTGTTCGGTGTAAACACTTACGTTATGTTGGTTAGTGAGATATGTGATTGGGAATTAACGTGAACGCTACTATTATGTGTTTAACTATTTGATTGCGAATTAACGTTAACGCTACTATTTATGTACTTAACTATTTGATTGGGAATTAACGTTAACTCTATTATTATGTACTTAACTATTTTAGTTGACCAACTTGTGGACTAAAGCAACTCTTTAAGTAATTTGGTTATGATGAAAGTAATACTATTGTTTTATATTAATACTTACGAGTTCTTTCATTTTCTTTGAATTAAGCTTACATTGCTTAACGGTGCTTAGTACGGTGATGCTATTGTCTCGTATTAGTAATATCGCCTTAGACTAACATGGCTGTGATAATATTACTTCTAGTGATTTCCTAAGCTGAAGAAAATTCTTTTGCTTCAAAATATTATATTTTGCTTTTCATATTATTTGAGTGAGACCTGAATCGAATCTATGAAGCGATCCTGTAACTTTATTTACTCATAATCAAACCTCAATGTTACGTGGTTAAGAAATACATTTAACTAATTATTAAATATATATCTAACTTTTTATGTGACCTTGATATTACTCCTGATGATAATAATAATATAATCCTATTAACGTAAGACAAGAACCAAGAATAATTACATTAAATATAAATAAAAGGACATATAAAACTATCTATTCATTTCAAAAAGGGTAAGAGACAGAAATATTCTTACTTTAATATTTATCTTCCAAGACTTTTTATAGAATTAATAGTCCTTCTTTAGGTATAACTTCTTCGGTTCATAACCATAGCCTACTAAGCTTCGGTTAAATAATAATTCTTTATAAATACTACATGACTTTAATTAGTTTCAGTATTTTTCATAATTAAAGAGTATCAGTCAAATAAAGGTTACTAAGTCCTAAGATCCAAAAGGAAAGGAAGCAACAACAGGAAATGATTTTATTAGATTTTACTTTTGTTTTGCCTTCAGCTGACTGATACCTTAATATATATCTCTGTGCTATCTAGATTCATCAAGTTAACCACTTGAGGATCAAGATACGTAACAGAAGAGTGGCGACCTCGCCAGGATTCGTTTCATACAATTTCACTCAGTTTCATTAACGTTTCACTACTTAAAAATCAAATATTAATCATGCCTCAACTAATTAATGATGAAGATGCTCGAGTTTTCATAGAATCAGAACCCACAGCCCCTGATATTGACTGTCTGTCAAAATCCGAACTGAAAGTGCTTGCCTCACATCTCCAATTAACTGTCTCAAACATGTCTAAAGTAGAGGTGGCTCAGACCATAAAAACCCACCTGTTCCCTGTACAAGGCGGGGAGGGAGACGGAGCAGTTGGTGGGATCCCTAGTAAACCTAGCCAACTTGATGAACAATTGCCACCTGGTTTGACCGGTGATCAAATATTAGAACTAGCCAGAATAAAAGCAAACACCGACTTAGAACTAGCCAGAATAAATACCGAAGAAGCCAGAATAAATGCCGAAGCAAAGACCGAACAAGCCAGACTAAATGCAAGTGCAACGACCGAACAATGTGAATATCAATATCGTACGGCTCAACTAAATGTCAATACAAATGCTCCCGAAATTGCTCGCCCTCTGGGATTGACTATGACTAGTGTCATTCCACCTTTCACTGAGGATAATGTGCAGGATTTCTTTGTTTTGTTTGAGGAAGTTGCTGGAGGTATGAAGTGGACAAGAGATCAATGGCCTTTTATGTTACAAACTGTTTTGACAGGGCAGGTTCGAGCCACGTATTTGTCAGAAGTAGCAGAAGTTAGGCAGGATTATGACAATCTCAAAGAAGCTATCCTAAAAACCTATCAATTGCAGCCCGCGGCTTACAGGCAATCTTTCCGTAAAAACCAGAAGAAAGTAGAAGAAACCCATAAGGTATTTGCCAGGACCATGACTAAAACTTTCAATCATTGGGTCAAGAGTAAGAAAGTCACAAGCTACAACGATCTGAAGGAGTCGGTCCTGTTAGAAAATTTCCTATGGAAAATTGATTCTTCTGTATCCTATCATTTAAAGGGGAAAAAGGTAGATTGTCTTGCTGACGCCGCTGACATGGCTGACACATACGTGCTCAACAACAAATTTCGCGGAAAGAAGCCCTACGATAATTCTAGTTCTAATTTTAAGTATCCCAATCACAAATCTGACAGACCCAGTCACAAGCCTATAACGTCTTCCCCAGCTAGCCAAAATAGAATTGTTCCCCCAACTAAAAATGCGACTCAGGGCAATGGTAACAGAGGTGGGCCCCAAACTAATAGTAATGCTCAAAGAGGGAACGTTCCCGTATCCCCTAAAGTATGTACTTTTTGTGGCAAGAGAGGCCACCTAGCTTATCAGTGCTGGGCCAAGGAGAGAACTGAGAGATCGGGGCAGACAGTTGCCGCCGTATCTCAAACTCCATATGTGCCTGTAATGCAGGACTCCCGACAGAAGGAGTACCTAGCACCAAAAGTTCCTTTAATGCAGGACTCCCGACAGAAGGAGTACCTAGCAGCTAACGTAAATCATCTAGACAGGGGTGTAGTAGCATGTGTGGTGCAACCCACTAGGGTTAAGCCAATAATAATTTCACCATCAGTGCAGGACAGTTACCGTCCCTTTATTTCATCTGGCAACGTGAGATTAAATGGTTGTATGCATGAGGTAAAAATTCTGAGAGACACAGGTTCTACTAGCACCCTCATGGTGAATCCTTACACTGAGTGCCCACATGGCGAACCAGTTGTAATGAGAGGTGCTGGAGGCCAGTTTTATGCATACTTGGTAAAAGGCGAAATTGAATGTGAGTTACTACAGGGTGAGGCCACCATAGCTTTGTGTAGGTCCCAAGATATCCCTGTGCCTGGGGTAACGCTCCTTTTGGGGAATGATGTAGCAGGTGAGAAGGTCCGACCAGACCCCATTTTGTCACTTTCCCCTGTTAACGAGCCACTAACCGGTGAGCTCGAAAAGGAGATGCCAACAGTTTTCCATGTGTGTGCTGTCACACATTCAATGTCTCAAGTAGCAGTTCCCTCAGACAGAAATGTACCGAATGTAAGAGTTGATGAAAGGGATGATGAGAGTGTGAATGACGCTCCAACTGTGCCTGATGATGTGACTGAGGTGGATTTATCTGACCCCTTTATGGCTCATCTTGACCATAACGATGACCATGAAACCCCTCCAAATTGTCCTAGTGGCCTGGTAGAGCTACAGAGAGATGCTAGTGAATGCAAGGAGTTAGCTGCCAGGTCCGTGAGTGAAGAGGAATGTGAGAAGGAGGGTGGTGAATGTTTCTACCTCAAAGGAGGAGTATTGTGGCGAAGATGGAGACCGCCACACAGACCAATCGATGACGGGGCTTGGGACGTCCATCAAGTAGTAGTCCCCAAACCTTGTCGTAGAGATATCATGGAAATGGCACATTGTATACCATTGGCAGGACACCTAGGTGTGAGAAAAACTCTAGACAGAATCAGAGCCCACTTTTACTGGCCAGGAATGCGTGCAGATGTAGTGGAGTTTTGTAGAGTGTGTCACACTTGCCAGATGACAGGAAAACCCAATCAGAAGGTGCCTGTACATCCTCTGGTGCCCTTGCCCGTTTTCGAGAATCCTTTTACTCGGGTGGTAGTGGACATTGTAGGCCCATTGCCTAAGACTTCCCAAGGTAACATTTATTTATTAACTATCATGGACATGGCAACTCGCTACCCAGAGGCTATACCCTTAAGGACTACCTCTGCTCCAACTGTTATCAAGGAACTGCTCAAATTCTTCACCAGAATGGGTTTCCCCCATGAGGTGCAAAGTTATCAAGGAACTAATTTTACCTCTAACATTTTCCAGCAGTCCCTGAAGGAGTTGGGTATCGAGCATGTAAAGTCTAGCACCTACCACCCAGAGAGTCAAGGGGTTCTCGAACGATATCATCAGACATTAAAGGGAATGTTACGTAAGTATTGTACAGAGACCGGAGTTGAGTGGGATAAGGGGGTACCTTTTCTTTTATTTGCTACTCGTGAGGTTCCAACTGAATCCCTGGGTTTTTCCCCTAATGAGCTAGTTTTCGGTCACCAGGTAAGAGGTCCTTTGCAACTATTGCAGGATAGCCTAGTTGGCCAGGAGGGGAACCAAAACCTCCAAGTATGTTTCAGATTTCAAAACCCGGCTGAGATCCTCATGTGAGTTTTCCGCTCAAAACGTGACAGTGGCTAAAAGCTCCATGAAGAAATGGTATGACAGAAAAGCCCGTGAGAGGGAGTTTAAGCCCGGTGATGAGGTTTTGGTCCTGCTCCCCCTTTTTGGCCAACCTTTATCTGCCAAGTTCAGGGGCCCATATAAGATCATTCGGAGGGTGAGCATTACCGATTATCTAGTAACTACCCCAGACAGGAGAAAGCCCACGCAAGTATTCCATATAAATATGTTGAAGCCCTACCATAGGTCCCCTGATTCCTCTCCTCCGGATTCTCCCACTGTGGCAGTGAATGTCAGGACCTGTGAACAGCCTGGTGCGGACGAAGTCTTCAGTTCTCTTACTGACCCGCAACAGACTGTTCCAGAGCCTGAAGGTATCCATGCAGACTTTGACTTGTCATGTAGCCTATCCAACTTTCAGTATAATTCAGTGGCTTTGAGGGAATTACCATCTAAACTATGTCATCTTCCCTCTGATCAAGCGAACCAACTAATCTCTGTTTTATCTCAGTCTCCCAGTGTGTTCCGTGATACTCCAGGGCTCACTTCTTTGGCCGTGCACGACATCGACGTAGGGGATGCAACTCTCATTAAACTATCCCCCTACCGTGTCTTGCCACAACGCAGGAGTATACTGCAGGTCGAGCTTGACTTTATGTTATCTAATGAACTGATCACTAGGGCCTTAAGCCAGTGGAGTAGTCCAGTCATACTTGTGCCAAAGCCAGACGGGAGCCATAGGTTATGTATGGACTATAGGCAAGTCAATGCTGTCACAAAGAACGATACTTACCCACTGCCACGGATCGACGACTGCATTGACCAGATTGGTACAGCCACCTATATCAGCAAGATTGACTTGATGAAGGGATATTGGCAAGTAGCTCTCACCCCTAGAGCGAGGGAAATATCATGCTTTGTAGTCAACAATCAAGCCTTCTGCTGTAACGTAATGCCCTACGGCTTGAAAAACGCCCCAGCTACATTCCAGCGCCTCATGAATTTGGTGACTGAAGGGGTACCTGGGTGCGTGGTCTACATCGATGATATTCTTATCTTTTCACAGTCATGGGAGGAGCATCTTTACCAATTTAGATTGCTATTCTTAAATCTTGCTGATGCCAATCTGGTGGTTAATCTTAAGAAATGCACCTTTGTAAAGAGTACGGTCCAGTATCTAGGATATACGGTAGGTCAGGGGCGGGTTGCACCTCCTCAAGCAAAGGTAGAGTCTATTCTAGAATTCCCAACTCCTAGCACTAAGAAACATATCCAAAGGTACCTAGGCATGATTGGCTATTATAGGCGTTTCATTATAAATTTTTCAAAGTTGACAGCTCCCCTGACAGATCTTCTCCGTAAGGATGTGAAGTTTGTGTGGTCCTCTGAATGTGAAGAGGCCTTTATTGCTACCAAATATATATTATCTAATTATCCTGTACTCCGAGCTCCTGATTTTAACAGATATTTTTCCCTGGCAGTGGATGCGAGCAATACCGGGGTTGGTGCAGTGTTGCTCCAGGAAGACGACTGTGAGGTATTGCATCCTGTGTGCTATTTCAGTAAAAAAATAAATTCTGCCCAACATAACTATTCAGTCATTGAGAAGGAGCTGTTAGCATTAATTTTATCCCTTCAATACTTTGCTGTCTATGTGCAATCTGCCTCTGGTGCCATCACTGTATATACTGACCATCACCCCTTAAAATTTTTGCATAGGTTCCAAAATAAAAACCAACGACTGACCAGGTGGAGTTTGTTGCTGCAGGAATACTCCCTGGATGTCAAACATATTAAGGGGGTCCAGAACGTGCTAGCCGATTGCCTATCACGTATCTGTTAAAGATTACATTTACCGGGTTGGCCTCATGCAGCAGTAAGTTTAATTTAATGAGAGGATTTTGGCAATTAGCTCTCCCTTGTAGAGAGGTAAATATCATGCTTTTGTAGTGCGCTTTCAAACCTTCAGCTGTGAGATAATGCCTTGCAGTTCGAATAACGCTCCAGCTACGTTCCGGCTATGTTCTGATGTGGTACCTGGAGACGTTGCCTACTTTGGGTGATATCCTTATTATATCCTCATTATAATCTTGCTGTTGCCAATCTGGTGGTGAATCTATTGATGTATTATGTTTAATATTATGTACTATACTCCTTAAACTCTTTTCTAGGGGGGAGGTCTGACATGCGGAGCCCTGTATGTTAATTTAAGAGTTAGAATTAGAGTTGAAGGAGTCACACTACCCAAACGGTGAAGCAGACTAGCGAGCGAACCAGCGAGTGGGGAAACTAGCTCGCCCGCATACCTGCAAACTAGCCTTCACACCTGCGTGCGTCATAGGGGACCCTGCAAACTACCTCGATGACCGATGCTATGACGTATGATCGACGCCAGGAGCTGTGAGTGGACCAGGCACCTGTTATGCGACTCGAGGAGCTATGATTGGAGTAGGCACCACCCCCCGCCTCCTGATTCGTTCCTACACCATCATTGTTTGGTATATAAGACCCGAGTTGTGGGCATTCAAATCAGTCTCATTTGGAGTTGGGGAAGGTGAACTTGCAGCTGGAGGAAGACGGGGTGAAGTATTTTAATGGGATTGTGACTGTCAGTCAGATTATATATGTGTGTTAAGTGTGTTCGGTGTAAACACTTACGTTATGTTGGTTAGTGAGATATGTGATTGGGAATTAACGTGAACGCTACTATTATGTGTTTAACTATTTGATTGCGAATTAACGTTAACGCTACTATTTATGTACTTAACTATTTGATTGGGAATTAACGTTAACGCTATTATTATGTACTTAACTATTTTAGTTGACTAACTTGTGGACTAAAGCAACTCTTTAAGTAATTGGGTTATGATGAAAGTAATACTATTGTTTTATATTAATACTTACGAGTTCTTTCATTTTCTTTGAATTAAGCTTACATTGCTTTACGGTGCTTAGTACGGTGATGCTATTGTCTCGTATTAGTAATATCGCCTTAGACTAACATGGCTGTGATAATATTACTTCTAGTGATTTCCTAAGCTGAAGAAAATTCTTTTGCTTCAAAATATTATATTTTGCTTTTCATATTATTTGAGTGAGACCTGAATCGAATCTATGAAGCGATCCTGTAACTTTATTTACTCATAATCAAACCTCAATGTTACGTGGTTAAGAAATACATTTAACTAATTATTAAATATATATCTAACTTTTTATGTGACCTTGATATTACTCCTGATGATAATAATAATATAATCCTATTAACGTAAGACAAGAACCAAGAATAATTACATTAAATATAAATAAAAGGACATATAAGAAAACTATCTATTCATTTCAAAAAGGGTAAGAGACAGAAATATTCTTACTTTAATATTTATCTTCCAAGACTTTTTATAGAATTAATAGTCCTTCTTTAGGTATAACTTCTTCGGTTCATAACCATAGCCTACTAAGCTTCGGTTAAATAATAATTCTTTATAAATACTACATGACTTTAATTAGTTTCAGTATTTTTCATAATTAAAGAGTATCAGTCAAATAAAGGTTACTAAGTCCTAAGATCCAAAAGGAAAGGAAGCAACAACAGGAAATGATTTTATTAGATTTTACTTTTGTTTTGCCTTCAGCTGACTGATACCTTAATATATATCTCTGTGCTATCTAGATTCATCAAGTTAACCACTTGAGGCTCAAGATACGTAACAATATATATATATATATATATATATATATATATATACATACCGGTATATATATATATATATATATATATATAATTCAACTTCTTCTTCACCTCCATAGCAAACACACTAGCACAGAACCTACCGCAACCTCTCAATAAATACACCACAACAACTGCCACCTTTCAACATTTCTACAGGTACCGGATAAAGGCATACACCCGAACACTTTTGGATTGCAAAATGTTACACCAAAATACACATTTGAGGAGCTCTCTAACCTAAATGTACATAAAAGCACAGGACCAGACAAAATTCCTGCCAAATTTCTACGAGATGGAGCCATTGGTATAGCAGGTCCCCTAACCCACATCATCAACCTGTCAATTAACACCAACACTGTACCTGCTGAACTGAAGGAAGCTATTGTAACCCCTCTATTCAAGAAAGGAAATAAATTAGATGTTAGTAACTACAGACCAGTTAGCATATTATGTATTGTATCAAAAATCCTTGAAAGAGCTGTATACACCCAAATTGAACACTACCTCAAAGAAAATGATCTATTATATAAGTTTCAATCAGGTTTCAGAAGCATGTACTCGACAGACTCCTGTCTCATCCATTTAACAGATCACATTCGTAAAAAAATGTCTAAAGGTAACTACACCGGTATGGTTCTTCTTGACCTACAAAAAGCGTTTGATACAGTTGGACCATAGTATCCTATGTAATAAACTACAATCAATGGGCATTGGGTCAGTGAACTGGTTTAAATCTTGTCTTAGTGGTAGAACACAAAGAGTCAAAATTGATGATAATCTTTCTGATCGTATGCCAATTAACTGTGGGGTCCCGCAGGAAAGCATCCTTGGTCCCTTACTCTTTCTCTGTTATGTGAACGACATGGAATTGAGCGTATCGTGTAAATTATTACTGTATGCTGACGACAGTGTGCTTCTGGTTTCAGGAAAAGACCCAATAAGTATTGCCGCCTCACTTTCCAAAGAACTAGAATCGTGTAGTGATTGGCTAGTGGACAATAGACTATCTCTTCACCTGGGCAAGACAGAAGCCATCTTATGTGGAACAAAACGCAAATTGAAAGACATTGAGGACTTCTCGGTCAACTGTAATTATATTCCCATAACAACAGTGTCACAAGTGAAATATCTCGGACTAAAACTGGACTCGACTCTGTCAGGTGAAACAATCTTGGAATCGATCCTGAGTAAATGTAGAGCACGTATTAAATACCTGTATAGACAGGTAGGATGCTTGCCAGCGGCGACCAAAAAGACCCTATGCCAAGCGCTTGTTCAATGTCATTATGACTATTCTGTGTCATCCTGGTACTCTGCATCATCTAAATCAGCAAAACACAAACTTCAGGTCACTCAAAATAAAATGGTTAGGTTCATGCTGAACCTAGGACCCAGATTGCATATTGGCCAGAAACAACTTCAGTCACTTGGTATGCTCAATGTCTCTGCCAGGGCCAAACAAATCAGACTCATAAATGCCTTCAAGATATTTTAGGATAGGGCTCCAGAGTATTTAAAGAGTAATTTTGTTAAAGCAAATGAGAGGATTGGACACAACACAAGGAATAGGATGTATAATTTTACGGTCCCGAGAATCCAAGGACAGGGTAAGCTAACATTCTTCTTCACTGCCATCAAAGACTGGAACAACCTACCCCAGTCAGTCCGTGAAAAGAGAACACTGTATTCCTTCAGACGTAGCTTGAAGGAGCACCTGAACCGGACAGCTGCGAGAAGGGAGCACCAAGCTTATGTCTACTACTAAATACGATATAAAAGATAGGCAACACAAACTGAAATGATTACTGAAATATTTTAACCAGTCCAACTATAGAATGTAAGGTATCTTAGTATAACCCCTAGAAATACTTTCTCTAAAGTATCTACTTTTTTTATCCTCCCCTTTTTCCCAAGCTAACCTAATCCCACAATGGAAATACGCCTAACGGCCTTATTGGGCTATCCTTAGTTGGAATTATGCAAAGCTGGTACATGCCATATTTGTAACATATTATGTGGTACCAACATTGTAAAAAAAAAAAAAAAAAAAAAAAAAAAAAAAAAAAAAAAAAAAAAAAATGCTAACTGAATAAATATTATTATTATTATTATTATATATATACAGTATATATAAATGCATAATAATACTACCCTCACCTCAGTACAGTCCAAACTAAACACCATATACAGGAAGACTAATCAGTAATAAGTTCCCCAACCTATCGTTCTAAATTTCAACCCTTGAACGAAAATAGAATACTAAAGATCATGAAAGTAAATACATATCGTTCACTATTAGTCTATGTATTATTAGCGAATATTTACCGATGTCTATGATAGTGATGTGGATAAACCCTGCGCGTGACGAAACTCGTTCTGGTGTAATTTGGAAGCTATTTTCGCCTAGTTTTTGGCTGAATACATTTAATTTAATTCAGACAGTTGCTTAATCATTCAGGAGTGCCTGCATGAGCCCTAATATAGAGGAAACATGCCCACATCGTAAGTGTTAAACTCTACTTTGGATAGTAAAACATAAATTTGAGCTTCATTTTCGCCATTATCTCTCTCTATACCAAAAAATGTACACATTAATCTAGAAGGGGGATCTAATGGATGTTATGTTAAGTTTGATGGAGGTCTAGGGAGGAAACTATAGAGAGAAACAAAATCGATCATAAAGTGAACCATCTCCCCTTATTACCGGTGACGTCCTTTTCATTAAATTCTGGTTACTTTAGAGTAAATTGTGCAGTTTTAGAAGGATCTGTGGTAGCCAAAGGGTTAAGTGAGATAGTTCGAAGCCACTTAATAATTGCTAGAAGCCCTATTTAAACTGAAACAAATGGTCTAATAGTTGCCAGAATATAATAATAAGGTCGTCACCGGAACAGAAGGGGGTAACCTTTTCAGTACCGGTGACGTCCTTTGCATTATATTCTGGCAACTATTAGACGATTTTACTCAGCTTAGCAAGGACGTCTACCCATGTAAAGGATATAAACTAGCTCAAGGAATCCTTTCACCTACCATACATCCTTCCTAAGCTTCATAAAATCGTCTAAATATAGCTGAAATCAAATAAAAAAAGACGTCGCCGGTACGCAGAGGGTTAATTGACCACTTACGGAGTTTCAGGCTATAAGGAAGTTGGAGTCGAAAACATTGATATTTGGCAGAATTACACCAGCTTAAATACGATGGGAGTGCATTTTTAAACACACACTTATATTAAAGGGGGAGAGGCCATTTATGGTCCCCCTTCTTCCTTATGATTAGTCCCATTAGTTTTCAGATTTTATGACGTTCGGCCAATTAGTTTGGCGATTATGAAGACCTTTCGCCACATTTTGTTGTCAATATTAAGAATGTTCGTGTTATTTAGGTGTCGATTTTTTCCTGGCGAGCGATAGCGAGCCTGTAATTTAAGAGGAACCGGCCTTCGGAGGGGGGGGGGGGGGGGTTAAACTTGATTGAGGTCTAGGGAGAAAACTAAAAATATAATTAAATTATACATAAATGAGCAAATTATTACGCTCATTTCCATTTATAATATAGTCAAAGGTGTAATCCTCTTCCCCCCCCCCCCCCTATTTACCCGTGGGATGTAAACAGTGCCATTCCTTGTTACGAGGAATGGACGCCTTTTTATTCTGGCAATTAATCGGCGAAACTATACAGCTTAGGGAGTATCTGATGGTAAACTATACAGCTTAGGGAGTATCTGATGGTAAACTATACAGCTTAGGGAGTATCTGATGGTAAACTATACAGCTTAGGGAGTATCTGATGGTAAACTATACAGCTTATGGAGTATCTGATGGTAAACTAATATATTGATTTAATTCCACACACCAAACACCTCCCAACGAAATTAATGAAAGCATGTGATCCTACCGGGATTCGTGGCTGGGTTACCACATACAGATCTTAAACACTCTAACCATTACACCATCAAGGCAGACGTTTTTACTAAACTGAACAACAATTTGTCATAAACATCCAGAAACTAAATTATCGTGTGAATCTGCTTGACCGGGGTTCAATCTCAGCCAAGGCGGACATTTAGTGGGTGTTGTAGAACGTCCTAGCGTGTCTCACATGCTCGCACCCAGTCGGGGGACACCTCGATGACGTAAACAGACTAATAAGTTATTAGTCTGTTTACGTCATCGAGGTGTTCCCCGACTGGGTGCGAGCATTGTGTGTGTTATTAGTAATAACACACACAACAAAGCCACTCCAACACCCCTTCTCCCCTCTCTACACTTTTACAAAAAATAGGGAAGTAGAGAGTTGCAAACGAGGTGCCGCTGTAAAGGCTTATCCCTCAATACCTTCACCTGACCTGACCTGACTGCAAGAGTTTAGATAATAAAGATATAATAAAGTAAAGGGTCTGTTTTCCGCCCTACCACCACCTTGTTTGCCCGTGGGGCGTAAACAGAGCCATTCCACACCTCTTGTTACGAGGAGAATACCCCCACAGACCACTCCTATAATTACCCTTTAAGGGAGGATGGTTCACTTTTTTGTTCTATTTGTTCATATATTTATAATGTTTTCTAGTTTCCTGCCTAGACCTCCACAAACTTAAACAAAAACAACCCCAGGATCCCCTTTCAAAATATAATCGTAAATTTTTCGGTCGAAAAATGTCCCGGCGGCTGAAGGCTGGTTCCTCTTAAATTACAGGCTCGCTATCGCTCGCCATGAACAAAATCGACACCTAGATGGCACGAAATATTCTAATATTGACATAGAAATGGGGCGAAGTCTTAAAATCGCCAAACTAAAGGGGCTAGCACGAGCGAGAAGGGTGTCCACAAAAACCGGTCTATCCGGCTAGCAGGAATCGAATATATTCAACTTAGGGAGGATCTGATGGCTAAATGCTGATGTCCTTACTAAGCTGAATAGAATCGTCTAATATAATCCCCCCCCCCCCAAAAAAAAAAAAAAAAAAACTATACTGAAAGAGGCAGTCATCTATAACCCTTTTATTCTGGCTTATCATTAAACACTTGTATGTAGTGTAAGGAGTATCTAATGGTTAAAGCAGACGTCCTTACAAAACTGAATAAAGTCTTCTAATAATATCCAGATAATAAAATATACAGTAGAAGACATCACACTGAAAGAGTCCATATATTTATAAAAGGTTACTTACTTACTTGTTACTTGGTGTGGAGTTTCTCAGCCGCGCTCCGTCACTAGATGTGACGCTCGTCGCAGCTGCCCTTTAAACCATCTAGCACTTGTAGTCTTGTCTCACAGTGCCATCTTCTAAGTCATAACACTCCCTGAACAAATGTGTTTTAAGTGACTTTTTAAAGGCCTTTATGTTCGCACACCTTTTCACATTAACTGGTAGATTATTATAAAGTCTCGGTGCACTCTTTTCGAAGGCCCTAAATCCAAATTCATGGTTGCACCGTGGCTCATTCAATTGATGCAGCACGTTGCCATGTCTCAGCATCATATCAGTGCCAACATTGAAGTCTTCCAATAAGTCTCGCACATATTCCGGCTTTCCAAAGTTCAAAGCTTGATACACTATAACACACAGTTTGAATATGATCCTCGCTTTCACCGGCAGCCAATGCAGGTCAATTAATGCCGGCGTTATACTCGCACGGAATGGTAAACTCTTTATTAATCTTGCTGCTCTATTCATTATAAGTTGTAGTTTTCGTAGCAAGTAATTTGGTAGTCGATAATATAGAGAATTACAATAGTCTAATTTACTAATTACATGATTGTGGATCAACATTTTGATTGTATTAACATCCAGATATTTTCTCACAAAAGCAATATTCCTCAGATGATAGGCAGAGATTCGCACTGTTTGATTAATCTGTTTTTTAAATGACAGTTCACTATCAACCAAGACTCCCAAATCCTTCACCACACTACTCACAGTCATCACACTATCATTGATATTGAGGCTTTGCACGCCCAGTCTCTCAAGGTTCACCCGTCTGCCTACTAATAGGCATTCAGTTTTATTTTCATTTAATTTCAGTTGCTTTGACTCCATCCACTTCCCAATGTCTTTTAGTAAACCACTAATCTTCTCCTGCCTGCCTGACCTGCCTGACCTTTGCTGAGTGAGGACCTGTCCCTAGTGACTCCCAGTGAATATCTTTGCCCATAGTGTGGTGATAGTATTAACGCTTTCTTAAAATGGCTGGTGTTGACGAGATTGCTACCTCCTCTCATATTCTCCAGCTTTGTCTTGCTTTGCAAGAAAGGATGGACAATGTGGAGAGGGAGGTGCAGTCTCTCAAAGACGAGAATTTGGCCTTAAAGCTGTCTTTGGCTGACAAGAAAAGTGAGGATAGTGCAACTGCTGTTAGGGATCGTGATGCTCCCTGGACAGTTGTTCCAACAAGTGCAACAACCTGCAAATTTCTACGGCGGCCAGTTGCCCTCAGCAACAAGTTCATCACCTTGGATGACGAATGTGATGGTGAGGCTGCGAGTGCTTCCTTCGGCGAGGAACCAGGAGAAAGGTAAGTAAGTTGCCTCCAACAGGGAATGCTGTGACTGCTGCCCCCCCAGGAGTACCTTCAACTGCTGCCCCAGGAGTTCCTGCCGCTGCCGCAGCTGCTACCAAGTCATCGACAAGGAGAGGCAAGTCCTTCTCAATTGTTGGGGACTCCATGGTCAGACACTTAGCTAGGTCCACCTGTACTGATATTAGGAAGCTTGTCTGTCTGCCTGGTGCCGGGGTTGGGAAGGTGTTAGAGGACATTGATTACATCATGAAAGATATTGGAGATAGCCCCATT
Source organism: Paralithodes platypus (assembly GCA_032716605.1). Lineage (NCBI taxonomy): Eukaryota > Metazoa > Arthropoda > Malacostraca > Decapoda > Lithodidae > Paralithodes > Paralithodes platypus. The sequence goes on from CM064505.1 coordinate 21,042,964, forward strand.
ATCTGTCTCAGTACAGGGAGCAATGATGTTGGTAAAGGTAGGACGGAAGTACTGCTTCGGCAGTACAGGGAGGTGTTAGATAAAGTTAGGAGGAAGGGAGGCATACCTTTAGTACACAGTATCTTGCCACGGAGAGGGGTCAGCAAGGAATGGTCATCTAGGGCAATTGGTATCAATTGTCGGCTGGAAAAATACTGTAATGCAAATGCAATACCATTCCTTGATAACTGGACCCGTTTCTATGGTAAAAATCAGTTGTACGCACAGGACGGGGTTCATCTTTCTCGGCTAGGGGTGGCAAATTTAGCTAGGTCAATAGATAGGATTGTCGCGGGGTTTCGCTGAAAATAAAGCCTGAGAATATGAGTAAGAATAATTGTCTAGATAGGGTAAATTGCCGTACTGGTACATCAGATAGGAATAGAAAATATCAGTCACAGGATTTTAATTGTACTGCTAGTAGAAATATTAAAGGTGTAACAGAAGATGGGAATTCAGTTAGAAATAAAGGTAAATCCGATACCAGTAAAATAAATTCATTGCGATTATATTATACAAACTGTAGGAGTTTATGTAACAAAATGGATGAACTTAGAGCACTTGTTAGCAACGAAAATATAGACATTATAGCACTGACTGAAACATGGATTAATACAGAATCAAGACATTTTTTAGCAGAATTCCATATACCAGGATATAGTTTGTTTAAACGCGACCGAACAAGTAGGAGGGGCGGCGGAATAGCAGTGTTTGTCAGGAGTTCTTTAAAAAGCTGTATTAAATCAGGTATTAGACTAAATACTGATAACGAAAGTGTTTGGGTTGAGGTTAGCGAAGGTAGTGAGACCATAATTATTGGAGTTATTTATAGACCACCAAATATGAGTAGAAACGAAGGTACAGCTTTATGGCAGGAAGTGAAAATAGCATCAAGGTTTAGCAATGTGTGTATTATAGGGGATTTTAATTTTCCGAATATTGATTGGCAGCATCAAATCGGCGACTCAGATTCAAAAGAGTTTATTGAGGCGGTACAGGATAGTTTTGTATATCAATTCATTGACTCGCCTACTAGAGGTAATAATATCCTCGATTTAGTTCTCAGTAATAATGAACAAATGATAAATAATGTAGAGATAGGAGACCAACTAGGAAATAGTGATCATAAATCAATTTATTTTAACATACAATGGACAGGAAAGGCTAAAGAGAATACGACACTTATCCCAGATTTCAGAAAAGCCAATTATGGTGGATTAAGACGAGCCTTAAGAGTCGATCCTATGGTTAAACTATTAAGTGGACCCAGGTGCGCTAATGAACATACTCTCTCTCAGATACCTGTCTTAACTCAGGATAATTTGACAGCTACATATAATAATTTTATTTCTTCACTCCACAATGCGCAAAATAAATATATCCCCAAAAGAAAATTTAGATCAACACAGAACCAACCCCAATGGATGAATAATAGACTATTAGACCTTCTAGGAAAAAAGAGAGGAATATATCGAAAAATAAAGAAAGGCGAAATTCACCTACTTGCTTACTATCAGAATCTATCAAGAGAGGTTAAAAAATGTATAAGGACAGACAAAAGAAATTATGAAATCAGGATAGCCAATGACTCAAAAAATAACCCTAAGGCTTTTTACCAGCTATATAAATCTAAAGTTAGAGATAAATAGGCCCCCTTAAAACTTCGATAGGAGAAATGACAGAAAATGATTTAGAAATGTGCAGTACATTAAATAGTCAGTTTCTATCCGTTTTCACTAATGAAAATTTGGCACAGATTCCAGAAGTCCGTAAGGTATATAGAGATAGTATAGAAAATAGGTTAAGTACGGTTACTATAAGTAGAAATGATGTGCTTAAGGAAATTGACAGACTGAAACCTCAGAAATCGCCTGGTCCCGATGAGGTATATGCCAGAGTATTAAAAGAATGCAGAGATGAGTTAAGTTACCCATTAACATTTCTTTTTAACAATTCATTAGAAACAGGTATAGTTCCAGAAGCTTGGAAGCTTGCAAATGTAGTTCCGATTTTCAAAAAAGGTGATAAATCAATAGCATCCAATTACCGTCCCATTAGACTCACTTCAATCATAGGAAAGCTACTAGAGTCAATTATTGCTAGGAAAATGAGAAACCACTTAGAAACATTTAACTTAATCAATTCTTCTCAGCATGGATTCACTCAGGGACGTTCTTGCCTTACTAATTTGCTTAGTTTTTTCTCAGAGGTATATGAAGCAGTAGATAATGACAAGGCATACGATATTATATATTTAGATTTCAGTAAAGCTTTCGACAGAGTCCCTCATGAGAGATTGATGAGAAAGGTTGAGGCACATGGAATAGGTGGGGCGTTGTTGGGATGGATTAGGTCATGGCTAATTGGTAGGAAACAGAGAGTCAGCATAAATGGTACCAAGTCAGAGTGGGGAGCAGTCAAAAGTGGTGTCCCCCAGGGATCGGTATTAGGTCCCCTGTTGTTTTTTATATACATAAATGACCTAGATTTAGGTATAACTAGTAGGATAAGTAAATTCGCAGACGATACTAAAATGGGGAGATCAATTGATTCAGATAGCGATATAGAGTGCCTCCAAAGGGATCTAGATACCTTACATGAATGGTCAGTAAATTGGCAGATGAAGTTTAACATTGACAAATGCAAGGTATTAAAGATAGGGAAGATGCAAACAAATGTTAAATATAAACTAGCTAATTTAGAATTAGAAAATTCAGACTGCGAGAAAGATCTAGGTGTGTTTGTTAGCAATGATTTGAAGCCTAGAAAACAGTGTATAGGCGTTCGTAATAAGGCAAACAGGATTCTTGGGTTCATCTCTAGGAGTGTGAGTAACAGAACTGCTGATGTTATCTTAAAACTTTACTTGTCATTAGTGAGACCCCATATGGATTATGCTGTCCAAATTTGGTGTCCTTATTACAGAATGGACATAGATTCATTGGAGAGAGTACAGCGTAGAATGACAAAAATGATCCATAATATTAGAAATCTTCCGTATGAAGAAAGGTTGAAGAAATTAGGTTTACATTCGTTAGAGAGACGCAGAGTTAGAGGGGATATGATAGAGGTGTTCAAGTGGGTTAGTGGGATTAACAAAGGGGACATGACAAATGTACTAAAGCTCAGTGATAGCGAAAGAACTCGTACCAATGGTTTCAAATTAGATAAATTTAGTTTCAGAAAAGATATAGGCAAATATTGGTTTGGTAACAGAGTTGTAGATGGGTGGAATGGACTACCAAGTGCTATAGTGGGATCTAAAACTGTAGGGAGCTTTAAGATAAAATTGGATAAGCATATGGACGAGAAGGGTTGGGTGTGAAGGGGGATCAGCCGGGTTGGGCCAATCAGCGCTCTGCAGACCCCCATAATCCTGCGTTAATCTCTAACCGTTTTGGTAAGATGATCCTCAGGGTATTAGAGTGTTGAGCCTATAATTGGGCTTTGTAATTGATTTGGGGTTGTGTGGGACAAGGATCTGCCTTGCTTAGGCCAATCGGCTTTCTGCAGACTCCCATTTTCTTATGTTCTTATGTTCTTATGTATTCCAGCGCATTACCATCAATACCAATAGCTTTACAGTCTTCTATTAGTAAGCTATGCACCACTGTATCGAACGCAGCACTCAAGTCCAACAAAATTAAGATTCCACACTTCGCATTGTCCATTTGCACGAGTAAATCATTAATCACAGAGCACATCGTGCTTTCCGTAGAGTAAAGTCTTCTATATGCGGACTGGTTGTCTGGGAGAGCCTTCACTAAACTCAAGTGATCCCATAACTGACCCAGAATTACATTTTCAGTAATTTTTGATAGAAATTTTAAATTGGAAACAGGCCTAAAAGAGCTCAAGCATTAAGAATCAAGGCTCCCTTTAATAATAGGCTTCACAATCGCATTCTTTTCAGACGATGGAAATACATTATTTGCAATGCTACAGTTTATTATGTCAACATATATGTCCAGAAAACTGTTAAATTTTTTACTGTGCACTATTTCACGTATCGGTATAGGATCATTACTACAATGGGTAAGTTTTGCTTTCGTAACTATGGATTTAACTGTATTCAGATCCGTCATAGTAAATTCTGTTAACTTAGTCACAGTAGGCTCAGCTACAACAACGTCTTGAGTCTCGACTACTCCAAAATTTCCAACAATGGCATTAATTTGATCACAAAAAAAGTCAGAAAAATAATTCGCCAATGTCATATCCGGAATCCCTTCTGGTAACTTATTTTTCTTCTTGTTTCCCGTCAAGTTGTCAAGTACCACATACAGCTTATTCATGTCAGATCCAGCTTCTTTTGCTTTATTCATATAGTATTCACGTTTTCTAAGCACAATGAGCCTGTTTTCTATATTCCGAGCTCTTTTATAGTTATCTCTTGCCTCTTCGGTTCGTAGACGTCTCCATTGCCTCTCATATTTCTTCTTGGCCTCTTTTGCTCTTTGAATATCAGCATTAAACCACGGCGCACTATCAACTATTACTATTTCCTTTTCAGTAATGGGGCACATATCTTCGTATTTTTCTCGAGCAATGCTCTTATACAGATTAGTGAAACATGACGTACAGTCATATATTAATTCACCGTGAGCACAGTGTTCTCTTTTCTTAATTAGTATTTCATTCGCAACAGTCGATATTAGTAGTTGTGGTTCAAATTTTCTTTTTGACCTACACTTTATTGTCTTAGATTGTCTAGGTTTACTTACAAACGGCATGTTAAAAGTAACTAGTTTATGGACCGGCGAAATACAACACTCATCTTCAACATACAGCTCATTTATCATATCGCTTTCTCTATTCGTAAACACCAAGTCTAATGCATGACCACCTCTTGAAGTTGCAGTATGCACTTTATTTATCAAGTGGAAAGACTCCATCAATTCTATAAAGATAGTAGCATAGTAATCATTAGGAACATCCACCCACAGATTAAAGTCACCAAAGACGAATGTATTCGTACTAACCATATCAATTGTTTCCAAGTATAATCTAAAATCATCAATAAATGTACTGGCACTTAAATTTGGGGGTCTATAAACAACAATAAAAGTACATTTCCAGCCTCCAATCTCACAGCCCACCTGTATATGTTCATAACTACCGAACCTTGCAGATTTACATATTTTCGTCTTCTTAAACGTGTTTGTAAGAAAAGTTCCCACACCACCACCTCCCTTCCCTTTACGTGGATTGTGCAAGAAGGTATGCGTTAAAGGAGTCATTTCAAGTATTTTAGCAGTATCGTATTCACTCAGCCATGTTTCAGTTACCGCTAGTACATCATATTTTGCCTCATTAATTAAGTCTCGAATTTCAAAGGTTTTATTTCCAACTGATTGAATGTTTATCAGTCCCCCCTTTATCTTTATTAATAATAATTAAGGGCACATGGGTAGTTTTTCTGGTCCCCCTTCTTCCTCATGTTTAGCCCCCATTAGTTGTCAAATTTTAAAACGTTCGGTCCATTAGTTTGCCGATTTTATGACCTTACGTCCTATTTATTTGTCAATATTAAGACTTTTCGTGTCATTTAGGGATCGATTTTGCATGGTGAGCGATAGCGACCCTGTAATTCAAAAGGAATCGGCCTTCGGCCGGGACACATTTATATCGGAAAATTTACAAATTTATCTTGAAGGAGGGTCTTGGGCGGATGTTTTGTATAAGCTTGATGGAGGTCTACGGAGGAAACTAACACAATAGTAAAAACATACATAAATGAACAGATAAATACTCCCATCCCCCCTTAAGTAAAGAGCGTGTTATTAGCCCAACACCACCTTGTTTACCCGCAGAATGTAAACAGTGCCATTCCACACACCTTGTTACGAGGAAAGGAAACACTCACAACAACTCCTATAATGGTTCAATTTTTGGTCGATTTTTTTCATTTATTAATTAAACTCCTAGTTCCCTCCCTAGACCTCCATCAAACTTTAAAAAAACAAAATCCATTAGATCCCCCTTCAAGATTAATTTGTACATTTTTCGATAGAAAAATTTCCCAGCCGAAGGCCGATTCTTCCAAAAATTACAGGATCACTATCGTTCGCCAGGAACAAAATCGACATCTAAATAGCACATAGGGTCTTAATATTGACAAGGAAATGGGCGGAAGGTCTTAAAATAGACAAACTAATGGGAAAAAAACATCTGAAACCTAATGGGGCATAACATGAGGGAGAAGGGGATCTAGAAACACGACCATCTCTCCTTAAGTAAAGAGCGTGTTATTGGCCCCACCACCACCTTGTTTACCCGAGGGATGTAAACAGTGCTATTCCACACCCCTTGTTACGAGGGAAGGACCCACTCCGAATGACTCTAATAATTACCCTTTAAATGGGGATGGTTCACTTTTTGGTCGATTTTTTTCATTTAGATATTATGTTTTCTAGTTTCCTCCCTAGACCTCCAGCAAACTTAAAAAAATAACCACAGCATCCCCTTTCAAGATATATTTGTACATTTTTCGGTAGAAAAACTTCCTGGCCGAAGGCCGGTTTCTCTTAAATTACAGGCTCGCTATCGCTCGCCAGGAAAAAATCAATACCTAAATGACACGAAAAGTCGTAATATTGACAAAGAAATGGAACGAAGTCTAGAAAAACGACCCATCTCCCCTTAAGTAAAGATCGTGTTATTGGCACCACCGCCTGTTACGAGGAAAGGACCCACTCCGAATTACTCTTATAATTACCCTGTCTCTAGTTTACTATCAGAGGGGTGGTTAGTTCTGGCTTATGGTTGGGGGTTGTTGGGACTATGGAGAAGTGTCTTACTGTTATCATCGCTGCATCATCATCACTGTCATCATGGCTCTCTCTCTCTCTCTCTCTCTCTCTCTGTCTCCCTCCCTTTCTCCCTCGCTCTCTCTCCTCTCACTCTCACATACACACACACACACGCACACTCTTTCTCTCTCTCTCCACAGGTGTTCATTATTAACCACCGCTATGAACCATTTTCGGCGGATGCTTTATGTAAATTGAACAGTGAGAGAGAGAGAGAGAGAGAGTTGGGGTGGGTTATTTGTTCTCATCCATGATAGTTGTAAAGTAGATGTGGTACTGAGATGCTTTGGTAAAGAGAGAGAGAGAGAGTGTGTGAGTGAGTGAGAGTGAGAGAGTTTGGTCAATGTTTAGTCTGAATACAAAATTGAAGGCTTAAATGTCAATAATAATAATAATAATAGTTAATAAAGCATAATATATTTAAGCCTGGTATATATTAATATACTTCATAATATATTTAAGCCTGGTATATATTAATATACTTCATAATATATATATAATATATATAATATATATATAATATATATATAATATATTAATATACTTCATAATCATCTACATTGATAAAATGAGTATTCGACATATAACGGCAATCACTTCCCCCCCCCCCAAAAAAAAAAAAAAAAAAATAGGAAAAGTGGGGAATGGGCCTGAGTATATAGATAGATAGATAGATAGACTTTCCCCAACACATTTCCAAATATATGCTCATCTCTATATTGTTAAGGTTTATATAGTTTTTAATTAAGATACTCCCCTCTTCAAAGCCCATCTCATTTTCTACTAAACCAGCAATTCTATAATCATAATTCACTCTCCCCCATCATCTTTGTAAATTGATAATCTCAGCACCAAAATGTGTTACCCATCTTATGGGAGCCCACCTCGCCTTTTTTCTCTTTCTCTCCCTCTCTATTTGGCTTATATCCATTCGGCCCCATTCAGGCTATATGTTTTGAGACGTTTACCCCCATCCAGGTGTCAATATTTTCCTGGTGAGCTGTAGCGAGCCAGTATATAGTTTTTTGTTTTGAGAGCAAGCTAAATTTGTAAATTTTTCGATAGAAAAATGTCTCCAGCGAAGCCGGATTTCTCCATACAATGCTGGCTCGCTATCGCTCGCCAGGAAGATATCGATCGACACCTGGATGGGGATATACGTCTTAAAACAGTTGGCTGAATGGGGCTGAATGGATACAAGCCAGGGAAAGAGAGAAGAGGAGAGAAAGATAAAACAAACCGGTGATAAAATATGTACCACCTCTTTAGTAACTATATAATTTACCTTTCATTTTAATACAATCACATACCGCTTTGTCTTTAATAATCTCGCCTAATATCTCGTAATATCTTGTCTATATATAGAAGTACAGTACAGTATATCAAGTATTTTCACTGGGTCCTTCCTAACACACACATCTCTCTCCCTCTCTCTCTCTCTCTCTCTCTCACACACACGCTAATATTTTTTCCTTTAATCAACATTCAACTTTACATCACTGGAGTCTATAATTCAGCTTGTGGAAGGACTTCTAGGACTTCAAGTGGTAGATACTAAGTCAACTAACCCTCTTACTCACAAAGGTCATGCTATCTTGTCTAATGTATGTTATCTTCTTCATTTTCAGAATAATTTAGTATTTAATTAGGCACTTTTCCCCCTCCTCAAATAATTTAGTATTTAATTAGGCACTTCTCCCCCTCCTCAAATTCATACTGAATATGACGGATTATGATGCGGTTTGACATTTTTTCCTGGCTATTACTAGACAATTTTTTCCAGATTAGGAAATTGAGTAGGTAACTCTTTCCATTCCCATGATCCTCCCTAAGCTGCATAAACTCGTATAATGATAGCCATAATGAACTGACAAATGCGTCATAATCCCAATATAATCAATATAATTAAGTTCCATTTTCTTCTTTCATATTAATAGACACATCTCATATGTTTATTTAATCTTTCTTACTTTGTCTCTATTATTGTTCCATTTAATTATCTCCTCTTAATGTTCCACCACAGTTAATTTGTCAAGAAAGCTGGTCTCCTCCTCTCGTAAGCCCACATTTTCACTTTATACTAAACAAGCGATTCTATAACAATATAGCCTCTCTCTGTCTGTCTCTCTCCCTCTCTCTCTCTCACTCTCACTCTCACTCTCACACTCTCTCTCTCTCTCTCTCTCTCTCTCTCTCTCTCTCTCTCTCTCTCTCTCTCTCTCTCTCTCTCTCTCTCAACTTCGTCCTTTACTATAAATTTCCCAGTAGAAGTGTTTTCTCATTCTGCTGGGGGACTTCTTTCCCCAACTTAATTTCATGCCGACCAACGGTCGGAGGGAAGGTGGGTGGGGAGAGAGCCTTCTGCTTTGCTATCCTTGCCTTACTTTGTAGCAAATTATATTTTAGCATTAAGTCTGGACTACCTAGTAGGGACCGCAAAGTCTGTGTAGTCTGTGTATCTATGTAACTCTATATAACACTCTCTCTCTCTCTCTCTCTCTCTCTCTCTCTCTCTCTCTCTCTCTCTCTCTCTCTCACACACACACATATCTATTTACACGTTCCCCTGTCCTGTTAATTCCCCTTGGTATCTCTCTCTCTCTCTCTCTCTCTCTCTCTCACACACACACACACATATCTGTTTACACGTTCCCCTGTCCTGTTAATTCCCCTTGGTATCTCTCTCTCTCTCTCTCTCTCTCTTCCTCTCTCTCTCTCACACACACACATATCTGTTTACACGTTCCCCTGTCCTGTTAATTCCCCTTGGTATCTCTCTCTCTCTCTCTCTCTCTCTTCATCTCTCTCTCTCACACACACATATCTGTTTACACGTTCCCCTGTCCTGTTAATTCCCCTTGGTATCTCTCTCCTCTCTCTCTCTTCCTCTCTCTCTCTCTCTCTCTCTCTCACACACACATATCTGTTTACACGTTCCCCTGTCCTGTTAATTCCCCTTGGTATCTCTCTCCTCTCTCTCTCTCTTCCTCTCTCTCTCTCTCTCTCTCTCTCTCACACACACACATATCTGTTTACACGTTCCCCTGTCCTGTTAATTCCCCTTGGTATCTCTCTCCTCTCTCTCTCTCTCTTCCTCTCTTTCTCTCTCTTTCTCACCACAAATATCTGTTTACACGTTCCCCTATCCTGCTAATTCCCCTTGGTATCTCTCTCCTCTCTCTCTCTCTTCCTCTCTCTCTCTCACACACACACATATCTGTTTACACGTTCCCCTGTCCTGTTAATTGCCCTTGGTATCTCTCTCCTCTCTCTCTCTCTCTTCCTCTCTTTCATGCACACTTTCACTTCCCCTTTTCGTCCCCTCTACGTGGCATCATCATTATGTTTATCTTAGTGTGTCCCCTTCGTTCTTTGTATGTATGTACAGTATAATATGTACCCTCTCTTCTCGTGATGTTATAAGGTCTATTCCTAAGCAATCCTGAGCCAACCTTACTTCTGCTCATTTTCTATTTTACACACACACACACACACACACACACACACACACACACACACACACACACACACACACACATACATACACACACTTTTACATTTATCCGGCTGCCATTTTATCAATAAACCATTCATGATTATTGTTGATTATCACACATACACGCACACCCACACAGAGAGAGAGAGAGAGAGAGAGAGAGAGAGAGAGAGAGAGAGAGAGAGAGAGAGAGAGAGAGTTTATATGAAGGCATAAGAGGGTGTTGGGTGATAAGTAAATTGAATGGGGGGACCTCTAACTCGGGAAATGGTTGAATATACAGACACAGCTAGATAGATAGTAGATCGTTAGTGAGATAGATAGATAGATCGATTGTGTGATAGATAGATAGATATAGATATATATATATAGATAGATAGATATATAGATAGATAGATAGACAGACAGACAGATAGATAAATAAATATATATGAAGGTACGTAGGCACACACACACACACACAACCACACAGAAAAATACCACTACCACCACAAAACCATCCCCAAAACCATCACCACCACACTACTATACCCTGTTCCAAAAGGGTAGGTCAGATATCGTGAATCCTAACCTCTGTAACTCAAAAAAGGGTTAGAGCAAAATTAATGGGGTTGTACATTTCAACACCAATTCACTGGCTGACCCTTCCAAAATGGCAGAAGTCTTAGCTAGATTACCTTATAGTCCAGTAAAGATACGGCAGAATGGGGGGTCAACCCACCACTAATTGCAATAGTTTTTCTGATTGTTGCATATGAAACTACATTATGAGGAGGATAACATATCAAAAGTCTAAAAAAATCAAACTATGGGAACATATTTTAAAATTGTGTTAAGGACACATACCCTCGGACAACAAAAAACTTAAATTTTCTTTGCTTTATGAGATGCATACTGCGACTACGGAACACTTATTCTTTATGAAATATGGTTAAATGCATCAATGCATCATGCGTCAGTGTTCAATGCATCACTGAGTTCCTCTAATTGTAATGTTGACATATTTGCACAGATTCCACGACACTGTCCACATGCAATAGTGCAGTCAAGTCCATTCTTGCGACATGTACATCGCAGAGTTTGACAGCCAGTCTTACAGCTGCATCTGATGACCTCAAGGAGTTCTTGAGGAGCGGGATCTTTACTTGTTGTCAACGGGTACATTCTTCCATCGACCACCTTCCACCCCCAGTCTTCTGGACGCAGAGTATTCACACCACACCACACCTGAACCTGATAGTAAACTCGGAGGCTGTGATTTCTCAGAGATGCAGAGGTCGGAGGTAGTGCATGAGGCTGTACACTTAAGGTACTGGATGTTGTCTTTTGACAGAAACGTCTGTACCGCAGCTCATCAATGGTTTCCCCTTCGAGACCACTGTACAATGACACAACTGCAATTTCTCCAGCAGTAATGATGTTCTCTTTTGTCATGTCTGGTTTCATGAAAAGTTGTGCTTGTTTGCAGAAGACAGCATTTTTCATGCGTGTCAGAGCAAGTTGCTTTCCAAGACCATGGACTCTCGATGTAGTATCACATCCAAGGACAGCGTGTATGAAGAGTATGTTGTCACAGACTGCGCTGCCAAGGGCTGACCTTGTCGTTTTAATGTTCCATGTTCTTGGTCTCTTCTTTGAGTGTGATTTTGACTCTGGTTTGAAGAAGAGTTTGTGCGATGTATTCTTGCCATGATAGCAGAGAAGTACAAGTAGATCAGTGTCGTCTCCAACCAGTATGCTGTCACACCTAGCTGCAGATTCCACTGTTGTCTGAACGATTGGTAAATCGGCATCTCCTTTTGCATGGATGACATGACAGCCTGTCCTTTCCAGGTGTTCACCTAGCATATGGAGGAACTGTTGTTTGTTTTCTTTGTTTGCCAGAAACTCTTCTTTCTTCATCTTCAGCCTCATATCAACAGAAAAGTGAACCCGAGCACCGACAATTCCATTTCGTCGTCGAAGGTGAGCACAATCTTTGGTTGAGGCGGCATCTGTGTATCCATCAAAGACAACTGTAGCTTTTCCATATCTGTTGGAGACATATCGACAGTAGTCTTGCATAATCTCCTCCCAACTGTGTCCACGTGTCCATGGAATGCGATGCAGGAGAGACACCCCCGTCTAGAATGTACTGGATATCCCCTTCTGGAGCCGAACTGTCTAAACCTTCAGACCACATTGCATCAGCCAAGCTTGCTTTGTTCGCTGTCTTCATCATCGTCTTGGAGTCAAACAAAGCCGTGGGATATGCAGAGAGCTCAAAAGACATCATTTGATGAAGATCACCGCATCGGGTTCCTGCAGTTATAAGCCTCTGGAACAGAAGATTGGCGTCAATGTGAACATCTTCTGAAGCAATAGCTACTGCTGATTTGACATTCATGGTGGTGGCCTGCGCCTTCTTCTTGAAGACAAAATCGACAAGCTTTTTTCCTTCCATGGATTGCAGGATAGCATAGCCAACCTTCTCCGCTGAATCAACATTAACTGTAGCTGGTACAGTGACACCACTGGCGATGTTTCTCAATTCTTTTGGATCATTGAAGGGACTCCTCGCCAGAAGAAAATGAACCATGGCTCTTGCATCATTGGTGTCCTTGACAAGTCTGGCATGAGTAACATCCTTGTGTTGGTCACTGCTTATGTACTGTACGGATGTAAACTGTTGCATAGCATCATTAACTTCTGCACAGGATGGAGCTGAAAGGACCCACAGAGATCTCTGTGCCTCTGTCATACCACGTCCTCTGGTCATGCCATATGATACATTTGATATGAACTGTCTGACCAACAGATACGGACAAAGTATCCTGACGTAGCGTACAGGCCCTCACGATTCTGTCACATCCTTGCTGAGTTAATGTCACCGTCTGTTGACCGAGAGATTGCTCACAAAACACACACTTATCCATGATAGCTAGTCATAGATCTGAAATGAAAAGAAAAGTCACATATTATATTTTATATAACCAAGGTGACAAACATCAACATGTAGATTATCTAAGAAACAGATGTACAAATATTGCTGCAATATAAAATGAAACGATGAGATAGACAAGTAGAGAACCACGATTTGTCATTAATGAAAAGTTGCTGACTCAGCATTTTAGAAAATGCCTTTGCAAAACAATGTTCCCACAGATAGATTTTCCTAGACTTTTAGTATGTTATTCCTATACTAACACACACTAAAATAAAACAGAGAGAAAAACTATTGCAATTAGTGGTGGGTATATCCATATCTTTACTGGACTATTAGCCGTTTGTGAGTTGTAGAGAATAAGGGGAGGTAGTTGTTTTTTCTGGACCCCCTTCTCCCTCATGTTAGCCCCATTAGTTTTAAGATTTAAAGACGCTTGGTCCATTAGTTTGGCAATTGAAGGACCTTTCGCCCTCAATTCTTTGTTAATATTAAAACTTGTGTTATTTAAGGGTCGATTTTTTTCCTAGCGAGCGATAGCGAGCCTGTATTTAAGGAGAAACTGGCCTTCGGCTGGTACATTTTTCTACCGAAAAATGTAAATATTTATCTTGAGGATGTTTCTTTAAGCTTGATGGATGTCGGGGAAGGAAACTAAAAATACAATGAATATATTGGGGAAGTATTTTCATTTATTTTTTCCTGGGCCCCTTTTTCTTTGTGTTTACCCAAATTAGTTATGAGACTTTAAGACATTCACCCCAATAGTCTGGCTATTTCAAGACCTTTCGCCCTATCTGAGTGTCGATTTTGTTCTTGGCGAGCGATAGGGAGCCTGTAATTTAGGAGGAACCGGCCTTTGGCTGGGAACATTTTCTACCGAAAAATGTACTAATTTACCTCAAAGAGGGGTCTTGGGGGTATTTTTTTGTTATGCTTGATAGATGACTAGGGAGCAAACAAAAATAAAAATATATACCAATAATCAAACAAATAAATAAAATAGATAGTATAACGTCCCCTTAATAAATCGACCAATAAATAAGCGCTTCCCCTCTTAATGTTCAAGAGTTTTGGCCGACTAACTTGGAACAGGGTATAATCACCACGGCCATTATCCTTTAACTTTATTCTGGGTACTATTAGACAATTTTATACAATTTCAAAATGGGCCTCCAATAATTCCCAGGCTTCGAACTATCTCACTTAACCCTTCTTACTACCACAGACCCTCCTTAACCCATAAACGGCGAGCGTCCTCATATGAGTCTGAACCCTAGGAGGGCGAGTGTCCTCATATGAGCCATGGCCTAAAAAAACACTTTCCAAACATCCCACTGTCACTCAAAACAAAGGAATGTGTAATTATGTGAGATAATTCCTCTCCATACATCCTATCACTACTCCACATGTGTCCAAATTCCCCCCTCCCCCCCTTGCCCCTCCCCCCTAAATTATCACCTATTTGTCTCTTATTCCTGTGATTATCGGTTTATTTATGGCGCCAAAGCTCCCTACCCGGTTTCAAGGTCGAAAGGGAGGGGTGTGGAGGGAGGAGAGAGAGAGAGACTAGCCCGCACTACCTGCAGTCTCGCTCGCTCGAGAGCTCGTGAAGAGAGGGTGCAGTTTCGCTCTCTGTCAACTCCATGAATGAACCGCTTTGCAATATTTCGTGTTTGTCACCCCCCAAATACTATTCCCATTTGTTTTATTGTTGTAACATGTAACTATCTTCATATTAAACATACAATAGGCGCATATGAATAATTAATAACGATATTTATCGGATAATGACAATTTTTGTCAGAAATTAATGCAATAGCTTCGCCCCTCACGACGTTTAACGAATCGGAGTCTCGCCGCGGATAGGTTAAACTACACAAAATCGTCTAAGTATAGCTAAAATAAAATTAAAAAGACGTCGCCGGTACAGAACAGGTTAACCCCTTTTGTACCGGCGACGTCTTTATGTTTTTTTTTTTTTTATATCAGATGCACTTAGATGATTTTATAAAGCTTTGGAAGGGTATATAGTAGCTAAAAGGATCAACTGAGATAGTCGGTAACCTTTTAATTGGTAGACGTCCTTCTTAATGGGGAGGTAGTCTCTTTTTCTGGACCCCCTTCTCCCTCATGTTTAACATATTATTTTTTTTAATTTTTAGACGTTCGTTCCGTTAGTTTGGCGATTTTGAGACCTTTTGCCTCATTTTTTTGTCAATATTAAGACTTTTCGTATAATTTAGGTGTCAATATTTTCCTTTTTCCCGATAGCAAATCTGTAATTTAAGAGGTACCGGCCTTCGGCCGGAACATTTTCTACAGAAAAATTTACAAATTTATCTCGATGGGAGTCTTAGGGGTGTTTTTAACCCCTTACGGACGGGGATGTTTGTAACTTCTACTACCTGCCTGGCGGGCATATTTACCCTAAACGAGCTTCATTTCATACTCTTTTTCATGCATAAACAAGAGCCAGAGCGTAATACAATTATGTATCCGTGAAAGGGCGATAATAGAGCTTTCCAATGACACCTGAACCATCCTTGTATGACCACGGGTTCTCTTGCAACGATGTTGCAACACGAGGGGAAAAACCCTAAAATACGGTAAATTCCCCAGTTTTTCCTTGTTCTCGCGAGGTCTGGAGTGTGGGATTGTGCGGAGGTTACGTCAGTGGCGGGACTAGGTCCATGCCGAGCGGTCAGAGCCCGCCTATCGTCCTCCCAACGCGTGGACTCTCTCTCAGAGCCGATAATGTGCTCAACATCCCTTCCGACATATGTCGGGCCCCGAAGGGATGGCCATGGTTTTCTCGATCGACATATGTTGGGCCCTGCGGCTGGGGTGTTAAAGCTTGATAGAGGTCAAGGGAACAAACTAAAATCCTCCCTTAAGATGAGGATGAGTCAATTTCTCGCTAGCTTAAAAAAACGGGCTATAGGTCCCTTAACCTGCATAAATTAGTCTAATAGTTGGACGGGTATAATAAAAAAGACGTGGCCGGTACAGAAGGGGTAAATAATAATATGCCACCAACACATTATGGAGGCAGCCTAAGAGCTTCCCCGTTTTCTTTACCGCATTTTAATATATTATTATGCATGCAGATTTTCGCGATGATATTAAATATTTTAGTGTACTAGATTTTGCGAGAATATTTATATAATGGTGTTACTTACTTGGCTAGGTTCTACACTTTGTCCCTAGCCATTACTCGCTCTCGCTCTCTCTCTCTCTCTCTCTCTCACACACAATATAAGGCCATCATCATCGTAAAACCATACATCCCACCATCCCCCCCCCCCCTCTCTCTCTCTCACACACACACACACAAACAATATAAAGCTACCATCATAAAACCACACCCCCATTCACCCTCCCCCACTCTCTCTCTCTCTCTCTCTCTCTCTCTCTCTCTCTCTCTCTCTCTCTCTCTCTCTCTCACTATACAGTAAGGCTAGCATCATGACACCTCCCTCCATTCACCCGCCATTCTATTCAGGCCTCATCCCGTATATTTTCCTATATCATAAAATAAGAAAATACTACTACTAATACTACTACTACTATAACTATTAATACTACTACTAATACTGCTTCTACTACTAATACTATTAGTACTACTACTACTAATACTACTAAAAAATTACTACTACTACTACTACTACAACTATTAATACTACTACTAATACTGCTGCTGCTACTAGTGTTGTTCGTTCCTTTCGGTACCGGTGACGTCACTTTCACATGTATTTTAATCATGGATCGATGATTTTATGCAGCTTAGGAAGGACATGTGGTCGTCAAAAAGCTAGTTGGGTTGGTTAAGTTGAAGAGATTATTCCACAGTTGAAGATAATCGTCTAATCTTAGCCAGAATACATTAGAAGCAGTGTCCCGGTACAGAAGGGGTTAAGGGGGAGGTAGTTGCTTTTTCTGGACTCTGGACTTTCTCTCTCATGTTAAACCCCGTTTGTTTTGACAATTTAAAACCTTTCATCCAATGTCTTTGTCAATATTAGGACCTATCGTGCCATTTAGGTGTCGATTTTTTTAATGGCGAGCAATAGCGAGCCTGTAATTGTAAGAGGAATTGGCCTTCGGCCAGGACATTTTTATACCGTAAAATTTAGAAATTTATCTCGAAGGAGGGGTATCTTTTAAAGTTTGATGAAGGTCAAGCGAGGATTTTATAAAAACTAAAATATAAGTAAATACGTACACTGTATATAAGTAAATACGTACACTGTATATAAGTAAATACGTACACTGTATATAAGTAAATACGTACACTGTATATAAGTAAATACGTACACTGTATATAAGTAAATACGTACACTGTATATAAGTAAATACGTACACTGTATATTAGTAAATACGTACACTGTATACAGTATATAGACCAAAAAAAAACAAAAAAAACAAAAAAACATCCCCCCCTTAACTTATTAAGGCCACTATGTGTCCTTGAATGTAAAAAAAAAAGAAAAACACACACACACACACGCACACGCGCGCGTGGTAATAAGGACACGTGGTAATAAGGAAATGGAAGTCCAGAGGGAAATGAAACCAGGGGAGGGGTAGAGAGTGTGAGGGGAGAGGGGTGCCACCACGAATGTAATGAAGAACGTATATACAGTATTGGTCCAGATGTTGGGATGGGGGAGGGAGGGGGAGGGGAGAGGGGTGCCACCACTAATGTAATGAAGAACGTATATACAGTTTTGGTCCAGATGTGGGGTGGGGGGAGGGAGGGGGAGGGGAGAGGGGTGCCACCACGAATGTAATGAAGAACGTATATACAGTATTGGTCCAGATGTTGGGATGGGGGAGGGAGGGGGAGGGGAGAGGGGTGCCACCACTAATGTAATGAAGAACGTATATACAGTATTGGTCCAGATGTTGGGATGGGGGAGGGAGGGGGAGGGGAGAGGGGTGCCACCACTAATGTAATGAAGAACGTATATACAGTATTGGTCCAGATGTTGGGATGGGGGAGGGAGGGGGAAGGGAGAGGGGTGCCACCACTAATGTAATGAAGAACGTATATACAGTATTGGTCCAGATGTTGGGATGGGGGAGGGAGGGGGAGGGGAGAGGGGTGCCACCACTAATGTAATGAAGAACGTATATACAGTATTGGTCCAGATGTTGGGATGGGGGAGGGAGGGGGAGGGGAGAGGGGTGCCACCACTAATGTAATGAAGAACGTATATACAGTATTGGTCCAGATGTTGGGATGGGGGAGGGAGGGGGACGAAAAGATATATTAGAGGGCTATATTGGAGGTATAACAGGGGTTAAACAGAGGTATATAAGAAGATCTACAAAGCTATATTAGAAGGGTATATTAGGCGTATATTAAGGGTAAACTAACACAAAGGGAACCACTAATGTAATGAAGAACGTTTATATTGGTCCAGATGTTGGGATGGGGGAGGGAAGGGGACGAGAAGACATATTAGAGGGCTATATTACGGGTACAAAAGGAGGAACTAAAAGGGTATATTAGAGGGGTATATAAGGGGGAACTAAAGGGTATATTAAAAGAGTATACTAAAGGAATATATTAGGGGTATATAAGGGGAACTAAAGGGTATATTATTGGGCTATGTTAGGGGAATATAAGGGGGAACTAGAAGGGTATACTAAAGGCGTATGTTAGAGGTATGTATGGAGAATTAAATGGGTATACTAAAGGGGTATATTAGGAGTATATAAGGGGAAATTAAAAGAGAATAATAGAGGGGTAACTAAAGTACCTCGAAGGCAGTCACTATAACGTATTCAAGACAGAATATATTGGAACACATGTTGTATTTGAAGGTGGCGATTGGCACGGCTGAGTTTGTCGTCACAGAAGTAATAATAGTGGCAAAGAGAGAGAGAGACTAACATCAGTTTCATTCCTGCTGACGTTACCGTCAGCAGGAATGAATTGAATCCCTTGGCAAATTATTTATCATCAAACAATAGAATAATACAAAAACTACTATGTCACTGCATCATATTATTGCCAAGCTTTCACAATTAGCAACCTATTTTACTACACAATCGTCATAAAAGCTGGATAATCAATATTCGGAGATGGCAATTTACCGTCAACTGAGAAAAAACCGACTACAGGAGTTACGAGGTTTTCAAAGTTACTAGATCTCGCAGACCTAGCAGGGTTTCATTACACGGTGAAACTATTAATGAATATAATAGTAATTGCCTAGGGTAGTACCGTACACTTACATTATTACAAAGTATGCATACTAGCTTCCCAAAGGGTTTACTGAATAACTATTAACCCCTTGAGGATCATGACGCGTTTGGACAGTTCATTCTGGCTATCATGAGACGATTTTATTAAGTTTAGGAGGGAATTGTGGGAGTTGGAGCGACGATTGACAGTTTTTTACCCCGTTCACTGAGAGAGGGCCTTCTAAAGCTGAATAAAATGATAACCAGAATAAACTGTTACAACGTGTCGTGATCCTCAAGGTTGTTAATGGTGGCAAGGGTATTTTTTCAGTTTTCAATCTCTCTCTCTCTCTCTCTCTCTCTCTCTCTCTCTCTCTCTCTCTCTCTCTCTCATACACAAGCACATGCACACACCTCAATTGATCAATTGTGTCGAAATGCAGAACCTATGTTGGGAAATTATATATAGAAGGAATGCATGGATTTTGACACAACTTAGACGGTCCCTATGGGCCCAAGTACATGCAATTACGTTTTGGGTAATATTTTCGATAACTGCTTTACTAAGATAGCTTGGCAGTGTTACCAAAGTAAATTAATTACATTTAGGCCAATATTATAACCCTACTTCTCATATAACTCTAAAAGGGGCTAGAGCAAATGGCCTGTCAACTTCCAAATTTGTTTCTGGTTGACTCTTCCCAAAATGGTGGAAATTACAGCCCAATTACTGAAGTTATATAAGCGACAAACCAGATACTCTTTCCTTTCTTTTCAGATATCATTAATAAATATACAGAGATAAATGTATGCTTCACAGTTCTCATCATGTCCTTGGAAATGATAAACTGACCATAAGTATGTAACTGCATGTACAGTACAGTCGGTCACCTTTCCGGCTGGGCCACCTAATGGTAATTTCGCTGGGAGACTTTCGCTCTGATATTAGCAAGATCGCTCACTCTCCCCACCCTGAATCTGTTGCATATTATGTCCCATAGATGGCGTCCTTAGATGTGCTGGGATGGAGAGGTAGGGACTACAAGGAGTAAATGGAGGGGGGTGGGGGGTTACCGTGTAGGAATGGTTACGTGAATTATTTCACCAGGTTTATGGTTACCGTTATATCTCATGATATTAATTACAATGTAAACATTTTTGTTGTTGTGAAATCTACCTTTAAGAAATATTAGTTTGTTATATTATTGTTTGCAAATCAATTTATACGGATTCCTAGACTCACTGTCTATCTAGTAAGACCGCTCTTTCTCACTACTCTTTTACTCACAATATCTATCGATCTATCTATTTATATACAGGGTTATTCAAAACTTTAGTGACAAAATTACAGGGTGAAGTCCTGACATGATATTAAACATATTTCCATATGGGTTTTTCCCAAAAATAAAAGGTTAATTACAGACATGAAAGCCAAATCCATTACCGTGGGCGAACGATCGAACACTTCGAAATCAACCCCTCCCCCCCCCCTCCCCCCCCCCCCCCCCCCCCCAACATCACCCCCTATTCTCTCTCGGGTAGGTGAGGGAAGTTATTACAACGTATGAAGCAATGAACCCTTACCGATCCCGGGATTCAAACAGATCCGTAGGCTTTGAATCGATCCCAAGGTTTCGTGTATCATGTAATGTCAGATAGGGTAAGAGAGTAGTAACCAGTAATAGTTTTTATTATTTTTTATTACAGGGTGTACAGTATCAGTGTATTAAATTTGTGTCACATGCAACCATAACAGAAAATCCGATACTTTTATTACACGGCATTGTACAGTATGCCGTTAAATGTACGTATAATAACAGTTGTTACAGAGCATTACAGTAAAATTAGGGTTATCCTTGTAAATGAAGAAATTAATACGTACAGTACAGTCACTCATAAAGTTTTTTTTGTTTAGATGCCAGGGCGTATACGTTACTACTATCTTATCTGACATTACATGAAACACGAAGCCTTGGGATCGATTCAAAGCCTACGGATCTGTTTGAATCCCGGGATCGGTAAGGGTTAATTGCTTCATACGTTGTAATAACTTCCCTCACCTACCCGAGAGAGAATAGGGGTTGATGTGGGGGGGGGGGGGGGGGATCGGGGTTGATTTTGAAGTGTTGGATCGTTCGGCCACGGTAATGGATTTGGCTTTCATGTCTGTAATTAACCTTTTATTTTTGGGAAAAATCCATATGGAAATATTTATGTTTAATATCATGTCAGGACTTCACCCTGTAATTTTGTCGCTAAAGTTTTGAATAACCCTTATGTGTCTATCTATTTATATATCTATCTATCAATAAATATCCACATTATAGATTAGTATTTTCCTTAGCTGATGTGTATTTGCTCTTGGGGTTAATGTTGGTCTCTTCATTTTTATTGAGGTCCCAGGCTGGCCCATAATGTCGATTTAAATAATTTGTTTTTGGGCTCCTCATACCTCTCTGTCTCATACTTAGGGATATGAGGTTTGCCCGACTCACATGAAATACTCATCACTCCAATTATAACTTATAGCACCTATGTCTATCCTTACCATTACACTTTCTTCACAATACATCCATCCCAGTACCATAACAAAATTAGCGGTATCGCATTTTCATGAATTTAATTTGGAGCATGGAATGTATTAATTTCTCCTTCTCTCCCTTCTTTACTAAAAACAGAATGGTATGGTTTAGCATTATACAATAATTATTACTCTGGGAAACTTTTTAATCAAGAATGCTAATATGGTCTTTCAAAGACACACCCACACACACACACACACAATGTGTTTCGATAAACACTAATGTTTCACTGTATGCTCGCGCATATCAGTATATGTTATGGCTATAGCCATCTTACTCTCTCTCTCTCTCTCTCTGCGTAGGAATATTGGCTTAGCAGGAGTCAGAGGGAATGCACTTTCTACCAATTATTATCTTTCGCAACTAACTCGGCGCGTTACAGGTTGCCTGGGTAGCTCATAAACAAAATGTATCCACTGCTATGTTGACAACCAGTCATGTAATGACTTATACCTATTGGCGACTGGAAGAGAAAAACATGCGTAGGAACTATTTAAGATATATTTAGTTTTTGCATCCACGCTAGGCCTGAAGAGACCATAATTATATTACAAGGGAATGGCCTCAACCACATCCGTGTGGCAGCTGCATATGTGTGTGTGGTTTAAATGTCGATATAACTAAGTTAATGTTTAATATTACATTATTCAATCTATGCAAGGGTAATTATATATTATGTGCAGTAAAACATATAAGTTTACTAAGAGACTGTCACCTTATATAATTATTAATATCTACTGTATATGCGTATTCATAAACCGAGTGCACTGTGAGTGATGGCAGATAATATATGGAGGACCATTAGTTTGTAAAACCCTGTTGGGTATTGTTAAGGTGTCCACTGTGTGGGCTGCTGGATCACTATCCGCTGTTTCAGTGACGCTGAGTCACCTAGATGTCAATAATTCTAGCTGATTGGCTCATGCGACCATATTCAATGTCTCGTCTTTTAGTAATTATTAATTCCTAAAGGTTTAAATAATCACAGTCGCACAAGTCAATCAGCTGGAACAGTCTGTCGATATTGGGTGCACCATGGGAGTAAGTGCTGTATTCGAATAAAAGAACCCCTGCCGAAGGATTAGTCAGAAATCAAGGAATTTGAGTGTGTAGTGTGCAAGGGCGAGATTGTGTTAAATGATGATCCTGTCGCTCTTAATTTTTGGAAATGAGTCATTGGAGCTGGTGGACAAATGTTGTTACCTATGAGATATCATCTCTGCCGGTGGTGGGGCCGAGGCTGCCACTGTCGCTAGAATTAGATGTGGCTGGGGGAAATTCAGAGAACTGCTGCCAATTCTGACCATGAAAAGAATGCTTCTCCCCCTGAAGGGAATGGTGTATGCCTCATGTATTAGAAGTGCAATGACATATGCCTCAGAAACATGGGCCGTTAAAGTAGAAGATGTCAACAGAATGGAACGTAATGAGATGAGAATGGTGAGATGGATGTGTGGGACCAAACTGCAGGATGGAATAAGTATTGATGAGGAGATGCTTAGGTATGAAGAATATTAGCGAGGAGATGCCTACAAGTAGACTGGGATGGTATGGGTATGCGTAAAGAATGGATGAACAAAATTGGGTGAAAAGATTCAGGTCTGTGATTACGGAGGGAGCTGCACCAAGGGGTTGACCGAGGAAGGCCTGGGATCGGACTATACGTGCCAATCTCGAATCGAAAACTTGACAAGTGAAGCAGCCCTTAAGAGGGTTGCCTGGAATGCCGCCATTAGGACAAGAGACTGAAACTGCACTCAGCCTTAACATTTATGTATGTATGTATGTAGACAGCACCACTGATCATGCTAATGCAACCACGGAAAGTGTAACAGGCAGTCAGTCAGTCAATAGCCAATCCTTCATTCCCGTTAAATAGGTAGGGAGGATTAGAAAGGGAACAATGATGACAGGGAGAGAATGAATATGATAAACACTTGCCAAAAGCAAGTACTCTAACATTCGGAACACTCAGCATCCATTCACCAGACCTCAATATCATTGGCTTCACCTCAGATGATAATAACTTCCACAACAAATTCTCTTCACATCATCGGGGATGATGACCTTCCAGGTTTGTCAATTAACCCGTCAAGTGCGGGGAGACTCTTATGAGTTTTACTGGGCCACTGCGGGAAGACTCTTATGATCCTAGGCCTAAAAAAAAAACATTTAAAACACCCCAGTAGCAATTGAAACTGTTTTTTTTTTTTTTTTTGCCCCTTGGCCATGCCACATATCACTCCTCCTGTCCTCCTTATCACTCCTTATGCCACATATCACTCCTCCTTCCTTCCCCCATTTCCCCCCCCCCCCCTTCAATTATCACCTATTTTCCCTGTTAATCCCTTATTCTTAGGTATATTTTCGTGCTAACAATAGCGAGTTGCTAGCAGGACGTGGTCATATGTGTTACCAAGCGTGAGAAAGAGCAAGAGATAAGGAGAGAGACGTCAGTGTCTCTCCAGGCATCGTGAGGGGTGGATGTAGGCCAGGCTGGCTCACACTTGATGAATGTAACTCTCGCTCTCATTTCGCGATTTTGACCAGCCAAACACTGTTTCCACTTGTTTTATTGTTGCAACATGTAAATATATTCATATTAAACGTAAAATAGGCGCATATGGATAAGTATTAATGATATTTATGGTAAAATAACGATTTTAGTGATGGAAACAGTGAAATAGGTCCGCACCAGGACATGGTGTTCACTACATACGGTGCGCACTTCTTAGATTAAAAGGTTACAAACACCTTCATATGTTCTTCCTAACAAACTTCCTCCATTCATTCCTGTAACAACAATCAAATATAAAATGCGTGTTAATAGTTCATGCATCGACCATGAACCTCCCGACCGTCGTTCACCCTTATTGTTTTAGCTACAATTATACATTTTATTGAGGCGGTCGAGTGGCAAGCACGCTCACGTGTGAATCTACTTCACCTGGGATCGATCCCAGCCAAAGCGGACATATTTAGTGGGTGTGAAACTCAGGTGTCTGAAGCAACTGCCAGCAGCCCCTTCTCTGTTTCCTCCTACTTTCTCTATCCTAGTTTCAAAGCCAAAGGCGGATGTTGTGCATACGTGCATAACAAAGTCACTTGCTCCTGTGTTCCCGATTTCGATTCCTCTGAATTTTCAATTTGATGGCTCTAACTTTCCTGTCATTGTCATACTAAATATTTCTGTTCTGTTCTGTTCGGGGAAGACCAAGGTTATGGTCTTCGAAAGGGGTGAAGCCACAGAGTGTGAGGTGAAGTTGAACAGTCAGGCTATGGAGATTGTCAGTTCATTAAGTATCTGGGCAATTTGCTGAATAAAGATGGGAGTATGGATGAAGAAGTGCAGGAGAGGGTGCAACAAGGGAAGAGGGTTGTTGGAAAGCTGAAAGCAGTAACAAGAAATAGGGTGGTCAGCATGGAAGTGAAAAAGTCCTTGCATGTCAGTGCGGTAATCCCGACATTGACTTACGGAAGCGAACCATGAACATTGGTGGAGAGACTCAGACCAAGAGTGAGAGGGGTGGATATGAGTTACTTGAGAAGTGTGTGCAGAGTCACATGGAGGGATAGACAGAGGAATAAGGAAGTAAGAGGGAGGTGTGGTGTGGAGGTAGATGTGCTGGAAAGTGTGAAAAGAACACCTTGAGATGGTTCGGCGATATGGAACGTATGGAAAGTGAGAGAATGACTAAGAGGGTGTACGAGAGCGAGGTGGAAGGGCAGAGAGGGAGAGGTAAACCGAGAGAGAGGTGGAAGGAGGGAGTGAAGAATTATATAAATGAAGGCGGTGTACTTGGGAGGAGGGGCATCGACTGACTGAGGACAGAAATGCATGGGGCATTTCGTTCGTGGCCACCCTTTCAGGGATCACGGCATCAGGCAATAGATAGATAGACTATCTTTCCCCTAACTCTACCGACTTTCCCAAATTCTTTGATTATCTAAACTCTAAAGTGGAACACATTTTATCCATATCTCCTTTCTCTGAAATCTCCATCCTAGGAGGTTTCAACGTTCACCACCGCCAATGGATCTTCTCTCATTCTACTGACCAACCTGGTGAACAAGCCTACGTCTTTTCTATCCTAAATGACCTAGAGCATTTGGTTCAGCAACCAACCCGCATCCCGGATCACCTCGGAGATCGGCCCAACATTCTTGACTCGTTTCTAACTTCTAACCCTTCTTCTTATACTGTAAATCCTTTCTCTCCTTTGAGCTCCTCCGACCATAAACTTATTTCTGTCACCTGTCCTATCTCTCCAGTTCGGCCACCTGATCCTCCCAGCCGGCGGCGCTTGTGGCACTTTGGCGCTGCCGACTGGGAGGCTCTCCAGCAGTACTTCTTTCATTTCCCATGGAATTATTTTTGCTGCCATGGCCTGCCATGGAGTGCTGAACGCTTTACCGAGGTAATCCTAACGGGCATGGAAGCATACATTCCATTTTCTTCCTCTCAGACTAATGAAAACAAATCTTGGTTTACTCACGCTTGTTCTACTGCTGTCCGCAATAAGGAGGAAGCATTCAAACCATACCGACTCCTTCAAACTCAAGTATCTCATTCTTCCTATGTTTCTGCCCGGATTCAAGCCAAATCGGTTCTTCGTCTTGCCAAACACTCTTTCATCAATAATAAATGCACTGAACTATCCAACTCTAGCTCTTCCAAAATTTCTGGCATCTAGCCCAAAACCTTTCCAACAATTTTTCTTCCTCGTCTTTCCCCCCCCTTTTCCACTCTGATGGCACAACCATCACTTCTTCCTCTGACAAAGCTGAACTCTTCGCTCAAACTTTCTCGAAATACTCCACCTTGGATGATTCCAGTGCTACTCCTCCCTCTCCAACCCCCTCTCTCCTACTTATGCCTATTACCCTAATATCTTCTAAAGATGTACTTTCTACCTACTCTCGGCTTATTACTAAGAAGGCGTACGGTCCGGATGGTGTTCCTCCTGTTGTACTCAAAAACTGTTCTACCGTGCTGATTCGCTGCTTAGGCAAACTCTTTTGTCTCTTTCTCTCCTCTAACGTCTTCCCTTCTTGCTGGAAGTTTGCTCTCATTCAACCTGTCCCAAAGAATGATGACCACTCTCAACCCTCCAACTATCATCCTATTGCTCGCATCTCTTGTATCTCTAAAGTTTCTGAAAATATTCTTACTTCGAAATTTCTTAAGCATTTCTCTTCTCATAATATACTTCAGATCGCCAGTATGGCTTCCTTAAGGGTCGCTCTACTGGAGATCTTCTTTCATATCTTACTAACTCCTGGTCATCCTCCTTTCGGGACTTCGGTGAGACCTTTTCTATTGCGCTAGACATATCGAAGGCCTTCGATATAAGAGTTATAAGAGTTTCTACCGTATTTCGTCATTAATCTGTAATTCAATTCCATTCTTTTATTATTATATTATTTGTGTATTTCTATTTAACCCCCTCAGACTGAAATAGAGGAGGCGGACCACACGGTATTATCCCAACAACAGTGAAAATATCACTGAGGGACCGTTAGAAGTCGGAGGAACTTGGGGTTGCCACCATTCAACAGATTCTGATCTAACTTACCTAACTTACTGAGGCCTAAATGACGCTAGAGCGTCATATAACTTATTAAAGAGATATTAAGATAAGTTCATATGACGCACTAGCGTCATATGAGTATTTTGGCAAAACCGCCATATGACGCTCTAGCGTCATATGAGTCGGAGGGGGTAAATATTCCCTAATATCAATAAGTCCTTTTCCTTTTTTGCGTATAATGTATTCTGCTTCGTATAAGGTTTATCCTTCAGAACATGGCGACCACCTAACTTACATAAATATGTTAATAGTGCTACTCAGTCTTTCTTAAACCTATCCTACGATTACCTTACCTCAGAGAACCTTACCTGTTTACAATAGGACTATTCGGCTAAATTATACAAGGTTAAGGGGAGATGGGCAGTTTTTTCTGGTCCCCCTTCTTTCTCATGTTTAGCCCCATTAGTTTTCTGATTTAAGAGATGTTCGGCCCATTAGTTTGGCGATTTTAAGACCTTTCGCCCCATTTCTTTGTCAATATTAAGACTGTGTTATTTAGATGTAATTTTGTTCCTAGCGAGCGATAGCGAGCTTGCAATTTAAGAGGAACTGGCCTTCGACCGGAACATTTTTCTATCGAAAAATTTGCAAATTTATCTTGAAGGCGTGTCTTGGTGGAGTGTTTTTTTAAGCTTGATGGAGGTCTAGGGAGGAAACTAATACAATTATAAAAAAATACATACGAGCAAATATAAGTGAACCATCCCCCCTTAAGGCAAAGTATATGCTAGGTTGTTGTTGTTGTTGCTGTTCCCCAGGCTGTCTGACCAAGCAGCTCCAAGGTCCCGAGCATGGCCAAGGCCATAGCCGAGCGCCCCCACAGAACGCTCCCTGCTTACCACTAAGAAAGCCCAGGTGACCGAAGCCGCTTCCAAGCAAGGAGCTGAAGAGAGCGTCGAAAGGACTGGGACACCAAAGCCCCACCCAAGGCCCTGTGCCCCTCAACAATTATGAAGGGAAAGTTGAGGGGCAATGGAAAAATATGACGCTTTGGCTCTCGCTCTGCCAAGGGAAGACAGTCTTAAGTCTTGGCAGACTTAATCCACGGAAGAGACGCAGTCACATGAGATTCAGGAAATATAAAGTAAAAGGAACAGTCAGAGTAAGCTATGGGTATGGCAGAGAATGCTCAACTCATATTCTGATAGACCAGTCCATCACCACAGCATATGCTTGGTTAGAGTACAAAGGAGTACAAAGAAGTACAAAGGAAATCAAGCAACAACAGATCTAGTGACCCTTCTAGGTTGCTTGTCCTCCAAAACACTGAGGATCAAGTGTCCAAACAGTGGTTTAGAGTGGGTAAGGGAACATTGGAAAGGGAATTACTACCCTGGAACTAATGTCCGTGCAGGATTAGGTAGTTAGTAGGGGACAGATTGGTTAGTAACTGAGGGGGGGATAAAATAAAGTTATTCATTTACAAACGCAGTCAGTCGCGGGTTTGATGCGAGATATTTGTCTAGGCGGAGTTTAAATGAATCAACGGTGATGCAGTCTATAACGATTCGGGGAAGCCCATTCCACAAGTTGACAACTCGATTGAAGAAGAAATTCTTAGATTCGTGTGAGTTAAAAGATTTACCAATAATTTTGCAACCGTTTCCCCGCGTGTAATTAGATTGGTCGATAGTGAAGTACTTACTACAGTTCATATTGTCGATGCCTTTGATGATTTTGAACACATGAATTAAGTCACCTCTTAATCTGCGCTGGGTTAAAGGAACTAGATTTAATTCTCTAAGACGCTCTTCGTATGGTTTGTTCTTTAGGCTAGGAATAATTTTGGTAACTCTACGTAGAACTCGTTCTAGCTTGTTTATATCTTTTTGGTAATAAGGGCACCAGGATTGAACGCAGTATTCCAGAATAGGACGGACTAAGGAATTGTAAAGGGTTAGGATAACTTCTTTGGATTTATGCTCAAATGACCTGCCTATAAAGCCAATTATTTTGTTTGCCTTCTTAACAACTTCTGAACATTGTTGACTCGGTTTTAGGTTACTCGATATTGTTACTCCCAGATCGGTTTCTCTGTTTACATTCTTAAGCTGAGTGCCATTCATCGAATAGTTTGCTTTCTCATTTAGGTATCCGATATGTAGTACTTTACATTTATCCGCATTGAAACTCATTTGCCAAATTTGGACCCAACATGACAATTTATCTAGATTGTGTTGCATATCGTCAACTTGTTCTTTTGAGAGTACGCTATTTGCAATTTTTGTATCGTCAGCAAATTTTGAGATTGTACAAGTGAGACCCTCATCTATGTCGTTGATGTAAATTAGAAAGAGAATTGGTCCTAGTACCGATCCCTGGGGTACCCCACTACTTACATTGGTCCATTTAGATGCCTTACCGTTTATGACTACTCTTTGCTTTCTGTCGCTGAGCCAATTTTCTATCCATTTCAACACACCGTCTTGTATTCCATGCGCTTTTAGTTTTAGCAATAAACGTTTGTGGGGAACTTTGTCAAAGGCCTTTTGAAAATCAAGGTATATAATATCTACAGCTTTACTCTCATCGTAGAGGTTGAGGATATCAAAGAAGTCTAAGAGGTTTGTTAAACAGGAACGTTTTTTACGAAAGCCGTGTTGAGTATCTTTAAGTATGTTATTTTCCTCTAAGTGATTTACGAGTCTGTCTCGTATGACCGTTTCTAGCATTTTACATACAACTGAGGTTAAGCTAATTGGACGATAGTTACTGGATAGGGATTTGCTGCCTTTTTTTAATATCGGTGTTACGTTGGCTAGCTTCCACTGATCAGGCATAGTTCCAGACTGCAAGGATTTATTGAATAGTAATGTCAGTGGTTTAGAGAGCTCATCCTTAGCTTCCTTTAGAACTCTAGGCGAGATTGTATCAGGTCCAGGCGTTTTATTTACCTTGAGTTTATCTAAACAATTCAATACTTCTCTCTCTGTAACGGTGATATTGCTTAGAACATCTGAATTATCAATCTGAATCGGCGATGGTGTAGGGATATCACTGAGGTCTTCTGTTGTAAAAACTGATGCAAAGAAGGTATTGAGGGCATTACTCATTTGTACTTCGTCTTTGGTGTATTCTCCATTTTCATCGACTAACGGTCCAACAGTTGAAGTAACTACTTTTTTCTTTCTGATATAACTATAGAATTCTTTCGGGTTTGTTTTACTTTGATTCGCAATATGTAACTGTAAGGTCTTTTTACTTTGCTTAATTAACTTTTTGGCTTTACGTCGTAGCTCTACAAATTTCACCCGTTCTTCGTCATTTTGTGAGGATTTTAATCTATCATTAGCAAATTTTTTAGCAAGCAGGCAGTTTGAAATATCTTTATTCCACCATTTGGGCTTATTATTATGGCCTGGACGCCGTATTTTCGATGGTATGCAGTCTTGCACTGCTTTTAGGTAAGTGGTTTCGAATAACTTCCAAGATGTATTTATGTCGTTATTGTTAATTAAAAAGCTCCAGTCAGTTTCTTTAAACATAGCTCTAAGTTTATGGAAGTTTGCTTTCTTGAAATTAGGGACTTTTTCGATGCTACTATTTGGTTCGTTACTAGTAAACTTTAAAGTGAAAGTTATCGTACGATGGTCGCTGTTACTGAATTCATCACCAACATTCAAATTCTCTATTAATTCTTCTTTTGTTGCAAGTACAATGTCAAGAACGTTATTACCACGGGTCGGCGTTCGAACAAATTGATAAAGCGAACTCTCTTGCAAGTTCGTATACAAGTCATGTCCGGAGTGTGAAGTAAGAGTATCGCCCCACTTGGTCACAGGTAAATTAAAGTCGCCAAAAATTACGGTATCTTGTGAGTTACTTACATCTGCAATTTGTTCGTAAATTTCTCGGCCAGTTTGCACTGATTGAGCTGGAGGTCTGTATATTAATGCAAGTATTATTTTTGTACCTTTATTATTCTTTATTAGCACAAAAGATGCGTCGACGTTCACAATTTGAGGTTTTGACAAGAGGGTAGGGTTAAGACTTTCTTTGATATAAAGTAAAACGCCACCTCCATTTCGATATATTCGGCTTTTCTCAAACATTACATAACCGGGAAGTGAATACTCTGCTAAAAAGTCTCTATCTTCTGTATTGAGCCAAGATTCTGTTATGCCAATCACATCATAATTTTCTGTAAACACTAGCTCCTCTAAATCTGAAAATTTATTGCGTATGCTACGAGCGTTTGCATAGAAAACCTTTAAATTTGTTATTTTAGAACTCACGGAACGCTCTTTAACCCTTAATTAGCGGCGAGCAACATAAGTCGAGTTAAAAAAAGCTGGACTATGTGGCGGCGCTCGACATAACTCGAGTGGCAATTTCAGCACGTAATGTGGCTGAGAGAGAGAGACAAGTGGTGGCAGGAGACTAGCGAGCGTATGACTGCTCCAGACCACCGCGGCGAACCTACTGACACAAATCTCAGCTCCCTCCTCCCTCTCTCACTCGCTACATACTCAATTATGTACTGAAAGTACCGAATTACCTGCTTTTTGCACTCGCGTTGCACGGTTATTGCAAGAAAACTATCCATCATACAAGGATCGTTATGGTGTCATTCGAAAGCTCTGTTTATGCCCTTTCAGGGATAGGTACTTGTTTTACGTTCTGGGTCTTATTTAGGCATGAAAATGATCACGTAAACAGCCCTATTTTGGCTAAAAACACCCCGCTGTGCGGTACACATAAATAAACCGCATAGGCCGCTCGTAAGGTGTTAATAATATTTTTGGTTCTTGTCGGATCTACATTTATGTTCATGGCTGTCCTCGGTCCTCGCTGTCTTCGGTCCTTATCGCTGGTGGTCCTCGGTTGCCTCTGTTTTTTTCTTGGCGTTGGATGATTTATGTCACTGCTGCTTCTTCTCGGATGGCGTTTTTTTATCCATGGCGGCGGACTGCTTCATGTAGGAGACGACCCATGCGTGCTGAACCCACCGGGTTTAGATGAGTGCCATCCTTGCGGAACAGAGTAGGCTGGTTGTAGAAGTTGTCCCAGAGATTGATGAATTCAACTTCTTCCCTCAGACACAAATATTTTAGTCGGCTATTTGTGCTGAAGGCCTTGTCGTAGAATTTGTCAGGTGCGTCAATCTTGGGGAGAATGCCTGAGATGATGATATTCCTTGACTTGTTTTTGTAGTGCTGGATCATCTTGCGATATTTCTCCATCAACTCTTCGGATCTGGTGCGC
Organism: Paralithodes platypus; assembly: GCA_032716605.1. Lineage (NCBI taxonomy): Eukaryota > Metazoa > Arthropoda > Malacostraca > Decapoda > Lithodidae > Paralithodes > Paralithodes platypus. Next base: position 21,075,807 of record CM064505.1, read on the forward strand.
ATGACGTCATTTGAACCAGCATGGATGACAAAAAGGGTATTTTCATTTGCATCCTTTGTGGTATCTTCGAAGGCTTCCACAATGTCGTGCAGTCCAGCTCCTGAGAGGTAGGCTTAGGATATGCTAGGTATAGTGTTGGTTTACGGGATAAATAAGTGAACTAGATGGGCACTTGGTAGAGCGCATATACCTTCACCAACACTGGCTGGTTCTTTACCATTTATTTTATAGACCTAAATTTCCTTCTGATTTCTGAATCTGGGTTCTAGGATATGACCATGATCTCATCCTAAATTGAAGTAGGTTCTAAACGTTGTGAGATATTTTGTTTACAGACAAACAGACAAACAAACGGAGACGAAAACATAAACTTCAGGTCAGGATGATACGAATGGCAAATTATTCTAACAATTGATGTTTTCTTTCAGCTAGCAGTAAATAGGAAGAGTCAGCTACACATTCATGGACCTCCATAGGAGAGAGAGAGAGAGAGAGAGAGAGTTACTTGGTCAAATTTTACCCTCGTTTGTATTTCTGTTTGTAAACAGGAAATCTCAACCGATGTTCACGAAAGTTGCTGGGCAGATAGGATATGTACCAAGGAAGAAGTTATTCCATTTATGAAGTGATCGGCAGAGCACATACCTCCGCCAGCGTAGGTGGAGATATGCGCTCTACCGAGTGCAATTCTAGTTGTTTTTGTTGTTTCTTCCTGCTATCTGTGCGACAGGGTGGATCCACAACAGACTGGGTGGAGGGGGAGGGAAAGGGGGGTTTAGAGTGTGGGTGAAAGTGGGAAAATTAAATACCCCATCTTACCAGTAGACTCACACTCTCTCTCGCTCTCTCTGGAGGTGGTCGACAGTAATTAAATTAATACGTTTAAGAACAGACTGGACGATCACCTGATGAAGATTGGATTAATATGAATTAAGGGGAGGTTTTTAGTTAGGTCGCTAGACTTCCATCAAGCTTAACATTACAGCCCCTAGCCCCCTTTCAAGATAAATTTGTAAACAAAATTGGTTGAAAAATGTCCCGGCCGAAGGCCGGTTCCTCTTAAATTGCAGGCTCGCTATCGCTCGCCAGGAAAAGATCGACAATCTTAACCCATAATTAGCAGCGAGCAACATAAGTCGAGTTAAATAAAGCTGGACTATGTGGCGGCGCTCGACATAACTCGAGTGGCAATTTCAGCACGTAATGTGGCTGGGAGAGAGAGACAAGTGGTGGCAGGAGACTAGCGAGCGTATGACTGCTCCAGACCACCACGGCGAACCTACTGACACAAATATCAGCTCCCTCCTCCCTCTCTCACTCGCTACATACTCAATTATGTACTGAAAGTACCGAATTACCTGCTTTTTGCACTCGCGTTGCACGGTTATTGCAAGAAAACTATCCATCATACAAGGATCGTTATGGTGTCATTCGAAAGCTCTGTTTATGCCCTTTCAGGGATAGGTACTTGTTTTACGTTCTGGGTCTTATTTAGGCATGAAAATGATCACGTAAACAGCCCTATTTTGGCTAAAAACACCCCGCTGTGCGGTACACATAAATAAACCGCATAGGCCGCTCGTAAGGTGTTAATGGAACGAAAAGTCTGAAAATTGACAGAAATGGGGCAAAAGTTCTTAAAATCGCCAAACTAATCGGGCGAACGTCTTAAAATATCAATATCAATGGGGCTAACCATGATGGAGAAAGGGGTCAAGAAAAAAATCCCTCAAGTTGAAATTTCCCCTTAATCAGTAGGCATGTGTAATTTCCATTTCAAGCTAATGTCTTTCTATACTCTATAAACCTTTCTTTGTGAGCATTTCCTGACCCACAAGGTTACACTTCATCCTATTTTTCCGATACGGCGGGAGCGGAGGGTAGGGAGAGAGCATTCTACTTTACTGTCCTATTCTTCCACTATAAACTGCCCCTGTCTATTAGTATTAAGGCCGGACCACCTAGTTGGGACTGTAAGGTATGTGTGGTCTGAGGTATATGTGCAGCTCTGTGTGTGTGTGTGTGTGTGTGTGTGTGTGTGTGTGTGTGTGTGTTTGGAATACATACATATAGAAAACCATCTGCGAATTCCACATTTTCTCCCTGCATTATTTCAGTTCACTAATGAATGTATTTTGCCATACATATTTTTGTTTGTATTTTCTTTTATCTAACCCACTTTTCCTTCTACTTTCCTCTTCCTCTCTATTCGCTTGACGCAAATTGTCTTCTCACCTCTCTGCCACATTATATTACTTGCATTCACCTGATCTGCCCTATTTTATTACTTGCATTCACCGTTTGAATATATACCTACGGCGAAATGCTGAATGAAACGGGCGGATATCTGGTTAGTTTTGTTGTTCTTATAAATCAAGAGAATCAGAGGTGGTGGGTGGATATGATATTTTAAATTTTAAGTCAGGTTATTAATTTTGTTATGATAATAAGCTGCAAGTTGATATTCATAGAGGTATTGACTACCAAATGTCCTGTGTCACTTTGGAGACAAATCTGTCATTCTCCATTAGGAGAAGGCCACGGTTATCTACATATATCATTATTTATCAGGTTATCTACATACAGTATATCTTTATTAGGAGAAGGCCACGGTTATCTACATATATCATTATTTATCAGGTTATCTACATACAGTATATCATTATTAGGAGAAGGCCACGGTTATCTACATATATCTTTATTTATCAGGTTATCTACATACAGTATATCTTTATTTATCAAAATGATGAATTGATTTTTTGCAGCTATATAAATATTTACCATAGAGAGGTCTCACTATAATTTGCTGAAAGGAGAACCTTCATACCCAATCTTGCAAAAGTGGAGTGTTATAATAAATGTGATTTGACATTTAGACGCCGAGGTAATACCTAACAAAAATATATATAAACCTGATTTTCATGAACGTTGTTGGGAAGATAGGATATGCACCATGGAAGAAGTTATTAAAATTAGGAGGCGATCCAGAATATACTGTATCCCAGAATCCAGATCCAGACGAAAATTTAGGTCTATCATATTAATGACTAGGAGGGGTACCCGGCGTTGCCCGGGTATAAATTCTACTACCATAATCACCATCATCAATCACTACTACCACAATCATCACAATACTACTACTACCATAATCACCGGCCTCGACCTCCCTGTGCCTCATTAAACGGCGACCTCGATTTCGGCCGCTAAATGACCTCCGATTTAGGATCTGACCTCATCCGTACCCTCATTTTGGGGAGCTGCGAACAACTTTCGTTCCATACACCTTTTCGATCGGAGGCCTCCTTCTGCCCCAAACGGCCATGTTTTCGCATTTTTTTCGCTCCCGTATACTACATAAGTTCTGCCGAAAGTTTTATTAAACAAAAGTGTCTCTGATTTCCACTAAACTTGCCTAAAACCATCTCCAAACCTGGGCTTTCCAACGGTGCCCCACACTCCCACCTGGCACCAAAACTGTGGGAGGAGTTTAGTAACAAAGGTCGGGTAACTGACAAACAGACAGACACACATTGACCTTTATTTATTAAGATAAAGAACCAGCCAGCGTAGGCACTCTACCAAGTGCCTTTCTAGTTTACTTATATATCCTGTAAGCCAACTCTATATCCAACCTTGGCTTTGTCTAAACCTCGTCAAATTAAACCATGTAGGCTTATTGTATACAAATTAAGTTATTTGAAGTACGGTAATCGTAGGATTGATTTGGGAAAGAATATTTAAGGAAGACTGAGTAAAACTGTTAACACATATAGCTGGCCGCCACGTTATAAACACAAAGCATTATACGACGAAAAACATTATACGGATAAAGGATATGGACATAGTGATAATAGGGAATATTAAATATAAATTCAGGAATAATTTATGAGAGAATGGAAGTGAACTAGAGAATATTTAAAATATTCGGTATACATTTATAACACATAAAAAACATAACCAAGACAAATCAAAATAACATTAGCATATACTGTAGGAGTGTAGGTGCCATTATATAACATATATAGTTTGATAGAGATAGGGAGAAGGTAGGGTATTATGTGCGTATTGTATTAATAATGAGAGAGAGAGAGATAGATAGATAGAGAGAGAGAGAGGTGGCATTTTAGTTTAGGGGTAAAAGTGGGGGTAAGGTAACTACCGTACTACCCTGCTTCTACACCCTCCTATTCGGCCCTCTTTAACCCCCCCGCTGCCTCCCCCCTGTCCTTCCCCTTACTCTGGCTGGCATCCAGTCTTAAGGGGTACCAAACAAAAACACAATACGTTTTACTTAATGCATTCACGTGCGGGTCCATGAATTTTGATGAGTGACTGTACTAACTAGCAGGGAAGGGTGGATAGCTATAAACCATTATTATTAAAAGCATCGTAACACACCCTCCTATTGGATCCTATCCTTCCCTACTGTGTCCCCTCCCTCTCCTTCCCATCAAGCTACGCCATCTATGGGTCATATTCTACAAGATGATGAAGGTGAGTGATCTTACTAATTTCAGAGCGAACAAAACATGCAGCGAAGTTACCATTAGGTGGCCCAGTCGGAAAGGTGACCGACTGTACATTGTTCTATATGCTTTCATCATTATGTATTCCAATTTTTAAACGAAATTATCCCCTCAACAGCAACAATTCTTAAACACACACACACACAGACTAATCACCAACAGACACACACACATACACAGCCACTGACTAATCACCAACAAACACACACACTCAGACTAATCACCAACAGACACACACACACACACAGCCACTGACTAATCACCAACAAACACACACACACAGACTAATCACCAACAGACACACACACATACACAGCCACTGACTAATCACCAACAAACACACACACTCAGACTAATCACCAACAGACACACACACACACACAGCCACTGACTAATCACCAACAAACACACACACACACACACACCCGGGCACCTATAGGCCTACCTATAAAGAACAGGGTATAATTCTAGTCATAAAATATACTGTAATCAAGAATACAAAACATCAATAATAATAATAATAATAATAATCATAATAATAATAATAATAATAGATATATACAGTAAATACATAAATAAACACTTAAAAAACAATATAGCTTGACTGCTTTCCACCTTCGAGGGCCACGCGTTCTGGCATTTCACACCCACCTGTAAGAGGGGAATGAAATGGTTAATATAAGTAAAACATATTATATTATATATAGCTGTATGTGTGTGTGTGTGTGTGTGTGTGTGTGTGGGTGTGTAAGAGAGAGAGAGAGAGAGAGAGAGAGAGAGATTTACATATATACACTGGCCACACAGACCTCACGATCCAAACGAGGTGGTCAGGACTTAATGCTAGTAGAGATGGCATATCCGATAGAAAAGAAAAGTTGAAGGAAAGGATAGATAATAAGAAGAGAGAGAGAGAGAGAGAGAGTACAAAGTACAAAGGAGTACAAAGGAAATCAAGCAACAACAGATCTAGTGACCATTCTAGGTTGCTTGTCCTCCAAAACACTGAGGATCAAGTGTCCAAACAGTTGTTTAGAGTGGGTAAGGGAACATTGGAAAGGGAATTACTGCCCTGGAACTAATGTCCGTGGCAGAATTAGGAAGTTAGTAGGGGACAGATGGGTTAGTAACTGAGGGGGGGATAACATAAAGTTATTCATTTACAAACGCAGTCAGTCGCGGGTTTGAAGCGAGATATTTGTCTAGGCGGAGTTTAAATGAATCAACGGTGATGCAGTCTATAACGTTTCGGGGAAGCCCATTCCACAAGTTGACAACTCGATTGAAGAAGAAATTCTTAGATTCGTGTGAGTTAAAAGATTTACCAATAATTTTGCAACCGTTTCCCCGTGTGTAATTAGATTGGTCGATAGTGAAGTACTTACTACAGTTCATATTGTCGATGCCTTGATGATTTTGAACACTTGAATTAAGTCACCTCTTAATCTGCGCTGGGTTAAAGGAAATAGATTTAATTCTCTAAGACGCTCTTCGTATGGTTTGTTCTTTAGGCTAGGTATCATTTTGGTAACTCTACGTTGAACTCGTTCTAGCTTGTTTATATCTTTTTGGTAATAAGGGCACCAGGATTGAACGCAGTATTCCAGAAGAGGGCGGACTAAGGAATTGTAAAGGGTTAGGATAACTTTTTTGGATTTATGCTCAAATGACCTGCCTATAAAGCCAATTATTTTGTTTGCCTTCTTAACAACTTCTGAACATTGTTGACTCGGTTTTAGGTTACTCGATATTGTTACTCCCAGATCGGTTTCTCTGTTTACATTCTTAAGCTGAGTGCCATTCATCGAATAGTTTGCTTTCTCATTTAGGTATCCGATATGTAGTACTTTACATTTATCCGCATTGAAACTCATTTGCCAAATTTGGGCCCAACATGACAATTTATCTAGATTGTGTTGCATATCGTCAACTTGTTCTTTTGAGAGTACGCTATTTGCAATTTTTGTATCGTCAGCAAATTTTGAGATTGTACAGGTGAGGCCCTCATCTATGTCGTTGATGTAAATTAGAAAGAGAATTGGTCCTAGTACCGATCCCTGGGGTACCCCGCTACTTACATTGGTCCATTTAGATGCCTTACCGTTTATGACTACTCTTTGCTTTCTGTCGCTGAGCCAATTTTCTATCCATTTCAACACACCGTCTTGTATTCCATGCGCTTTTAGTTTTAGAAGTAAACGTTTGTGGGGAACTTTGTCAAAGGCCTTTTGAAAATCAAGGTATATAATATCTACAGCTACAGCTACAGAGAGAGAGAGAGAGAGAGAGAGAGAGAGAGAGAGAGAGAGAGAGAGAAGTTGAACAAATCGAAACGAGAATACGAGATGAACAAAATAGAAATGAAGAAGAGAAGAGAAAAGGAAGATAAAAAAAAAAAAGAGTCAAGACAGGAAACGAGTCGTGAGTGAATAGACGATATAAAGAAAACGAGATAAAACTAAGAACGAGATAAAAAAAAAAGAACGAGATAAAATAATACGAGACAATAAAAAGTACGAGATAAAAAGAACGATATCAAAAAATGATAATAAAAGAACGAGATAATAAAGAACGAGATAACAACACATATGGAGATTAAAAAAGACAAGATAAAAAAGAACGAAATATACAAAGAACGAAATAAAAAGAACAATACAAAAGAACGAGATAAAAAAAAAAGTACGATACAAAAAGTACATGATAAAAAAGTAAGAGATTAAAAAAAAGAGCGAGGTAATACATAATAATAAAGAACGAGATAAAAACAGTATGAGCTAAAATAATTACGAGATAAAATAGAAGCAAAATAATGAGACGAGGTCGAGAACTGATAAAAAAACAAAACACAGAAAAACAAAATCTAATTGCGACAGAGGTATAGCAATTTCAGAACCAGACTTAAAACTCTCGAAACCAGACACACCACTCGCCACAAACCAACACAACATAATCTCTTGGATTCACAGAAGCGAGCCACTTAGTCCAGAGAAAGAGAGAGAGAGAGAGAGAGGGGGGGGGGGGGGGAATGAGGATGGAGGAAGGTGAAACACTCAAAATAAGAAAGCGAGATCTCGAACGCATAGGCTAGACTGAATGAAACACATAGAAAACGCGATATCACAGTCAAACACACTTCTCTCCCTCTCTCTCAACAAATTGAGATAGGAAGAAAAAAGTGAGGAAGCAGAGTTAATAAGCAAAGACCAGATTAAGAAAATGTATAATCAACCTGGTGTGTCAAAAGAGAAAAGCAATTATAATAATGGACATAAAAATACCTCAGAATGCAACCACACACACTCATCACTCTTACTAACAATATACACAGTAAGAATCTTCAAAAACAAACATACATACTTTCACACAAACGTACATAATGACTAATCTTCAAACACACACACACACACTAATCGAGCCCGGTTGAGAATATAAGGTATATAATATATATATGTACTGTACGTGTATTTATATTGATATGGTCATATGCACATATGTATGTAAATATACGTACATATGAGCGAGAACATATTGCTCACTAGCGCAACTTCTGATTATAAATCTATGCATAAGCATTATCTATTATTAAGTGTTCGCGTATCTTCATCCATGTATTTCCACCCTTAACAATAAAACGCCCAGCTCTTCCATATTTCGCCTTCTGTCTCACACACACACACACACACACACACACACACACAGCCCATAGCCTAGTAGGTAGAGCTCTCGTCTCACACACGAGGGGTCGGGGGTTCAATCCCCGGCCGGGCGGAGACAAATTGGGCTTGTCTCCTTTCATGTGTTAGCCTCAGTTCACCTAGCTGTAAATAGGTACCTGGAATAAGTGGACGACGTTGTGACGTCCCATCTGGGGTTGGCAAAAATGGTACAAGGCGAGATGGGTATCATATGGTTCACCTAAGCTGATGGCTACCTAAGCCTTCGGGCGAGACGGTACCGTCTATAGTGAGAATGGTACCATACAGATCCACCCTAAGCCTTCGTTTCCGATGTCGCCAATTGGCTAAAAATACAGACTACACACACATCCACAGCCATTCCAACGATACATATAACACCTACACATATAGGAGGCGGGAAATAACGAGCATGCTCACTCCCTCAATACAACTAGAGTAAGTACAACTAGAGTAAGTACACACACACACACACACACACCTACACTACCGAGGATTAACCTCCCATTGTAGTACCCGCACCCTCTCTACCTGACCTTACCAAAACAGTTTCTGTATGTATGTATGTTTGTGTGCATACGTGAGCGTTTGTGTATACGGACATGTGCACACTTACTGCATGTTCTTATGTTCCTATATATGTATGTATATGTATGTGCACACGTACGTGTATATACGTATGTTCTGTATATGAGTAAGTAAATAAATGTGTATATGTACTGTATATCACTTACTCTCATGGTTATTTTATGATAATTTGTATTCTGCACATGCATCATTATTGTATTTATTTATTTTGTTTGTAAACTAAGCTTACCATCCTCATATCTGTACATCTCATGTTCATCCACTAAATTGTAAAATGTGTATTTTCAGCTCATGAGGCTGCCATTCTTTAATAAACCGTTTATTATTATTATTATTATTATTATAATCACCGTCAGTGCCAACACAAACACATACACACACACACAGACTAATCACCTACACACACACATGGCAACATTCCTCAAACCCACACACACACATCCGAGACACACACATACACAGACTAATCACCCACCAACACACACACAACTAATAAACACACATACACACACACACACATCCGACACACACACACACACAGCAACAATCCTCGGAATCCCCCCAATCCACATGGTGAGGGGAAAATGAGACAGGCACAGGTCACTCTCATTTATAGGGATAATTACGCTTACTTGTTTACAGTCGCCGCCATATTGTAACCTTAGTATCGTAACAGTAATATCCCTTTCTAGCTATCATTAGACGATTTTATACAGCATAAGGAGGATATGTGGGAAATAAAAGGTCTTTATAGCTATCAGTAGACGATTTTATACAGCATAAGGAGGATATGTGGCAATAAAAAGGGCAAAGCCTATCTTAATTACTCCTCTGACTTCCATCTAGGCCTACCCAACCCTAATCTGATTGAAATCGTCTAATAATAGCCAGAAAACAGTATGATGAAGCCTTTTCACTTTATTCAGGGTATATTTAGACGATTATATTTCAGCTTAGGAAGGACCTGTAGCAATCATAGGTTACGGAGAAAATACTTATCTCTCGAAACCATAGAGATTATCGTAAATATGATAGGCTATGACTCTTTTGTGATCTAGTGTGTCTCTGTGACGTCACGATCGCTCCTACAGCACGGCGTAGGACGAGAAGATCGTATATTATAAGATTGTAAATAAGTTAAGTTATAAAAGGCCTAATATGATATTAAGCAATATTGCCATGGTCTTATGTAGTATATATGAATTTATCGTATATATTAATATAATTTATCGTATAGAGCAACCTAGATGCAGTACGATAATTTGGGCTCCTGGCGTTTTGCCAAGGCAGCAAGGTGTGCCTTCGAGGAAGGGCAGAGTCTTCACGAACACCAACCAGTTAACATCTAGTTTTCCGCCCTCAGTTGATCGTGCTTTTGTGCCTCTAATCACAATACACATACAGCAATACACACAGCTACACCATCACGACGCTCTCATCGACGCCATGACTGACATATAAGCATAATATTCATGTCCATTCCCATGTAATCATTTATTCTTTCTTTAACTTGACTTGTGTCTCGGGACCAAAGTCTCATTCCCCATTGTCCACCGCCATATTGGGTAAAACGTTCTCCCTTGCCTCATTGCCACGTGGAACTATTGGTGAGTTAATTCCTGGCTAATATTAACCCTTATAACCTTACCCTATATATAAATTTATTATGTGAGATCTTTGGATATAAATTAGCTTGTTTCAGATTGAATTCAATTTAGATATGGAGTAGTTTTCATTTAGATTTATTTATTTGATTCATTATAGCTTAGTAATATTTAACTTCCATTGATAGTTTACCACATTGGTGCCCAGACCTCGGGATTTAGCTACCAGTAAGGGATTTTAAGGCAATGAACAAGGGGACATATAACAGGATGCAGGAACAACTCTATGATAAACTGGCAAGGCTAGCCAAGCGATGGTTAGAGCCGGAATGCAGGGTCACATCGTTGCACCTGCCCAAATCCTGCATCCCACCCATCATCTTCCCCCAATAAATTGTCTTTTCCATTTCAGACTTCCTGTGACATATGACCTGACCTAACATTTTTCTTGTTCAATATGATCCATTAGTAGGTATTGCTATTTAGTGTACTATTTTTTCTCCATAACATAGAAGTCCGCCGGTCGGCGTCTATTAATTAGACTATTATTTGGCCGTTGTCTTTGTAACGTAACATTTAGATACATAGCATCCTACCCAGAAGAGGAGTTCCCAAGGAATGGACATCCAGGGCGATTGGTGTCAATTGCCGTTTGGAGAAATATTGCAAAGAAAAAGCAATACCATTCATTGATAACTGGGATAGTTTCTATGGGAGAGATGGGATGTACGCAAGGGATGGGGTTCATCTTTCACGGTTAGGGGTTTCCACATTAGCTAGTTCTTTAGATAGGGTGGTTGTGGGGTTTTGAACAGAAATATTGAGTGTAAATGAGAGGTTAAATGGAACAATTTTAGCGTCAGGCGAAAGCGATAAGGATATTCAGTCTCATGCTAAAAATGATGACTATATTGCAAATGATAGTAGTGATGGTGCAACGGAAGATGGAAATGTCGCTAAAAACAAAGGTAAATTAGGTATAAAGAAAAGAAGTAAATTGAGAGTATATTACACAAACTGTAGGAATCTATGTAACAAAATGAACGAACTTAGAGCCCTTGTTAGCAAAGAAAATATAGACATAATAGCACTAACTGAAACTTGGATTAATACAGAAACCAGGCATTTTTTAGCAGAATTTGATATACCAGGATATAGTTTGTTTAAATATGACCGAACAAGTAAGAGGGGTGGCGGTATAGCAGTGTTTGTCAGGAGTACATTAAAAAGCTGTATTAAATCAGGTATTAGACTAAATAATGATAATGAAAGTGTTTGGGTAGAGGTTAACGAAGGTAGTGAGACCATAGTTATTGGAGTTATGTATAGACCGCCAAATATGAGTAGAAATGACGGAACGTCATTATGGGAGGAAATTAAAATGGCATCAAGGTTTAGCAATGTGTGCATTATGGGGGATTTTAATTTTCCGAATATAGATTGGCAGCATCAAATAGGAGACTCTGATTCTGAGGAGTTTATAGAGGTAGTACAAGATAGTTTTTTATTTCAATTCATAGATACGCCGACTAGAGGTAATAATATTCTCGATTTAGTTTTCAGTAACAATGGACATATGGTAAATAATGTAGAGATAGGGGACCACCTAGGAAATAGTGACCACAATTCTGTGTATTTTAATATACAATGGAAAGGTAATACCAGAGAGAATACAACATAAATACCTGACTTTAGAAAAGCCAATTATGGTGGGTTAAGAAGAGCCCTATTAGCGGACCCTATGGTCAAAAAATTAAGTCGATCCAGGTGTCCAAATGAGTGTACCCCTTCTCAGGCACCTGTCATCTTAAGTCAGGAAGAGACGTCAACCTTGGTAGATACATACGATAATTTTATCAAGTCAGTATTCAATGCACAAAATAAATACATCCCCAAAAGAAAATTTAGATCAACACAGAACCAACCCAAATGGATGAATAATAGACTATTAGATCTTCTAGGACAAAAGAGAGGAATATATAGAAAAATTAGAAAAGGCGAAATTCACCTACTTGCTTTACTATCAGAATCTATCAAGACAGGTAAAAAAGGATATTAGGAAAGAAAAAAGAAATTATGAAATTAAGGTTGCCATGACTCAAAAAATAATCCTAAAGCTTTTTACCAACTATATAAATCCAAGATTAGAGATGTAATTGGTCCCCTTAAAACTTCGATAGGAGAAATGACAGAAAATGATTTAGAAATGTGCAGTACATTAAATAGTCAATTTCTTTCCGTTTTCACTAATGAAAATTTGGCACAGTTTCCAGAAGTCCGTAAGGTATATAGCGATAGTATAGAAAATAGGTTAAGTACGGTTACTATAAGTAGAAATGATGTGCTTAAGGAAATTGACAGACTGAAACCTCATAAATCGCCTGGTCCTGATGAGGTATATGCTAGAGTATTAAAAGAATGTAGGGATGAGTTAAGTTACCCATTAACATTTTTATTTAACAAGTCATTGGAGACAGGTATAGTTCCAGAAGCTTGGAAGCTTGCAAACGTAGTTCCGATCTTCAAAAAAGGTGACAAATCAATAGCATCCAATTACCGTCCCATTAGTCTTACATCAATCATAGGAAAGCTACTAGAGTCAATTATTGCTAGTAAAATTAGAAACCACTTAGATACATTTAATTTAATAAATTCTTCTCAGCATGGATTCACTCAGGGACGTTCTTGCCTTACTAATTTGCTTAGTTTTTTCTCAGAGGTATATGAAGCAGTAGATAATGACAAGTCATATGATATAATATATTTAGATTTCAGTAAAGCTTTCGACAGAGTCCCCCATGAGAGATTGATGAGAAAGGTTGAGGCGCATGGAATAGGTGGGGCGTTGTTGGGATGGATTAGGTCATGGCTAATTGATAGGAAGCAGAGAGTCAGCATAAATGGTACGAAGTCAGAATGGGGAGCAGTCAAAAGTGGTGTCCCCCAGGGATCTGTATTAGGTCCTCTGTTGTTTGATATATACATAAATGACCTTGATTTAGGTATAACTAGTAGGATAAGTAAATTTGCAGACGATACCAAAATGGGGAGAACAATTGCTTCAGATAGAGATATAGAGTGCCTCCAAAGGGATCTAGATACCTTACACGAATGGTCAGTAAATTGGCAGATGAAGTTTAACATTGACAAATGCAAGGTATTAAAGATAGGGAAGATGCATACAAATGTTAAATATAAACTAGCTAATGTGGAATTAGAAAACTCGAATTGTGAGAAAGATCTAGGTGTGTTTGTTAGCAATGATTTGAAGCCTAGACAACAGTGTATAAGCGTTCGAAGCAAGGCAAACAGGATTCTCGGGTTCATCTCAAGGAGTGTGAGTAACAGAACTGCTGATGTTATCTTAACACTTTACTTGTCATTAGTGAGACCCCATATGGATTATGCTGTTCAATTTGGGTGTCCTTATTACAGAATGGACATAGATTCATTGGAGAGAGTACAACGTAGAATGACAAAAATGATCCATAATATTAGAAATCTTCCGTATAAAGAAAGGTTGAAGAAATTAGGCTTACATTCGTTAGAGAGACGCAGAGTTAGAGGGGATATGATAGAGGTGTTCAAGTGGGTAAGTGGGATTAACAAAGGGGACATGACAAATGTACTAAAGCTCAGTGATAGCGAAAGAACTCGTACCAATGGTTTCAAATTAGATAAATTTCGTTTCAGAAAAGATATAGGCAAATATTGGTTTGGTAACAGAGTTGTAGATGGGTGGAATGGACTACCAAGTGCTATAGTGGGATTAAAAACGATAGGGAGGTTTAAGATAAAATTGGATAAGCATATGGATGAGAAGGGTTGGGTGTGAAGGGTGATCAGCAGGGTTGGGCCAATCAGCGCTCTGCAGACCCCCGTAATCCTGCGTTAATCTCTAACCGTTTTGGTAAGATGATCCTCAGGGTATTAGAGTGTTGAGCCTATAATTGGGCTTTGTATTTGGGGTTGTGTGGGACAGGGATCTGCCTTGCTTAGGCCAATCGGCTTTCTGCAGACTCCCATTTTCTTATGTTCTTATGTTCTTATAGCCTATAGGCTGACATGCAAAATGAATAAGGACAATAAAGAGACACCGTCTAGTGGGGTGCTGATCAAGGCCCCTAAAAATCAAAGGGCGGGACTTCGGGGAGTATTAAATAGGCTAATTGTGGACGTCTTCACTTTCATCACTACTGCTGAACTAGAGGAATTGGAGGCTAGATTAGAAAACGTCCAGGCTACCCACGGTCATTTTATGGCTCTGAGTGAGGTGATTGTGGCAGACATGACAGAGGAGGAAGAGATAGTTACAGAGTGTGATAATCGCACCCTCTATGATGAACCTGTCTTTAGAGCGAAGTACATATTACAGCGTGCTGTCGCAAGTAAGAAGGGAGGCAATAATGAGGCCCATAGAAGGGCTGATCCTAAACATACTGTACACCTCCCAAAGCTCAATCTTCCTACATTTGGGGGCAAGTTGACTGAGTGGTCAGCTTTTTGGGACGTATTTCGGTCTACGGTTCATGAATCCTCTTTGGATAATGTCCGCAAGTTTCACTATCTGAAGGGACAAATAGAAGGAGAGGCCTTACATTTGATAGAGGGTTTTGCGGTAGTGGGTGATAGTTATCTTGAGGCAGTACACTTATTAGAGTCCACATACGGGGATAAAGAGCAGTTGAAGATGGCCCATGTCGTTGCCTTGTTAAGGCTCGCAGAACCACAGTATAAAGTTGATGAGTTGACAAACTTCAGGGCAAATATGGAGTGCCATACTCGATCGCTAGACACCCTAGGGCTTACCACGCAGGAAATGATGGTCATTATCTTGCGTCAGAAGCTTCCTATGGCAATACTTGATAAGGTAAGATCATTTGAGCTGGGGGAGTTCAAAACTCAGTTTAGTAAGGAAATCAATAATCTTCAGTTGAACAAAGGGAGAATGTATGTGTCGGGAGGGAGTGAGAATGTGGAGAAGAGGGGAACAGTAAGCATGACAGTGGGGACTAAAGAAAAGAAAGAGGGTGCATATAAGAAACCTGCTCAGATTCTATGTAAGCTATGTAACAACAAACATAAATGGAGTTTCTGCATAAAATACCCAACAAATGAGACAAAACTAGCACAGGCGAAAAGATTGAAGCTATGTGTAGGTTGTCTAAGTAAAGAACATGGTAAGCAGGGACAATGTACTGCTACATACTTAAGGCCCTGTCACCACTGCAAAGGACATCACTTTGATAAGTTGTGTCCTACAGCAGATAAAGTCAAAGACGTCAATACAGAGGGTACTACAACTGTGACACTAGGTAGCACGCAAGACACCACTATATTGCCCACAATACAGATTCCCATGGAAGGTAATGACAGTAACAAAGTTTGTCGGGTACTTCTAGATCAAGGGTCTCAACGTTCCTTTATAAAGAGGTCCGTACTAGTGGGACTGAAGCACCGAATCGTAGGGGCTGAGACTCTTCGATTACAGGGCTTCACAGGGGTTACTGATAAGCAAGACTACGAGATAGCGGAGATTTCATATTTCTAATGTAAAAACCGGGACTTTATGACTTGTATCGTAGTAGACACCCTACCAGAATATGTATCTGTGGGTGTGAAGAAGGTGGAACACGCATTACGTAGCAAATGGGTTAACTTGTCAGATCCCATGGGAAATCAGAGTGAGGTGCATGTTCTACTTGGTGTGGATCATAATTATGAAGTAGTAGACCCTGGATTTAAAAAGATGTGTGGTGTAATTTTAATCCCCACTAAATTTGGATATTGCATGAGCGGAAAGGTGCATACTACACAGTCAAAGGTCCTGGTCGACACGGTCTCGATATATAGAGTCAATGTAACTGCGGAAGAGGAGTTGGGAAGGGAGGATTCCCAACCTAGTGACCCTAAGATGGCTGCCGAGTTCGACCTGGAACGACTGTGGAGATTGGATCACATAGGCATTAATCCTATGGAGACTGATTATGACTCGGAAGTTGCGCTACAAAAGTTTGAAGAGTCTGTGTCCTACTGTGCCTCAGACAAGCAATATAAAGTTAGTTTACCCATAAGAACAGTGAGATAAGCCTGCCTACCAACTATGGTTTGGCATTAGGTCGCTTGCGTGCATTACAGCGTATATTGTCTAACGAACCGAGCACGCGCCAGGCGTATGACGATGTATTTCGAAGTTATGAAGATAGGGGCTTTATTGAGAGAGTCGATGTCAAGGAACCATTTAAGAAGGGTAGGGTTCACTATCTGGCCCATCACGGGGTAAGGAAAGACAGCGTCACCACACCAATACGGGTGGGTATGACTGTTCTGCCCACCAAGGTCAACAACCCAGTCTAAATGACTGCCTGTTGACAGGTCCGTCCATGATGTCGGACCTGTCCCAACATCTATTGCGGTTTAGGCTGGGGAAGTACGCCTATACCAGTGACATCGAGAAAGCATTCTTGATGGTCAAGCTAAAGGAGGAAGATAGAGATGTTACCCGCTTTCTTTGGTTCAGCGACATTAGCGACTCTGAAAGGCCTATCATAATATACCGTTTTCGGGTTGTACTCTTTCGGGCCACGTGCTCACAGTTTTTGTTAAATGCCACAATCATAAAACATCTAGCTGACACTCATGAGGACACAAGTAAACTATCTCGCGGATTATATATTGACGATTTGCAGGGTTCTAGCGATAGTCAGGATGATTTGTTATATACATACTGGCAAGCACGCATATTGTTTGCGGATGCACATCTATTTCTCCGCGAGTGGGTTACTAATAGTGAAGATCTTCAGAGTTTGATACAGGTGGACGGTACGGCATCTCTTAACCAGGAAAAAACAGAAATTTTGGGATGATCTGGCAACCTAAACATGACATACAAACTTTTCAAACAAGGTCTTCTGCTCAGCAGACAGGAGCGCACACCAAAAGAAGTCTGTTGAGCAAAGTTGCGCAATTTTTTGATCCTTTGGGTCTAGCATTACCCGTTACCATAAGAGTTAGGATTCTAATGCAGGAAGTTTGGAGACATAAAATAGGATGGGATGACAGTTTGCCCGAGGACCTGAATGACCAAGGGACATTGTTGTTGAATGAATATGCCATCCTATGTACTAAACCTATACCTCGTAAAGTGGCGGCGGCGATCAGTGACGTTACGTTACACACGTTTTGCGATGCTAGCGCCACGGCATACGGGGTAGCCATATATGTCGTTACTTCATTTGGGGCACATTTAGTTACAGCCCGGGCCAAGGTAGCCCCGGTTAAAAAGGTAACTATCCCTAAAATGGAATTGACTGCCATGCTGCTATTAGCACGACTGGTGCAACATGTACGCGCAGCATACGAGAGCAAATTAAATATTGAAATCGTTCACGTTTGGTGCGATAGTCAGGTCGCACTCAACTGGATACATAGCAAGAAGTCTCTGCCAGTTTATGTGCGGAATAGGGTAGATGAGATTAGAGCCCTTTTGCCAGATGTAGCTTATCATTATGTAAATACAAAAGAAAACCCTAGTGATCTCATAACTAGGGGTATAACGGCTAGCCAGTTAATGAAGTCCGAATTGTGGTGGCATGGTCCAAAGTGGCTGCTCCATGAAAGTGAATGGACGATATGGCATGCTGTTGGTGAGGGACTTCTGCCACTGGAAACAGTGGCAGTTACAGCCCAACCAAAAGAGCCACCGGGTCCAATCATAGAGTGGGCAAGATTCGGTGACTATAATAAACTAGTCAGAGTTGTAGCTTGGGTATTGCGATATGTATCCAATCTCAAGCTTAAAGTAACGGGCCAACTCTGCAACAGGGGTCACAACATTGATGCTCGTGAATTTAAAGCAGCTGAAGTAACTTTGATCAAATAGGTTCAAGTAGAAACCTTTTCCAATGAATTAGAATCCTTGAAAAGCTTGAATAAGACATTAATGCCTAATATAGTGCGTCAACTAAGGTTGCACCTAGACAATGGCCTCATCAGGTGTGAGGGTCGCCTGAAGTGGTCGGGTGTACCAGACGGCACAAACCGCCCTATACTTATGCCAACAAGACATCACGTTACTGATCTATTGATCATACGTGCACATAGGGAAGTAAAACACTACGGGGTATGTCATATTATATCAAATTTACGTCTCGCATGGTGGATACCCAAAGTTCGACAAGTAGCTCGACGCGTAGTAAGAAAGTGTGTAATATGCCAGAGACTAAAGGGTAAACCATATGCAACTGGATCAGCTCCACCTCTACCTGAATGCCGTGTAAAGCACGTAGAACCTTTACAAGCGGTAGGATTAGATTACACAGGGGCATTGAAGACGAGGGAGCATGAGAAGGTTTATATATTATTGTTTATCTGTGCAACGTCTCGAGCGGTACACCTAGAACTATGTGATAATATGTCTAGCGAAGAATTTATGCTGGCGTTTAGACGGTTTTGTGCCCGTCGTTCATTCCCTCAACTCATTCTTAGCGACAATGCTCCCACTTATGTCCAAGCATCAAAATATCTAAAGGATATGAGTAGTGATCCTACTATCATCACTTTTTTGGGAGAGAAGAAGTGCGAATGGAGGTTTATTCCAGTTAAGGCACCTTGGTTTGGTGGAATGTGCTCCTTGGGAGCGGTGTTGAACGCAATTATCTACAAAGTATCGTATAGCAACCTCCAATCATCCTTTTCCACTGGAAGCCACTCAAATGACAACGAGAAGTAAGCAATATGGCATTTATTAACCCCTTCAGCATGATGATGCCATTTACCCTTTGATACTGGCTATAATTAGACGATTTTATGAAGCTTAACCCTTTCACTGCGGTAACCGTTCTGGAACGCTTGGAAATATCCTGGCATAATTAGCCCATTAAAGCCTGTGGAGACCAATGCAAGTGAGCGGGAGTGCGGCAGGCCCCCGTCCGCTCTCCGGCACATCTGCCAGAACACTGAGTCTCACCCCATGTCTCACGAGATATATGCAGCGTTGCCAAAGGCAAGAGTAGCGTGACATTGCTAATTATACAGTAAGTGAATATTGCTGATGTCTGTAGTAACGCTGCGGGTGAACCCCAAGCGCTACGAAGCTCGTACTGGTGTCTTTTTTAAGCTGTTTTCTTCTAGTTATTTGCTGTAAACAATTTATTTCATTCAGGGACTTGCTTAAGCAATGAGGAGTGCCTGAATGAGCCCTATTATAGCGGAAATATGCCCGCACTGATTAGGTTAACAAGGACCTATGACATTAAGAGGGTTTATTGAGATCGTATTTACCCATTTGAGTCCTAGAGGTAGATTATAATCTACTAAAGAAAATCATCTAATGGTAACCAGAATATGATGAGAATTACGTCATGGTGGTGAAGGGGTTAAAGAAAAGATGGCTACAATTCTCCCCACACTCACACTCGGGCTTCCTATCCCCGCCCGGTAATGCCTCAAAGCAGCTGGGCCGTTCAACCTCGGTGAAATTAATGGTTGGTATGTTGGGGAGAGTTCACGATCCACCAACACAAACGGTGAGGTTTTGTTTTCTCTCTGAGCATGGGAATATTACACTTTAAGGGGGTAGTGCTTGGTTTTTGGTCTATATACTTTATATATATACTGTATATATATATATATATATATATAATTTCTGCAATGGAGCTTCCTCTTGGGAATCGAAGTCTCACAAGGAAAAGGAGAACCAGCGTAGTAGCGAACATCTTATCTTTATTGGTTACCAAACGTTTCGGAGAAAACGATATATATATATATATATATATATATATATATATATATATATATATATATATATATATATATATATATACTGTATATATATATATATATTAATTCATTTTTATTTTCCTCCTTTGACCTCCATCAAACTTAAAAATATATCCCCAAGATCCTCCTTCGAGATAAATGTCTACAATTTTCTGTAGAAAAATGTCCCGGTCGGAGGCCGATTCCCTCTAAATTTACAGGCTCGCTATAGCTCGCCAGGAATAGATCGACACCTAAATTATTTAAGTTTTAAGAAGGTTCTGTGGTGGTACAACTGGTTAAGTGAGATTGTTCGATGCCTGTTGATTGCTGGAGGCCCTTTTTAATCTGAATAAAATTGTTCAATAGTAGCCACATGTCGTGATACCGTTGTTACTGTCTTAACACACACGTTACACACTCTTGATGCGTTCATACCGCAATCATCTGTTCTCGTGGCACCATCTGTCGGGGGTTCGTACTCAGTCATGATCTTCTCTCGTCATTGTCGTTATGCTGTCGTGGCGCCGTCCTATACCATCTCGTTGCTGTCTCCTTATCGTCGTTGCGTGGTTGTTTGTCACATTATTAAGCCTACTCAACCCGCGATCCGCAACGAATTTCACCACCGTGGTCCCTCACGATGGTTTTCGAGTATGTGCGAAGTACCCGTAACCCCTTTTGTACCGGCGATGTCTTTGTAATTTTATTATTCTAGCTACATTTTGACGATTTTATGCAGTTTAAGAAGGATCTGTGATAGTAGAATGGGTTAAGTGATATAGTTTGAAGCCTGTTGATTGCTGGGAGGCCCTTTGTAAACTGAATAGAATCGTCTAATAGTAGCCAGAATAAGGTGAAAAGACGTTGCGGTACAGAAGGAGTCAACTCTCCACCATCTATTGCCTCTCCTACTTTGCTAGCCTTACCTTCCACTTAGTAGCTAACTTTGTTAGAATTCAGTCCGGACTGCCTAGTAGGGGCCGTAAAGTCTGTGCAGTCTGTGTATCTATATAACTCTATGTAACTCTCCGCAACCGCTAATGCCTCAAACCAGGCCCCTTCAGCCTCAGGGAAATTAATGGTCTGTTTGGGAGAGCGCAGGATTTACTTAATATTATTTTTATTAATCTCACCACCACACCCCCAATGAAATTAATTAAAGTATATATGATCCACCGGGATTCGAACCCGGGTTATCACACACATATTTTTGCCACCTTAACCATTACACCACCAGGACGGTTAAAGGTTTATGCACACGCCTACGACTTATTATCCATTCTCGAATACTGGATATTAATCTAATCATGTTCATATTCCCAACCGCACTATGGTAGCCTACTGTTTAAGTGAGAGGAAAGAATATTCATGGGGCACAGATCATATAAAACAGGAGGAGTGTTTTCTTGTCGCCATGGACATAATGCACGAACCTAATTAATTACAACAGGTGAAATTACAGCAACCTGATTTGTTCCATACATAGAATGATAGTATATCACAAAGACAAATCAAGCAACAACAGATTTACTTATCCTTATTAGGCTGCTTTTCAAGCCTTAAATTGGATTGCCACAGAAAGCAACTGAAGGCTTTAAAGCCATAACAACCATTCCTCCATCTCAATCTTTGAACTTTAAAGCCAAACTTTTCAGTTACCCTTTAAGGGGGCCCACCTCGTTTTTGTTTCTCTCTCTCTCCCTCTCTCTCTGGGTTGTATCCATTCTACCCCATTCAGCCTACTGCTTTAAGACGTTAATCCTCATCCAGGTGTCGATTTTTTCCTGTCGAGCGGCAGCGAGCTAGCATATTTAACAAAATATTTTTGACAGCAGGCTTAATTTGTAAATTTTTCGATAGAAAAATTTCTCCAGCGAAGACGGTTTTCTTGATACAACGAAAGAAATCGACACCTGGATGGGGATATACGCCTTAAAACAGTTGGCTGAATGGGACCCAATGGATACAAGCCAGAGAAAGAGAGAACAGGAGATAAAATAAGCAGGTGACCCCCCTTAATGCTATGGCCAGATGTCAGCTGTTACTCTAGCCATCATATATGACTCTCGGAGACTGGAGGGATGATGGGTGGTGGCAGTCGGGGTTAATAGGTGCAAAGCATTAATAGTCATGCATAATCCTCCACCTTTTCCCTCATGATTAGCCACATTAATTTGGCCATTTTAAGACGTTCGCCCCATTAGTTTGGCGATTTAATAGCTTTCACCCATTTTGTTTACAATAACAAGACCTTTCGTGTCATTTAGGTGTCGATTTTATCCTGGCTAGCGATAGCGAGCCTGCAATCTAGAAGGAATCGGCCTTCGGCCGGGAAAATGTTCTACCGAAAAATGCACAAATTTATCTTCATCTTGAGGGGTATTTGTTTAAGCTTAATGGCGGTCTAGGAAGAAAACTGTATGTATGTATGTATGTAGGCCCTATGTATGTACGGTATATACTCAGGCCCTTGTATGTATGATAGTATGTACGGTATATACTCAGGCTCAATGTATGTATGTATGTATGTATGTAGGCCCTATGTATGTACGGTATATACTCAGGCTCAATGTATGTATGTATGTATGTAGGCGATGTATGTACGGTATATACTCAGGCTCAATGTATGTATGTATGTATGTAGGCCCTATGTATGTACGGTATATACTCAGGCTCAATGTATGTATGTATGTATGTAGCCCTATGTATGTACGGTATATACTCAGGCTCAATGTATGTGTATGTATGTATGAGGCCCTATGTATGTACGGTATATACTCAGTCTCAATGTAAGTATGTAGTGTAGGCCCTATGTATGTACGGTATATACTCAGGCTCAATGTATGTATATGTTAGTATGTAGGCCCTGTATGTACGGTATATACTCAGGCTCAATGTATGTAGGTATGTATGTATGTAGGCCCTATGTATGTACGGTATATACTCAGGCTCAATGTATGTATGTATGTATGTATGTAGGCCCTATGTATGTACGGTATATACTCAGGCTCAATGTATGTATGTATGTATGTAGGCCTATGTATGTACGGTATACTCAGGCTCAATGTATGTATGTATGTATGTATGTAGGCCCTATGTATGTACGGTATATACTCAGGCTCAATGTATGTATGTATGTATGTATGTAGGCCCTATGTATGTACGGTATATACTCAGGCTCAGTATGTATGTATGTATGTATGTAGCCCTATGTATGTACGGTATATACTCAGGCTCAATGTATGTATGTATGTATGTATGTAGGCCCTATGTATGTACGGTATATACTCAGACTCAATGTATGTATGTATGTATGTAGGCCCTATGTATGTACGGTATATACTCAGACTCAATGTATGTATGTATGTATGTAGGCCCTATGTATGTACGGTATATACTCAGGCTCAATGTATGTATGTATGTATGTAGGCCCTATGTATGTACGGTATATACTCAGGCTCAATGTATGTATGTATGTATGTATGAAGGCCCTATGTATGTACGGTATATACTCAGGCTCAATGTATGTATGTATGTATGTATGTAGGCCCTATGTATGTACGGTATATACTCAGGCTCAATGTATGTATGTATGTATGTATGTAGGCCCTATGTATGTACGGTATATACTCAGGCTCAATGTATGTAGGTATGTATGTATGTAGGCCCTATGTATGTACGGTAATATACTCAGGCTCAATGTATGTATGTGGTATGTATGTATGTATGTACGGTATATACTCAGGCTCAATGTATGTATGTATGTATGTATGTAGGCCCTATGTATGTACGGTATATACTCAGGCTCAATGTATGTATGTATGTATGTAGGCCCTATGTATGTACGGTATATACTCAGGCTCAATGTATGTATGTATGTATGTAGGCCCTATGTATGTACGGTATATACTCAGGCTCAATCCCCACTTTTCATTTTGTTTTTTTCTTCTTTTTGGGTGGTGGGAGAAAACTAAACATATTAATAGACAAATAAACAAATAAATACAAATTAATTTGTCATAGGGTGTCATCAATAACTGTATATGACTCTCGGAGACTGGTGGTGATGGTGGAGGATAGGTGTGGTGGGAGTAGGTCTGGGGCTAATAGGTGGGGTCATTAATAGGGGGTCCTACTCGCTTTATATGGACCCCTTTCTCCTTCGTGTTTAGCATATTAGTTTTGAGGTTCTAAGATTTTCGTGCCGTTAGTTTGTCGATGTTAAGACCTTTCGCCCAATTTCTTCGTCAATGTTAAGACCTTTGGTGCCATTTAGGTGTCAATGTTTTCCTGGCGAGCGATAGCGAGCCTGTAATTTTAGAAGGAATCGGCCTTCTGCCGGGAATTTTTTCTGCCGAAAAATGTACACATTTATCTTGAAAGGGGGTCTAGGGGGTGCTATTTTATGCTTGATGGAAGTCTAGCGAGGAAACTCAAAAATATATTAATGAATAAATATATAGGCCAAAAAACAAGTACTACCCCCTTAATAGTGATGCATAATCTTGTCAGGGTTTTAAAATATATTCTATCTTGATCCTAACTTTCCTATTATGATTATCTAAAATGTCGATCTTCTATCTCAACTATCTACTATATTAATTTGACCTACATTATCTACCTTCTCTCTTCTTTATCTTTTCTTATCCTACTCCTTATAACCCCCCCCCCCCACACACACACACTATATTGAGAGAGAGAGAAAGAGAGAGCAGTAATGAAGGTGTGTTGGGGGTGGCTATAATAACAAGGGTAATGTACAATAACACAGGGGACAGGGGAAACCGTCACTTAATGGTTGCTAACCTCATAACACAACAACTAGAAACAATAGAGAGAGAGGATGAGAGGATGAAGAGAGAGGAGAGAAGGAGAGAGAGGAGAGAGAGAGAGAGAGAGAGAGCAGTAATGAAGGGTGTTGGGGGTGGCTATATAAAAAGGGTAAGTACAATAACCACTAGGGGAAAGGGGACAACCTTCACTATGGTGCTAACCTCCAATTAACAACAAAATAGAAACAAGAGAGAGAGAGAGATAGCAGAGAGATGGATGAGAGAGAGAGCAGTAATGAAGTGTGTGGGGGGTGGCTATAATAACAGGGTAATGTACAATAACCAGGGGACAAGGGAAACCCTTCATAATGGTGCTAACCTCCCTAACAACAAATAGAACACAAGAGAGAGAGAGAGAGGATGAGAGAGAGATGAGAGCCATAATGGAAGGTTGTTGGGGTGGCTATAATAACAAGGGTAATGACAATAACACAGGGGACAGGGAAACCTTCACTAATGGTTGCTAACTCCAATAACAACAAATAGAAACACATTGAGAGAGAGATGAGAGAGAGGAGAGAGAGAGAGCGGAGCAGTAATGAGTGTGTTGGGGAGGTGGTAAATAACAAGGGTTAATGTACAATTAACACAGGGGAACCAGGGACAACCTTCATAATGGTGCCTAAACTCCCATAACAACAACGAGAGAGGAGAGAGAGAGAGAGAGAGATGGTTGGGAGAGGAGAGGGAGAGAAGAGAGAGAGAGCAGTAATGCAGGGTGTGTTGGGGGTGGCGTATCCATAACAA
Organism: Paralithodes platypus; assembly: GCA_032716605.1. NCBI lineage: Eukaryota > Metazoa > Arthropoda > Malacostraca > Decapoda > Lithodidae > Paralithodes > Paralithodes platypus. Next base: position 21,101,561 of record CM064505.1, read on the forward strand.
GGGTCATGTTACAAATAACACAGGGGACAGGGACAACCTTCACTTAATGGTGCGAACCTCACACTAACAACAAATCGAAACACATAGAGAGAGAAGAGAGAGACCGACCGAGAGAGGAGAGGAGAGACGAGAGATGACGAGCAGTAATGAAGGTGTGTTGGGGGTGGCTATAATAACAAGGGTAATGTAAACAATAACACAGGGGACCAGGGACAACCTTCACTAATGGTGAAACACTCACAAGAACAACAATAGGAAACACGATAGAGAGATGAGAGAGAGAGAGGAGCGAGAAGCGAGAGAGGGAGAGAGAGAGAGGAGGCGAGAGGAGAGGAGAGATTGAGAGAGAGAGAGAGTATTGAAGGTGTGTTGGGGTGGTGGCATAATTAAAACACGGGTAAATTGTTACACTAACCAGGGGACCAGGGACAACCTTACTTAATGGGCTAACCTCCAATAAAAAACAAATAGACAGATAGAGAGAGAGAGAGAGACGGCGCGAGAGGAGAGAGAGAGCAGAATGAAGGTGTGTGGGGGGGGTGGCAAATAACAAGGGTAATGTACATAACACAGGGGCCAGGGACAACCTGCACTAATGGTGCCTACCTCAATAACAACAACAATAGAAAACAATAGAGAGAGAGCGAGGTATGAGAGAGAGAGAGAGAGCAGTAAGAAGGTGTGTGGGGGTGGCTATAATAACAAGGGTAATGTACAATAACAGAGGAGGCCAGGATCAACCTTCAACATGGTGCTAACCTCCAATAACAACAACGAGGAGAGGAAGAGAAGAGAGAGGACGAGAGCAGTAATGAGGGTGTGGGGGGGCTATAATAACAAGGGTAATGTATAACACAGGGGACCAGGGACAACCTTCACTAATGGTGCTAACCTCCAATAACAACAAATAGAACACATAGAGAGAGAGAGAGAGAGAGAGAGAGAGAGAGCAGTAATGAAGGTGTGTTGGGGGTGGCTATAATAACAAGGGTAATGTACAATAACACAGGGGACCAGGGACAACCTTCACTAATGGTGCTAACCTCCAATAACAACAAATAGAACACATAGAGAGAGAGAGAGAGAGAGAGAGAGAGAGAGAGCAGTAATGAAGGTGTGTTGGGGGTGGCTATAATAACAAGGGTAATGTACAATAACACAGGGGACCAGGGACAACCTTCACTAATGGTGCTAACCTCCAATAACAACAAATAGAACACATAGAGAGAGAGAGAGAGAGAGAGAGAGAGCAGTAATGAAGGTGTGTTGGGGGTGGCTATAATAACAAGGGTAATGTACAATAACACAGGGGACCAGGGACAACCTTCACTAATGGTGCTAACCTCCAATAACAACAAATAGAGGACACACACACACACACACACGCAGACAGAGAGTACAAAGTACAAAGGAGTACAAAGGAAATCAAGCAACAACAGATCTAGTGACCCTTCTAGGTTGCTTGTCCTCCAAAACACTGAGGATCAAGTGTCCAAACAGTGGTTTAGAGTGGGTATGGGAATATTGGAAAGGGAATTACTGCCCTGGAACTAATGTCCGTGGCAGGATTAGGAAGTTAGTAGAGGACAGATGGGTTAGTAACTGAGGGGGGGATAAAATTAAGTTATTCATTTACAAACGCAGTCAGTCGCGGGTTTGATGCGAGATATTTGTCTAGGCGGAGTTTAAATGAATCAACGGTGATGCAGTCTATAATGTTTCGGGGAAGCCCATTCCACAAGTTGACAACTCGATTGAAGAATAAATTCTTAGATTCGTGCGAGTTAAAAGATTTACCAATAATTTTGCAACCGTTTCCCCGCATGTAATTAGATTGGTCGATAGTGAAGTACTTACTACAGTTCATATTGTCGATGCTTTTGATGATTTTGAACACTTGAATTAAGTCACCTCTTAATCTGTGCTGGGTTAAAGGAAATAGATTTAATTCTCTAAGACGCTCTTCGTTTGTTCTTTAGGCTAGGAATCATTTTGGTAACTCTACGTTGAACTCGTTCTAGCTTGTTTATATCTTTTTGGTAATAAGGGCACCAGGATTGAACGCAGTATTCCAGAAGAGGGCGGACTAAGGAATTGTAAAGGGTTAGGATAACTTCTTTGGATTTATGCTCAAATGACCTGCCTATAAAGCCAATTATTTTGTTTGACTTCTTAACAACTTCTGAATATTGTTGACTCGGTTTTAGGTTACTCGATATTGTTACTCCCAGATAGGTTTCTCTGTTTACATTCTTAAGCTGAGTGCCATTCATCGAATAGTTTGCTTTCTCATTTAGGTATCCGATATGTAGTACTTTACATTTATCCGCATTGAAACTCATTTGCCAAATTTGGGCCCAACATGACAATTTATCTAGATTGTGTTGCATATCGTCAACTTGTTCTTTTGAGAGTACGCTATTTGCAATTTTTGTATCGTCAGCAAATTTTGATATTGTACAGGTGAGACCCTCATCTATGTCGTTGATGTAAATTAGAAAGAGAATTGGTCCTAGTACCGATCCCTGGGGTACCCCGCTACTTACATTGGTCCATTTAGATGCCTTACCGTTTATGACTACTCTTTGCTTTCTGTTGCTGAGCCAATTTTCTATCCATTTCAACACACCGTCTTGTATTCCATGCGCTTTTAGTTTTAGCAGTAAACGTTTGTGGGGAACTTTGTCAAAGGCCTTTTGAAAATCAAGGTATATAATATCTACAGCTTTATAGTCCATGAGCCAGGCCAGATATCGGTACCACCTGGGGTGACTAAACACGAATGGTACTAAAATGTTTATAGAGTGACTGTAAGTACATTAAGATATGATAGCCTTCTCGCACTGGTAGCTTAGTCTAATTTTTTTGATGCAATAGGGGCGCTACCCAAAAATAAAGATTTTTAGCGTGACGCTCGGCGTTTTCCTCATTTTCTTTAAAATCCATCACACAATCATCGCGAAACTTTGAACACCTATGTAGAATTATATTCTCTACCAGAGTTGTTCCTAGGTATTTTTCAAATTTCCTCATATTTCGGAATATACTCTATATTTTGGGTATTTTCCTCTAAATCTAGAATAAATCCTTAAATATGGGGAACATTGAAAAATATATTCTAACAGCTCTTGTAGCTTATTTGATTCTCTACAAGAATTATTCCGATGTGTATTTCAAGTTTCTCCATATTTAGGGGTTTATTTCATATTTGGGGATTTTTTGTTATATTTTGGGGATAATTTAATATTGGAAGGAGCAAACATATGTAGAGTGGTTTCCATGTAATGTGTTTGTTTGTTCATGGTTTAATGGTGATATTTTTTGCAGGTGTGTGTCGACTGTTTGACGGCAGGATGGAACCATCTGCGAGGAAGAGAGCACGGATCGACTGTATCATCCACTGCTCTGATGATGACAGCGATGCTCTGGTGTCACCACAGGATTTGGACTCCTGGAACACATTGCTCAGGGCTGCAGAAATCAGGCAGCATGATCCAGTCCTGGAAGCAGCCAAGGGCCTTGAAGAAGGAGGAATACCACACATACATTATCACCGTAAATGTCGTAGTCTCTTTACAATGAAGAAGTCACTGGATTCTATCCTTGCCAAGGGTGTCAAGATAGAATCAGCAAGCGTCGACCCCAGGAGGAGGGCATCAAGGGATGCCCCTAGTACTAGCAGGGTGTATGCCAAAGTATGTATCTTCTGCGAGAAGTCAAGCAAGTACATAAAAACAACAAAGACAAGGGAGCCACTCATACAGTGTGTTGAGCTACGAGCAGATGAGAAGATTCGCAGAGCAGCAATAAGGAAACTCAACCAGAGAATCCTTGGTTTAGTTAGCAGAGACCTTGTTGCTGCAGAGGGTCACTACCACAAGTCGTGCTACAAACTCTTCACAAAAGATGATTTCCCAGCGGCCGCCAGGTCGAGTGCAGGTGAAAATCAGGAAGAAAGCGAGGAAGCACGCTACGAAGAGGTTGAGACAGAAGCCCTCGAGGAACTCTGCTTGTATATAAGGACCAAATTATTCCCCAACCCAGAGGTACTGCCTATGACAAACCTCACATCTAGGCTTGAGAGATCCATGATGTCCCGTGGTATTATCCAACTGAAACCAGCGACAAAGAAACATGTTCGCCGAATGATTGAAACCGAGTTTGGAGAATCACTACGCTTTGTCCCAGATGAGAAAGGAAAGCTTCTAATCTATCCACGCAGCCTCTCAATGGACGACCTTGCCCGGCAAGCACACAAAATGGCAAAAGACCTGCAAGAAGCAAGAGCAGCTAACTCTGAAGATGTCTTAACCAAAGCAGGAATGCAGCTGAGGAATGAGATCAATAAACAAGATGTGAGTCAGCCATGGCCTCCCGATACAGATCAGAATGTCATTCCTGCAGCAGTCACTCAATTCCTGCACACCCTGCTGACAGGAGAGTGTGAGTGTGAAACTCCCTCTGAAAGAGCTCAACATCTTGCCACTTCCTTTGGCAGTGACTTGGTCTTTGCTGTTACCAGTGGCAAGACAAAACCACCCAAGCACGTACTGCTGACCAATGCTGTAAAGTCTTGACAGGAAACACAGAACTGATCCGAACTCTGAATCGTCTTGGTCACTGTGTGTCTTACTCAATGTTTGAGGAGATCGATACAGCCCTTTGTATCCAGAAGCTGGAATGCTCAAAGGATGACATTCCACTGCCAGCAAACATCTACCCTGGTGTGTTCACAACCCTGGCCTGGGATAACATTGACCGACTTGAAGAGACCCTAAGTGGAGCAGGTACTTCTCATAGAGTCAATGGCATTGCTGTCCAGTCCAAGGTTGCAGGCTCTGTGCCAGAGAAAGTCCTGCCAGAGATTACCAAGTCCAAGATAAGAAGCATCACTCAGACATCATCAATGCTGCCAATATACAATGTTGGGCGGCGGGCAGGGCCACCTAGGATTGAGACTGCGTATGTCGACACTACCAAGGAAGTCCAGGATTCAAAGACAAAGAACCATATCTGGCTTCTTACTCGAATGTCAGACCATGAGGACCAGTCCATCAGCAGTTGGACTGGGTTCAACATCAAAATGCGCAGAGACATTGCAGTGGTTCAGGACACTGTAAGCTACCTGCCCACTATCAATGCTCCCGCAACAGAAATGTCCACCGTTAATGAAATCTTGGAACAAATGCATGCTATCATGCAGTCCTTACAGCTTAACAAGATTGTGTGCGTGTTTGATCAAGCACTCTATGCCAAAGCTGCCGAAGTTATCTGGAAACAAGAGAAGTTCAAGAACATTATCATCAGGATGGGCGTCTTCCACACAATCTGTAATCTCATCTCCACCATAGGAAAGAGGTTTCAAGATGCAGGTCTTAGAGATCTGTGTGTGGAATCAGGTATCATCGCAGAAGGATCAGTGTCAGGAGTGATGAACGGCAAGAGGTACAACAGAGCAGTGAGACTACACAAGCTCGTGTATGAAGCACTGATGAGGCTTGCATGGAAAGGCTTCCTTTCATGGCTAGAAGAAAACCATTCAAGGGACATACACCATCTAGATGAAACACTGAAGGACATCAACAGCTTTCACAGCAATGTGTCTCAGGGACTCTTTCAAGAGCTGATGGAGAGTGAATCATGCACACATATCATGAAGCTTTTCCAAGTTTATCTTGAGACCCTCAGAGATGAACACAACCTCTCAGCATTCTGGATGTCATACCTGGACATGGTTGAGATCATGCTGGACTTAATTCGAGCCTCCAGAGAAGGCAACTGGATGCTCCACCTAGGAGCAATCCGACAGATGATACCGTGGTGTTTTGCCTATGACAAAGTGAACTATGCCCGGTTCCTAACCTACTACTATGCCTTGATGTCTCGACTGCCCATTGAACACCCAGAGGTCCATGAACACTTCATGCAAGGTGGCTTTTCGGTCCAGATCGGTAGCAAGAATCCCTTTGGACGGATCCCTGTGGACCAGGCAATCGAAGAGACGATCAACAAAGACACCCAGACACCAGCGGCCACAAAAGGCTTCAGCCTGAAAGGCGGAGCTGTCGCCAGGTACTACCTGACATCGGAGTATCGCAGCAGGTACTTAAGGCAGCTCAGGACTATGGTAGTAGGCCAAAAGTATACTGACTTCAGCCACCCAGACCTACAGATGCCCAGGATTAGAAGAGATGAGGCCGATGTCCAATCTTTAGTTCAACTGATGGAGACCAGCTGGTTGAACCCCTTCAACGCAGAGCAAGAAGATCTTGTCAGTTTGTCAACTGCGACTATGGCACCACCAGAAGTTGTCAAAGACCTTCTAGGGGCCTACAGAATAGGAGAGGATGCATATCAAGCCTTCAAGGAAGAGCGCCTGGAGATCGATACGCCAACTATACAGTTTCATGACACGATGACGAAGACAAAAACTGAGAACGTTCACTAACATCAGAATGAAGCCACGCTCACAAGACCATGCCAAGGAGGTTATCTTAAAGGCTGACAGGAACCTATTTGGCCAGATGATCCTTGTTGCCGAGAACAGAAAGCTCAAAATGAGTGATGTCTTGGCTCATCCCCTGGGGCCTTTGCCTTGGGCACTTGCCAGCGGTGATGGGTCTCTCCGCAAGACCAACAAGGCTGCCCTCGCAAAGGAGTTAGAGAGGAATGTTTCTCCTGCAGAAGTGATACCCGAGCCCTCTGCTACCATAATTGATGGGATGAGCCTGGTCCACAAACTGAAGGGAAACGACAAAACTTTTTCACAGCTTGCAGGTACAGCACTGAGTCACGCTGTTCATGAAGGTGCTAAGAGCAGGCGCATTGATGTTGTGTTTGATATCTACAAGGAGACATCCATCAAGGATGCAGAACGAGCCAAAAGAAGTGCAGGCACAGGAATTCATTTCAAGAACATTCAACCTGGGCACAACATCCAGCAGTGGAGAAAGTTACTCGGTAGTTCCTCCAACAAGGCAAGTCTTATCAAGTTCTTGGTAGAAGAATGGAAGGCACCACAGCACAGGGAGAAGCTCAAGGACAAGGAGCTGTATGTCACATGTGAGCAGCGCTGCTTCAAGATCACCAAAGAGCAGTGGGAAGAGGCTCCTGAGCTTAAGTCAACTCAAGAAGAAGAAGACACACGCCTCCTTCTCCATGCATCATGCAGCAGAATCTGGGGGAAACAAGTCTGTCATCATCACTGCAGAAGATACAGACGTCATGGTGTTGTGTCTCTTGGCATGTGCCACAAGATCCCATCCCATCTGTTCCAGAAGAAGTGCGGACGACGAAGAACCGGACAAGATTCCTGGATATCACCACACTGAGCCGCACACTGGGAGGCAGCGTGTGTGATTCATTGATTGGTATGCATGCCTTTACAGGCTGTGATACCGTCAGTGCATTCGCTGGCCGAGGGAAGATGACGACACTCAAGCAGGTGAAGATGGACAAGACATACCAGCATGCTCTTCACGACTTGGACGCTCATGGGAAGTGTCTCCTGAACTCTTTGAGAAGCTACAGGAAATCACCTGCCACATGTACCTACCATCTACCCACACAACTAAGGTAAACAAGCTTCGGTATGAGCTGTTCTGTGCAAGACGTGGAGAGGTAGAGTCAAGTCAACTCCCTCCTTGTGAGGACTGCCTCTTCATGCATGCACTGCGTGCAAACTACCAGGCTGCGATCTGGAGGAGAAGTCTTCAGAGCCAGCCATTTGTTGCGAACCCAACAGACTGCGGTTGGATGACAGATGAGGACGGTAAGCTTGCCGTCAACTGGATGCGAGGCTCACCAGCACCAGATGCTGTTATGCAGCTACTGTCTTGCAAGTGTGTGCGGTCATGCGAACTCCCTAAGTGTACTTGCCTCAGCAATGGTCTAAAATGCACGGACATGTGCAGGTTACAGACATGTCAGAACAAGGCTATTGAAGAAGAGCCGGTGGCACAACAGTCAGATTCCGAGTCTGACGTAGATGATATTTAGGAGTAGTAATTTGCCATAATAGTATGTACAAGCCCATGGCATGCTTAGTGTGTATTTACAGGACTTGTATTAAATGTGACAATTACTATATGCATTTTGTTGACATTTAGGCATTCCTGTCCCCAAATTTGACATTTTAAAAAATTTCGGAATTTTCGGTAGGGTATGTCTATTCAAGAAGTGATAACGACCATTAAGCTACCAATGTGCAAGGGCTATCATATCAAAACATAAACTAGAGACATGTAGCAAGCTAAAAACACCTAAGAGAATTAGTCACCCCGGGTGGTACCGATATCCCAAAATTCGGGTCTTGGCTCATGGACTATTACTCTCATCGTAGAGGTTGAGGATATCGTGGAAGAAGTCTAAGATGTTTGTTAAACAGGAACGTTTTTTACGTAAGCCGTGTTGAGTATCTTTAAGTATGTTATTTTCCTCTAAGTGATTTACGAGTCTGTCTCGTATGACCGTTTCTAGCATTTTACATACAACTGAGGTTAAGCTAATTGGACGATAGTTACTGGGTAGGGATTTGCTGCCTTTTTTTAATATCGGTGTTACGTTGGCTAGCTTCCACTGATCAGGCATAGTTCCAGACTGCAAGGATTTATTGAATAGTAATGTCAGTGGTTTGGAGAGCTCATCCTTAGCTTCCTTTAGAACTCTAGGCGAGATTGTATCAGGTCAGAGAGAGAGTGTGTGTGTGTGTGTTGTAGTTGTTGTTATTGGCAGTTAGCACCATTAGTGAGGTTGTCCCTGGCCCCCCTGTTATTGTACATTACCCTTGTTATTATAGCTACCCAACACACCTCTATTACTGCTCCCCCCCCCCCCCTCTCTCTCTCTCTCTCTCACTCTCACTCTCTCTCTCTCTCTCTCTCTCTCTCTGCCACCATAATGAAGTAGCTATTAGTATTACATCACATCATTACACCATTCATTAACATAATAACTCGTTAAGACCATGGCAATATGCTGAGGTGGGAGTTATTAACTACCTGTCATACCAGAGCTCATATCCGAGTGTTTTTTATTACAATTACCTATTTAATACCATTTATAAAATTGAATATATATAGCCTAATATACAGTGTACAACTATTGACTTGATGTTCAAATGCTACACTTGTAATTATACCCATAATTCGACACAAAGACACAATCATACGCTTCCCTAACATAAGAGTTTTCGGCAATATTCGTCTGTCAGCCTAATATATTATGGTAACCCTTTCATTGTTGTCACCAATTACGTAGTTGAATTCTGGCTGGCAATAGATGAGATATACAGATTCGGAAGGACCAGTGACGATAATTATAAGGTCAATCAACCCTCTCGCTCATTTCCAAGCTGAACAAATAATCTTCCAATAGCCTAATGAAAGGGAGAAAAGCGTCATTATTTAACAGAAAGGGTTGTGTGTGTGTGTAAGTGAGTTAGTGAGTGAGTGAGTGAAGACGTGTGTTTTTTTTTTTTTTTTTTTCTATGTGATTGATGGAGGCAAAAGGCAGAACTGCCTATAGCGAGTGCCTTCCCCATAGTTGAAAGAGTGACAGGGCCAAAATCAAGGGACGTTCGAGCCAAAATGCCTGGACACACGGAGTTTGAAGCAATTTAAGTCATAGGAAGAGGGAAAGACTGATTCTGGGAGAGAGTTCCAGAGCTCTGCTGTTGAGTAGAAGAAAGTTTGAGAGTAACATTTCTCTCTTGGGTTGGAGAGTTGCACAGAGTAGAAGTGGGATTGAGTTGCAAGACGGGTACCACGTGCCCTACGTAAAGGAGGTGGTATACACTGGGAAAGCTCTGATGAACACTGACTATTATAGTAGCGTTGGAATAGCGAGAGAGATGCAACATTGCGGCGGAGAGAGAGAGATTGCAGAGAGTTGGTGAGTGGACGGGAGTTAATGATACGAAAGGCCTTCCTTTCAACTTTGTCTAGGAGAGCGGTGTGAGAGGAACCTCCCCACACATGAGAACAATACCCGATACAAGGACGCACTATGCCCCTGTACAGAGCAAGAAGCTGTGCAGGGGAAAAGAACCCCCTAAGGCGGTTGAGCACACCCAGCTTCTGGGAGGCTGCCTTAGCAAGACTGGTAATATGGTCCTTCCAACTGAGAGCAGAAGAAAAAGAGACACCAAGAATATTGAGAGAAGATGAAGGATTGATTTTTGTATTGTTGAAGGATAAGGGATAGTCCGCTGGGAGTTCCTTACGGGTAGATAGATGGAGAAATTGGGTTTTGGAAGCATTAAAGGTAACAAGGTTTTCTCTGCCCCAATTGGAGATAGTATTTAGATCAGAATTTAAGAGTTCTATGGCTTCATTACGTTTGTCGTTGAGGGAATGCTGGCTGGGGCGTTCTGAAAAACTAATGGAGTAGTGTAAGGTTGAGTCTTCTGCGTATGAATGGATGGGAATTGAGGTACAGTTGAGGAGATCATTTATATAAATTAGAAAGAGAATAGGAGATAGGACAGAGCCCTGAGGAACACCGGAGTTAATAGGGTGAGGAAGTGAACAATGGACGTCCACAACCGCGGCTATGGAACAGCCGGAAAGGAAATTAGAGACAAAGGCACAGATGGAGGGATAGAAACCGAAGGAGAGTAGTTTAGAAATTAAAGATTTGTGCCAGACTCTATCGAAGGCTTTCGATATGTCTAGTGCAATAGAAAAAGTCTCACCGAATTCCCAAAAGGAGGATGACCAAGAGTTAGTAAGGTATGAAAGAAGATCACCAGTAGAGCGACCCTTAAGGAAGCCATACTGGCGATCTGACAGCAGATTATGAGAAGAGAAATGCTTAAGAAATTTGGAAGCAAGAATAGTTTCAAAAAATTTAGAAAGACAAGAGATGAGAGTAATTGGACAATAGTTGGAGGGTTGAAAGCGGTCACCCTTCTTTGGGACAGGTTGAATGTGAGCAAATTTCCAGCATGAAGGGAAGACGTTAGAGGATAGACAGACACGAAAGAGTTTGCCTAGGCAGGGAGTCAGCACGGAAGCACAGTTTTTGAGAACAACAGGAGGAACACCGTGTGTGTGTGCGTGTGTGTGTATGTGTGTACGTTTCCACCCTCTAGACCTACACATTCATTACCCTGAGAGACTGAAGGCGTATCAGTAAATTTCCTTTCACAATTCTTAACTAAATCCACTTCTGTATTCTACAGTTGGTAATTGAAACTTTGACATGCAGATCGCATAAATATTATCAGTTCTTTGTGCAGTCATAGGCGGTGTCACACAAGCTCTTTTTCCTTCAATATACAGTATATATATGTACCGGTATATATATATATATATATATATATATATATATATATATATATATATATATATATATATATATATATATATATATATATATAATAATTATATACAGTATATATATATATACAGTATATGGTGTTTCAGTTGACGTTTTCGTAAATGACAGGACGTATTCATCAGACAATTATAAGACTATTTTATTCTATAACGTTTGGGGTGAGCATTTATAATTGCGGAGATATTACACATCGAAAGTTATCGATAGATAAACAAAATGCAGTCTAAGGGGTAAAAACGAATATTTCAAAGCTAGCGCAGGGCAGAAAGGCTTTGTTTATGCGTGGATAACAGGGTTAGAAAAGTGTTTCGGAATTGCTGTAGGGATGATACAAATAATGTGATATACCATTCAAGAGTTGAGGACTCGAATCCCTAGAGCGATTCCGAAACACTTTTCTAACCTCGTTATCCACGTGTAAACAAAGCCTTTCTGCCCTTCGCTAGCTTTGAAACATTCGTTTTTACCCCTTATACTGCATTGTTTGTATTTATTGATAACATTTGATGTGTAATATCTCTGTAATTATAAATGCTCACCCCGAATGTCATAGAATACAATAGTCTTATAATTGCCTGACGAATACGTCCTGTCATTTATGAAAACGTCAACTGAAACACCCTGTATATATATATATATTATAGGTTTGATTCCCGGAGGGAAGTCATGAAAACCTAATATTTAGTAGGGCCCCGTGATCATTGACGATATTGCCTATTAGTATAATAGTTTCCATTCAACATCCCACGTCAGCATTTTGAATCTACTGCATGGAAGGATCAGGAGGACTCATCATAAGTGCACGCTTAATTCCCTTATGGGATCGTCATTATGAATGGGTACCATACAGACAAAAACTCTGTAAAAAATAAAAAAGAAACATTAACTTAATATCTGTTATCATATGACTTACCATATGTGGATTTCTTGTGTTGTGCTAACCCGACACCAGGCCCCCTAGCGGCCATCTCGTCCTTCATTGAAATACCAAGATCAAACTATAGAAATCAACGAATGGGAAGTGGGATGGTTGGGAGGGCCGTTTATCGTCAATGATTACGGGGCCCTACTAAATATTAGGTTTTCATGACTTCCCTCCGGGAATCAAACCTATAATTTAATAGTAATAGTTATTTAATATAACTTCATCATTGACGATATTGCCAGGTTACCAAGATTGGAGGGGGACATTCATGACAATATCCTTAACCTCAGGGGATGAAAATCCATATAAAAATGTTAAAGTTTTATTGTATGCATACAATATATTTCTTATAAAATTAGATAAAAGATTACAAGCAGTGCGTGACATCAAGATAATCGCTTACTCATGACCAGATCTTACTTCAAGATCTTATGCATGATAACTGTGGGGACACGCATGTGTTCCCCTAGATTGAACGCAAATTCTGCAGAATTTTTGTTCTCACCTTAATACTATTTGTACCATTTGGTAAACTGTATAGTTGGAACTTATGCTAGATTTCCATTTAATCTTAACAACAAATAAAATATCTTTAACTGTATCACAGCTCGTGATTTATCACAATCTCCGGCGGACGGGGACTTCGTGGGCAATTCCACACCCCCCCCCCCCCCCTTTTAAAACACAACATACATAATAGCACATAACCTACTGGACCCGTTGTCATAAAGCTACACAGGTACGCTTTGGTTTGGCTAGAGCGACCGACAGGTAACGTGTTAAGAAAGTATTATTGGAAGCCCAAAGTTGAGTCTTAGCAATGTCTTCAATAGAATTTTTTTGGAGGAATCTAAGGGCAACTGCCCATTTCCTGACGTCGTGAGCCCTGCCCACGACACCAGGGTTACTTTCATGAATCACATCTACAAGTAAGGAAGCTAACTTTCTTCTCGTAACACGGTTACCTTCCTGATTCACCCACAGAGTACCTTGTTGGCGAGGGTGAGCAGCCCTCATAAAATTAGATAAGGCCTGCACAGGGCATAATATATGATGAGTATGTCCGCGTTTCATTGCCGGGACAGAAAACTCAGAAAAAACATGATTGGAATGCTCATTCTTAGCAATAAAAGTCGGAGACGGCGCGATTTGCACATAATCGTGTAGTCTCCCAAACCTATGGCAGTTAGGTTCGTTGCTCATCGCCGCCAGCTCAGACACCCTATTCCCCGAGGCGAAAGCCATAAGGAACACAGCCTTCTTTAACCCGGGAGCTGCGGGGAGACTCTTAAGAGTTCCCCCGGCGCACTGCGGGTAGACTCTTAAGAGCAGAGACTTTGAACACGTACCAAAACCGCGCGTTTATAGCCAGGTGGCTGAAAATTGGTGTGGGTATTGTACTACATGTCAACTCTCGATACCACCCCGCCAAACGCTCGCCCCGCACTCGTGCAAGCACCACCGCGCCAGTAACCACGCACTAGTCATGGAGCCTACACGTCCCTCACGCTCGCTCCCTGATGACACAACCAGCCCTCCTTCTGGTGGTGTTAGCCGCCGTGGAAGGCAGAGGGTGGCTGCCAAAGACCCTAGCTACCAGTACGACACGCCCTACAGCTCAGAGGACGAATCACCAGCACCAAAAGCACGTAAAACACGTGCAAGCAGGGCAATGGCACAGAGGTCATTGGTCTTTCGGGACACTGCCACCACGACCCAGGCCACTGCAACAACCACTACCACCACCACTGCCACCACTGCCACCCCTGCCACCCCTGCCACCGGTACCAGCGACGCAGGAGGCCGCCCTAGGGCTGCATTACCTGCGGGGGCAGGAAAAATGAAAGGCACGGGCGTAGGGAAAAGAACCCGTACGCCAGCCACAGTGCCCCTACCACCACCAACACCACCAGCCGCCCCTGGCCCGGCTGCCCCTGCCGCCCCTGCTGCCCCTGCCGCCCCTGCCGCCCTGCTGCCCCTGCCGCCCCTGCCGCCCCTGCCCAAGGAACAGGGAAGGGGAAGGGGAAAGGGAGAGGGAAAGCGACTGGGAAAGCGACTGCTGGCCCTGGTGTCCCTGCCGGCCCTGCTGCCCCTGCCGCCCCTGCCGCCCCTGCTGCCCCTGCCGCCCCTGCCGCCCCTGCCCAAGGAACAGAGAGAAGGGCGACAGGCACCACCATCATCTTGCCATCAAGGCCACGCACCACTGCTGCCCCTGCCGCCGCCGCCCCTGCCGCCGCCCGCGCCCCTGCCGCCGCCCCTGCCACCACCTCTGCTGTCCCTGTCCATAAGACTCCCGCACGTGCCAAAGTGACCCGGAAAACTCTTACACCATCTAAGTATGCCGCCCTGCTGTTTGATGGTGATTCGCAGGACATTGGCAGCCCGGGTTTCGACGATGAAGCCCTAGCACGGGACCAAGGGTGGGGGGATTTGGGAGTGGACAGTGGGAGTGAGTCCGACGTCGGTGACGAAAACGAGGAAGGGCATCGTCTGTCGAGTGAAGAGGAGGGTAATGATGATGAAGTGCTGTATCGCGACCATGGAAGCGATATTTCAGACGCAGAAGAAGACGCAGACGACATTCCGATCCCTGGCATGCCTTCGTTCGATTGGTCTGACGGGGTCAATTTTGTACCTGACGTGCCCCAGTTCAATCCTGGGACGTCAGGAACAACTGACGACTGGCCCTGTGATGATCAAGCGAACGAAAGCGACTTCTTCCTCGCTTTTTTCGACATGGAGGTAATGACGTACATCGTTGCCCAAACAAACGCCTACTACAGGTGGGTGTTTGGCAGATTGGACGTCCTTTCTCCAAAAGCGAGAATACGAGGCTGGGTGGATACGACTGTGGCAGAATTTCTGACGTTCTTTGCCTTGTTGTTCCTCATGCCTCTGATCAAGAAGCATGTGTTGCAACACTACTGGAAGCACGACCCTCTCATCGCCACCCCAACTTTCAATAAGTTCATGACTCGTGACAGATTTTTGTTGCTGCTAAGATTTATGCACTTTGCAGACAACGAAAATCCTAACAGGATTGACAGGATATGGAAAGTTCGGGATGTGTTCACCATGTTGTTGGAGAGGTATAGGAAATACTTTTACCCCTTCCTCAATTTGGTGATTGATGAGTCGCTCGTGCTCTTCAAAGGACGTCTTGTTTTCAAGCAGTATATCCCCTTGAAGAGGCATAGGTTCGGAATCAAGCTCTTCGTGTTGTGCGACTGTGAAACTGGAATAGTGCTTGACATGATCGTGTATACAGGAACTGACATTGCGTACCGAAAGCCGCTGCCAATGACCCCATGGGCATGTCAGGTGCCATCGTCAGGAAAATGTTGGCACCTTACCTGGGCAAAGGCCACATCATCTACACTGACAACTGGTATACTTCTCCTGCTCTCTGCCAGTTTCTTTATGACAACAAAACGGGGTCATGTGGGACTGTCAGAAAGACAAGAAAGTTTATGCCAAAGTTCACAGGTGATGTCATTCCTCTCACAGATGCCTCCTCCAGTGACACACCTTCAGAAGACGACCTGGCCCAGGAACACCGCGAGAGGCATGTGCGAAGAAGGCGACGAAAGGGGCAGAAATACAAGCAGCTCGAGAAGTGTGGGAAACTGATAGCCCTGAAGTGGAAGGATAAGCGAGACGTCCACCTGCTTTCCACCGTCCACACAGGTGCCCAGGTGGATTCTGGCAAAATCCACTACCGAACCAGGAAGACAATCTACAAGCCCGACATGGTAGTGGACTACACCAAAAACATGCGCCTGGTGGACAAGTCTGACTGTCAGCTGTCAGGTGTTGAGTGTCTGAGGAAGACTGTGAAGTGGTATCACAAGCTCTTCCTCCACCTAGTTGACATAACGATGCTGAACGCCTACAACTTGTGGTTGGTGAAGAAGGATATGGCCCCAAACCAGAAGCTGAAATTCCGGGAGTTCGTGTACAACGTCTCCTACCAACTCCTGGAGAAGTATGCCACCACCACTCACAGACGTACGGCATGGCGTGGGGATCACGTTCCTGACCGCATCCAGCTGGGTGTCGAAAGACACTACACAACCAACACCGAGCTGATTGGCACTCGTCACAGGCAGGTGCAGTGCACCGTCTGCAGCTCCAGTGTGAGGAAACCCCATGTGACCAAAAGAGTCACCTCAATGTGCGCCGAGTGCAAAGTTGCACTCTGCCTGGGTGAGTGCTTCAGGGACTACCACACCTTCAAGAACTACTGAGTGTCGGCCCCTGCCCTGCCCTGCCCTGCCCTGGACTCGCCCCGTGCCCTGCCCTGGACTCGCCTCCTGCCCTGCCCTGCCCTGGACTCGCGCCCTACCTTACCTGACCTGACCTAATTGATCACGCTACCTCATAATGTAACATATATATTATATAATGTATAAGTTCCAAAGATGTCCCTGTGATATAGCTTTTACATTATATAATTGTATGTTTCATTATTTAGTTTATAAGTTTCAAAGATTTACATGTAATATGCCTTATTTTTTAGTATATCAATATATATGTTTGTTATTAGCCTAAGTAATGTGTATATAATTATTTTCTTACCTCAAATGAATTGTACAAAAATAAATATGTTTCAATAAATCATGTCAAACCTACTATGATAATAAAATAAAACAATAAAAAAAGAAAAAAAGAAAACAAGGTCATGTCATTGTATTCTTACAATATGATATATTCTATGAATATTTCATATTGTTTGAATACAATGGCATGATCTTGTAAAAAAAAAATTTATAAAATTGTTTCTAGACAATATAAAACCTTCCCCATAACCCCCTCCTGGATTCGATCCCACTACCCTACGACACTTTGAGTTTTCCAGTCCGCGACCTTACCAACCATGCCACAGGAGCTCATACCAAATATCACTCAAAACTTCGTGTCTACAATCGAAATGACAATATACAAAAAAAAATGAATTATCCCACCAATTTACGTTTGTAAATTGATGGGATTATCAATTATATCATGCCAAGGTTTATAATAGTTTGTCTCTGTCAAGAATTAGTAATTATATAACTTTATTCTGTCAAAAATTGCCCAAACACTCAGCAAAATTGCCCCTCTCAGTGTGACTCCACTCATTTTCACACGGTCACGGTCAGGCGGTCACGAGGTGACCCTTGCCGCTCCTTGATTCTCCAGCTACAGCAGCTCTGTCTGGGAACAAAATTGGTATAAATACAATAATGGATAAAATACTCTTCACAAATACATTTGTATTGTATAATATTGTAAATAAAAATGAATAATAACTGTGTGGGTGTCGAAAATTGCTCAACCAGCTTTCTTATGTCTCGCCTACGCGCGTATATTGGATTATACATAGTCATGACTGTCATACAAATAATTGCAGTAGGTCTCGAATATACATTTAGATTGCATATTACTTCGAAATAAATAAGTAAACGTTTCTCTGGTGGCAATCTACCCTTTCGCAGGTGTAAGGAGACACCAGTCTATATTTAGCCCTCTATCACAACAGGCAATCTGCCTGTGTTGACTCAGCACCGTCGCTGGTGGTCTATAAATATAGTACTTTATTTACAGTCAATGGCCTACATGTTTCTGTGGTACTTCACATGTGTCTAAAAAGCAATGTCTGCTTGCATAAAAATGCAATTCTGAAGTCCATTTAGATGTACGACATACGCATGTCTCAGTTTCTCTCTCTCTCTCTCTCTCTCTCTCTCTCTCCATTCCTGACTCATGTTATTGTAGACCTGTTGATGGCAACGAACACCAGCCATCTGGTAGACATAAGGGTCAAAATACCAAACATCAATACGCCTGGGGCGCCTCCACAATTATCACTAAGCTGGTTATCTATCTAGAGATCTGCCTGACTTCCATCTCTCCACGACTCACTCACTCACTGCACCCCTGCATGCCTCCCTCCCACCCACCCACCCACCCACCCCCAACCCCCCCTTTCAGGCTTCCGTCTGCTAGAAACACATTCACAATTTGCGTAAATATCGCATCAATTGGGCTATATGCGGTATATTCCTTGTTATATGGGACGCCTACATATGTACACGTCTTTATTATAGCATGAGAGTGCTCTAAATACAAGATTGACGTGATATTTATGGCGTAACACACCCTCTCCCCCTTTCATTCCCACCACAACTCACTCACACCTTGGTTCACGCATAGAAACTCATTGATAATGTGCGTAAATATCGCATGAATTGGTTTATATGCGGTATATTTTGATATATGGCACGTATACATACGTACAAGTCTGTATTATAGCGTGACAGTGCTCTACGTACAAGATATACGTGATATGTATGGCGTAAACCACACTCTCAGCTCATAAATTGCCGCCAAACCTCCAACACATCTTCATTCCCGCCTAAATATTCTCTTATAATTCCCTTATATATTGCAATTTTTGGTCACTATGAGGCATATTCATTGTTATATGGGTGCCCTACACATGTATACATACTCTAAATAGCCTAAAAGGGCTCGAAAAAGGAGATATACGTGATAATACGCGGTAACCCACCCCCTCCTCCCTCTCCTTCTATCCCCTGCGCGCGTAAATATTCGGCAGGGAAATCTCGCCGCTCGATGACAATCTAGCCGCGCGGTGCCATTCGCTCCACATTTTTCAACTACGGACCGTTCCCCTACCCCCCCCAGACATTTTTTGGGGGGTCAAATATATATGGGCCGATGCACGCAAACATTCCCTACACGATGATGTACTTTTTATCGAAATTGGCAATAGGTCCCAAAATCATCATAGGTGCGCACAGTCTTACCCTGTAGAAAACCCCCTGTGCGCCGCGGAGAGGTTAAGAGTGAATCAAAATCCGGCGCATTATTGTATTTACGGGACTGAATTAATGATAAGGCTTTGTCAAGTGACCAGGTGGGCATGAGCTGACGGGGTGGTAGGCGCAGCTTGAAACACTCTCTTATAAACCTTTCTCCTCCGCCTGCGGTATGGAAAGGCCCGTGAGATCAAAAAAGGGGGCTCTGATGGCAGACAAGTGATTTTTAATGTGATTACCGAAAATTGTCTAGGTATTTGAAAATCAAGGCCCCCGAAGCATCTGTTTGCCCTGACTCTACAATCCAGGTCGTAATATTTTTCCAATGTGACTGGTATTGTCTCCTGGTAGACATAGTATACTGGTTCAAAAGCTTATTTGTGACACTCTCCCCAAATTTAGCTAACCATTTGCCCTTGTAAATGTCCATAAGGCAAAACTGAGCGAGGTCTGAAGGTTGCCAATCATCTCTAAGTGGAATGCGGAGACCGGGAGCGACACCGGGGTCCTGCACCATTCCTGCAATTGGTGGTACCATGCCTGGGCCGGCCACAACGGCGCGATCATCGAGACTAATCCCCGGTAACCCCTCAGTTTGTGAATCACTCTGCACATTAGTACAGTGTCTGGTGGAGGAAAAAGATAAATTGAAGTTCACTTGTTCCAATCCTCCAGTAATGCATCTGGTCCCCCTGCCGGGATTACCCCGTGGCGGGATAGGAAGAGAGGGAGTCTGTGATTCTCCTCGGATGCGAACAGATCCACTTGTGGCCGGTAAGGCTTTGCAATCATCTTGTCGAAGACGGTTTGTTTGATAGCCCATTCTACTAGGTTGCTCCGCCTCCGAGACAGGGCGTCCGCCGAGACGTTCGACACGCTGGGAAGATATGTGGCATGCAGATGGATGCCCAGCGATTCGGCTAGGGCAAAAATCTGCTCTGACAATTTTAGCAACTCTCGAAACCTCACTGAGCCTTGCCTCTGAATACAATGGACTGCGGTGAGGTTGTCCATACAGAACGCTATTGACTTGTCTTGCAAGGACATCCCATGATCGCGTAGGAAAAAGAGAGGAACTAAAAGCTATGGCTTGTTGATAGGACACAAGTTATCGTGGGGCCAAGTGCCTTGCCCTTGATGGCCTAGATTCGATTGATAACCCCAACCTAGAGCCCCCGAGGCGTCTGTGTCTACCCATACCGTAGGCGGGGGAGAGACCCATGTCATTATTGAGTAAAGCATTTCCGGCTTGGTCCAGACCGATAGCAAGCTGTGGATTAATGGACGAATTGGCCATAATTTCCTCTCCGGCGAGAGAGGAAAAACTTTGTTGCCTTCCAAGATTAATCTCCTTACTTTCAACCGGCTCAACTTCACAGTTAATTGGATCCAGTTGAGAGAGCCGACCAGGGACTCCCATGTTTTCCTGGTTGTATTCAGGCTGTGGAGAAAACGGAACAGTTTCCGGCGAAATCTGTTCCGGTTGTCCACACTCTGAGTAAGAGTGAGATTGGTGGTGTCCCAGACCAGCCCTATCCACTGAATATTCCTTGTGGGAATAAGGCGAGACTTCGCCAAGTTCACCTTGAACCCTAGGTTGTGTACATGATTTAACACTTGGTTTACATGGTTGTGACATAACTCCTCTGACTTTGCCACCACCAGCCAGTCGTCTAGATACCAAAACACCTGAATGCCCTGTTCTAACAAGGGCAACAGGGCTTGCCGGACTAATTTTGTGAAAATTCTCGGTGCCAGGTTCAAACCGAAAGGCATTCGCTGAAAGACATAAGTCTCTTGCCTGATCCTCAGAGCGAGGAATTTTTGGAACCTTTTGTGTATAGGGACATGCCAATAGGCGTCTTTGAGGTCTACTGAGCAGATCCAGCCTTGCGGCGGAAGAGAGAGCCTGATCTGATTGACCGTAAGCATCCTGAAGGGTGAATTTATGATAAATGTGTTCAGACGCGAGAAATCTACTACAGGTCGCATTTGTACACTGTCCCTTTTTGGCACTAAGAAAAGTCTGGAGGTGAATATTGGGCAAGTTGGTTTAACTAAGACAAGAACTTCTTTTGAGATCATTTCGTGGATTAGGGCCTCCACCTCTTGTGACACATGGTTGTATTCCCGCGCCTGATGCAGTCGAGGCCGCCGGAGCCACCGCCAGGTGATTCCTTTGCTCACTGCCTTCTTGGCCCAAGTCTTCCTGGGCCAAGCTAAGCAGAATGACCGGAACGATCCCGGTTGCAAACCGGGCCGATTCGGTAAAGCTACTCTCGAATCCAGTACCTTTAAGCATGGCACTGGGAGATTGAGAGGCTGGGTGGCTAGTTTTTTTGGAGGTGGTGGTGGGTTGGTATCAGACGGCTGGCTTGTCTTGGCTGACGTCTGCCCCTGATTTAACTTCTGATGGGGCTTACCTTTATACCCTGAGTATTTACCTTGTTTGGGTTTAGGCAGAGCACCTCTCGGCTGAGGAGGGGTTCTGGGATCACGAAAGGATTGCTTAGCCTGCAGCTGGTGAGACTTACCTCCACTCTTAGGCTTGTGAAAAGGTTTCTTAACAGGGTCCTTCTTAGTTTGGGAGGTACCCTGCTTCCACCCATTTACCAGATTGAACACTATACTCCAAGTTTCTGCGATAAGTAGGGATGCCGTCAGGACCGGCGAAAGAGTTACCCGGCGGCCAATGTCCTCCGGTAACTTCTTCACTAGATGTACTCTCAACCCTTGGCGGGCTCGAACCGCCTGCATGATTGCAATTCTAATGTCACCCAAGGTCTGAATAAAGTTTTGTAATAAGAGTCTTCTAGATAAATCAGTGGCCTTCCTAATCTGAGAGTCAGCATTGGCCGATATGGTTCTGTTAAGTGAGACGGCAATCTGGCAGTTAACTAGATACTGAGAGAACTGCCGGTAAGCTTTGTTCATTAATTTAAAGTCCCTTTCCAGGTGAGCCGCCGGGGGGGTACAAAAAGGTTCACCTAAAGAGTTAAGGGCTACTTTGGGTGCTGCCAGGAAGGTTAACAGAGCTGGCGACACCCCCTCAGCCTTAGAGACGGCAATGAAAAATACTGATGCATTTCCTGTGGAACCTGATGGGAGGACTTGGAAGTGATTGTTGTGGCAAATAATTGAGCCTCTAATTCCCAGTCTACCCAGGGGCCTGGCCCTATCCGCCCCATCTGCAGGACTGGTGTATGCGTTTGGTCCAATACCGGAAGTGTATCCATTTCCGGCGTAAGAGCATTTAAAACCTTGACATCATTCATGCCATCAGTTTTCGACCAAGTCAGCAAAGAGCCTTGCAGAAGAGGCGGAAGGGACTGCCGGGGCTGCAGTATACACAAAATATTCTGGATTGTATGAACTGGGGATCCCTCTAATCAATACATCCAGCAACCTCCCTGCCTCATCTTTAGCTCTAAATTTCCTGCTCTTGTTTATCTCAATCTTCCATTCAGTGGAGACCGGAAGGTCTCCTGAAATGGTGGGTTGTGCAGATTGTGGGTTCAGGGGCGCCGCCGGAACCCAAGAACAGTCAGGGCCATAGAGGAGAGGCATAGGGCCTTTCTTCAATGAGACCTTGTCTAGTGTGGAGGGAGTAATATCAGCAATAACCCTCACATTGGTGGTAGTCATCGTGGCCGGCACTGTAGTGCCTGAAACCGCGGACACCGCCGGGGTCAAAGAAGGCAGCACGCCTGGAGTTACTAGAGGTCTTATCATTGATTGACTGGGGGCAATTAATGGAGCAGGAGGATCAGAAGAGACAGGGAGATTATACTGTTGCATCACCCAATGTAATATATCACTGATTTCATCTGAGGTAACACACTTACTATGAGAGTTCCTAGATGATTGTGATCTTACTTCAGACTCCTCACCTGTAATAGTCAGTTGAGTCGGGGCTAACGGCACGTCCTCCGGCTCCCTACTACCCTCAGAACTATCCTGATGTGGCTCCGGTGCCTGTTTCGCCGGGGGCCACATTAAATCTGGGACTGATGAGGGTACCATGTCCATACTATCCTCATTTCTTAGGTCTTGGAATTCCCTTCTGTGCCTCAGAGATGGTTCTGACTGCCGCCAGCACCCACCTACCGTGGGTGGCTGGGAGTCCTGAATTATTTGAGAGCTGTCATCAGTTTGTGACCCTGACGGAAAACTTCTATAATGTTCAGCCAGGACCCGTCTCGGGCCGGCGGATTGGACACTGCGTGGCACATAGTTTAATTTGGGTATAGCAAAGGTAACCTGAGATGGGACACTTAAAGACTGTTCATGAATAGGAGTGGAACCCGTGGCTTCTACCCCCACTTCCGAGTCCCCAGTATCGAGAAGAGGCGTGTCAGACGAAGGGGTAGAGGGAGGTGGTTGAGGGGTTTCCAACCGACGCCCACTACGCGGCGTATCAACCGATGACTCAGAGTCTTCTTTCCGGCGCTTGAGGGACCGGGAAGATTCAGTTGAAGAGTGTCTAAACCGTTTAGGAGGGGATATAGACCTGGACTTAGACTTCCGCTTCGGAGAGGGTGATCGTCTCCTATTTGGGCGGACCGGGGGGGGGGGGGGGGGACTTCAGCCAGTTCGTTGTCACTACTGCTACTCACTACCTCTGGGACGAGGGCTTTCGACTTGACTTTAGGCTTAACAGATTTAAATGAGGCGAGTTTAGTGAGAGGCGAATTGATAATCAACTTTTCCCAGAGGGCATCGTCATCACAATGAAGTGCCTTATGGGCTGTATCTTTAGCATCAGAATTAAAAATCGCTTTAATCTCTTGCAGTGCGGCCAAGCACGAAAGGTCTTTCTTAGTGAATAAGGCGGCTTTGAGCTCAGAGCAAACAGGACAACGCCGTGACACCCACAAACCTCTAGAGCGGTCCAAACATTTAACGCACTTCAAGCACAACTTATGAGCGAAAATGGGCAACATTGAACAGGTAGGAGTAGCGCACAACTCAAAGCGAGGCATGATGGATAAAGGCCCCCCCCCCCCCCGCCGGAATCAGCCCCCCCAACGCCGCCGGTGCTGCAGTCACAAAGGAGTCGGGGATTCTGGAAATAAAAAAAATCCAGGAATCAATGCTCATAAGGATAACCTGCGAGGTGTTAAACATCCTACCTTGAGTCCGCCGGAAAATTAGCTATAGTTCACAACTACTCTAACCTTCCGCTGGACCCGCCGTGAAAAAACCTGGGGTTTTCTCGTATAAGCTGATTGACACTGATTACCTATGGTAATAGCCACAGACCCATTGACTAATAGTGTATGATTAACCCTTACTAAAGCACTAGGGGGATAATGAAACGAGTTCGCATAACGAATCTTCAGTCTTGTACACTCGACTATGGCGCCGCAGGGCGATTGGTCTTGTAACCGTTACTATCAGGGCAAGTTAACCCGGCGGGCCGAGTTGTGAGCTCCCTTAGGAATTAGCACTTCATCCGGAAGGGATGTGGTTCAGCCATACCACGCCGGGACATTTGGTTGTTTCCTACCCGTTTTGAAGACGGGTAACCTGCTGCAAGAGGCCGCCGGAAAAAACAACTAAAATTTTCGCTATCGCTCGCCAGGAAAAATTCGACACCTACATAGCACGAAAGGGCTTAAAATCAACATAAATGAGGCTAAAGGTCTTAAAATCAGCAAACTAATGGGGTGAACGTCTTAAATCTCAAACCAAATGGGGCTAAGCATGTGGGAGAAGGGGGTTCAGAATAAAACCTCTTAAGTGAAAATCTGCCCTTAAGTTTCTCCTATCATTATTCTGTCTAGTAATTCTTGCAGCGGTCAAGTGTTTCCTTTCATCCCATCCTTAAACCTTCAACTTAATTATATTTATCTGTGTTTTCCCTCCTCCAATAAAATTGTCTATCTATCTATCTATATTAAAAATCAAGCTATACAGTATATATATATAACCTCAATATCTATTTATCTATCTATATTTTCCATCTATCTATCTAACTATATTAGCTATAATTCTATTCATCTACCTACCTATTAAGGGGAGATTTCGTTATTTTATTTTTGTATTATTCATATATTTGTTTGTTTATGTTTCGTCCCTAGACCTCCATCAATCATAATAAAATACCACCAAGATCCCCTTTCGAGGTAAATGCCCCGGCCAAAGGCCGTCTTCCCAAATTACAGTCGCTATCGCTCGCAAGGAAAAATCGACACCTAAATGGCACGAAAGGTCTTAAAATTGAAAAATAAACGGCGAAGAAAAGTTTTAAAACAGCCAAACTAATGGGGTGAAGTCTTAACATATCAAAACTAATAGGGCAAAACATGAAGGAGAAGGAGGTCAAGAAAAACACCTTAACTATTAATCTATCTATCTATCTATTCTTCTATCTATCTATTCTTCTATCTATCTATCTATCTATCTATCTATCTATCTAAACTAAGTTTATCTATATATTTACAGCTTCTATCTACCTATCTATATATATTTATCTATATACAGTATGCATATATCTATAACACTACCTATCTATAGATATTCTTAACCTTATCTGTAAAATGCGTGTATATTCCTTCCCATAATTATTATTCATCCCGCTTTCTTTCCTTAGCGTTCTCCCTTACTTGTCTTCACCAACTAAATAATATTTCCCAGTAATTTCCGTCCTCATATAAATATATAAATCTCTCTATCTCTCTATCTATCTATCTATCAAAATATCTCTCTCTTTCCCAAAATATTTTGTCGTCCCGTTTTCTTTCAGTCCTGCACCAACTCAATTATATTTGCCAGTGTTTTCCTCCTCGATACTTGATCGAGTGGAATATTCAGTGCCTGCTCTCTCTCGCTCGCTCTCTCTCTCTCTCTCTCTCTCTCTCTCTCTCTCTCTCTCTCTCTCTCTCTCTCTCTCTCTCTCAACATTATGATATGTATGATGGTGGTCAAATTCAAATAATACATTATACAATATCACTATCAAAAGACCAGCGAATGTTTAGTTTTCATAAAATACAATTTGTTTACAATTATTTACACATACAGTCTCTCTCTCTCTCTCCCTATACTTCCTTTTATCATAATTTAGTTAGTTACTCGTTCCCGGCTCTGCTCATCTCCCCCTTCAGCACAATACTATTTTGTTTTTGTATTTAATAATATAATTATATACCTCTGCTTTCGTATGGTAGCGTAACAAAAAAAACTATATATTAACTATTACATTGTTAAAATCCATAATCCACTCAAGTTCAATCAACTATAGTATATAATTCAGTTAACATATACAAAGATGTACAGCACTAATGCATATATCAAGAGAGATATTGAGAAATAGCTTAGTATAATATATTATAGATAAATAGAAAGTTAGAGTGCGTGTGTGAGAGAGAGAGAGAGAGTGGAAGAGTGAGTGTGGGTGTGAGTGCATGTGTGTATAACGAAAACAACAAATATAAAGTCCGTACCCAAACCTTATACACTTTACCTCATCCCCTCATCCTATATATTCTATCACACACTCTCCTTCTCGTCTACCTTTTCTACATTTGTATTGGTGCCAGATATTAATGTATTCCCCCTCCAATCAAGAATGTTCCAGTGAGTCTTCTTCCTGTTCCTCTTAAATGTTACGTATCTTTTCGTATTTCTTGTCTGCCTGATCCTCTTTCTTTATATTTTCCCTTTTCTCGCATGGTAGGCACCCCTTATTTTCCTTCTCTCTCTCTCATATATATACCGATATATATATATATATATATATATATATACAGTATTATATATATATATATATATATATATATATTGGGATAATTTCTCATTCTTTCTTCTACTCAACTCTGTTAACTCTGGAACTCGCTCCCTCAGTTATTTTTTTCTTCATCCTATGACTTAAACTGTTTTAAACTTTGTGTATCCAGGCATTTTGACCTCGACGTTCCTTGAATTTGGCTATCTGTCACTCTTTTGACTCTGGGGGAGATACTCGTTACAGGCAACCTGCCTTTTGTCTCCTTCATACACATAGGAGAAAAAATAAATGTATTAATAAGATTTCAGCAGATAAGCTAATCGGTACATAAAATCCTATTACAGAAAATCTGAGAGGGAATTTATGATTCCTTACCAGTAACTGAAAAATGTTGATGTAAATGTTATCATAAATGTTAAGGGGGTAGTGGTTAGTTGTTGGTCTATATGTATAAATGTTAAGGGGGTAGCGGTTAGTTGTTGGTCTATATGTATTTACTTTATTGCAACCTCGCTAAACCCCCATCAAGCTTTAAGAAACACCCCATAGACTTTTAAGTTTGTACATTTTTCGATAGAAACATTTCGTGGCCGAAGGCCGGTTCCTCTTAGAATTAGAGACTCGCTATCCCTCACCAGGAAAAAATCAACACCTAAATGGTACTAAAGGTCTATATGTTGACAAAGAAATGGGGCGAAAGTTATTAAAATCGCCAAATTAATGGAACGAACGTCTTAAATTCTAAAGGAAAATGGGGCTGAACATGAGAGAGAAAAGACAACTACCCTCCCCGAGTATATATTCAGTTATCAGCCGCAGAATATAGAAACGAACGTGGTCAAGATCTAAGAACAAAACCCAACTGATACGGGCCGGACGCGGTACGTATAGGAAATGATTAGACTCGGTCCATTCCATCAGATGTCAAGTGCAAAACGGCCACACTCCGAAATGGCCACATTCCGAAAGGGCCACACTCTGAAAGGGCCATATTCTGAAAGGGCCACACTCTGAAAGGGCCATATTCTGAAAGGGCCACACTATGAAAGGGCCACACTCTGAAAGGGCCATATTCTGAAAGGGCCACACTCTGAAAGGGCCATATTCTGAAAGGGCCACACTCTGAAAGGGCCATATTCTGAAAGGGCCACACTCCGAAAGGGCCACACTCCAAAAGGATTATCCTCTGAAAGGACTATACTCTGAAAGGGCCATTCTCCGAAAGGACCACACTCAGAAAGGGTCACACTCCGAGAGGGCCACGCTCAGATAGGGCCACACTCCGAAAGAGCCACACTCCGAAAGGGTCACACTCCGAAAGGGCCGCACTCAGAAAGGGCCACACTCCGAAAGGGTCACACTCCGAAGGGTCACACTCCGAAAGGGTCACACTCAGAAAGGGCCACACTCCGAAAGGGTCACACTCCGAAAGGGTCACATTCAGAAAGGGTCACACTCCGAAAGGGCCACAACGAGAACGACCACACTTCGAAATAGATAGATCATTTAGTTTATTAGTAATAAGGGGAGAGTTTTATTTATGTGTTTATTTATTTATCACCATTATTTAGTTTCCTCCCTAGACCTCCAACAACCTTAAACACTACTCCTGAGACCCCACCTCCCTCCTTCAAGATAAATTTTTGCATTTTTCGGTAGAAAGATGCCCCGGCCGAAGGCCGATTCCTTATACATTGCAGGCTCGCTTCCGCTCGCCAGGAAAAGATTGACACCTACATGGCACAAAAGGTCTTAAAATTGCCAAACTAATGGAACAAATATCTTATAATCGCCAAACTATTGAAGCGAGTGTCTTAAAATCGTCAAGCTAAAGGAGCATATCTCTTAAAATCGCCAAACTAATGGAGCGAATGTCTTAAAAACTCCAAACTATCCATGGTGCTCTTGAAATGCCTGGGTATACGAAGGGAATTTAACCCGCCCGAAAAACTCCCCAAGTTTTGAAATGCCTGGCGCGGGATTCGAACCCTGGTTAGCGATCTCAGTAGGTGACTGAGGTCACCCCAAGGTCCGCGCGCTAACCCACTGTACTACCACGGACGTACAATAGAATAGCAACCTTAGTTCTTCTTGAAAGAACCAGGTGATAGTCTCGTGGTGATTCACGTGGTGGGTTTCTTAGTCTTCGCCACCAACGACTATTATAATAATAATAATAATCGGTTTATATTCAAGCCGGCAGCCAATGGGGCTGAAAATACACAGACTTAACCTAGATCTTATCTTAATGGATCAACAGACTGATCCTGGCAGCTAACGAGGGCGCCTACATACTCCCAAGGGAGTAGGACGTGGGCAGGAGACTTTGTGGGTCCCCCGAGACGATCCGCCCAGATCTTGCCTTCACGGCCAGGGAAAGTTTTTGAGAGAACTTCCCCTGCCGGCGCGTGGGATTGAACCCCCGACACCAGAACTAGCGCTCCCAATACAGAGTACTAAGCGCGCTCGGCCACCGTGACCGTATGCTATCCCAGACGTCAACTCGGGTAGCTTTGTGGTTGCGGGATTTTTGCGAGGGCATTACACTACATCCTTCTTTGACAAGGCTAGACCCTAGCCTAATTTAAAGGTCGTGAGGTTTTATTCATATCACCCCAGCATTCTCAATAGTCCAGGCTTTGAGATGCCTGGCGCAGGTTCTCGTGATGGGTGCTCTATCTAGCTACCGGATCACGCATCCCACCGCTGCCACCAGTGAAATGCTGGGTATACGAAAGGAATTTAACCCTCCCAAAAAACTCCCCAAGTTTTGAGATGCCTGGCGCGGGATTCGAACCCTGGTTTGCGACCTCAGTAGGTGACTATTTTATGCTATCCCAGACGTCAACTCGGGTAGTTTTGTGGTTGCGGGATTTTTGCGAGGGCATTACAGCTCAGCTTGAGAAGGACATCTACCTATATATTTGAGGATATATAATGTCAATTAGGCTTTGCATACGCATTTCGTTAGCTAATGTACTGTACAGATGTCAAATCTGCCAAACTTGTAAGCCCTCCAAGAAGGTATACACTACATAATCATCATACTACAAGAGGATCGATATAATAACATGGCTACAAAATAAATGACTAGTGTGTGACCAGCTGCCCTCCAGTTATATAAAGTGGCTCGTGTTAAGAGCATTTGACCACGAAAATACGATGAAAAAAACAAAACAAAAAACACACACACACAGACGCTGAATATCAATTTTTTAAAAGCCAAATTAGATAACAACATTTTGGGAAGCGGGACATTAACAGCCTAAAAACTCAAATCCTGTATACTACAATTAGGTGAGTACACACACACACACACACATACACAACGAAAATTAATACAACTAAATAATAGTTTGGCCATGAAAATATAATGGTACCAGAAAATATAATTATAAATATAAATCTACACAAACCAAACTCCCACAACAAAACCAAGACATGAGCCAACCTACTGTATTCTAACTGAGCCAAACCAATGCTTGGGGGCCAAACCATGCTCTGGTATCAAATGTTCTATAATCATCATAGCATATTATGAAGTCGATATAATTACATACCCTGTGTAGGAAAGATGACTTGTTCGTGTGCTGTTAATCTCTTTTGAACAAATGACGCACTTATAGTTACAGGAGGGTGTAGGAAATACGACGAGTACGTGACCTGATAAATCCTTCAGACTAATGAGGCATTTTCAAAATATTCTGAGTATCACTTTACTAATATTTACTACAAAAATGTTCGAACGCAATATATACAGTATACAATTTGATTTTCAGTGAAGATGGATGGATGGATGGATGGATCAAGATAGATAGATAGATAGATAGGGGAGGTGTGGTGGAGTGGCCTTGCCACTGGACTGGTAATCCAATGGACTCGGGTTCGATTCCCGATATGTCAATGGGAAGATATTATTGGAATGTAATTTGTGCTGTACCTAGTATCAGTGCATTACCACAAAGCCCACCAAAACGCCAAATAGATACCCTAATTTTTCTCTGATTAAATATCACTGTATGAATATTCCCATACTCAAAACATGCTACAGGGGGGTCAATGTCTAGCGAGTTAATTGCTCAATAGCTTGCGTTCTGGAAGTCTAGGGGGTGAGACAGTGGGGCACTGGAGTGAGGCAGCTTTAGAGATGGGGCTGCTTCGAACCGTGGGTGGGCAACCAGGCCCCGTGCATCTTGTGAAGGCAAGATAGCGGGGGCTGGTTGCATCTCAAAGTGCTTCACATATCTCACTCCCTAGACTGGAACGAGACCTCACAGGTTTCGCCGTAAATTGTACGGATGAATGTACAGGCTCTCAGCCTATGCCCGAGAGGGAGTAGTTGGAATATATATATATATATATATATATGTATATATATTATATTCATACACTAACATACATACACTAACATACATATCATAACATACAGTAAATAACTAAGATACCCAGCTAAATATGAGGCATGATGATGATGATGATGAGTGTTATGGATCAAGAGCCCTATAATTACCACATATTACAGGGCTGAAGGGGGAGGGGGGGTCATGCCGGCATACCAATATACTGACACGCACTATCATCACGTCCCCCCCCCCCCCTCTCTCTCTCTCTATCATACCCCTCCCTAAGCCCCCCAACCCCCGGGTATCCTCTGTGGGGAAAGTTTTGAGACATGGATTTTTGTAGTAACCATTGTGTTTACCTAGTGATGTGGTCTGCGTGTATTTGAGTGGTGAAACCTTTATGGGGGTAGTACTTGGTTTTTGGTTTATATGTTTAATTATTGTTTTAGTTTCCTCGCTAGACCTCCATCAAGTTTAGAAAAAACACTTCTTAGACCCCCTTTCAAAAGTACATTTTTCGGTAGAAAAATGTCCCGGCCGAAGGGCAATTCCTTTTATAATTAGAGGCACGCTTTCGCTCGCCAGGAAAAATGTTACACCTAAAGGGCACGAAAGGTCTTAATATTGAATACAAAATGAGTCGAAATGTCTCAAAATCGCCAAACTAACAAAACGAATGTCTTGAAATCTCAAAATTAATATGCCAAACATGAGAGAGAAGGGGTTTCATAAAAAGTACTACCCCCTTAAGTGCGTGTTGTATTGTTACTACAAGTCTTATTAGCATTATCAATTCTGCAAAACATGACATTAGGGTTTGCAGCGAAGTTAAGAATTTGACTGTACATATCCAATAGCATGCCAGAGAAATCCACTACTTAAAGGGAGACAGACCGTTTTTCTGGACCCCTTTCTCCCTAATGTTTAGCCCCACTAGTTTTGAGATTTTAAGACGTTGGTTCCATAAGTTGGAGGATTTTATAACCTTTCACCCCATTTCTTTGTCAATATTAGGACCCTTCGTGCCATATAGGTTTCGATTTTTGTTTCTATTTTAAATCAATGTTTATGGCTCCAACTTCTTTATAGCCTGAAACTCACAAGTGGTCAATTTAGGAGAATCCAACCCTCGGCCAGCACATTTTTTCTACCGAAAAATGTACAGTCGTGCTAATAAGTGATGTCTCGGCACCAATATGTTTTGATCAATAATTGGTATCAGCAATATCTAAGCTTTATTTCTTCATATCAAATGAAATATACAAACATGTTCCTACACTTACCCACGCTAGAGTAGTCATTAATACTGCAGCACAGAGCAAGCCAAACGTAATGACAGCTGGGACATGACTTAGTAGAGCGACTGTACATGTTCAATAGTATGCCAGAGAAATCCACTACTTAACCCCTTCAGCACCATTGTAATTTAGGAGAATCCAGCACTAGGCCAGGACATTTTTCTACCGAAAAATGTACCATACTCATTTATCTTGAAGGGGGTTCTTGGCAATATTTTATAAGGTTAACCCCTTCTGTGCCAGTTACGTTTTTTTGTATTATATTCTAGCTATAATTGGACGATTTTGTACAGCTTAAGAAGGATGTGTGGTAGTTGATAGGGTTAATTATTATGGACAAGTAAGGGAGTTTAAGGGAGCCCACTTCGCTTTTTTTTCTCTTCTCTCCCTCTCTCTTTGGCTTGTATCCATTCGGCCCCATTCAGCCTACTGTTTTAAGACGTTTAACCCCATCCAGGTGTCAATATTTTCCTAGCGAGCGGTAGCCAGCCACCATATATATATATATTTTTGTATTAAAGCAAGCTAAATTTGTACATATTTCGATAAAAAAAAATCTCCAGCGAAGCCTGATTTCTCCATTAAATGCTGGATCGCTACCGCTCGCCAGGAAAATATCGACACCTGGATGGGGAAAAACGTCTTAAATCAGTTGGCTGAATGGGGCCAAATGGATACAAGTCAGAGAAAGAGAGAAAAGGAGAGAAAGATAAAAACAAAAAAATGACCCCCCTTAATGTAGGTCAAAGGAGCACACTAAAAACACTCCCAAGCGAGAATATGATTTAGTGGACAAAAAGGTATACAAATGGCTGCCGCAGTGGAAAAGTTGTCTGTCATTCCCTCCAAGTCACTCGTCCTTGTCAGACCATCTGGGTAATTAGTCCGCTATTAGTCAGACCTCAGAGATAAGGGCGTGGAGTTTTAGTCTCTCTCTCTCTCACTCAATAATACACACATAATGCATACTTCACGTCAATTAAACAAACACACACCCACATATATATACTCTCTCTCTCTCTCTCTCTCTCTCTCTCTCTCTCTCTCTCTCTCTCTCTCTCTCTATCTCACACACACACAAACACAAATACACATACAGACACACACAATTACTCACTTTTTCTCTCCCTCTCCAGTCAGACCTCAGATAGCAGGACATGTAGGTTTAGTGTCACTCACTTACTCACTCTCTCTCTCTCCAGGGTAATCAGTCAGACCTCAGATAGCAGGACATGTAGGTTTAGTCTCACTCACTTACTCACTCTCTCTCTCTCCAGGGTAATCAGTCAGACCTCAGATAGCAGGACATGTAGGTTTAGTCTCACTCACTTACTCACTCTCTCTCTCTCCAGGGTAATCAGTCAGACCTCAGATAGCAGGACATGTAGGTTTAGTCTCACTCACTTACTCACTCTCTCCCTCTCCAGGGTAATCAGTCAGACCTCAGATAGCAGGACATGTAGGTTTAGTCTCACTCACTTACTCACTTACTGCGTTCAATCCTGGTGCCCTTATTACCAAAAATATATAGACAAGCTAGAACGAGTTCAACTTAGATTTACCAAAATGATACCTAGCCTAAAGAACAAACCATACGAGGAGCGTCTTAGATAATTAAATATATTTCCTTTAATCCAGCGCAGATTAAGAGGCGACTTACTTCAAGTGTTCAAAATCATCAAAGGCATCGACAATATGAACTGTAGCAAGTACTTCACTATCGACCAATCTAATTACACTCGGGGAAACGGTTGCAAAATTATTGGTAAATCTTTTAACTCACACGAAGCTAAGAATTTCTTCTTCAATCGAGTTGTCAACTAATGAAATGGGCTTCCCCGAGATGTCATAGACTGCAGCACCGTTGATTCATTTTAACTTTGCCTAGACAAATATCTCGCATCAAACCCGCGACTGACTGCGTTTGTAAATGAATAACTCTATTTTATCCTCCCCTCAATTACTAACCCATCTGTCCCCTACTAATTTCCTAATCCTGCCACGGACTTTAGTTCCAGGGCAGTAGTTCCCTTTCCAATGTTCCCTTACCCACTCTAAACCACTGTTTGGAAACTTGATCCTCAGTGTTTTGGAGGACAAGCAGCCTAGAAGGGTCACTAGACCTGTTGTTGCACTCTAAACCACTGTTGGACTTTTGAGCAGCAGTGATTAAGAGGGCAAACAACCTCGAGAGGTCGGTAGACCTATTGTTGCTTGTCATCCTTTGCATTCTTTTGTACGCGTACTCTCTCTCTCTCTCTCTCTCGCCACCTACCCACTTACCCCGAAAATAAATAATAACACCTAAACTCCATACCACCACCACCACCACCACCACCACCTTCCACCCCACCGGCCATACCATACATAAACGGCCGGATGGGGAAAGTACAGCCCCCCCCCCCCCCCTGCCGTGTCTGGAATAATGGCCGATTAAGAGAATGGAGCGTGTTCTACCAGACCGGAACCTTTATTAATAGTGTGGTGGTAGTGGTGGTGGTGGATGTGATAGAAGAGAGAGAGAGAGAGAGAGAGAGAGAGAGAGAGAGAGAGAGATAAGTGTGTGTGTGAGGGAAGGGGTGGGGGTGGGGGGCATTGGAAAGGGAAGGTCCAGGGAAAGGAGGGAGTCTGCTACCGTTGCCAATATAACCTATAAAAGGCTCGAAATGTGCCTATACACAAACATGCTACGAAACTGGTAGAAAGGGTTAAGGGGAGATTTCCACTTAACACATTTTGTTGGACCCTTTCTCCCTCACGTTTAGCTCCATTGCTTTTGAGATTTTAAAACGTTCAACCCATTACTTTGGCGATGTTAAGAACTTTCGCCCCATTTATGTTAATTTTAAGAATTTTCGTGCCAATTAGGTGTCGATTTTTTCCTGGCAAGCGATAGCGAGCCTATAATTTAAGAAGAACCTAGCTTCGGTCGGGACATTTTTCTACCAAAAAAATGTACACATTTATCTTGAAAAGGGATGTCATTTTAAGCTTGATGGAGTTTTAGGGAACAAACCAAAAACCTTCCCGTAATGACTATTATACAAAGTAGGGTGTCACAAATGTTCCTTTCCTTTAGGTTCCTGTTAACCCTTGTGTACCGGGGACTTTTCAATTTTATTTTAGCTACTATTAGACGCTTTTATTCAGTTTAACAAGGAGCAATTAAGAAGCTTCGAACTATCTCACTTAACCCTTTTTACTACCACAGATCCTTCTTAATCTCCACAAAATAGTCTAAATATAGGTAGAATAAAACTACAAAGACGTCACCGGTAAAGAAGGGGTTAACAGTTTGTTGGGCAGAGAGTGAGATTTCTTATTTTCTATGTGCATGAAGGAGACAAAAGGCAAAGCTGCCTGTAACAAATGTCCCCGCCAAGGCTAAAAAAGTTATAGGGAGCCAAAATCAAGGTATATTTAAGGAAATGTAGGTGTGTTTGAAATAAGTGTGGTGTGCTTGTTAAGTGTAGTGGAGTGAATAGGAGGAGGAGGTGGTTGTGAGAGTAAGCTGGATTACTCTCTGAGTAGGAGAGGCACAAATAGAAACAGTGGGGGAAGCCGGACAAATGAAACAGGAAGGCCAGGGAACTTGTTATCCATGCCTATGTGGCCTCCCCTGGGTACTGCCCTGCTCCATTGGTTCGTACAATCTCTCCAAAATATACTGCCCATCCGTCTCTCTTGTCCTGGAATAATTAAACTGGTGACCTTTCTATAGTGAACCGGAATATACTATAGTATATTCGCTGTAAGTAGGTGATAAATCATGTCCTCTATCCTCTGTAACTCAAAAAGGGCTAGAGCATATAGGCTGTACATTTCCACATCTATTCCTTGACTGACTCTTCCCAAATGGTATAATTAATAGCTCGATTACTCTAGTCATTTTTGAGTGACAGAGGATAGAGGTCATGATTTCTCGCCTACTTACAGCGAATAGACTATAGCCATTACACTACAGGTCATCATAACTCACCCCCCCCCCCCCCACCCCTTTCTCTCTCACTCACTCTCTCTCTCTCAAACACACTCTCACGCTTTCACACACACACACACACACACACACACACAAGCACACACAAGTAATGGGCCTCTTAAAACATGTACGTTAGCTTACCCCCTTCAGGTAATACTTTCTCTCCAAACCTGACGGGAGGCCATTTTGTAACCCTCTCAGCAGTACGGGTTAAGGGAAGACGAGCCGATGTTTTGGTCTATAATTAATGTATTCCTATATTTCTTAGTTTCCTCGCTAGACCTTCATCAAGCTTAGAACAACGCCCCCTAGACCCCCCTTCAAGATATATTTGTACCGGTACATTTTTTCGGTAGAAAAATCTCCCGGCCGAAGGCTGATTCCTCTAGAAATGTCATGCTCTCTATCGCTTGCCAGGAAAAAATCAACACATAAATGGCCTGAAAGGTCTTAAAATTGACAACGAAATGAGGTGAAAGGTGTTAAAATCCCAAAAGTAATGGATAGAACTTCTTAAAATCTGCAAACTAATGGAACTAAACATGCGAGAGAAGGGGGGCCAGAAAAACAACCCATCTCCCTTTAAGTTATTTTTCTGGTTTATTATGGCCAGCATTGGACGATTTTACTGGGTTTAGCCACTCCGATAAAAAAACACCATCTGAGGAAGATTACTTTAGTGACAACGTTTCGCAGATAGCTTCGTCAGGTCACTAACATCATATCTAGTCTCCGCCCCCCCCCCCCCCCCCATGCTTCTGCCCCCTCCCTGTCCTGCCTCCTTCCCAGCCCCCCCCCCCCCCCCCCCCCCCCATCCCACCACTCCACCGCCACCTATCATGACGGATATTTAAGGCCTCCTATAATGTATCAGTATTTGTTAGTGACCTGATGAAGCTATCTGCGAAACGTTGGCAATAAAGTGTTCTTCCTCAGATGGTGTTTTGTATCCATTCTGTCTACTTTTCAAGTACCGGTCAACATTCTGTCCCTTAACCACTTCTTTACCAGCGACGGTTTTTTTGTATTAGATTTCAGCTACATTTAGACGATTTTATGTTGCTTAGGAAGGATGTATGTTAACTAAAAGGATTAATTGAGAAAAACTGTAGCACTTTAATAGGTAGACATCCTTCCTAAGCTGAGCAAAACCCTCTGATAGTTGCCAGAATATAAAGAAAAGTATATCACCGGTACAGAAGGGGTTAAGGAGATATATTTTTCCATTTTCTGCTTATCATTAGACGATTTTGTTGTGTTTACGAAGGATTTATGAAAGTCAACGAGTTAACCCTTACAGTACCGGTGCCGTCTTTTTAAGCTTATTCTGGCTATTAGATGACTTTATTCAGGTCAAAAAAGGCCTACATCAATTAAAATGCTTCAAACTATCTCACTTAACCCTTTTTACTACCTCATTTATTTCTTAAACTGCATAAAATCGTCTAAATGTAGCTACTGTTAGATTATTTTATTTCGGTCAAAAGAGGACTACATAAATTAAAAGGCTTCAAACTATCTCATTTAACCCATTTTACTACCTGTATATTCTGGCTATCATTAGACGATTAAACCCATTTTACTACCTGTATATTCTGGCTATCATTAGACGATTAAACCCATTTTACTACCTGTATATTCTGGCTATCATTAGACGATTAAACCCATTTTACTACCTGTATATTCTGGCTATCATTAGACGATTTAACCCATTTTACTACCTGTATATTCTGGCTATCATTAGACGATTTAACCCATTTTACTACCTGTATATTCTGGCTATCATTAGACGATTTTACTGGGTTTAGGAAGGATTTATTATAGTCCACGAGTTAAGGGGAGACAGACCGTTTTTCTGGACCCCGTCCTCCCTAATGTTTAGCCCCACTAGTTTTTGAGATTTTAAGACGTTGGTTCCATTAGTTTGGGGATTTTATAACCGTTCACCCCATTTCTTTGTCAATATTAGGACCCTTCGTGCCATTTAGGTGTCGATTTTTTCCTGGCGAGCGGTAGCGGGCCTGTAATTTTAGGAGGAATCGGCCTTTGGCCGGGAAATTTTTCTACCGAAAACTATACAAAAATATCTTGAAGGGGGGTCTAGGGGGTGTTTTTCTAGGCTTGATGGAGGTATAGGAAGGACACTAAAACAAATATATGAATAAATTCATTAATAGACCAAACAAACAGCCACTGTCCCATTAATGGATATATATTACACCTCTCTGATTACTAGACGTCCTTCCTATGCTGCATACAATGGAGTCACCCGTAGTGAAGTGGTCACTGAAACATAATATGCGCTTATATCTTTTGTCATGGTTTTAAGGGGGGTAACCTGCTTTTGTTATCTTTCTCTTCTTTTCTCTCTTTCTTTAGCTTTTGTCCATTCGGCCCCATTCAGACAACTGGATGGGGATAAACGTCTTAAAACAGTTGGCTGAATGGGTCCGAATGGATACAAGCCAGGGAAAGAGAGAAAAGGAGAGAAAGATAAAAAGAAGCCGGTGACCCCCCTGAATACTTCATGTAACCTATTGTTATTGTTCAATATTTCATCCTCTTCTTCCTCTTCCACCACCACTACCTTCTCCACCACTCCTTCTTATTCTCCCTCTCTCTCTCTTGGAACAGCAGTGTTTTGGAGGGCAAGTAACCTTGAGGGGTCGCCTGATCTGTTGTTGCTTGTTTTTCTTTGTACTCCTTTATACTCTCTCTCTCTCTCTCCACACCACATACAATTATAATATAGTCGTCTATTAGTAGCCAGCCTAAGCTGTCAAAACGCGTCATAATCTTCTCAAGGGGTTAATTACCAGAGTTTTTACCCATTTGATTCCTAGTGGTTTTTCCTAAACTGCATCATATTGCATATTAATAGCCAGAACATAATAAAAGAGTGCATCACAGTATCCTGAAGGGGTTACTTAGAACACAGATTTCTCACCTTATTTCAGCCTATTTCCTTCCGAATCTCCTCTCAGGCCGTCCGCTATTCGTCAAACACCACCTCTAGACTTTTTCCGCTCCGCACTTCCAACACCCGAATATTGCGCACAAAATGCAAAAATAACTACGGGAAGAACGACGCGTCTTGTTGTTGTTGTTGTTGATGTGTTGGAGGGAAGGTAGCAACTGAGCGTCACTAATAAACCCTAGCGAGGACGGTTTTGTCAGGACTGCCTTTAAAGTCGTGGAATTCTCCCCGACTTTTTAAGGAAATTAATTGTGCATTGTATCACTCTCTGCCTTTTCTCTGGGGCCACGTCTATTGCTCCTAGTAGAACGGGGATGGTTATGTTATTAATATTCATCCTGTTTAAGGTGTCTTTAAGGATTGTTCTCATTGAGTGAAATCGTGGGCAATGCAGAAGAAAATGAGTGAGGGTGTCTTCGGTGTTTCTGCACCAAGGGCAGTATGGATCCGGGGCCAATTTGAACGACGCGTCTTTCCCTAGTGTCTCCGTCTCTGGTAATCAAGCGAGAGTCTCTAGTTGTTAACCCAGTCACTGGCATACGATAACAGAAACACGCGGAATAAATATCGACTAAACTATTAAACCACTAAGTCAATATCAATATGTTGTTTATTGATAGTGAAACTTATTATGACGATCCCCTAGAGTTAAATAAGGAAGGTGATTTGATTGGCCTCTCTGGGTACCCAACCATGACGGCCAAATGTCGCGCGTTTCCCGCCCAAACCACCAAATATCTCCCGTGTTCAGTGAACATGACAGTGTATCCCTTCTTAACACCTTCAGTACGGGTGGCGTCTTTGCATTATATTCTGACTGTTACTAGATGATTTTATTCAGTTTAGGAAGGACCTCTAGCAATAAAAAGGCTACTAACTATCTCAATTCACCATCTTCGCTACTACAGATCCTACCTAAGAGGCTAAAAATCGTCTGAATATAGCTAGAGTAAATGAAAATAGATGTCACCCGCACTAAAAATATTAATTAATCTGAATAAAGGATTCTACCATGTACAGTCACTTATAAAAAATCACCGACCCCCACGTGAACGCGTCAACTAAATTGTTTTGTTTTTTCCTTGGTACCCCTTGAGACTGGATGCCAGCCAGAGGAAGGGGAGGGACAGGGGGGTGTTAGAGAGGGCAGAGTAGGAGGGTGTAGAAGCAGGGTAGTATGGTAGTTACCTTACCCCCACTTCCTTCCTCTAAACTAAAATTCCACACCTCTCTCTCTCTCTCTC
Source organism: Paralithodes platypus (assembly GCA_032716605.1). Lineage (NCBI taxonomy): Eukaryota > Metazoa > Arthropoda > Malacostraca > Decapoda > Lithodidae > Paralithodes > Paralithodes platypus. The sequence goes on from CM064505.1 coordinate 21,142,223, forward strand.
ATATTATCAATAAAATTCGCACATATAATTATGATAGCCCTCTCCTATCTCGACCAAATTATATATGTTATCTATTAGCACCTACACTCCTACATTATATACTAGTGTATTTGTTTTATTTGCCTTGTTATGTTTATTTATGTGTTACAAGAGTTTCGACCAAATGTTAATATTCTGTAATTAACTTCCATTCTCACGTATATTATTAATGTATTTATATTTAATATTACCTATTATCACTATGTCCATATCCTTTATCCGTATAATGCTTTTCTTCGTATAATGCTTTGTGTTTAGAACGTGGCGGCCAGCTATATGTGTTAACAGTTCTACTCAGTCTTCCCTAACTATTCTTTCCTAAATCAATCCTACGATTACCTTACTTCGGAGAACATAATTTGTATACAATAAGCCTACTTGATTTAGATAGACGAGGTTTAGACAAAGACAAGGTTAGATATAGATATAGGATATAGGCTTACAGGATATATAAGTACACTAGAGCGGCACTTGGTAGAGGGCATACCTCTGCCTATATTGGCTGTTTTGTTTATTTTGTTTAGAGTCAAACAAACAAACCGACAAACAAACGGAGGTAAATGATCAACCGAGTGATTCTCTCTCTCTCTCTCTCTCTCTCTCTCTCTCTCTCTCTCTCTCTCTCTCTCTCTCTCTCTCTCTCTCTCTCTCTCTCTCTCTCTCTCTCTCTCTCTCTCTCTCTCTCTCTCTCTCTCTCTCTCTCTCTTTTATGGGAGTTCATGAATTTGTAAGTTACTGTTCTTATATACTGTTAGTTGAACAAAGGCACCAATTGTTAGGAGACTTACCCATTCGTATCGTCCTAACCTGTCCTATCTGTTGTGAAGTGTATGCGCAACCAATGTGCCACACGGTAGGCCTAAGTAGTCTGACCAATCTCTGGGGCAATGTAGCGTTAAATAACACACCTCCAACTATAATTTGGATATTTGAGCTAGAGAAGACTTACCCCACCAAACAGCATATGATATTAATTATAAGTAAATTATATACCATATCTCCTGACAGTTCAATATGCCGTTTTCTTTTATATAACGGCCTCTTCAAACTCATAAAAAATACAAGTTTCTTCATGATATTATCATTCAGTCGTAGGTAAATTAATGTAATACCAATAGTTTTATAACAGGACTTTTATCGTGATTTTCTAATAAATTCTGCGAAAGTCAGTGTGACGATTTTGCTTTCTTCAAAAACAGACCGAGGTCAAAATTAGCAACGAAACGATTGGAATTCGTCTGTTTTGATCACCTTTATGCTATTTACTGATTATTCTATTGTCCTTGATGCAAACACGACGAGTTGCTGAATATGAAAAACATTATACCGTAGATTTTTTTTTTTTTTTTTTTTTTTGTCAACCCACTATTATATCAGTATGTGTGTATGCTGCTAATCAGAAATGGGTTAGTCAATATCTCCAGTTATAGATCGATCGGTTCACCCGTCAATATATCATGTTATGGTCATATAGGTGTGTGGTTGGAATTGAGATGAACAGACGGTGTTGAAACTGCAGGGTCTGTGGTAAGAGATTGTGGTCAGGTGAACGAGGCTCAATAGCCAGAAAAGAATACTGATTGTATGCATGGTTTGAGTACTGGCCTGAAGAAGCTATCTGCGAAACTTTGTCAATAAAGTGTTCCTCCTCGAATGGTGTATCTTTTCATTGAATTATATAATATTATATATATATATATAATATCTATCTATCTATTGCCTGATGCCGTGATCCCTGAAGGGGTGGCCATGAACGAACCGCCCCAATGCATCTCTGTCCCCAGTCAGTCGACGCCTCTCCTCCCAACCAGCACCGCCTTCATCCATATACATCCCCACTCCATCCTTCCACCTCTCCCTCGGTCTACCTCTCCCTCTTTGTCCTTCCACCTCACTCTCGTACACCCTCTTAGTCATTCTTTCGCTTCCCATACGTTCTATATGGCCGAACCATCTCAAGGTGTTCCTTTTCACACTTTCCAGCACATCCACCTCCACACCACACCTCCTTCTTACTTCCTCATTCATCTGTCTATCCCTTCATGTAACTCCGCACGCACTTCTTAAGTAACTCATTTCCACCCCTCTCACTCTTGGTCTGAGTCTCTTCTCCAACGTCCATGCTTTGCTTCCGTAAGTCAGTGTCGGGATTACCACACTGTCATGCAAGGATTTCTTCACTTCCATACTGACCACCCTATTTCTTATTACTGCTTTCAACGTTCCTACAACCCTCTTCCCCTGTTGCACCCTCTCCCGCACTTCTTCATCCATAGTCTCATCTTTATTCAACACTCTGCCCAGATACTTAAATGAGCTGACAATCTCCATAGCCTGACCGTTCAACTTCACCTCACACTCTGTGGCTTCACCCCTTTCGAAGACCATAACATTGCTCTTCCCCTCATTTACCTTCAGATTCCGTTTTTTGCACACTGTTCCAAACATATATACTGTATATATATATATATATATATATATATATATATATATATATTATATATATATATATATATTTGTTTTCTGCTCTATGTTTACTCTATAATTACCTGAATATTATGAAGGTTGGTGGGAAAATAAGATATGCAGTAAGGAATAAGTGATTCACTTTATGAGGCGATCTGGAGATTTTCACGACATATGGTGGGCAGATAAAATATGCACCTTTGGAGAAGTGATTCAATATAGGATGCGATCCGGAATATATCCCGGAATCCAGATCCAGAATTTGTTTTAGGTCATTAACTCCTTGCGACATATATGACGCGATCGCGTCATATGGAACTTATAACCAAAAACTCATATGATGCGATCGCGTCATATGGACTTATCTCCATGCCTCTCCAATAAGTTTAGGATGCGATTTTGCGTCATATGAGCTCAGTAAGTCCGATAAGTTAGCTTACGATAAAACCGTTGGTGGCAACCTCAGCCTCCTCCGATAATTCTAACGGCCGCAGTGGTGTTGTGAGTGTAGTGCGAGGCAGTGGCAATGATCCCGGGGCTCCCGCCTCATCGGACTTATTGGAACATAATATGTCTGAAGGAGTTAATATGAATGATATAGAACCAGCCAATATAGGCGGAGGTATGCTCCCTACCAAGTGCCGCTCTAGTGTACTTATATATCCTGTAAGCCTATATCCTATATCTATATCTAACCTTGTCTTTATCTCAACCTCGTCTATTTAAACCAAGTAGGCTTATTGTATACAAATTATGTTCTCCGAAGTAAGGTAATCGTAGGATTGATTTAGGAAAGAATAGTTAGGGAAGACTGAGTAGAACTGTAAACACATATAGCTGGCCGCCACGTTCTAAACACAAAGCATTATACGAAGAAAAGCATTATACGGATAAAGGATATGGACATAGTGATAATAGGTAATATTAAATAAAAATACATTAATAATAAACGTGAGAATGGAAGTGAATTACAAAATATTAACATGTGGTCGAAACTCTTATAACACATAAATAAACATAACAAGGCAAATACAACAAATACACTAACACTAACAGTGGGTAGAGAAGGTTTGGGGAAAGTACTTAGAATATACGGAGTAGATGGCAAGTTGCTGAAAGCAGTGAAGAGTATGTATGAGGGTGCAAAGGCGGCAGTATGTGTGGAGAGTGAGCAGAGCGAGTTCTTTGACCTGAAGGTTGGTTTGAAACAGGGGTGTGTGATGTCCCTGTGGTTGTTTACTGTATATATGGATGGAGTCATGAAAGAAATACTATCAAGAGCAGTGGATGTTGGTGTATCGCTGAAAAGGGAGGGAAATGAGTGGAAGCTGCCTATACTGCTGTTTGCGGATGATACAGTTCTGATGAGTGATAATGAATGGGAGCTGCAGGGTTTGGTAAATGAGTTTGGAACAGTGTGCAAAAAACGGAATTTGAAGGTAAATGCGGGGAAGAGCAAGGTTATGGTATTCGAAAGGGGTGAAGTCACAGAGTGTGAGGTGAAGTTGAACGGTCAGGCTATGGAGGTCGTCAGCTCTTTTAATTATCTGGGCAGTGTGTTGAGTAAAGATGGGACTGTGAATGAGGAGGTGCGGGAGTTGCGTGCAACAGGGGAAGAGGGTTGTAGGAACGTTGAAAGCAGTAACAACAAATAGGGTGGTCAGTATGGAAGTGAAGAAGTCCTTGCATGACAGTGTGGTAATCCCGACACTAACTTACGGAAGCGAAGCATGGACGTTTGGGAAGAGACTTAGACCAAGAGTGAGAGCGGTGGAAATTAGTTACTTGAAAAGTGCGTGCGGAGTTACATGGAGGGATTGACGGACGAATGAGGAAGTAAGAAGGAGGTTTGGTGTGGAGGTAGATGTGCTGGAAAGTGTGAAAAGGAATAACTTGAGATGGTTCGGCCATATGGAACGTATGGAAAGCGAGAGATTGACTAAGAGGGTGTACGAGAGCGAGGTGGAAGGACAGAGAGGGAGAGGTGCACCGAAGGAGAGGTGGAAGGCTGGAGTGAGGAAGTATATGAATAAAGGCGGTGCTGGTTGGGAGGAGGGGCGTCGACTGACTGGGGATAGAGGTGCATGGGGGCGGTTCGTTCGTGGCCACCCCTTCGGGGATTGCGGCGTCAGGCAATAGATAGATAGACTAACATATAATGTAGGAGTGTAGGTGATATTAGATAACTTATATAAATTGGTAGAGATGGGGAGAGGGCTATCATAATTATATGTGCGAATTTTATTGATAATATGAGAGAGAGAGAGAGAGAGAGAGAGAGAGAGAGAGAGAGAGAGAGAGAGAGAGAGAGAGGGAGAGAGAGGTGTGGAATTTTAGTTTAGGGGAACGAAGTTGGGGTAAGGTAACTACCGTACTACCCTGCTTCTACACCCTCCTACTCTGCCCTCTCTAACACCCCCCTGTCCCTCCCATTCCTCTGGCTGGCATCCAGTCTCAAGGGGTACCAAGCAAAAAACAATCCATTTTTTTTTTTGTTTTTTTTTTTATATGCCAACTTACTTCCTCTCGGGCATAGGCTGAGAGCCTTAACATTCACCGCTTTACAATGAACAGTGAAGCCCGTGAGATCTTGTTCCAGTCTAGGGAGTGAGACATGTGAAGCACGTAGAGTACAACGAGCACCTGCCATCTTGCCTTCACATGAGGCACGGTGCTCACTCATGGCCCGAAACGACCCCATCTCTGAAGCCACCTCGTTCCCGTGCTTGACCCGTTCACGTGGGGGTCCTTGAATTTTTATGAGTGACTGTACATTAGCGTCGAGTTTCAGAATCACACAATTGACCACTTGCGAGTTTCAGGCTATAAGGAAATTGGAGCTGTGAACATCGATATGAAAGAGAAATGCAACACTAATGTGGGTTTCTGATGGATAAAAATTATGATAAATTTTGTTTTATGTATTTATATACAGTATGACCGTATTTATATACAGTATGACCGTATTTATATACAGTATGACCGTATTTATATACAGTATGACCGTATTTAAGCTGATAATTCTGCTAAATATTGATGGCCACAGCTCCAACTTCCTAATAGACCAAAACTCGCAAGTAGTCAATTGCTCACGTAAATTACAAAAAATACATTAATACAATAACGATAGACGATAAATACCTACAACACAATAAATACATAATATCTCACGCAAACTACCAGGTGTACAGTGGCGCTAATAAGTCATATTTCAGCTGTCATTACGTTTGGCTCGCTCTGTGCTGTATAAATGTCTTGTCAGATGTTGAATTGGGTGGGTAACTATATTAATTAACTTTTTACTACCACAGATCCCTCTCAAGCTTCATAAAAACGTCGTCTAAATATAGCTAGAGTAAAATAACAAAGACGTCGCCGGTACAGAAGGGTGGGTATGACTATACGGGTGTGGTGTTTGTAGGGTGGATGGGCGGATGTATGGACGGACGGACGGATGAATGGATAGAATGATGAATGGATGGAAGGGTGGATGGATGGTTCGGTGGATGGATATGTAAGGTAACAAGGTGGATATTTGAATGGATGGATGGATGGAAAAATGCATGGATGGGTGGATGGATAGGTAAGGTAACAAGGTGGATGGATGGATGCGTGGAAGGTCAGGTCAGGTGAGGTGAGGTAATAGGCTCCCAAGGGCCTCACCAACCACGACTCCTGAGACTCTTCAACAACCAACCCTCAAAACTTTCTAGGCTCCCTTCTTACATCGTTCCTAGCTCTCTATCTATAGCTTACTTACTCTCTCTCTCTCGCTCTCAGTGTGTGCGTGTGTGTGTGTGTGTGTGTGTCATCTATCATCGCGCCGACTTGAAAACATGAAATGGCAAAAATGGATTTTTACAAAAGTAATCGACCACCTAGGATAACACTCATTGATTAATTACATTTTTGATCACCCCTATTTTTTGATGGCCCTTTACCAACCAATCACAAATAACAATACACACACATATATATATATATATATATATATAATCGAACTTTAAAGTTAGGCCATTTTAACAACAATATTAAAACTACCTTAATTTTTCTCCTGTGTACTCCCTCCTTGTTTCCATATGCCTTACCCTATTCTTCCCTTGTCTCTCCAATTAACCAATTTATCTTTCCCTCTCGCCTTTCTCTATGATTTTCCATTTCTATTTCAGTTCCCTCCTCCCCTCTATTGGTACTGTCTCCTATAGTTATGTCATTCAGTTCTGTTTTACCGCCTCCTTCATGTACTATATATATTTTTTTGTTCTATGTTAATGAGGGAGACAAAAGGCATAACTACCTACAGCGAGTGCCTCCCCCAGATTTCAAAGAGTGACGGGGCCGAAATCAAGGGACGTTCGAGCTAAAATGCTTGGACACACAGAATTTGAAGCAATTTAAGTCATAGGAAGAGGGAAAGACTGATTCTGGGAGAGAGTTCCAGAGCTCAGCAGTTGAATAGAAGAAAGTCTGAGAATAGCATTTCACTCTTGGGTTGGAGAGTTGCACAGAGTAGGGGTGGGATTGTGTTGCAAGGCGGGTACTACGTACCCTACGTGAAGGAGGTGGTATACACTGGGAAAGCTCCGAGGAACACGGATTATTGTAGTAGCGATAGAATACCGAGAGAGATGCAACATTGCGGCAAAGAGAGAGAGATTGCAGAAAGTTGGTGAGTGGACAGGGGTTAATGATACGAAAGGCTTTCCTTTCTACTTTATCTAGGAATGTGGTGCGAGAGGATCCTCCCCACCCCTGTGAACAATACTCAATACAAGGACACACTGTGCCCCTGTGCAGGGGAAAAGAACCCCTTGAGGCGGTTGAGCACACCCAGCTTCTGGGAGGCTGCCCTAGCGAAACTGGTAATATGGTCTTTCCAAGTCAGGGCAAAAAAAAAGAGACACCGTAAACATTAAGAGAAGATGAAGGGTTGATTATTGTATTGTTGAAGAATAAGGGATAGTCCTCTGGAGGTTCCTGATGGGTAGTAAGATGGATAAATTGAGTTTTGGAAGCATTAAATGCAACAACGTTTTCTCTACCCCAATTGGAAATTGTAGCTAGATCAGAAGATAAGTATTGTATGGCTTCATTAAGTAAACTTTTGAGGGACTGCTGGCTGGGGCGTTCGGGAAAACTAATCGAGTGGTGTAAGGTAGAGTCGTCTGCATATGAATGGATGGGACTGGATGTACGTTTGAGAAGATCATTTATGAAAATTAGAAATCGAATAGGAGATAGGACAGAATCCTGAGGAACACCGGAGATGATAGGATGAGGAGATGAGCGATGGCCGTCCACAACCGCAGCTATGGAATGGCCGGAAAGGAAATTAGAGACAAAGGCAAAGATGGAGGGACAGAAACCGAAGGAGGGCAGTTTGGAAATTAAAGATTTGTGCCAGACTCTATCGAAGACCTTCGATATGTTTAGTGCAACAGAAAAAGTCTCACCGAAGTATCGAAAGTTGGATGACCAAGAGTTAGTAATATATGAAAGAAGATCACCAGTAGAGCGACCTTTAAGGAAGCCATACTGGCGATCTGAGAGCAGATTATGAGAAGAGAAATGCTTAAGAAATTTGGAAGCAAGAATAGTTTCAAAAACTTTAGAGATACAAGAGATGAGACCAATTGGACGATAGTTGGAGGGTTGAGAGCGGTCACCCTTCTTTGGGACAGGTTGGATGAGAGCAAACTTCCAGCAAGAAGGAAAGACGTTAGAGGAGAGACAGACACGTAAGAGTTTGCCTAGGCAGGGGGTCAGCACGGAAGCACAGTTTTTAAGTACAACAGGAGGAACACCGTATGGACCGTACTCCTTCTTAGTATTAAGCCCAGAGAGGGTAGAAAATACATCTTTAGAAGATATTAGGATATTAGGCATAAGTAGGAGAGAGGGGGTGGAGAGGGAGGAATAGCACCAGAATCATTCAAGGTAGAGTTTCTGGCAAAAGTTTGAGCAAAGAGTTCAGCTTTGTCAGAGGAAGAAGTGATGGTTGTGCTATCAGAGTGGAAAATGGGAGGGAAAGACGAGGAGGAAAAGTTGTTGGAGAGGTTTTTGGCTAGATGCCAGAAAGCTTAAGAAGAGCTAGAGTTGGATAGTTCAGTGCATTTATTATTGATGAAAGAGTGCTTGGCAAGTCGAAGAACAGATTTGGCTTGATTCCAGTTAGAAACAGAGGAAGAATGAGATTCTTGAGTTTTAAGGCGTCGGTACCGTTTGAATGCTTCCTCCTTGTTGTGGACAGCAGTAGAACAAGCGTGAGTAAACCAAGATTTTTTTGCATTAAACTGAGAAAAAGAAAATAGAATGTACGCTTCCATGCCCGAGAGGATTACCTCGGTAATGCGTTCAGCACTCTCTGAGGGTCCTCGGCCACGGAAGCAGAAGTCATTCCATGGGAAATCAAAGAAGTACTGCCGGAGAGCCTCCCAGTCGGCAGGGCCAAAGTGCCACAAGCGCCGCCGGCTGGGAGGATCGGATGGCCGTACTGAAGAGATAAGACAGGTGACGGAGATAAGTTTATGGTCGGAGGAGCCCAAAGGAGAGAAAAGATTGACAGTATAAGAAGAAGCGTTAGAAGTCAGAAATAAGTCAAGAACGTTGGGCCGATCTCCGAAGCGATCTGGGATATGGGTGGGTAGCTGGACCAGCTGCTCTAGGTCATTTATGATAGAAAAGACGTAGGCTTGTTCACCAGGTTGGTCAGTAGAGTGAGAGGCGAGCCATTGGCGGTGGTGAACGTTGTAATCTCCTAAGATAAAGATTTCAGAGAAGGGAGAGATGGATAGAATGCGTTCCACTTTAGAGTTTAGATAGTCGAAGAATTTGGGAAAGTCGGTAGAGTTAGGGGAAAGATAGACAGCACAGAAATATTTAGTATAAGAATGACAGGATAGTTTGACCCATAAAGTTGAGAATTCAGAGGAGTCGAAATCGGGAACACGAGAGCAAGTGAGTTTGTTGTGCACGTATACACAACATCCGCCTTTGGCTTTGAAACTAGGATAGAGAAAGTAGGAGGATACAGAGAAGGGGCTGCAGGAAGTTGTTTCAGATACCTGGGTTTCGGTGAGGAAAAGAAGATCAGGTTTGGAGGAGGAGTGGTCAGTAGAGTGAGAGGAGAGCCATTGGCGGTGGTGAACGTTGAAATCTCCTAAGATAAAGATTTCAGAGAAGGGAGAGATGGATAGAATGTGTTCCACTTTAGAGATGGTGTTCGACAGAGTGAAAATTAGAGGAAAGGCCGCGAATATTGCAAAAGTTGATAGTAAGAGTGACAGGCCGTGGTCCAGAGCATTTAGAGAGGTCGTCCAGGAAGGTCGGGCATGTGTAGGGGTATCTATGGTCCCCCCCCCCTTGGGGACTTCGAGGCTAGGCCTGTGTTCATCATTTGTTATAAAATTTTGAAGGAGGAAGTGTGGTGTGCATGTTAAGTGTAGTGAAGTAGATAGGAGGAGGAGGTGTTTGTGAGAGCATGCTGGACTACTCTCAGTGTAAGTGAGGCACAAAGGGAATCAGTAAGAGAGGCCGAGCAATGAAACAGGAGTTCCAGCGATTCCTTATCAAATGCTTACAGCCTCTCCTGGGTATAGCCCTGTTCGATTGGTGCCTCCACAAGGTCTGCATAATAATATAACTTTCATCCATGTGTTTTTATTTGTTTTTATTTTTTTTAGAAAGTTGGCTAACAGGTAGACAACAAAGAGTGATAATCAATGGTGTCTCTTCTGAGTGGACTCCAATCAATTCTGGAGTTCCACAGGGATCTGTCCTTGGCCCGCTTCTGTTTATCATATATGTCAATGACATCGATATTGGTCTGTTGAGTGTGATCTCCAAGTTTGCAGATGACATAAACCCTGGAATGAATGTGAAGGACCCCAAAGGGGTTGAACAGCTCAGGATGGTCCTCAACAGACTGGATGAATGGTCAGAGACATGGTAGCTGCCTCTAAACTTGGAAAAGTGCAAGGTGATGCATATCGGCCAAGCAAACCTCAAGTCAGGCTATTCGCTCTGGAAGTGACTGACTTGGAAAAGGATTTGGGTGTTCTGATTAGCAGTGACCTAAAGTTTTCCAAGCAGTGCATTGAAGTAGTGAAGAAAGCTCAGGAATTATGGGGCTATATTAAGGGGCAATTTAAGTATTAAAAATAAGGAAATAGTCCTCATACTTTACAACGCTCTGATACGGCCTCTCCTGGAGTATGCTGTTCAATTCTGGTCTTCAGCACTTAGAAAAGATATAGAGCGCCAGGAAAGAGTACAAGCTTGAGCTACTAAGCTTATTCCATCGATTAGAAGACTGAGCTATGAGGACCGGTTGAGAGCTCATGATCTATTTCCGTTGGAGACACGCAGACTAAAAGGTCAGCTCATTGAAGTTTTCAAAACATTTAATGGGTTTGACAATGTGGATCATAGCATAATGTTTAGTCTCAATATGAATACAACACGCAACCATGGCTGGAAATTAGAATTGAAAAAGTACAGCACTAGTATTTGTGGACACTTTTTCACATATAAGATCTGTTCTACCTTTTTTTTTTTTTTTTATATATTCCAACTACTTCTTCTCCGGCATAGGCTGAGAGCCTGTACATTCACCGCTCAACACGGTCAACACTAGATAATGTAATAAATAATAAATAGGCCTCTCGAAGTCAAGGGGCCTACGAACCAAATCACAGAATTTGAGTTTTCGCTGGTTCCCAATAGGTGGCAGCACGCTCTATCATGCTGTGAAGACCGAATTGGGAATTTCGCCCTTATGTGCACATTGCATAGGGTTGAGCATCTCGTGTTTTGACTCGATAAATGTACGGATGAAGTAGGGCAAAGCGGAGGTATATGGGCCTAGCCGCCGTGCGCGGATGACCAATGGGAGGGCGGCTATGTTCCCGCGTGTTTGCGTCGCGGCTCCCGGCCAATCAGAGCCGCCGTCTCGCACCTCCCCACATCAGTCATGTGGCGGGAGTTTTTAACTGGTCACGCTCGCTCGCTCTCCCTGTTTTTACCCATATTTCACGGTGTTTGAGGCTGAATAATGAGTGATACTAGTGATTCAGATGTGGGGGAAGGTTCACCGTTGATGCCTAGTAGAAAACGGCACCCTGAAACCTGGAAAAGTGTAGTTAAGAAGAGTAAAAGAGATCGTGGTGGCGAGTATGTTTCTCGTAAGGGCACTGTTGTAGGGGCGCGTGTTTTGGGGCCCCCGTGTAGTTGTGCTATGAAGTGCTATGATAAGGTGGGGAGGGATCATGTGCAAACAGTTTTCGATGCTTACTGGGGACTGGGCACCCACGATGCCCAATCTAATTATATTCTGTGCCGAGTTAGTGATCTACCAAACAGGTAGATGGAAAAACACGCATAAAACACGCAATTTTAGGAATTTTGCTTAAATGTTTCGGCTGTCTCCTAGTTATTGCAAAATGTTGTAATGTTCCAAGTATGAATGTAATCAAATAACATTTACGGGTACATACAAAAACACCACTATGTGTTTGTTGGTGTTTTACCTAATAATTACGGATTTCCACAAAACCACTGCTATGATTTTTCTTTACAATGTGTACACTCATTCTTTTGATCATACTACCATAATAATTTGTATGCATTTTGTATGTTTTGATAAAACACCATAAAACATGTCGAACAAAAAACACGCATAAAACACGCAATTTTTGGAATATTGCTTTCAAATTTGAACTGCTTCTTAGTGTTATCAAGTACTCTGAAATTATCATGTTTGAATTTAAATTGAACAATAAACACACATACACAAAAACACACCACTTGGTGTTTTATGGTGTTATATTATTATTTTCAGATTTTCAGAAAAAAACACCAACATCATTTTTATTTATCAGGTCGAGAGCTTTGCATTGATGTATAATATTGTCATAGGAGTATAATTTTGGAGTGCAGTACCTTTCTTAGACCTTAACCCCTTTTTACTCGAAACTGTGATTTGGTTCGTAGGCCCCTTGACTTCGAGAGGCCTCGGTCACTATACTATCTCCTTCCACTTGGAGTATCTCCCCGGAATGAACCGCAAGGTCTCCGAGATACGATATATCCCTTGTAACTCTCTCACACTATATAATCTTCCTTTTCCCACCTCATTCCCCTTCGTGTCCTCTTCACCTCACACACATAAAACATCTCCCGCTCTAAGACATTCTACACCCTTCAGGTCCCGATGTCAAAAGTTACCCAGAGTTGGACTAGGGGCCTTTGAATACCGAACTGAACGGGGGACAACTTTCTACAGTGCGACCATTTTGGAGATTAGTTATGTCCATGGGTCTGATGTGTTTACGAATTGGCATGCCTACTATCCGACGGAGCAAAGTTTTGAGCCTAAATTCTTGTACCATTAATCTCTCCTACCAATAGCTATCATCTGCAGCACGATGATTTTTTATTCTAGCTAATATTGCACGATTTTATGCAGATTAGGAAGGACCTTTGTTATTCAGAGGGTTTATTGAGATAGCATTTACCCCTGTGAGACCTAGAGGGAGATTATAAGCTAAAGATTATCGTATAACAGTAAACAGAATATGATGGAAATTACGTCATAGTGCATACCTAGAACCTTATTAAGGGCAGGTTTTTAGTTTCCTCCCTAGACCTCGATCAAGCATACAAAAATACCCCCAAGATCGAGATAAATTTGCACATTTTCAGAAAAGAAAATCCTGGCCGAAGGCATTTTCATCCTAAATTACATGCTAGTTATCATTACATGCTAGTTATCATTACATGCTAGTTATCATTACATGCTAGTTATCATTACATGCTAGTTATCATTACATGCTAGTTATCATTACATGCTAGTTATCATTCGGTATGAACAAATCGACATGTAAAAGGCAGGAAAGGTCACCAAATTCCTTAACCCCTTCTGTACCGGCAAACGTTTTTTATATTTTATTCTAACTATATTAAGACGATTTTGTGCAGTTCAAGATGGATCTGTGGTAGTAAAAAGGGTTTGGTGAGAGAATTCGATGCGTGGTAATTGCTGGAGGCTCGTTTTAAACTCAATAAAATCATCAAATAGTAACCAGAATAAAGTTAAAAAGACGACGCCGGTACAGATGGGGTTAGCTATGTACTCGTGCATTGAAAAGATCATTATTATACCTCACTAATCTTATAGCTAACCCAGAACCCAAAATCTATTACCCTCAGCCAAAGTCCGGTTTCGTTTCACCGTAGGCCTACTTTTACGTTGGGGCTGATCGAGGGGGTAGCCCTCTCTCTCTCGAGTTGGTTTTAGTTATGTTATCTGTTATATGTTATCTGTTACAGAGTTTGTCACCTGCAAGTGGCACAGATTAGCGTATCGCCCATCGGTAATTTGTTTAGGGTTTGTTCCCCTAGATGAGTTGCTCGCCAAGGCTATCGAGTCCCATCCACCCGGAAACACCCCTATCAGATAATAGAGGGAGTGCTAATACCAGAGACAACCCTATCACCCTAGGTTTGGTTAAGTTGGTTTTAGTTGGATGAAGTTGGTTTTATTTGGGTTAGGTTTGGTTAAGTTGGTTTTAGTTGGATGCAGTTGGTTTTATTTGGGTTAGATTTAGTTAAGTTGGTTTTAGTTGGATTAAGTTGGTATTATTTGGGTTATATATTGGGTTACGTTGATTTTAGTTGGGTGAGGTTTGGATTGAGCTGAAAGGTTGACTAAAAGTTGGGTTACGTTCGGTTAACCGTTTCAAGATCCGATGACGCATTTCTTTTCTGTTTTCGTGATATTATTAGACGATTTTATTAAGATTACGAAGAGTATATGGAAGTCAGAGGGTTAATTGAGATAGTCTTTACCCTAAACATTCCTACAGCTCATTCCTAAACTGTATGAAATCGTCTATGATGGCCAGAATATATTGTGAAAATGCGTCATAATCTTCAAAGGGTAAAGTTATTTTGACTTGGGTTCGGCTGCGTTGGGTTTCACGAGGTTAGAGCGGGTCAATTTTAGTAAACTTGGTTAGCTTAGGTAAAGTTTAGTTTAGACAATTTTGCCCAGTGTAGGAAGGATCTGGAGTAGTAAAAGAAGGTTAAGTGAGATATTTCGAAGCCTGTTAATTGCTGGATCCGAGGCTCTTTTTTAACTGAATAAAGTCGTCTAATAGTAGTCTGAATATAGATAAAAAACAAAAATCTGTACATAACGGGTTAAGTAAGAGTATAAGAGTAAGATAAATTGGGTTAGCTTAGGTTAGCTTACGTTATGCTAAATTAGATAGCGTTAGAGTCGGCTAAATGGGTTAAGTTAGACAAAAATATATATACGGGCAAATCGAGTATGGACGAAGAAGCTTGAGGGAAATAATCATGAACGAATATACCTGTTACCGAAATGACTTACGAACGAAAAGGCCGGCGAACGAAACTACCTTCAACCATTCAAGGCGGTCTTGGGACTGATAGACACGCATTATAAGTGATTTCCAGTCCTCTAGGCCGCTGACACAGAGAGAAAGAGAGAGAGAAAACACTGCTGAACGCTCGTTGGTGTCATCAGGGTACCCCGACAAACACACACACACACACACACACTATATTTATAATGTGTTATACAGTATCTCTCTCTCTCTCTCTCTCTCTCTCTCTCTCTCTCTCTCTCTCTCTCTCTCTCTCATATATATATATATATATATAATATATATATATATATATATATATATATATATATATATGGATATGCGGCGTGTGCGTGTGTGTGTGTATGTGTATGTGTCAAACAATATATTGCACATAATGGTACGGTAAGACAATTGTTACACTTCATGGTTTTACACTCCCTAGAACACTATAATAACCGACTTTGTTTTCTATTATACATTATACATACCTCCATCTTCAGTCAGCCTCCCCGATCATCTCACCTGTAATAGAAACAGAGATACATTATTCATCAGTTTAGGAAGGGTTTCGATATTCAAAGATGATAATGATGATCTAACCTGGTTTCGTTCCAGATGTGATAGCATACGTTAGGTTAACCCGTTCAGTACCAGTAATGTCTATTTCTTTGATAAAAAAACAAAAAAAACAAAAACATTTTGAACCAATAGGGAGACCACAGTTTAAGACGTCAGGAAGGGGTGTGTCAGAGAAGGGGGAGTAGGAGGAGGAGGAGTACAAAGGAGTACAAAGGAAATCAAGCAACAACAGGTCTAGGGACCCTTCTAGGCTGTTTGTCCTCCAAAACACTGAGGATCAAGTGTCCAAACAGTGGTTTAGAGTGGGTAAGGGAACATTGGAAAGGGAACTACTGCCCTGGAACTAATGTCCATGGCAGGATTAGGAAGTTAGTACAGGACAGATGGGTTAGTAACATAACACAGTTATAAGTGATCTGTCGTATATCTGGGAGGTAACGCCTTAGTAAGTATATAGAGTAACGCCTTAGTATATACTGTATATAGAGTAACTAGTAATAATATTATATACTGTATATAGAGTAACGCCTTAGTAATAATATTATACTGTATATAGAGTAACGCCTTAGTAATAATATTATATACTGTATATAGAGTAACGCCTTAGTAATAATATTATATACTGTATATAGAGTAACGCCTTAGTAATAATATTATATACTGTATATAGAGTAACGCCTTAGTAATAATATTATATACTGTATATTCGCAATAATCCTTGATGAATTTGACGGGGATATAAAATATAGTTATTAATTTACAAACGCAGTCAGTCGCTGGTTTGTTGCAAGATATTTGTCTAGGTGAAGTTTAAAGAAATCAACGGTGCTGCAGTCTATAACGTCTCGTGGAAGCTTATTCCACAAGTTAACAACTCGATTGAAAAATAAATTCTTAGATTCGTGTGAGTTAAAAAATTTACCAATAATTTTGCAACCGTTTCCCCGCGTGTAATTAGATTGGTTGATAGTAAAGTACTTACTACAGTTCATATTGTCGATGCCTTTGATGATTTTGAACAGTTGAATTAAGTCACCTCTTGATCTGCGCTGGGTTAAAGGAAATAGATTTAATTCTCTAAGACACTCCTCGTATGGTTTGTTCTTTAGGCTAGGTATCATTTTGGTAACTCTACGTTGAACTCGTTCTAGTTTGTCTATATCTTTTTGGTAATAAGGGCACCAGGATGGAACACAGTATTCCAGGAGAGGGCGGACTAAGGAATTTTAAAGAGTTAGTATAACTTCTTTGGATTTATGCTCAAATGACCTGCCTATAAAGCCAATTATTTTGTTTGCCTTCTTAACAACTTCTGAACATTTTTGACTCGGTTTTAGGTTACTCGATATTGTTACTCCAAGATCGGTTTCTCTGTCTACACTCTTATGGTGAGTGCCATTCATCGAATAGTTTTCTTTCTCATTTTGGTATCCGATATGTAGTACTTTACATTTATCCGCATTGAAACTCATTTGCCAAATTTGGGCCCAACGTGACAACTTATCTAGATTGTGTTGCATATCGTCAACTTGTTCTTTTGAGAGTACGCTATTTGCAATTTTTGTATCGTCAGCAAACTTTGAGATTGTACAGGTGAGACCCTCATCTATATCGTTGATGTAAATTAGAAATAAAATTGGTCCTAGTACCGATCCCTGGGGTACCCCACTACTTACATTGGTCCATTTAGATGCCTTTCCGAGGATGAGGTGGAGATGGAGGAGGAGGAGGTACAAAGGAGTACAAAGGAGTACAAAGGAAATCAAGCAACAACAGATCTAGTGACCCTTCTAGGCTGCTTGTCCTCCAAAACACTGAGGATCAAGTGTCCAAACAGTGGTTTAGAGTGGGTAAGGGAATATTGGAAAGGGAATTACTGCCCTGGAACTAATGTCCGTGGCAGGATTAGGAAGTTAGTAGAGGACAGATGGGTTAGTAACTGAGGGGGGGATAAAATTAAGTTATTCATTTACAAACGCAGTCAGTCGCGGGTTTGATGCGAGATATTTGTCTAGGCGGAGTTTAAATGAATCAACGGTGATGCAGTCTATAACGTTTCGGGGAAGCCCATTCCACAAGTTGACAACTCGATTGAAGAAGAAATTCTTAGATTCGTGTGAGTTAAAAGATTTACCAATAATTTTGCAACCGTTTCCCCGCGTGTAATTAGATTGGTCGATAGTGAAGTACTTACTACAGTTCATATTGTCGATGCCTTTGATGATTTTGAACACTTGAATTAAGTCACCTCTTAATCTGCACTGGGTTAAAGGAAATGTATTTAATTCTCTAAGACGCTCTTCGTATGGTTTGTTCTTTAGGCTAGGTATCATTTTGGTAACTCTACGTTGAACTCGTTCTAGCTTGTTTATATCTTTTTGGTAATAAGGGCACCAGGATTGAACGCAGTATTCCAGAAGAGGGCGGACTAAGGAATTGAAAAGGGTTAGGATAACTTCTTTGGATTTATGCTCAAATGACCTGCCTATAAAGCCAATTATTTTGTTTGCCTTCTTAACAAATTCTGAACATTGTTGACTCGGTTTTAGGTTACTCGATATTGTTACTCCCAGATCGGTTTCTCTGTTTACATTCTTAAGCTGAGTGCCATTCATCGAATAGTTTGCTTTCTCATTTAGGTATCCGATATATAGTACTTTACATTTATCCGCATTGAAACTCATTTGCCAAATTTGGGCCCAACATGACAATTTATCTAGATTGTGTTGCATATCGTCAACTTGTTCTTTTGAGAGTACGCTATTGCAATTTTTGTATCGTCAGCAAATTTTGAGATTGTACAGGTGAGACCCTCATCTATGTCGTTGATGTAAATTAGAAAGATAATTGGTCCTAATACCGATCCCTGGGGTACCCCGCTACTTACATTGGTCCATTTAGATGCCTTACCGTTTATGACTACACTTTGCTTTCTGTCGCTGAGCCAATTTTCTATCCATTTCAACACACCGTCTTGTATTCCATGCGCTTTTAGTTTTAGCAGTAAACGTTTGTGGGGAACTTTGTCAAAGGCCTTTTGAAAATCAAGGTATATAATATCTACAGCTTTACTCTCATCGTAGAGGTTGAGGATATCATGGAAGAAGTCTAAGAGGTTTGTTAAACAGGAACGTTTTTTACGAAAGCCGTGTTGAGTATCTTTAACACCTTACGAGCGGCCTATGCGGTTTATTTATGTGTACCGCACAGCGGGGTGTTTTTAGCCAAAATAGGGCTGTTTACGTGATCATTTTCATGCCTAAATAAGACCCAGAACGTAAAACAAGTACCTATCCCTGAAAGGGCATAAACAGAGCTTTCGAATGACACCAAACGATGATTGTATGATGGATAGTTTCTTGCAAAACCGTGGCAAACTGCAAAAAGCAGGTAATTCGGTACTTTCGGTACATAATTGAGTATGTAGCGAGTGAGAGAGGGAGGAGGGAGCTGAGATTTGTGTCAGTAGGTTCGCCGCGGTGGTCTGGAGCAGTCATACGCTCGCTAGTCTCCTGCCACCACTTGTCTCTCTCTCTCAGCCACATTACGTGCTGAAATTGCCACTCGAGTTATGTCGAGCGCCCCCCCATATTGCCGCTTTATTTTACCCGACTTATGTTGCCCGCCGCTAAATAAGGGGTAACACCTTACGAGCGGCCTATGCGGTTTATTTATGTGTACCGCACAGGGTGTTTTTAGCCAAAATAGGGCTGTTTACGTGATCATTTTCATGCCTAAATAAGACCCAGAACATAAAACAAGTATCTATCCCTGAAAGGGCATAAACAGAGCTTTCGAATGACACCATAACGATCCTTTTATGATGGCTAGTTTTCTTGCAATAACCGTGCAACGCGAGTGCAAAAAGCATGTAATTAGCCACTTTCCCGATACAATTCCTTATATAGCGAGTGAGAGAGGGAGGAGGGAGCTGGGATTCGTGTCAGTATGTTCGCCGCGGTGGTCTGGAGCAGTCATACGCTCGCTACTCTCCTGCCACCACTTGTCTCTCTCTCTCAGCAACATTACGTGCTGAAATTACCACTCGACCTATGTCGAGCGCCGCCACATAGTCCAGCTTTATTTAACTCGACTTAAGTTGCTCGCCGCTAATTAAGGGTTAAGTATGTTATTTTCCTCTAAGTGATTTATGAGTCTCTCTCGTATGACCGTTTCTAGCATTTTACATACAACTGAGGTTAAGCTAATTGGATGATAGTTACTGGGTAGGGATTTGCTGCCTTTTTTTAATATCGGTGTTACGTTGGCTAGCTTCCACTGATCAGGCATAGTTCCAGACTGCAAGGATTTATTGAATAGTAATGTCAGTGGTTTGGAGAGCTCATCCTTAGCTTCCTTTAGAACTCTAGGCGAGATTGTATCCGGTCCAGGCGTTTTATTTACCTTGAGTTTATCTAAACAATTCAATACTTCTCTCTCTGTAACGGTGATATTGCTTAGAACATCTGAATTATCAATCTGAATTGGCGATGGTGTAGGGATATCACTGAGGTCTTCTGTTGTAAAAACTGATGCAAAGAAGGTATTGAGGGCATTACTCATTTGTACTTCGTCTTTGGTGTATTCTCCATTTTCATCGACTAACGGTCCAACAGTTGAAGTAACTACTTTTTTCTTTCTGATATAACTATAGAATTCTTTCGGGTTTGTTTTACTTTGATTCGCAATATGTAACTCTAAGGTCTTTTTACTTTGCTTAATTAACTTTTTGGCTTTGCGTCGTAGCTCTACAAATTTCACCCGTTCTCCGTCATTTTGTGAGGATTTTAAACTATCATTAGCAAATTTTTTAGAAAGCAGGCAGTTTAAAATATCTTTATTCCACCATTTGGGCTTATTATTATGGCCTGGACGCCGTATTTTCGATGGTATGCAGTCTTGCACTGCTTTTAGGTAAGTGGTTTCGAATAACTTCCAAGATGTATTTATGTCGTTATTGTTAATTAAAAAGCTCCAGTCAGTTTCTTTAAACATAGCTCTAAGTTTATGGAAGTTTGTTTTCTTGAAATTAGGGACTTTTTCGATGCTACTATTTGGTTCGTTACTAGTAAACTTTAAAGTGAAAGTTATCGTACGATGGTCGCTGTTACTGAATTCATCACCAACATTCAAATTCTCTATTAATTCTTCTTTTGTTGCAAGTACAATGTCAAGAACGTTATTACAACGGGTCGGCGTTCGAACAAATTGATAAAGCGAACTCTCTTGCAAGTTCGTATACAAGTCATGTCCGGAGTGTGAAGTAAGAGTATCGCCCTACTTGGTCACGGGTAAATTAAAGTCGCCAAAAATTACGGTATCTTGTGAGTTACTTACATCTGCAATTTGTTCGTAAATTTCTCGGTCAGTTTGCACTGATTGAGCTGGAGGTCTGTATATTAATGCAAGTATTATTTTTGTACCTTTATTATTCTTTATTAGCACAAAAGATGCGTCGACGTTCACAATTTGAGGTTTTGACAAGAGGGTAGGATTAAGACTTTCTTTGATATAAAGTAAAACGCCACCTCCATTTCGATTTATTCGGCTTTCCTCAAACATTACATAACCGGGAAGTGAATACTCTGCTAAAAAGTCTCTATCTTCTGTATTGAGCCAAGATTCTGTTATGCCAATCACATCATAATTTTCTGTAAACACTAGCTCCTCTAAATCTGAAAATTTATTGCGTATGCTACGAGCGTTTGCATAGAAAACCTTTAAATTTGTTATTTTAGAACTCACGGAACGCTCTTTAATAATATTTTTGGTTCTTGTCGGATCTACATTTATGTTCATGGCTGTCCTCGGTCCTCGCTGTCTTCGGTCCTTATCGCTGGTGGTCCTCGGTTGCCTCTGTTTTTTTCTTGGCGTTGGATGATTTATGTCACTGCTGCTTCTTCTCGGATGGCGTTTTTTGATCCATGGCTACGGACTGCTTCGTGTAGGAGACGACCCATGCGTGCTGAACCCACAGGGTTTAGATGAGTGCCATCCTTGCGGAACAGAGTAGGCTGGTTGTAGAAGTTGTCCCAGAGGTTGATGAATTCAACTTCTTCCCTCAGACACAAATATTTTAGTCGGCTATTTGTGCTGAAGGCCTTGTCGTAGAATTTGTCAGGTGCGTCGATCTTGGGAAGAATGCCTGAGATGATGATATTCCTTGACTTGTTTTTGTAGTGCTGGATCATCTTGCGATATTTCTCCATCAACTCTTCGGATCTGGTGCGCATGACGTCATTTGAACCAGCATGGATGACAAAAAGGGTATTTTCATTTGCATCCTTTGTGGTATCTTCGAAGGCTTCCACAATGTCGTCCAGTCCAGCTCCTGGGATGCAAAATCTTTTTCGTTGATTTGGGACTCTGTCGCAGAACTCTTCGACCTGTCCTCGTAGGATGGAATCCCCAACGAGCCTGGTCTCTTCTGGTTCGTCTTCCATCTCTACCAATATCTCAAATCTGTTTGACATTGTGACTGGTAGATGAGACCTTTTCTGCGTTGGCCGTGCACCGTTCCTCACTGGTGTAAATCCGGAAACCTGTGGTGGCGGGACTCTACGTACAGGTCGGGGAGAGGTGTGGTTAGAACGGGGACGAGGGGTTGGTACTGTTCGTGCTAGCAGGCTTCTTGCACGAGGAGTGGGGGAGAGACTAAGGTGAACAGGGCGGCTGTCCTGGTTTGATGTCGGCTCAGGTTCGTCAGAAGCATCTGCTGCAGTGTCTACTGCAGGTGTTGGATTGTTGGCAGATGACGTTGGTGGCGGTGGTGGTGGAGGAGGATGGATGATAGAGACAGGGAGGAGGAGGAGGAGGAATTATGATGATGATGAAGGAGGAGGAGTGGGGAAGAGAGGGAAGGGGGAGAGGAGAAGGAATATGATGATGACAATGAGGAGGTGGAAGCAGATGGATGTAGATTTAAAGCAGACAGACGGTAAAGTACAAACTTCCGCATACGTTGGCGGATGCATGCGTTATACCGATCGACTCCTAAATGGAATATCTTCTTCCTTGGCGCACTTACTATCTGCTCACCAAATTTCGAAGGAATCAAATCATAAATTGTTGAGATGTCTAGTTTACAGACAGACAGACAAATAAATGGAGACAAAAACATAACCTCCTCCAATATCGTTGAGAGATGTAAACACATACATAAAACATTGTTATATATACAGTGGGCGTGTTTGTGTACCCCCTAAATGGTAGCATATAGCCAGCAGGGACAGTCCTGGAAGATGATTCGCCCGCTATGCTGAACTCATTATGTAGAAGTCCTGACAGTTTACAGACACCACAAAAGATAACTCTTACAGAGCTAATTAAACTATACAATTTCAGCTATATATATATATATATATATATATATATATATATATATATATTATTAAAAGGCTTCACTACAGGATTTAACTGTCAATAGGATACCTTAAGAATGTGGATTTAGTTTGACATTATACGTGTGTGAATGTGTGTGTGTGTGTGTGTGTGTGTGTGTGTGAGAGAGAGAGACAGCGAGAGAGAAAGAGAGAGAGAGAGTTAAAGTGAAAAAATGAGACTGAAGGAAGCAAACAATAATTATTAAACAACCCAAACAAACCAAATACCCTCCCCTCCTCTCTCTCTCTCTCTCTCTCTGTGTCTGATATTATCACCTTGTTGATACTCATCCACCTCGGAAGAAAAAATCCTTTGTCTCCTGGGTGGATAAGGGTGGCACAGGGAGATAACAGACACACACAAACACACAGCCACACCCACACATACACAATCACACACACACAGCCACACACATACACACAAACCCACACACACAGCCACACACATTTTTTGTTTCTATGTGAATGAGGGAGACAAAAGGCATAACTGCCTGCAGCGAGTGCCTCCCCCAGATTTCAAAGAGTAACAGGGCCGAAATCAAGGGACGGTCGAGCAAAATGCCTGGACACACGTAGTTTGAAGCAATTTAAGTCATAGGAAGAGGGAAAGACTGATTCTGGGAGAGAGTTCCAGAGCTCAGCAGTTGAATAGAAGACAGTCTGAGAATAGCGTTTCACTCTTGGGCTGGAGAGTTGCACAGAGTACGGCTGGGATTGTGTTGCAAGGCGGGTACTACGTACCCTACGTAGAGGAGGTAGTATACACTGGGAAAGCTCCGAGGAACACTGATTATTGTAGTAGCGATAGAATAGTGAGAGAGATGAAACATTGCGGCGAAGAGAGAGAGATTGCAGAGAACTGGTGAGTGGACGGGAGTTAATGATATGAAAAGCTTTCCTTTCTACTTTATCTAGGAGTGCGTTGTGAGAGGAACCTCCCCACACATGTGAGCAGTACTCCATACAAGGATGCACTGTGCCCCTGTACAGAGCAAGTAGCTGCGCAGGGGTAAAGAACCCCTTGAGGTGGTTGAGCACACCCAGCTTCTGGGAGGCTGCTTTAGCGAGACTGGTAATATGGTCTTTCCAAGTGACAGCAGAAAAAAAAGAGACACCAAGAACATTGAGGGAAGATGAAGCGTTGATTTTTGTATTGTTGAAGAATAAGTGATAGTCCTCTGGAGGTTCCTGACGGGTAGTAAGATGGATAAATTGAATTTTGGAAGCATTTAATTTAACAAGGTTTTCTCTACCCCAATTGGAAATAGTAGCTAGATCAGAAGATAAGCATTTTATGGTTTCATTACGTTTACTTTTGAGGGACTGCTGGCTGGGGCGTTCTGGAAAACTAATTGAGTGGTGTAAAGTAGAGTCGTCTGCATATGAATGGATGGGACTAGATGTACAGTTGAGAAGATCATTTATGAAAATTAGAAATCGAATAGGAGATAGGACAGAACCCTGAGGAACACCAGAGTTGATAGGATGAGGAATTGAGCGATGGCCGTCCACAACCGCAGCTATGGAACGGCCGGAAAGGAAATTAGAGACAAAGGCACAGATGGAGGGACAGAAACCGAAGGAGGGCAGTTTGGAAATTAAGATTTGTGCCAGACTATATCGAAGGCCTTCGATATGTCTAGTGCAACAGAAAAAGTCTCACCAAAGTCCCGAAAGTTGGATGACCAAGAGTTAGTAAGATATGAAAGAAGATCACCAGTAGAGCGACCCTTAAGGAAGCCATACTGGCGTTCTGAGAGCAGATTATGAGAAGAGAAATGCTAAGAAATTTGGAAGCAAGAATAGTTTCAAAAACTTTAGAGATACAAGAGATGAGAGCAATTGGACGATAGTTGAAGGGTTGAGAGCGGTCACCCTTCTTTGGGACAGGTTGAATGCGAGCAAACTTCCAGCAAGAAGGAAAGATGTTAAAGGAGATACAGAGACGAAAGAGTTTGCCTAGGCATAGGGTCAGCACGGAAGCACAGTTTTTAAGTACAACAGGAGGACACCGTCCGGACCGTATGCCTTCTTAGTATTAAACCCAGAGAGGGTAGAAAGTACATCTTTAGAAGAGATTAGTATATTAGACATAAGTAGGAGAGAGGGGGGTGGAGAGGGAGGAATAGCACCGGAATCATCCAAGGTAGAGTTTCTGGCAAAAGTTTGAGCAAAGAGTTCAGCTTTGTCAGAGGAAGAAGCGATGGTTGTGCCATCAGAGTGGAAAATGGGAGGGAAAGACGAGGAAGAAAAGTTGTTAGAGAGGTTTTTGGCTAGATGCCAGAAAGCTTGGGAACTAGAGTTGGATAGTTCAGTGCATTTATTATTGATGAAAGAGTGCTTGGGAAGTCGAAGAACAGATTTGGCTTGATTCCGGGCAGAAACATAGGTAGAATGAGATTCTTGAGTTTTAAGGCATCGGTACCGTTTGAATGCTTCCTCCTTGTTGTGGACAGCAGTAGAACAAGCATGAGTAAACCAAGATTTTTTTGCATTAGACTGAGAGAAAGAAAATGGGATGTACGCTTCCATGCCCGAGAGGATTACCTCGGTAATGCGTTCATCACTCTCCGAGGGTCCTCGGCCACGGAAGCAGAAGTCATTCCATGGGAAATCAAAGAAGTACTGCCGGAGAGCCTCCCAGTCGGCAGCGCCAAAGTGCCACAAGCGCCGCCGGCTGGGAGGATCGGATGGCCGTACTGAAGAGATAGGACTGGTGATGGAGATAAGTTTATGGTCGGAGGAGCCCAAAGGAGAGAAAAGATTGACAGTATAAGAAGAAGGGTTTGAAGTCAGAAATAAGTCAAGAATGTTGGGCCGATCTCCGAAGCGATCCGGGATACGGGTGGGTTGCTGGACCAGCTGCTCCAGGTAATTTATGATAGAAAATACGTAGGCTTGTTCACCAGGTGGGTCAGTAGTGTGAGAGGAGAGGCATTGGCGGTGGTGAATGTTGAAATCTCCTAAGATGGAGATTTCAGAGAAGGGAGAGATAGATAGAATGTGTTCCACTTTAGAGTTTATATAGTCGAAGAATTTGTGAAAGTCGGTAGAGTTAGGGGAAAGATAGACAGCACAGAAATATTTAGTATGAGAATGACAGGATAGTTTGAGCCATAAAGTTGAGAATTCAGAGGAATCGAAATCGGGAACACAAGAGCAAGTGAGTTTGTTGTGCACGTATGCACAACATCCGCCATTGGCTTTGAAACTAGGATAGAGAAAGTAGGAGGATACAGAGAAGGGGCTGCTGGCAGTTGCTTCAGACACCTGAGTTTCGGTGAGAAAAAGAAGATCAGGCTTGGAGGAGGAGAGATGGTGTTCGATAGAGTGAAAATTAGAGGAAAGGCCGCGAATATTGCAAAGTTGATAGTAAGAGTGACAGGCCGTGGTCCAGAGCTTTTAGATGGGTCGTCAGGGGAAGGTCGAGCATGTGTGGGGTCATTTATGCCCCCCCCCCCCCCCGGGGACTCCGAGGCTACGCCTTTGTACATCATTTTTAATACTGTAATTATGAAGGAGGAAGTGTGGTGTGCATGTTAAGTGTAGTGAAGTAGATAGGAGGAGGAGAGGTTTGTGAGAGCATGCTGGACTACTCTCAGTGTAAGTGAGGCACAAAGGGAATCAGTAAGAGAGGCCAAGCAAATGAAACAGGAGTTCCAGCGATTCCTTATCAAATGCCCACAGCCTCTCCTGGGTATAGCCCTGTTCGATTGGTTCCTACAATCTACCCCCATTACCCCTATTAGTCGCCTTGTACGACACGACACGCAGTAGGGCGCGTGGGGCATATTCTTTTTTTCCTCCACCATAAGATGGAGGAGGAGAGTGTGTGTGTGTGTGTACCCCCCCTTACCCCCAGGGGGGGTACACACACACACACACACACAAACAAACACACACACACAGCCACACACACACACATATATACACAGCTACACACACACCACACACAAACACACACGCACACAGCCACACACACACGCACACACACGGCTTTATCTAGATGGGAGAGATAAAAGCGAAGGGCTCGTTGGAAGATTATTAGTAGCTGTTTAAGGTGGTAGAATTTTATACATATGTGTATATATATATACAGTATATATATATTTATATATATATACAGTATATATATATATATATATATATATTGTAAGGTATACCGGCCCTTGGCCAGCGCCAGGACGTCAGGACATGACTTGTGTGAGCAGTATAATCATCTATGTGCTTTTAAATGTTGAAAAACAGTTAATTATTTATATAGGGACACTACTAAAACTACTAGGGACACTTGTAAAAGACAAGGAGTGTGGAATGTCTCCCTATAGAGGACCCAACTAACGGTTCTAAGAGTGACGGGTTCTTGCCTAATATTGCATCATCTTCTTTATATCAGCCCATAGACTATTAATGTGTCCAGGATTACAATCAGTGTAATTTTACAAGTGGCATGATGTATTTAAGAAACTTTATGATGGGCAAATGAGATTATATGATGTTAGAACTTTATAATCAAGTCGAGGGTTTGCAAGACTTGATAAGTGATATTATCTGTGCTTATATGAATACCTCGCATTGTCCGAGGATGCCTTGTGAAATAGATTGTGTGGGCGGTGTCTATCTATCGAGTGAGGGTCTTGTGATTGGGATATTCACCCTCTAATGTATATATGGGACCAATAACTGTGTTTTGCCATCTTGGACATTTTGAATGTGAGGAATGCCCCTCAGTGAGCATAAGGCCCCGCCCGTATATATACTCCCTCGCCGGCACCCAGAGATGAAGACGAGGGCTAGGTGTGGCAGGTTGAGGGCGACTGCTGGTGTTGCAGGCGTGTGTGTGTGCGTGTGTACGCGGTCCCTCAGACAGAGACGAGTGGTGACAGCTGATGGCAGAGGAGGGCTGCTCCTGGCATCTTGAACTACAGACACGATTGTGTGTGTGTGTGAGTACTTGTGTGTTGATACGGAGCCTTGCTATTCTCTATCTATCTATCTATATGCTCAGGCCCAATCCCCATTTTGGGGGTAGCCGACTCAAGACAGAGCAAGAACAGGGAAAACACAAAAACAACATAAAACAAAAAATAAACACAGATAAAAAACACAAACTCTCACACATCCAGGTCACCCAGGAGAAGACCCAGAGACCAGGGTTACCATGGTCGCTCCAGCACTCCCCCGGCCCCTGACCACCCGGAGAGGTTCCGATCTCGGCAGGCAGACCTGCAGCGGAGCCAAAGCCACAAGCCCTCCCACCATGCTATTCTCAATATATACATTTTTGCAGTGATCTCTTGTATTGATTTGTATTTATGTGTGTTGATTGACCTCTTGATCAAAGATATAATTATATATTGTATCTGATGAATTGGGTTATATATTTTATATGTGCGCATTAGTTAGGATGTTCATACTGGGTATTTGTGTGATAAATGCCACCCCTACAGATTTAACATTCCAGTGAAATAGCTTACTTAAAGAATGCATGATTAATGATTTTCGGTAGCCTATTATTTGCACATTAAGAACCACCTGGGCTGACATTGTCATACAGATATCCCATATTGTTTTGACGATATCCCAGTGGGACATTTATATTTCCCATATTGTTTTGACTATGTCCCAGTGGGACATTTATATTTTGTTGGCTTAATTAATTAAGCACCCGATATTTGATGAGTCATTTGTGTCAAAATGTTCCTTTAACCCGGGAGCTGCCGGGAGACTCATAAGAGTTCTCCCGGCGCACTGCGGGGAGACTCTTATGAGTGAGTGAAAACAAAAATCAACTTTTGACATCGAAAAAAAAAAAAATATATATTTTTATTTTTTTATTTTTTTATTTTTTTTTGGCCCCTGGGCCATGCAAAATCTCAGTCCTCTACCTCCCCTCCTTCCCCACTTTCCTCCTCTCCTCCAGTTATCACCTATTTTCCCTGTTATTCCCTTATTCTGAGGTATATTTTCGTGCTAACATTAGCGAGTTGCAAGCAGGGTGATGTCATCACTGATGGCAAGCGAGTGCAAGAGAGAGAGAGAGAGTATCGATCGAATGTGTCTCAGTGGCCTTGGGGGAAATTGGCGAGAAAGCAGATTGCCTCACCCATACATTATACAACTCGCGGGCTATATCTCCGATTTTGACCATCCAAACGCTGTTTTCACTCGTTTTATTGTTGTTTCAGGTTAATACCTTTATAATCAACCCATAATAGGCGCATATGGATAAGTATTAATGCTATTAATGGCACAATGAATATTTTAGTGACGGAAACACCTCAAATACGTCAGCACAGGGGGACGTTTCCAATTACCCCCATGCGCACTTCAGAGGTTAATTCTCAATCAAATTCACTGTATTTATTATTGCCTGCTTAAGTGAGGAGTCTTGATACTTTATAGGAGTAATTTATCAACGTGTTTCTTTGATAGTTAATCAATTTCACTTCTGATATTTTTGAAAAGTCTGCTTAGCCTAACTCATTTCGTCTTGAGGAGTGCCTATATAATTTACTTCACAGTAGGCTATTGTACGGTGACAGAAGTGAATTATAATATGATATGAATCCATTGACACTTTATCAATATAATTTCCTTCCATGTGATAGCAGTGTAGATTTACCTGAATTGGGATATTAACCCTACCTGTCTTCTGAAGTAGTTAGATTCGCGTTGTTGTGTCCGAGGCCTATTTAGACTTTGTATGAGTTCTGAAGAGAATTCGTAACAATATATATATATATACAGAGAGAGAGAGAGAGAGGTAGATTATTATTAATTATTATTCACTATACTTTCTAACCATCAGAAACCTACATTATTATTGCATTTATATTTAATATCTATATTTACGACTCCAACTTCCTTATAGCCTGAAACTCGCAAGTGGGCAATTATCCCTGTGACTCCTTTGTATTCTGAATAAAATAGCAAATATGTAACCAATATAATATATAAAATAGTCCCACATACGACTATAGAAGTAAAATCAGACATATACAACCATCTTAAGGGGGCCCACCTCGCTTTTTTTCTCTTTCTCTCCCTCTCTCTTTGGCTTGTATCCATTCGGCCCCATTCAGCCTACTGTTTTAAGATGCTTACCCCCATCCAGGGTCAATATTTTCCTGGCGAGCGGTAGCGAGCCAGCTTATATATACTGTATATATTTGTTTTGACAGCAAGCTAAACTTGTACATTTTTCGATAGAAAAATATGTCCGGCGATGCCGGATTTCTCCATACAATCAATGCTGGGTCGCTTTCGCTCGCCACGAAGAAATCGACACCTGGATGGGGATAAACGTCTTAAAACAGATGGCTGAATGAGGCCAGGGAAAGAGAGAAAAGGTAAGAAAGATAAAAAAAAAGACGGTGACCCCCCTTAATACAACCACACACCACTATTAACGAGCTCCCAGAACTGCCTATATTTATCTCTCCCATACCGCTTTCCTGAATCGTGTAGTTAATAAAGTCAGAGCCATTAGTTTGATTCGAAAGGGTTGGTTGGTTTCCGGAATAGTCTTAAGTTTAAACAAAAAAATCTAAAAAGGTGATGTAGGCGGTGTGGTGTTGATAATAGTAGTGGTAATGGTGGGGTGGTAGTAGTGGAGTAGGTGGTGGTGTGGGTGGTGGTATAGGTGGTGATGTGGGTGGGGGTATAGGTGGTGATGTGGGTGGTGGTATAGATGGTGGAAGTGGTGGTGTAAGTGGTTGTGGTGGTGTTGAGATAATAGTAGTGGAAGTCATGGTGTAGGTGGTGATGATAGATATTGAGGTGTTCACCCAAGATAGAGTTAAAGCGGTGTGGGTGGTATGTGAGTGAGTTAAGCCCCTTTCACACATTCACGATGTTGGTCCCGATGTGCCACGAGGTACACAAATTGGTACATCGGCAGAGACAGTGACACGAAGTACGCGTTTGACAATCAAGCCACGACGGTGACACGTCGTAGTCACAACGGGCCAGATGGTACCACGGTTGCAACACGAGGGCGGCACGTCAATGCCCTAACGGTCCAAATTCCGGTCAAAATCGTACCCCGACGTGGCACGAGGGGAACACGACGAGGGGCGATGGACTTACAATGGTGTTACGTGTGCGACACAACAAACACGACGCCACAACGACAGACGGGGTGACAGACACAATTCGATATAAAAGGGGCCGCTTCTGGTACCTGCCCGTCATTCTACACACCTACCAAGCCACGGCCACACGTCAGCACCACTTGCCCTACACCATGGATGAACTCGAGGTCCTGCAGCTGCAGGTAGATCTGGCAGCACATCAGGCAAGACTAAATGTTGACCTCTACAAGGCCTTGCAGGATGCCCAGGTGCCACCCAGGAGACGGAAAAAGCAGGTCTGGACCCGGAAGTGGCTGTTGAGGCGAGGGCAGTATGGCCACTATGACAACCTGCTGAAGGAGTTGGCTCTGGAAGACACCACCTCTTACAAAAACTTCCTGCGGGTAGATAGAGTCATGTTCCGAGAGTTGCTTGAACGTGTTGGCCCACTGGTGGAGAAGCACGACACCTGGAGGCGGCGTGGGGTGCGCGGCAGGCGGTGTGGCCTGCGTGTGGTGTGCAGTTGCCACATCGTCCCGCCATCGTGCACCCCGTGTTGTTGCCGTGTTGCCAGCGTGTTGTTGCCTTGGCGCTGACGTGTTGCCAACGTGCGTCCAAATTTTGTATGACACGTGGACTCACGTGGACCACATGTCAATACCCGATAATCGTGGGTGCAGCGTGGTGGCGTCGGGTGTACACGTGGCAACATCAGTTCCTGTCGTGGTGGCGGCGGGGGATTTGAAAGTGGCCGTTATCTTTCACGATGTACCCCGACGCCGCCACGTCGATGCCGATGCTACCCGATGCCGACACGCCAGACCCCCGTCATCGACACGATGTACCCGATGTTACCATGCCAAAATTCCCTTGTGCGATTTGTTTGGACACCCCCAAACACATCGTCCCCAAGCACAATTTGCCACGTCCCGCCCCGTGAGTAACCAGCCGCTCCCCGATGACCCCGACACACGTTGGCGATTGCACCACGTTGTGTCTCGATATTCAAATCGGGGTACGTCGTGCTCAACATCGTGAATGTGTGAAAGGGGCTTTAGAGAGAAACACAATCATCGGCTTAGCATACATCAATTTCTTATACAGTATATGCTGCCTTCTCTCTCTCTCTCTCTCTCTCTCTCTCTCTCTCTCTCTCTCTCTCTCTCTCTCTCTCTCTCTCTCTCTCTCTCTCTCTCTCTCTCTCTCTCATACACACACACACAAGGTCTTTCATACATGGGAGAGATAGGGATTCAGGGAGGTTGTTAATAGCGATGTTGTGTGGTTGTATAGTATGTCTGATTTTACTTCTATTGTAGTATGTGGGGCTATTTCTCATAATATAATCATGGTAACATATTTGCTATTTTATTCAGTATTCAAAGGAATAACAGGGTTATTTGATGTATTCTGCTGTACATTGACGAAAAATTATATTATACGGTATATATATATATATATATATATATATATATATATATATATATATATATATCTATATATATATATATATATATATATATATACAGTATATATACAGTATATATATATATTGAGATGACGGGGTTGAACAGCCACCCCAAACCAAAGCAAGAATAACAGTCATCCAAGACAACAGGAAAAATAGGAGAAGACAGAAGCAGGAGAAGACGAGAAGAAATGAGACCCAACCAACTTCCCAGGGTTTAATTCCGGCCCGGATACACGAGTCCCAAAACGTATTCCCCATTATCTAACGAGTTGCTAATTCGATCAAGTAAATAAATTAATGTAGAATGTGTGCCATGACCCTCCCTAAATCCAAATTGACATTTATACAACAATTTATGCTTATTGACGAATTACAACAATCGTGTATATATAATCCTTTCAAATATTTTTGAAGAAACCGGTAAGATTGAGATAGGACGATAGTTGGACATATTGGTATCATCTCCACCCTTGTACACTGGTAACACTTTTGCTATTTTTAATTGTTCCGGAAACACACCTTGAACAAGAGATAAATTGATTATATGGGTTAATGCATGAATATAAATGGTGTATGTTTCCTTGACGGTATTCACGGTTACATTATCCCATCCGGGAGATTTGTTGTTTAGTTGCAAGATTATATCTTCAATTTCTTTACAAGTAGCTGGTTTCAGAAATATTGAGTGTTGATTCCGGTATGTCATACATGACGAATATTCTTTATTACACCGTGGTATAGATCTATTCAAAGTAGGTCCTATATTAACAAAATATTGATTAAAGCTATTACTTATGATGCTTTTATCGTTCTCGGGTAGTCCATTCACCAAAATCTTACAATTTTTTTGTGATTTCTATTTGTTATGTTACAAAGGAGTACAAAGGAGTACAAAGGAAATCAAGCAACAACAGATCTAGTGACCCTTCTAGGTTGCTTGTCCTCCAAAACACTGAGGATCAAGTGTCCAAACAGTGGTTTAGAGTGGGTAAGGGAACATTGGAAAGGGAACTACTGCCCTGCCACTAACGTGGCAGGACTAGGAAGTTAGTAGGGGACATATGGGTTAGTAACTGAGGGGAGGATAAAGTTATTCATTTACAAACGCAGTCAGTCGCGGGTTTGATGCGAGATATTTGTCTAGGCGGAATTTAAATGAATCAACGGTGCTGCAGTCTATAACGTCTCGGGGAAGCCCATTCCACAAGTTGACAACTCGATTGAAGAAGAAATTCTTAGATTCGTGCGAGTTAAAAGATTTACCAATAATTTTGCAACCGTTTCCCCGCGTGTAATTAGATTGGTCGATAGTGAAGTACTTACTACAGTTCATATTGTCGATGCCTTTGATGATTTTGAACACTTGAATTAAGTCGCCTCTTAATCTGCGCTGGGTTAAAGGAAATAGATTTAATTCTCTAAGACGCTCTTCGTATGGTTTGTTCTTTAGGCTAGGTATCATTTTGGTAACTCTACGTTGAACTCGTTCTAGCTTGTTTATATCTTTTGGTAATAAGGGCACCAGGATTGAACGCAGTATTCCAGAAGAGGGCGGACTAAGGAATTGTAAAGGGTTAGGATAACTTCTTTGGATTTATGCTCAAATGACCTGCCTATAAAGCCAATTATTTTGTTTGCCTTCTTAACAACTTCTGAACATTGTTGACTCGGTTTTAGGTTACTCGATATTGTTACTCCCAGATCAGTTTCTCTGTTTACATTCTTAAGCTGAGTGCCATTCATCGAATAGTTTGCTTTCTCATGTGACAGGGGACAGGGGACAGGGTTATTTAATGACAACAAAATCTTGACTTCTAGAGAAAAATTACATGCCATAGATTGGGGTTCTATTCTCAATACAGAAGATTGTCAATGGGCGTACTCTAAATTTCATCATATATATACAGAAAGTTTTAATGAGTGTTTTCCTATTGTAATGGTAAAGAATAATTACCGTAATCGCAAACCCTGGCTGACTTCTGGATTGAAAAACTCTATAAAAGTGAAAAATAAATTATATGTGCTGTCATTGTTTGTTAATAATTTATTTTATCAGCGCCCAGGATCATGTTTGTTAATAATTTATTTTATCAGCGCCCAGGACTTACGCATATTAGATGCGTTTTGCTGGAATAGATCATTGTAGTGTTCTCGTTCTGCATTACACATCATTTTTTGTAAGATTCTCTTATAGTTAACATATTTGTCTTTATTGTGCGTAGTTGGTTGTTTTAATGACAGCACATATAATTTATTTTTCACTTTTATAGAGTTTTTCAATCCAGAAGTCAGCCAGGGTTTGCGATTACGGTAATTATTCTTTACCATTACAATAGGAAAACACTCATTAAAACTTTCTGTATATATATGATGAAATTTAGAGTACGCCCATTGACAATCTTCTGTATTGAGAATAGAACCCCAATCTATGGCATGTAATTTTTCTCTAGAAGTCAAGATTTTGTTGTCATTAAATAACCCTTTCATAAAGTGGGTTGTGTCCTCGTTTTCTTTACAAACACGTACGCAGAAAACCAACCTTCTTCCATAGTATTAGTAAGTTCAAATTATGATATCATTCCAAATTTCGGGTAGACTCTTCCTTTATATGTTAGTACCCCTGTCCCATACCATAGAACTGATCATGCATTCATGATTTATGATCCCAAAGAGACCAATTACGATGGATACTTGGGGTCGATCTGCTCACTGCATTGAGCGCCTCCATAGATTGCGGGAAGAGAACACTGACGTTCTCAAACCCCCTCCAGAAAAAAAAAAATGACCCTAAAAAAAGTCACAAAAACCAAAACCCTCCATACCACACAAAACGAAGCTTTCCTCAGCCAAGCCCAACCTCCCTACCACTCGCCCCATCCAAGCCATCTAGAATAACCAAAACATACCAAAGTCCACAGTATTAACTTCCCCTCAAACAACCAAGGCTTCAAACCCTAGTCCCCAAGTTGTGCCCAAGCAGGAAAACTTGAGTAAACCTACCACTTGTCTTCTCCACACCACTCAAGCTGTTACATCCAAACTAGTGACACTGCCCCCTCACATTGAAAGATGGGTACCCATTGTACCCACCTCACCTGGGGATGCCATACTGACCCCTCACCTCCAAAGCCCCTTTGATAGGGACTACCTGACTGCTCCAAGCCTCATCTCAAGTAAAATTAACTGCATCAAAATAGCCAATATATCAGATCAACCGATTACCTTTCCCAAAGGGTTAGCTATTGGGGAACTTGAATCTTACGAGGAAGAACTTTCTGTGCCTACAGACAAGACCCCCCACACTCCTCTTCCCCTACCTGATATGCCTTCCCATCTTACCGCTCAACAACAAAACGATCTAAAGAATTTAATGACCACCTACCAAGACATATTTGCTATTTCCAACCGAACCGTCGGTAAAACTAACATACTTCACCACCCTATATATACTGTCGGACAACCTATCAAACAACCTATCCGGAGAAAAAACCCAATCCAAAGACAAGAAGAAGAATCCCAAGTTGACGATATGTTAGCCACAGGTTGTAAAACACTCCACCAGCCCCTGGTCTTCTCCAATAGTACTTGTCCGTAAGAAAGACTGATCCACCCGGTTTTGCATTGACTACAGACAGTTGAACGACGTCACCATCAAGGACGCTACCCGACTACCCAGAATAGATGACTCCCTAAACTCCTTATTAGGAACGAAATGGTTCACTACCCTGGATTTACAAGCAGGATATTGGCAAGTACCAGTCCTCCCAGAACATCAACAGAAGACCGCATTTTGCGCCAGTCAAGGGAGATTGTATTATGTTACAGTGTTACCCTTTGGTCTATGTAACGGCCCTGCCACTTTCTCCAGGTTAATGGAATCTGTATTACAAGGATTAACCTGGGAGACATGCCTGGCCTACTTAGACGACATAATCGTGTTCGGAAAAACCTGGGCGGATCACCTACAGAGATTAAAACAAGTATTCCAGAGGATTCGAGAAGCCAATCTAAAACTCAAACAATCAAAATGTACTCTAGCCAAAAAGGAAGTAAAATTTCTCGGACATGTCATGTCAGAAGAAGGAATTGCCCCAGACCCTGACGAACTGGATGCCATTAACACCATCACTCCCCCCACAAATGTAAAAGGAGTACGAGCTTTCCTCGGATTAGCTTCTTACTACCGCAGATTTGTGAAGAACTTTGCCACCATTGCCAAACCCCTTCATGACCTAACCAGAAAAGATGAACCCTTCGTATGGACAGAACAGCGCCTTCAAGCTTTTAACACAATAAAAAACCTACTAGTAGCCTCACCTGTAGTATCATTCCCAGATTACACCCAACCTTTCTGCCTATACACGGATGTATCACAATTCGGAATAGGTGCCGTTCTAGGGCAAACTCGAGAAGGAAGGGAACATATCATCGCCTGTGCCAGCCGAACCTTAAATCCAGCAGAAATCAATTATCCAGTAACAAAAAGAGAATGTCTAGGCATCATTTGGGCCTTGCAACACTTCAAGGCATACCTAACAGGTGTAAAGGTCACCATCATCACGGATCACCACGCCCTTCAATGGCTTCGGAAATCAGACACCAAAAATGCCTTTACAGTCAGATGGCGAGAATCACTATAGGAGTTTGATTTCGAAATTGCCTATCGACCAGGAAAACTCCATACCAACGCTGACGCCTTATCAAGACTTCCAACCAACACAACCAAAGATACCTCACCCCCGAACACCGAAAATCAACCAATATTAGCCATAAACCATCAAGATTCCTTAAGCCAAGATCAACAAGATCTATTGAAACAATTTCAACGACAAGAGAAACCAGACTGGATGCCAAGAAGTATTTTCTCTCAACTCACCAGAAGAGGAGATAATTTATTCATACCAGAAGGAAAAATTGTAATAACCCCAAAAGCAGCTCTCTCCACCATGCAATCCATTCACCTGCATAATGGCATCCATGTAGCCCAAAGAAAATTGACTGCTACGTTTCAACAGGTTTATTGGACACCTTCTCCATATATAACAGCAAAAAGGGTTACCGAAGCCTGCAGAGCCTGTGCGTTGGGCAAAGACAGGACCCGCACAGCCGGACCTACAGGAAAATTAGTAGCATCCAAACCGTGGCAACTTCTTGCAGTAGATGTAATGGGACCAATGGAGGGAAACCAAGGCTACAAATACATCATCACTTTCGTCGACACTTACTCCAAATATGTGATCGCGTGTCCAGCAAAAGAACACTCAGCCATAGCAGTAGCAGAAGCACTAATACAACATGTGTTCCCATATTTTGGATTGTCAGAAGCTATTAATTATTATGTTCCTTCCAACAACCAACCATACTCCTAAAATCGATTAATGAAATTTACAAACACATGTGGCAGTCCGTGGACTCGAACCCAGGATGCTCACACCGAAAATCAACACCTTATACATCGCACCACGAAGAAAATTTAGACAATGCACCTGAGTTTACCAGTCACATTTGGTCCCAACTATCTCAAATGTGTGGATTTAAGATAAGTCACTCCTCCCCGTACTGGCCTCAGGTAACTGAATCTGCGAAAGAAGCCACCGAACCATCGCAAATCAAATAAGAACAAGATTGCAACAAAATGAACACCAAAGACTGGCCCAGCCAAGTGAAAATAGTCCAATGGGGGATAAATGTTTGCCCCAGAGAAGACGGAATATCACCCCACAAACGTGTATTTGCAGTACCACCTCTGCTCTTACCTCTCCGTCATCTAGCTGTCCCGTATGAACCCTCCTCAAATGTTGACCAAGCCCTTGTTCATCTCAAGAACCGCCTCCGACAACTACAATACCTCCAAGACCTCCAACCTGACGAAACTGAAAAATGTTGTCCCCACCATGTCGGCGATCTTGTCATGGTTGCTCATTTACAAATACCATCCAAACTCAAGCCGAGATATCAAGGTCCTTTTGAAATCTTAACTGTTCCAAATTGTTATCAGGTTACAATCAACTATTTTGGTGAGTCACGCACATACCGAAATAGATATATACGTAGATTTCAACCCATTGATGAGAATATGATTATGCTTGCAGATCCCAAAGCTAAAGACATATTGCCTGCATCTGATGACAACAAATTGGGATCCTCAGAACCATTGACACCTCCCATTCTTCTACCCATTTCTCCTCTACTTTTGACACAACCAGACCTTGTTGCCCCACCCCTGCACCAAATACCTAAACCCCCTATCAAACAACCTCTGCTAGCAATATTTTTTCCCTCACACAACATTACCCCTGAAATTAACCATCCACGTCATACGCGAGTTGTCTTTGCACCTCCTCAACTCCCTACTCAATCTAACCAAACTGTCACCAACTTGAAGTAAAATCCTCCCATTTCCTCACCTGCCGCCAGCTTACCTATTTTTTCTGAATCACCAGGTACTTTACCTACCACTCCAGCCATTCGCAACATTCCCTCCCTAGACTGTCAAACTTCTCCTTCTCTATCCAAAACGTCATCAATGTTATCCCCTCATCAATCTGCACATCAAACCACTAGTCCGACTATAACTAATCCTATACTTTCTGCTCAACTACCTATACTTCTCATTAGAAAGCCTCAACCTTCTACCTCTTCTCATAAATCACCTACCCTGTCACCTAATCCTTCCATCACTTCTACTTCTAACTATACTTCCCCCAATCCTGTTCCAATAATGCCAAAAATACCATGGAGGTCAAAATCTTTAATGCAACCTCTTTCTAATCCACCCTGTCGAAGATCTGGCCGACGTGTGACACCACCAAAACGATGGGCGCCTACCTTCAAGCCGACCTACAAGCGGCGGTTACCACCAAAGCCACCACCTCGCCAACTCAAAGGGTCCCCGCCACACTTAGTGCGAGGTCAACTCCTCAACCTGCCCCCCAAGCCATTACCAGGGATACTCAACTTATCCTCAACAAGCCCCTCCCACCTGGGCAAAATTACTCTACAGCACCAAACCAGACCAGTGCACCACCATCTCCTCCAGCAGCCACAGCTCCTACAGATTCTGCCCTCATCATGAAGATTAACAGCTTGGTCGTGTCCTCCGATGAGAGTAGCACTGTCATACAGACTCCTGTTCATCTGTTGCACAAACCATCTGGTGTCTCATACTTCAGAACCTGACACCCTCTCTCACACACCCTCAGGACCTACTATTTAATCCTTTTTCACCCGTAGAACTAGGGCAGCTGAGAGCGCCCATGAATTTACACTTTCTCTTCCACAATGCAGAACTTCTGCTTATCAAAATTAATTTATCCCTAGAACTACTACTCTTTGGAATTCACTTCCCTCGAGTTGCTTTCCACAAACTTACAATCTACAAAAGTTTAAATCCAGTTGTTACAAACATTTTATGAATGGAGGATGCCTTTAGGCACATGGACCTTTTTGTTTTATCTGTGTTTTTCCTTCCTCCGTTCATTGTCTCTTAAAAACAAACAAAAAACAAAAAACATATGACGCAGAGGTTGCCAGATTAGCAATAAGAAATAGAGTTCTCTCACTCTTATAATTACCTCTCCAAAATTAGTTTTCTGCCCACACCTAACTCAAAGACAACTGCAGAGGTTGAAGTAACTCGACTAAAGGTTTCTAAATACCCCTGATGGTAACAAAGGCTTTAACCCTTAATTAGCGGCTCACCACATAAGTCGAGTTAAATAAAGCTGGACTATGTGGCGGCGCTCGACATAGGTCGAGTGGCAATTTCAGCACGTAATGTTGCTGAGAGAGAGAGACAAGTGGTGGCAGGAGACTAGCGAGCGTATGACTGCTCCAGACCACCGCGGCGAACCTACTGACACGAATCTCAGCTCCCTCCTCCCTCTCTCACTCGCTACATACTGAATTATATGGGGAAAGTACCGAATTACATGCTTTTTGCACTCGCGTTGCACGGTTATTGCAAGAAAACTAGCCATCATAAAAGGATCGTTATGGTGTCATTCGAAAGCTCTGTTTATGCCCTTTCAGGGATAGGTACTTGTTTTACGTTCTGGGTCTTATTTAGGCATGAAAATGATCACGTAAACAGCCCTATTTTGGCTAAAAACACCCCGCTGGGCGGTACATATAAATAAACCGCATAGGCCGCTCGTAAGGTGTTAAAGTATCCACAATAGGCTCAAAATCGCGTCATATGTCGGAGA
Source organism: Paralithodes platypus (assembly GCA_032716605.1). Lineage (NCBI taxonomy): Eukaryota > Metazoa > Arthropoda > Malacostraca > Decapoda > Lithodidae > Paralithodes > Paralithodes platypus. Next base: position 21,182,834 of record CM064505.1, read on the forward strand.
GGGTTAAGATTTCGCGGTTGAGATTTTGTCCTGGACGAAGGTGGTGAGATGACGGGGTTGAAAAGCCACCCCCAAACCAAAGCAAGAATAGCAGTCATCCAAGACAACAGGAACAATAGGGGAAGACGAGCAGAAATGAGACCCAACCAACTTCCCAGGCTTTAATTCCGGCCCGGATATATGAGACTAATCCGGAACTACCCATGCTCAAAATGACGGAGAAATAGGTCAGTCTGTCCGGAAAAGGAACTCACAGGGGCCCCAGCTCCTCCAATGGCAGAGGCAGGAACCACCGCCCGAGGCATATCATCAGCTCCAGCCCAATTTACGATACAATGAAGAAAAGTTTTATGGAAGGTAAGCACCAAGAACCCTTCCAATATAGAAATAAGTGGGACCCTCAGTACCCCTCCTATAGTACCTTCCGGAAGACTGGGAATGAAACAAATGCAGTGTCAAATAAGAAACTTGTGGTAGGCAGAATAAGAAAAGACAGATACCACGATGGATAGAAAATAATCCATTAAATCACCACAAGGCCCTCTAAAAATAGGGGATCAAGATCAAGAGATTAAGAATTTCCATGTGTACCAATAAATAACCCCCATGTATTTTTAAGATTAAGTATTACCTTCACCATAGCCAAAACAACAATATCCACATGTCCCTATGAACTCGAAAGGCACCAAATTGAACCCTAAAAAGAACCCAAATATAGCCTGACTTTAACTGAAGGAAATTAAGCAAATACGATTGTCTCCTTTGTCTGGTTACGCCTGAAGGACAAACATTGGTATTACCGCTTCACCAGACGTCCAGTCCGGAACCCCTTCACCTGTACCTGGGAGAGAGGCAGTTCCCCTTGATGCCCAGCCCTGCAGTACTACGAGAGGCAGTTCCCCCTGACGTCCAGCCCTGCAGAACCACGAGACCACGTCGACCAGATTCTCGTTCACGGCTCCCTCCACCCCTACCCTAAGTGTCTCTGAGTATATTAAGTTGTGGCTATTAGTTGTGAAGGTAAGGTAAAACATGTGAATATTCCCTTTATAATTAACTCTAGATCTGTGCCAAGGATCTATCGTGAATCTTTGCTACCCGTGTGAAACATTCAATTTTGATCCATACAAGTGATTTATAAGTACGAGATATTGCCTTGTTAATCTGTGTTAACTCGTCATAAACTTAAATTAACCACACACTTCATCTTCATATTTTACAAGTGTTACTTAGCCAGAATATTAGCAGATTTTCCTATATTGTGTCCATTTATTCTGTGTGTAACGAAGTTGAAGTCAAAGTGTATAACGTGAACTAATTCCCTTCTTAAACCTTCTATTTACCTAAAATCTATGCCCAATTTTAAGATTTTTTGATCTACTTAATTACTACCCAGAGAGCTTTATCATATTACCCCACTTTTATTTTGAAAGTCAAGACCCCTTTCGTTGAATTAGTATTTATTAATTTCCAAGTTCTACTCTATTAATTCTTGGGAATAATCTGATAATATACGCTATACGGATCTTATAATTCTTTCCACACGTATCTAGGAATCCCGTTCGAATATTCCTATGTCTATTGAGCCTACGTTTGGCTATTAACTTATCTTCGATTACTTGATTGAGTAATTATTTATTATAATTATTTCAAGGTTATAATATAACGCTACTATAGTTCTGGGTTTTAATATAGGAATTTGTTAATTTATTCAGAGCTCCTTTCATGCCAAGTTTTGGTATTTAATTAGTACAACTTTGTCGTGTACGCCATTTCATATAGCTATTCTATTTTAAGCTATTTTATCTGCGCCCATAAATTACTCAGTTAATTTATTCCAATCTTATTATTTCGGATTGTCCATTTACCTCCCGTCACATTAATTCTTAGTGCATCGGAATTCCTCCATTCGTGTCATTTGATTTCATCTCTGATCAAAGTATTCTTCGTGTCGAATTAGAGAGATTATTCATATTTATTCTTAGAGGGTCAACTTATAATTTAGTTTGTCCTCCCTTTTAGACTTAAATTATCCATCTAGCTTGAACCTTTAAACTAAGATCGCATTCATTCATATTACTATTTTTCGTGACCACAGTACCTTCTAGCCATACCCCTACAAGCGGTACGTTTGATCTTTTACCTGTGCGCGGCCTAGCTCTCTCTCCCTCCACCCCCCCCACCCTTCCCCACGCCACATACTCACCCCGCGCAGTGAACTATACATTCCACTGTTTTGCGTAGTATTTCAGAATACTTCATGTTAGACACTTGACTCCCATAGGTATTATTATCAAGGTGTTTATTTTATTTATATATGTATCTGTATCCTATGCGTATTTTTCCTTCCTTGAGTGTCATATGATTAATTCTAGTACTCCATTTGAGATTAAGATTATTAACTCTCTCCATTATAGTTATTACTTGCTCCCTGTTTCCATATGACAGTCGAGTTTAGTGTATCTATAACCTATTTATGTTTGTCAATAAATAAGAGTGTAAATTACCTTGTGTGTTTATTGTTGCCTGATTGAGTTTACTATTATCATATGCACTCTCCTTGATGTGTTCCTGTCGAGGAATATTCCAAATCTAAATATCCTAAATTCGAATTGATTATAGATAATACTGAAGCCTGTTGGATTACAAACCGGCATAGCATATATATATATATATATATATATATATATATATATATATATATATATATATATATATATACCGGTATATATATATTTACTGTATATATATATATATATATATATATATATATATAAATATATATACAGTATATATATATATATATATTGTCACAATGACCAGGGTCTTTTAGGGCCTTTTAGGAGTAGCTAGACTCGAGTGGCGCCAGACTTATGAAAGCAGGTGTGCCAAGTCTATTAGAAAGACCTGGCATTGTGAGTTTCACTCCGATACCCTTCCAATTGCACATGACTAGTTTTACCGTACCTCTAAGCATTTTTGTCTCAATAAACATTTGTGTAGAATGAGCCAATAGAGTGTTATTAGTTTCGTATATGAAGTTGTTAGTTAGTGGCAACATTGTAATTTGCAAGCAAGAGGTGGGTAGGTGAGGGAGGAATGTTGCTCTTGTCTTGGGAGGGGGGGCGATCGTGCCAGCACCACGAGTTTCATTTAATTATGTGACCATTGCAAGTTAAGTTGTGTTGCAATATTGAGATATATTTTATTTTATCTGCCACACTGTTTTAGCCAATATGTTAACACAGGAATACGTTAGTATAAGTTATTCTTGTGAAGCGTCTTAGTGTTATCATATCGTGTGGTGATATATTGCAACCCCTTAGTTTGAGGCTGGCTCCCACTAGCCACGCCAGGCCTCATCATTCTCTGGTAGGCGGTCAGACAGTAGAGGTGGTGCTAGCTCTCTCTTGTTGCACATCAGTCTGCCCCTTTTGTTTGTCCTTGCTTGCATAATAGTAACGTAACGTAATTAACAGAGAATCCTAGACATTCATTTAATCTTTTAATTCTTCTTTTCCATTGATCAGCATTTATTATATTTCCATTTTTATCATATGTTCTGTACCTCTGGTGGCTTACTTCGGGATTCGTGATAGGGGAGAGCTGGGAGGCTTGCCGGGGTCCTTAATAATAAGCACCGTTAATCCCATAGACAGTCCACACACACACACATCCATAACCCCTACATATTTTCCCCGTGTTTGTGCTTAGGATGTGGTAGCACCCTTGACGGTTCTGCCCCAGCAATTGTTTGTTCCCTATCTCGGGTTTCGAACTGAGGCAACGGAGTGTTTAATAGTAATTAGGAAACCAGCTTCAGTCTGGACCCCCCCCCCCCCTAGTTAAGTAAGTGTGGGAGGTGGACTCTCTAAGAGTTCATTGTTTCCGGCGGTATCTCACTGGGGGGGCCCAGGTTGAAGCAGGATATATTGGTGTGATATTAGAGGTGGTCAGGGCACCCTGCCTCCACTAATGTCACCCCGAGGTTAGTAGTCATATTAGGACACTGCCTTGTATTGTTAGATCATTATTATATGTTTAAAATATTATGTGCAACTCTCTTGGGTTGAGAGTGGAATACCGTTGGCTGGTTTGCGCACGATTTAGTACTGTCGAGGGCGCGCATAGCCTGTTATGCTCGAAGTAGGCTACACCTGCACTCTTTTTTCTTTGATGTCTGCTGGTAGCCTATGTATTTAAATATTTTGATTATCTAACCTAGCATTGCTAATCCCGGTGTTGGTTTCGAGTTCTCGTAGCTAGTAAGTTACATGATTATTTCTGTTCTACATATTATTCAGAATAGGAGCAGGGCAGTGTGCACTTTAACCCTTAACTGGCGGCGCGCGACATATGTCGAGTTAAATAAATTTGGAGTATGTGGCGGTGCACCACATATGTCGAGTGCCATGTTCAGCACGTAATGTTGCTGAGAGAGAAAGCTGAGCGGTGGGACGAGCGTAGTAACCTTATGACCGCTCCCCACGACCACCGTGGACGTACTGAACTGTATACCACCTTCCTCCCCCCTCTCTCACTCGCTACACAGGGAATTATGTACGGAAATTACCTTATTTTAGGTTTTTTGCACTCGTGTTGCACGATCGTTGCAAGAGAACCAGTGGTCATACAAGGATGGTTCGGGTGTCATTGGAAAGCTCTGTTTACGCCCTTTCAGGGATAGATATTTGTTTTACGCTCTGGGTCTTGTTTATGCATGAAAATGAGCATGGAAACAACCCTATTTAGGGTAAAAAAAAAACACTGGGCGGCACAGTGTAAAATACCCTACCACCCACTTTTTGTGTGTTAAGCCCTGAGAAGAGCCTGGAAGCGTTCATAGTGCTCTTACCTGTTGCGTCGTGGTGTTGTTTGGTAGAGAGACAAGGTGCATTTGCATTAGTAATTATTTTCGTATACCGTCTCTAAGCAACTGAGGTCCAGGATCGTAACAATATATATATATTCTGACATACGGAGCCCTGTATGTTAATTTAAGAGTTAGAATTAGAGTTGAAGGAGCCAAACTACCCAAACGGTGAAGCAGACTAGCGAGCGAATCAGCGAGTGGGGAAACTAGCTCGTCCGCATACCTGCAAACTAGCCTTCACACCTGCGTGCGTCATAGGGGACCCTGCAAACTACCTCAATGACCGATGCTATGACGTATGATCGACGCCAGGAGCTGTGAGTGGACCAGGCACCTTTTATGCGACTCGAGGAGCTATGATTGGAGTAGGCACCACCCCCCGCCTCCTGATTCGTTCCTACACCATCATTGTTTAGTATATAAGACCCGAGTTGTGGGCATTCAAATCAGTCTCATTTGGAGTTCAACAACAAATTTCGTGGAAAGAAGCCCTACGATAATTCTAGTTCTAATTTTAAGTATCCCAATCACAAATCTGACAGACCCAGTCACAAGCCTATAACGTCTTCCCCAGCTAGCCAAAATAGAATTGTTCCCCCAACTAAAAATGCGACTCAGGGCAATGGTAACAGAGGTGGGCCCCAAACTAATAGTAATGCTCAAAGAGGGAACTTTCCCGTATCCCCTAAAGTATGTACTTTTTGTGGCATGAGAGGCCACCTAGCTTATCAGTGCTGGGCCAAGGAAAAATCCGAGAGATCGGGGCAGACAGTTGCCGCCGTATCTCAAATTCCATATGTGCCTGTAATGCAGGACTCCCGACAGAAGGAGTACCTAGCACCAAAAGTTCCTTTAATGCAGGACTCTCGACAGAAGGAGTACCTAGCAGCTAACATAAATCATCTAGACAGGGGTGTAGTAGCATGTGTGGTGCAACCCACTAGGGTTAAGCCAATAATAATTTCACCATCAGTGCAGGACTGTTACCGTCCCTTTATTTCATCTGGCAACGTGAGACTAAATGGTTGTATGCATGAGGTAAAAATTCTGAGAGACACAGGTTCTACTAGCACCCTCATGGTGAATCCTTACACTGAGTGCCCACCTGGCGAACCAGTTTTAATGAGAGGTGCTGGAGGCCAGTTTTATGCATACTTGGTAAAAGGCGAAATTGAATGTGAGTTACTACAGGGTGAGGCCACCATAGCTTTGTGTAGGTCCCAAGATATCCCTGTGCCTGGGGTAACACTCCTTTTGGGGAATGATGTAGCAGGTGAGAAGGTCCGCCCAGACCCAATTTTGTCACTTTCCCCTGTTAACGAGCCACTAACCGGTGAGCTCGACAAGGAGTTGCCAACTGTTTTCCCTGTGTGTGCTGTCACAAGTTCAATGTCTCAAGTAGCAGTTCCCTCAGACAGAAATGTACCGAATGTAAGAGTTGATGAAAGGGATGATGAGAGTGTGAATGACGCTCCAACTGTGCCTGATGATGTGACTGAGGTGGATTTATCTGACACCTTTATGGCTCATCTTGACCCTAACGATGACCATGAAACCCCTCCAAATTGTCCTAGTGGCCTGGTAGAGCTACAGAGAGATGATAGTGAATGCAAGGAGTTAGCTGCCAGGTTAGCTGCCGTGAGTGAAGAGGAATTTGAGAAGGAGGGTGGTGAATGTTTCTACCTCAAAGGAGGAGTATTGTGGCGAAGATGGAGACCGCCACACAGACCAATCGATGACGGGGCTTGGGACGTCCATCAAGTAGTAGTCCCCAAACCTTGTCGTAGAGATATCATGGAAATGGCACATTGTATACCATTGGCAGGACACCTAGGTGTGAGAAAAACTCTAGACTGAATCAGAGCCCACTTTTACTGGCCAGGAATGCGTGCAGATGTAGTGGAGTGTTGTAGAGTGTGTCACACTTGCCAGATGACAGGAAAACCCAATCAGAAGGTGCCTGTACATCCTCTGGTGCCCTTGCCCGTTTTCGAGAATCCTTTTACTCGGGTGGTAGTGGACATTGTAGGCCCATTGCCTAAGACTTCCCAAGGTAACATTTATTTATTAACTATCATGGACATGGCAACTCGCTACCCAGAGGCTATACCCTTAAGGACTACCTCTGCTCCAACTGTTATCAAGGAACTGCTCAAATTCTTCACCAGAATGGGTTTCCCCCATGAGGTGCAAAGTGATCAAGGAACTAATTTTACCTCTAACATTTTCCAGCAGTCCCTGAAGGAGTTGGGTATCGAGCATGTTAAGTCTAGCACCTACCATCCAGAGAGTCAAGGGGTTCTCGAACGATATCATCAGACATTAAAGGGAATGTTACGTAAGTATTGTACAGAGACCGGAGTTGAGTGGGATAAGGGGGTACCTTTTCTTTTATTTGCTACTCGTGAGGTTCCAACTGAATCCCTGGGTTTTTCCCCTCATGAGCTAGTTTTCGGTCACCAGATAAGAGTTCCTTTGCAACTATTGCAGGATAGCCTAGTTGGCCAGGAGGGGAACCAAAACCTCCTCAAGTATGTTTCAGATTTCAAAACCCGGCTGAGATCCTCATGTGAGTTTGCCGCTCAAAACTTGACAGTGGCTAAAAGCTCCATGAAGAAATGGTATGACAGAAAAGCCCGTGAGAGGGAGTTTCAGCCCGGTGATGAGATTTTGGTCCTGCTCCCCCTTTTTGGCCAACCTTTATCTGCCAAGTTCAGGGGCCCATATAAGATCATTCGGAGGGTGAGCATTACCGATTATCTAGTAACTACCCCAGACAGGAGAAAGCCCACGCAAGTATTCCATGTAAATATGTTGAAACCCTACCATAGGTCCCCTGATTCCTCTCTTCCAGATTCTCCCACTGTGGCAGTGAATGTCAGGACCTGTGGACAGCCTGGTGTGGACAAAGTCTTCAGTTCTCTTACTGACCCGCAACAGACTGTTCCAGAGCCTGAAGGTATCCATGCAGACTTTGACTTGTCATGTAGCCTATCCAACTTTCAGTATAATTCAGTGGCTTGGAGGGAATTACCATCTAAACTATGTCATCTTCCCTCGGAGCAAGCGAACCATCTAATCTCTGTTTTATCTCAGTCTCCCAGTGTGTTCCGTGATACTCCAGGGCTCACTTCTTTGGCCGTACACGACATCGACGTAGGGGATGCAACTCCCATTAAACTATCCCCCTACCGTGTCTCGCCACAACGCAGGAGTATACTGCAGGTCGAGCTTGACTTTATGTTATCTAATGAACTGATCACTAGGGCCTTAAGCCAGTGGAGTAGTCCGGTCATACTTGTGCCAAAGCCAGACGGGAGCCATAGGTTTTGTAGGGACTATAGGCAAGTCAATGCTGTCACAAAGAACGATACCTACCCACTGCCACGGATCAAAGATTGCATTCACCAGGTTGGCCTCATACTGCAGTAAGTTTAACTAAATGTTAGGATTTTGGCAATTAGCTCTCCCTTGTAGCGAGGTAAATATTATGCTTTTGTAGTGCGCTTTCAAGCCTTCAGCTGTGAGATATTGCCTTGCAGTTCGAATAACGCTCCAGCTACGTTCCGGCTATGTTCTGATGTGGTACCTGGAGACGTTGCCTACTTTGGGTGATTTCCTTATTATATCCTCATTATACTCTTGCTGTTGCCAATCTGGTGGTGAATCTATTGATGTATTATGTTTAATATTATGTACTATACTCCTTAAACTCTTTTCTAGGGGGGAGGTCTGACATACGGAGCCCTGTATGTTAATTTAAGAGTTAGAATTAGAGTTGAAGGAGCCAAACTACCCAAACGGTGAAGCAGACTAGCGAGCGAACCAGCGAGTGGGGAAACTAGCTCGTCCGCATACCTGCAAACTAGCCTTCACACCTGCGTGCGTCATAGGGGACCCTGCAAACTACCTCAATGACCGATGCTATGACGTATGATCGACGCCAGAAGCTGTGAGTGGACCAGGCACCTGTTATGCGACTCGAGGAGCTATGATTGGAGTAGGCACCACCCCCCGCCTCCTGATTCGTTCCTACACCATCATTGTTTAGTATATAAGACCCGAGTTGTGGGCATTCAAATCAGTCTCATTTGGAGTTGGGGAAGGTGAACTTGCAGCTGGAGGAAGACGGGGTGAAGTATTTTAATGGGATTGTGACTGTCAGTCAGATTATATATGTGTGTTAAGTGTGTTCGGTGTAAACACTTACGTTATGTTGGTTAGTGAGATATGTGATTGGGAATTAACGTGAACGCTACTATTATGTGTTTAACTATTTGATTGCGAATTAACGTTAACGCTACTATTTATGTACTTAACTATTTGATTGGGAATTAACGTTAACGCTATTATTATGTACTTAACTATTTTAGTTGACTAACTTGTGGACTAAAGCAACTCTTTAAGTAATGGGTTATGATGAAAGTAATACTATTGTTTTATATTAATACTTACGAGTTCTTTCATTTTCTTTGAATTAAGCTTACATTGCTTAACGGTGCTTAGTACGGTGATGCTATTGTCTCGTATTAGTAATATCGCCTTAGACTAACATGGCTGTGATAATATTACTTCTAGTGATTTCCTAAGCTGAAGAAAATTCTTTTGCTTCAAAATATTATTTTGCTTTTCATATTATTTGAGTGAGACCTGAATCGAATCTATGAAGCGATCCTGTAACTTTATTTACTCATAATCAAACCTCAATGTTACGTGGTTAAGAAATACATTTAACTAATTATTAAATATATATCTAACTTTTTATGTGACTTTGATATTACTCCTGATGATAATAATAATATAATCCTATTAACGTAAGACAAGAACCAAGAATAATTACATTAAATATAAATAAAAGGACATATAAGAAAACTATCTATTCATTTCAAAAAGGGTAAGAGACAGAAATATTCTTACTTTAATATTTATCTTCCAAGACTTTTTATAGAATTAATAGTCCTTCTTTAGATATAACTTCTTCGGTTCATAACCATAGCCTACTAAGCTTCGGTTAAATAATATTCTTTATAAATACTACATGACTTTAATTAGTTTCAGTATTTTTCATAATTAAAGAGTATCAGTCAATAAAGGATATTAAATCCTAAGATCCAAAAGGAAAGGAAGCAACAACAGAAAATTATTGTATTAGATTTTACCTTTGTTTTGCCTTCAGCTTACTGATACCTTAATATATATCTCTGTGCTATCTAGATTCATCAAGTTAACCACTTGAGGATCAAGATACGTAACAATATATATATATATTATATATATATATATATTCTACCACCTCAAGCAGCTTATAATAATTTCCCAACAAGCCCTTCTCTTTTATCTCTCCCATCTAGATAAAGCCGTGTTACTCAGTTACTCAGTTACTTGTTCGTCAAGGGGAATCCACGCAATGCGAGCTAAGCTCATTATTATCGCGCCTCCTTAACTGGGAATGTATTGCGTGAAATGCATGTTAAGTGTTTTGTGTACTGTTGGAATGGCTGTGGATGTGTGTGTAGTCTGTATTTAGCCAATTGGCGACATCGGAAACAAAGGCTTAGGGTGGATCTGTATGGTACCATTCTCACTATAGACGGTACCGTCTCGCCCGAAGGCTTAGGTAGCCATCAGATTAGCTGAACCATATGATACCCATCTCGCCTTGTACCATTTTTGCCAACCCCAGATGGGATGTCACAACATCGTCCACTTATTCCAGGTACCTATTTACAGCTAGGTGAACTGAGGCTAACACATGAAAGGAGACAAGCCCAATTTGTCTCCGCCCGGCCGGGGATTGAACCCCCGATCCCTCGTGTGTGAGACGAGAGCTCTACCTACTAGGCTACAGGCTGTGTGTGTGTGTGTGTGTGTGTAATCGCCCTTATCTACCCAGGAGCCAAAGGGATATTTTTTTCCGAGCGGTGGATGGGTTTCAAAAAGGTGATAATATTAGACAAATGTGGGGTGAGAGAGAGAGAGAGAGAAGACAACAAATATATAGAAGATGGGGATGAGGGTGGGAGAGAGGGGTATTCGTTATATTATTTATTTTGTTTTGTTTTTTGGGGGGACGGGGTTGGGGGGGGGGATAATAATAGAACATAAGAACATAAGAACATAAGAAAATGGGAGTCTGCAGAAAGCCGATTGGCCTAAGCAAGGCAGATCCCTGTCCCACACAACCCCAATTACAAAGCCCAATTATAGGCTCAACACTCTAATACCCTGAGGATCATCTTACCAAACCGGTTAGAGATTAACGCAGGATTACGGGGGTCTGCAGAGCGCTGATTGGCCCAACCCGGCTGATCCCCCTTCACACCCAACCCTTCTTGTCCATATGCTTATCCAATTTTGTCTTAAAGCTCCCTATCGTTCTTGATCCCACTATATCACTTGGTAGCCTATTCCACCCATCTACAACTCTGTTACCAAACCAATATTTGCCTATATCTTTTCTGAAACGAAATTTATCTAATTTGAAACCATTGGTACGAGTTCTTTCGCTATCACTGAGCTTTAGTACATTTGTCATGTCCCCTTTGTTAATCCCACTAACCCACTTGAACACCTCTATCATATCCCCTCTAACTCTGCGTCTCTCTAACGAATGTAAACCTAATTTCTTCAACCTTTCTTCATACGGAAAATTTCTAATATTATGGATAATTTTTGTCATTCTACGCTGAATTCTCTCCAATGAATCTATGTCCATTCTGTAATAAGGACACCAAAATTGGACAGCATAATCCATATGGGGTCTCACTAATGACAAGTAAAGTTTTAAGATAACATCAGCAGTTCTGTTACTCACACTCCTAGAGATGAACCCGAGAATCCTGTTTGCCTTATTACGAACGCTTATACACTGTTTTCTAGGCTTCAAATCATTGCTAACAAACACACCTAGATCTTTCTCGCAGTCTGAATTTTCTAATTCTAAATTAGCTAGTTTATATTTAACATTTGTTTGCATCTTCCCTATCTTTAATACCTTGCATTTGTCAATGTTAAACTTCATCTGCCAATTTACTGACCATTCATGTAAGGTATCTAGATCCCTTTGGAGGCACTCTATATCGCTATCTGAATCAATTGATATCCCCATTTTAGTATCGTCTGCGAATTTACTTATCCTACTAGTTATACCTAAATCTAGGTCATTTATGTATATAAGAAACAACAGGGGACCTAATACCGATCCCTGGGGGACACCACTTTTGACTGCTCCCCACTCTGACTTGGTACCATTTATGCTGACTCTCTGTTTCCTACCAATTAGCCATGACCTAATCCATCCCAACAACGACCCTCCTATTCCATGTGCCTCAACCTTTCTCATCAATCTCTCATGAGGGACTCTGTCGAAAGCTTTACTGAAATCTAAATATAAATATCATATGACTTGTCACTATCTACTGCTTCATATACCTCTGAGAAAAAGCTAAGCAAATTAGTAAGGCACGAACGTCCCTGAGTGAATCCATGCTGAGAAGAATTTATTAAGTTAAATTTTACTAAGTGGCTTCTAATTTTCCTAGCAATAATAGACTCTAGCAACTTTCCTATGATTGATGTGAGACTAATGGGACGGTAATTGGATGCTATCGATTTATCACCTTTTTTGAAGATCGGAACTACATTTGCAAGCTTCCAAGCTTCTGGAACTAAACCTGTTTCTAATGACTTGTTAAATATAAATGCTAATGGACTACTTAACTCATCTCTGCATTCTTTTAATACTCTAGCATATACCTCGTCAGGACCAGGCGATTTTTGAGGTTTCAGTCTGTCAATTTCCTTAAGCACATCATTTCTACTTATACTAACTGTACTTAACATATTTTCTATACTATCACTATATACCATATTGACTTCTGGAATCTGTGCCAAATTTTCATTAGTGAAAACGGAAAGAAACTGACTATTTAATGTACTGCACATTTCTAAATCATTTTCTGTTATTTCTCCTATTGAAGTTTTTAGGGGGCCTATTACATCTCTAACTTTAGATTTATATAGTTGGTAGAAAGCTTTAGGGTTATTTTTTGAGTCGCTGGCTATCCTTATTTCATAATTTCTTTTTGCTTTCCTGATTTCCTTTTTGACCTGTCTTGATAGAGTCTGATAGTATATATGTAAATGATTTTCACCTTTCTTTATTTTTCGATATATTCCTTTCTTTTTTCCTATAAGATCTATTAGCTTATTAGTCATCCATTTTGGTTGGTTCTGCGTCGATCTAAATCTTCTTTTAGGGATATATTTATTTTGAGCATTGTGGAGTGAAGCAATAAACTGGTTATATGTAGGTGGCAAGTTTAACTCTGGCATATCCTGACTTAATCGCTTAACAATAGGGTCCACCCTTAAGTCTCTTCTTAGCCCACCATAATCGGCTTTTCTGAAATCTGGGATAAGTGTCGTATTCTCTTTAGCATTCCCTGTCCATTGTATATTAAAATAAATAGATTTATGATCGCTATTTCCTAGGTGGTCACCAATCTCTACATTATTTATCATATGTTCATTGTTACTGAAAACTAAATCAAGAATATTAATACCTCTAGTCGGCGTATCTATGAATTGAAATAAAAAACTATCTTGTACTACCTCAATAAACTCTACTGAATCGGAGTCGCCTATTTGGTGCTGCCAATCAATGTTCGGAAAATTAAAATCCCCCATAATGCACACATTGCTAAACCTTGATGCTATTTTAATTTCCTCCCATAACGATTTTCCGCCATTTCTACTCATATTAGGCGGTCTATATATAACTCCAATAACTATGGTCTCACTACCTTCGTTAACCTCTACCCAAACACTTTCATTATCATTATTTAGTCTAATACCTGATTTTATACAGCTTTTTAATGTACTCCTGACAAACACTGCTATACCCCCGCCCCTCCTACTTGTTCGGTCATATTTAAACAAACTATATCCTGGAATATCAAATTCTGCTAAAAAATGCCTAGATTCTGTATTAATCCACGTTTCAGTTAGCGCTATTATGTCTATATTTTCTGTGCTAACGAGTGCTCTAAGTTCGTTCATTTTGTTACATAAACTCCTACAATTTGTATAATATACCCTCAACCTATTACTTTTATTTGCAACTAATTTTCTATTGTGTTTAGCTAACTTATTATTTCCTGTTGAACTACTAGCTCTAGACGGAAATTCTACTCTATCAGTATTCTCATCTTTACTATCAGTTACATGTGTAGTGTTATCGATACTACTATTACACATCACTATATCCGCACTATCTTGACTGATTATTTCTATTTTACTCACTGGTTTGTCACATGAAGTACCTGCTCCATATGGAGACAGTATTTTACTTACACACCCAGGTTTTTTTAACGAAACCCCGCAACAATCTTGTCGAGTGAGCTGGCCAAGGTCGAAACTCCTAGTCGAGAGAGATGTACTCCATCCTGGGCATACAGTTCATCCTTACCATAAAAGAGGGACCAGTTATCCAGGAATGGAATAGTATTTGCCTTACAATACTTCTCCAGCCGGCTATTTACACCAATAGCCCTGGAGGACCATTCCTTCCTTACCCCTCTTCTAGGCAGGATACTGTTTACCACAGGAACTCCACCTTTTTCCTTGATCCTCTCCAACATTTCCTGATACTTGGAGAGCAACTCCTCAGTCCTGCATCTCCATATGTCGTTGCTCCCTGCGTTGAGGAAGATGATGGGGTCCTCCCCACTCACTTCCATGACAGCATCTATCTTCTCAGCCACCCTCCCGACTCCGGCACCAGGCACGCAGACAACTTTACCAACCTGAGTGTTTGTTGCCCTGCCAAGGTATCTAACCAATGAATCACCGACAATGAAAACAGACTTAGCTTTTTCCTTTTGTCGGCGTGTAGCAGCAGTTGTTGCAGCAACAGCAGCAGACTTCCCCCCCTCCCCTCTCACTGCCTCGATGATCGCCACTTCATCGCCATCACTCTCATCAGCCAAGGTGCTGAAGTTGTTGTGGGTCTTGACTGGCTGCCTTTTCAGCTTGCAGGCCGTTGCACTAGTTGACACCACTTTCCAAGGGGCTTCACGATCCCTGGGAACACTTCCGGTAGCCTCACACTTCTTCTCCGCCATAGCTAGTCTCAAGGCCAAATTTTCATCTTTGAGACACTGAATCTCCTGCTCCACACTCTCCAGTCTCTCTTGCAAAGCAAGACAAAGCTGGAGAGTATGGGAGGAGACAGCAGACTCATCAACAACAGCCATCACTATGAAAGTTCACTAGGACCTCACTAAGGGTAAACAGGTTCACTAGCGGTCACTGGGGACGTCCGCACAGGTCAGGGGTCAGAGAGCAACTGTGGTCAGGGGTCAGAGAGCAACTGTGGTCAGGGGTCAGAGATGGGGGTAGGTATGGGAGGGGAAGCGGGAGAGGAGGGGGGGTAGTTTAGGGTAATTTATAGTTAGTCCACACTGCTTGATATATTTTTACAACTGTTTCCGGGAGTGGGGGGTGGGGAGGAGTGTTCTGCTATACCATCCTTTTCTTTACCCAGTAGTTAGTAGCTTAGCAGTGCAGACATCCAAACTGCCCCGTAAGGACCAATAGGTCTGTAGCAGTTTGTACGTCCTTTGTATTCCTCTTCCTCCTCCTCCTTCTCTTTGACGTCTGGCAGGTTAGTGGGGTATCAGCTAGACAGGTTACATTGTACACATACACACACACACACACACACACACTTCCCTACACAATTGTTACCATTATTTGTTCTACATACCGTATAATATGAACCTTGAGGTGTAATTTGCCTCTCACCTCCTTCTGTCTGTCTCTCTCTCTCTGTCTCTCTCTCTCTCTCTCTCTCTCTCTCTCTCTCTCTCTCTCTCTCTCTCTCTCTCTCTCTCTCTCTCTCTCGGTCTGCTTGTTATCTTTCCTTGTATTGCATCAAGTAGAAAACAAAATATCATAGAAAATTAAGTCATGAGAAAGTTGTTACCCCTAAACGTGAGCTGTTGTCTATTGAAGGTTGGTGGAAAATTACTCTGAGGTAGTGAGTTGATCTGTTTGCAGGGGAGACTCACTTAAGGGGGGAGGGTGTGTTTTTGGTCGATTATTTCATTTAATTATAATTATTTTAGTTTCCTCCCTAGACCTCCACTAAAAGAACATCCCCAAGATTCCCCCTCCATCATCTTCACCTCCACCACCACACCAACCACCACCACCCACCATCACCATCACCACCACCACCACTATCACCATCACCATCATATCCTCAATAGGCAAAACCCAATTTCGTTATATAAAATATTAATAACAAAAGAGCGACCATCATATTATGTATGCAACGTCAAAGGTTACCCGTTTTATTTTTACGCCTTTTAAATTATTATGCATGCACATTTTAGGGCGGATATTTATTGCCCAAAATCTGCGGAGAATTAAGATTTTATGGTGTTAGTTTTCGTGCCTTCTCTCTCTCGCTTGTAATCAGAGAAACCGATCTGGGAGTAACAATATCGAGTAACCTAAAACCGAGTCAACAATGTTCAGAAGTTGTTAAGAAGCAAACAAAATAATTGGCTTTATAGGCAGGTAATTTGAGAATAAATCCAAAGAAGTTATCCTAGCCCTTTACAATGCCTTAGTCCGCCCTCTTCTGAAATACTGCGTTCAATCCTGGTGCCCTTATTACCAAAAAGATATAGACAAGCTAGAACGAGTTCAACGTAGAGTTACCAAAATGATACCTAGCCTAAATAACAAACCATACGAGGAGTGTCTTAGATAATTAAATCTATTTCCTTTAACTCAGCGCAGACTAAGAAGGAACTTAGTTCAAGTGTTCAAAATCATCAAAGGCATCGACAGTATGAACCGTAGCAAGTACTTCACTATCGACCAATCTAATTACACGCGCGGAAACGGTTGCAAAATTATTGATATATCTTTTAACTCACGAATCTAAGAATTTCTTTTTCAATCGAGTTGTCAACTTGTGGAATGGGCTTCCCCGAGACGTTCTAGAGTCTAGACTGCAGCATCGTTGATTCATTTAAACTTCGCCTAGAATTATAAAGGAATGAGAGAGAGAGAGAGAGAGAGTACGAAGGAGTACAATGGAAATCAACCAACAACAGGTCTTGTGACCCTTCTAGGCTGCTTGTCCTCCAAAACAATGAGGACCAAGTGTCCAAACAGTGGTTTAGAGTGGGTAAGGGAACATTGGAAAGGGAACTACTGCCCTGGAACTAATGTCCGTAGCAGGATTAGGAAGTTAGTAGGGGACAGATTGGTTAGTAGCAAATCAAATAAAGTTATTCATTTACAACGCAGTCAGTCATGGGTTTGATGCGATATATTTGTCTAGGTTTATATGAACGTACTAATAAATGACAAAGATTACACATTAAAATACATAACAGATTAGCCCTGTCAGTGTGTGGTGTGGAGGGGGGTGGGGGGGCTGCTTGTCTGTGTAAGATTGTGTGTGTGTGTGTGTGTGTATCTAGCTCTCTCTCTCTCTCTCTCTCTCTCTCTCTCTCTCTCTCTCTCTCTCTCTCTCTCTCTCTCTCTCTCTCTCTCTCTCTCTCTCTCTCTCTCTCTCTCTCTCTCTCTCTCTCTCTCTCTCTCTCTCTCTCACCTGATGTTAATACAACTTAGAACGGAAACTCATATTACAGCTCCCTCACACTCACACACTCTCTCTCTCTCTCTCACCTGATGTTAATACAACTTAGAACAACGGAAACTCATATTACAGCTCTCTCACTCTCACACACTCTCTCTCTCTCTCTCTCTCTCTCACCTGATGTTAATACAACTTAGAACAACGGAAACTCATGTTACAGCTCTCTCACACTCACACACACTCTCTCTCTCTCTCTCTCACCTGACGTTAATACAACTTAGAACAACGGAAACTCATATTACAGCTCTCTCACTCTCACACACTCTCTCTCTCTCTCTCACCTGATGTTAATACAACTTAGAACAACGGAAACTCATATTACAGCTCTCTCACTCTCACAAACTCTCTCTCTCTCTCTCTCTCTCTCACCTGATGTTAATACAACTTAGAACAACGGGAACTCATATTACAGCTCTCTCACTCTCATACACACACTCTCTCTCTCTCTCTTTCTCACCTGATGTTAATACAACTTAGAACAACGGGAACTCATATTACAGCTCTCTCACTCTCACACACTCTCTCTCTCTCGTTCCTTCTCTCTAAATATCACCTATCTCTCTCTCTCTCTCGCTCTCTTTCTCTCACTCACTCACTCACTCTCTCTCACCAGAGCCAAGAACATAAACTAATATAGACACAGTCACCCACTTTGTTTTGTAATGGCGCTATGTTAATAACCCAAATGTGTCTTATCTGCCCCCCCCCCCCCCCTCTCTCTCTTTTTTCTATCCTTTCCTTCAACTTTCCCTTTCTATCGGATATGCCATCTCTACTAGAATTAAGTCCTGACCACCTCGTTTGGATCGTAAGGTCTGTGTGGCCAGTGGATCTATGTAAATCTATGTAAATCGCTCTCTCCCATTTTCGTTCTTCAACCTTCTTTATCAATTTCACTGGGAGGTGTTTGGTGTTAGGAGTGAAATTAACTATTCATATTATTTGTTTTGTCATATCTAGATGGAGCACTTCACACATTTTCCTAACACACACACACACCCAATCACATACGTTTATGGTAGTCCATCGTAGTCCGATAATGACGTTCCCTTCCTGCATTCATCTTGTTACGACCGGGGCTACGAATAAAACAAGGGCACTTAATGATTGGACTAGTAATAGGGCACTATGCAACAATGGTACGCTAGATCCAAACCCTCGAACTTATATGCCTGCGAACAAAAACACCTATACCCTCCAGAGTTAATCTGCGATAACGGGGTATCCTTAACTGGGCATAAATGTACTCTACTTCAGGCTAACCCACACTGGTATAGCCTGATAACAAACAAGATGCAAGTTACGTTAAAATGCATAAAAAGGAATCTATGGAAAGATCAATTAAATCACTGCAAGATTTAATACAATATAAAGATGCTTCAATACAGTTACTCTAAATAACAATAAACTCTTCACTCCTATCTGAAAGAAAGTGAAGTATAGTCCTACAGCATAGACCTGGAAACTTCTGAAGAAAGTCTGATGCTCATAAGATGCTCGTATCTTAAATGATATAAAGGCAGGAGGCAGGACACCACACGTGTAAACTGAATACACTAAAAGATAGGACATATAATGTTGACTGACACTAGAATACTATAAATGCGCAACGGTAGCAATGCTCGACACTAATAGAAGTACTTCCTCATCAACGAAACAGTCTGCTATGGTTGTGCAACTCAACAACAACCTAGACTAATATATGCTGTGAATAATAATGCGTACATTATCAAAGAGCTTATATTAAATACTAATAAGTGTCTACTCGATTAATAATGTCTAGCTGGAATACTCTAGGTAAGGAACTGTGGTTGAGCAAGACAGGCTCGTAGCCTAGTGATGTCCTTAAGACTGCATCCTTTAAGTTACGTTAATTGACTAAGGTGCTCTCTTGATAGATCCAGATCACAAGTATCTGGTTCTATCCTGGCGACCCTCTACAGACAAGCAAAGAGGCAGCAAAGTGTGGAACTGGAACAGGCCAAAACCCTCAGTCAACACAATGCTGCACTCGCAAAGGACGCAAGCGAAAAGACAACACAGGCTACCACAGGACCGGTCGAAGTCGTGTAGGTATAAGCAAACCATACACACATCGGAGACAATGACTACAGTTACCTTATCTCAGTCTAGCATTAAATAAAAGAGCAGAAACACTAAATCAATAATGGAGACACACTAAGTTCCCAACCTCTACTAACTAAGAACCCTCAAAACCTATTCTAAGTACATGTAAATATCTCTGAGGACGGCGCATACAATACAATGGGCCGGCTATGGAAACCGTATGCAGAACCCAAGGGGACAAGTAATTGAATAAAGGTGAGAAGCAATGGAAAAGAAGAAGGTCAGAGAGAGAGACAGTGGTAAAGGGGGTGATCGGGAGAGAGTATGCAAAGGGATGTTAGAAGCATGCGCGCCAAGCCTGTCCTAAGGAAAACAGCTCCTGGGAACCCTCATGGAGGAGGTTAGTTACACAGGAGCCCGCAAGGGCGCGATGGTCGGCCAATCACGGGCCGAGACGTCACAAGGCAGCAGGCCCCTAGGAAGCGCCAGGATCCGCCAGCCAATCAAGGGCGCGGGAAAGCCCGCGCGCGAGCGGGAGAACTCTTCCGAGCGAGGGAGGCAGCACATACATACACACGCACATACTACTACCACGCTGCCTCTATCGCTCTTTCTCCTTAACTTTACACAATGCATCTTATATTCTATTAATTATATAAAATACTTCCCGTTGTCACAGACGAAAACAAAGACCACCACTGGACAGTCTGTGACAATGTGAGTACAAGGAAAGAAAGAACAACATTCTCGGATAACTGTAGCCCATTTCGATGTCCCTGGCGAGCGCTAGTGGCTAACGACAGGCGATTTTGCCCACACTGGTAGACGTCACACCCCGCCCAAGATATAGGACGCTCAACATTTGGCGAGCACCATATCTGACAAGGCAGAATGCCGACAAGACCCGTCACACATAGCTACTCCACCAGAAATGAAATGCAAAGCTCAATTCTTACATAAAACAACATATTGACATAAAGAAAATCTTATAACCCCTCCCAAACACAATAGTATAATTTTAGCCTGCTATGTTCTCTGAGCGAGCTTCACAGAACCCAGCCTACTAAGTGAAAGACAGGTTCAACTTAGGACTTTAGCTATAACATTGGCAACTTATAATTAACTATAAAAAAGAAAGAGTTTGTATGTGATTTTTTGATATAATTTTAATGTTGTTTTTGACGGCTGCTCTACTGGGGCAAGCCTGATTTTTCTCCACTCAAACCCACACAGCTGTGGTGATCTACGCCTGATCCTCCACCCTCGACAAACAGTCTGCAATCACATTCTCACAACCGGCAATATGGCAAATGTCTAGATTGTATTCTTGCAACATGAGTGACCAACGTGTCAGCCTCATATTCCGGTTGTGGAATTGGTTCAGAAATTTAAGAGGGTGGTGGTCGGTGTAAATCACCACGACTGGCCCGTAGGCAGGAACATATACTTCAAAGTGCCTGAGCGCCAACACTATTGCCAGCAGTTCTTTCTCCACCACAGAGTAGTTTTTCTGAGCTGAATTAAACTTCTTGGAAAAGAAACTGACTGGATGCTCCAAACCTTCCTCGTCTGTTTGAATTAAGACGGCACCAGCCCTTACACCGCTGGCATCTGTTGCCAGCTGGAATGGTCTTTCAAAGTCAGGGGCCCTGAGGATTGGGTGAGTGCATAGTAGGTGTTTGACCAGTGAAAAAGCCCTTTCACACTCAGGTGCCCACTTGAACTTTTTGTCTTTTGCTAGTAAATCTGTCAGAGGAGCTAACACAGTAGAATAACCCTGAATGAAACGGCGATAGTAACCGATCATGCCCAAAAATTTCATGATCTGCCGCTTGGTGGACGGCCTGGGGAACTGATTAATAGCCTGTATCTTGTTTTTGGGGGGGCACACCTGGCCTAACCCGACCACAAACCCAAGATACTGTACAGTTGCCCGGACAAAGTCACACTTGCCCAGATTGACCACCAAGCTGGCCTCACTGAGCTTCCGAAACAAGGCTTCTATGTGCTCACAGTGACTCTCAAAGTTGTCATCGTAAATTATAACGTCATCTAGGTAGACAGTGCAGTTAGGGATGTCAGCTACTAACTCGTTCATAAGACTCTGGAAGGTTGCTGGGGCATTTTTAAGGCCATACGGCACCACATTGCAACGGTAGGTGTTCCCATCAACCACAAACACGCATACCCCCTTCGCCCGCTCAGACAAGGGCACCTGCCAGTACCCTTTCACTAGGTCTACCTTAGTTAGAAACTGTGCCTTACCAATCTTGCCTACACTATCGTCAACACGGGGAAGGGGATAAGCATTGGTGGGAGTCAACCCGTTCAATCTCCGAAAGTCAATGCAGAAGCGAACCTTCCCGTCAGGCTTGGGCTGCAGAGTGACAGGAGATGTCCACCTAACTGCCCCCTTCTCAATCAACCCCCGTTCTAACATATACTCTAACTCCGCTCTGAGGGCTGGGAGTTTAATGGGTGGAATTCTGTAGGGTACTGATTTAAAGGGGGGGTGATCTCCCACGTCCACGTCATGCACCACTCGAGTTGTGAGGCCTAGATGCTCTGCAAACACAGTGGGGTATAAAGCAAACAGGCGCTGCACGGCTACACGCTGTTGCAAAGGCAGGTGCACTAGAGCATCGTCAGCCACCTGTCTGGAGTTCCCCGCCCACTGGTCAGCAGAGACATGACACTCCCAGTTATCTTCCACCTGGGCTTCACTGTCCCTCACTCCTTCTCCACCATGACCGCTGCAGGTCAACACAGGGACAGCGAGAGGCTCAGGGGGGCGCCTCACAAACTCTTTCACCAGATTCACATGGCACAGCTGATTCTTTTTACACCTATCTGGAGTAGCCACAAGATAGTCTAGGTCAGAGATCTTCTTTACCACCTTATAAGGACCAGCGTACTTAGCAGACAACGGATGACCTGGCAGAGGTAACAAAATCAACACCTCCTGCCCCACCTTAAATTCCCGGAGTTTTGTCTTCTCATCATACCTGTCCTTCATCAGTGCTTGCGACCCTATCAAATTCCTACCTGCCAACTCTAGGCTTCTCAGCATTCTCTCTCTGCTCTCGAGGACATACTTTAACATGGAACATGGTTTTGCTGAGCCCTCCCAGATTTCTCTAACCATGTTGAGGGGGCCTCTGACCTGATATCCGAAGACTAACTCATTGGGACTGATCCCGAGGCTTTCACCAGGTACCTCCTGAGCAGCGAATAAAACATAGGGCATCCCAAGATCACAATCCTTGCCATTTTCAACACAGTAACAACGCAGCATGCTTTTCAGAGTCGAATGCCACCTCTCCAACACCCCTTGACTCTCTGGGTGATAGGCAGAAGAGACAACTGTACTGATACCGTGCTGCTGCATGGTCTGTTTGAAAAGGTTAGAAGTAAAATTGGACCCTTGGTCTGACTGCAATTCCTGCGGGTACCCGTACCTAGAACAGTACAATAGCAAGTTACGAACAACAGTCTTAGCAGTACCATTTCGCATGGGGTATGCATCCGGATAACGAGTGGCAACATCCATGATGGTGAGGAGGTACTTGTTGCCTGCACTAGTAGGGGGTAGAGGGCCAACCATGTCGATTATAACCTTACTGAATGGTGGCCCGATTACAGGAATAAAGTGTAACGGAGCCTTGGGAATACATTGGTTTGATTTACCTACTGTCTGGCAGGTACTGCACATTGCCACCCATGACTCCACATGTGCCTTCATACCTGGCCACCAAAACAATTTCGCCAAGGCTGCTACCGTCTTACGTACACCCAAATGCCCTGCCAACGGTACATCATGCGCCAACCTCAGTAGGCTATCACGGCACACACTAGGCACTACCAACTGGTCCACCACTCTCGACCCACCCTCCCAACTCCGTCTGGGATCTAGAAAACGCCTGTACAAAATACCCTCCACACGAAAGAAGTCCCCCGGCTTTGCATCCCCGTCCTCCTCAAGTTCGATTGCACCGTTACTACACTTCTGAAGCTCAGGATCACCTAGCTGCAGCCGACAGATATCTGAAGGAGCCAATTTATCGAAGTGCTCCCGGAGCAACTCATGGCCTCCACCGGTACTGGACTGTTCGATCCTATCTTGCTTGCGTGCGTAACGGTGCTGTCTCGGAGTTTTCTCACACCCTACCTCCTCACCAAGTGTGACAGGTTCTGGGGCCACTCCGGACCTTAACATTGGTGCTAATACTGAGTCGCCAAGAAGAGCCGCTGGATCAAAACTCTCAAAACTTTTCCCAACTTTAGCTTTCTCCTTCCGACCATTCCTACGCTGGTCTAGAGACTGAGGAATAGGCTGTGACACCTTAGATGCACGAGATCGGGTGACACCACATGCCATCTGCTGTAGTTGACACCTCTCGACCAACTCCTGCCCCTCCCTACTCACGTCAGCCGCCCTCTCGGCAACGACTAAGGGTGGAACCTCAGAAGTAGGCACCGCAAAGTCGTTGCCGAGAAGAAGGTCGACGCCTTCTACTGGCAGTTTCTCCACGATTCCCACATCTATCTCTCGTGTCACACCATCAACCTCCAGCTCCACTCGAACCAACGGGTATGACCGTGTAGCATTAATACCCTGCACCACAACTATCCGTGCCGCATTTATAGGTTGGCCTGTAAAGTTTTTCATCAGAGTCTGGGATGCACCTGTATCACGCAACAACTCCAACCCATGCTTGCAACCAGCCCAACTCACGCAGCCACGCCCTCTATGGTCGCAAAAAGCTTCGCGGACAGGTTTCTAGCCTTCCGGACACTCCTTCACTGGCTGTGCCCCCGCATCTGACATATCACCCCGGGTAAATGCAGAAGACCTCAGAGACATCCCAATGTTGCTAGCCAAAGACACGACTGCTTTAGATTGGTTACTAGGGCAGGAACGTGCAAAATGCCCCTTTTTATGACACTTAAAACACTCTACTTCACCCTTGGACTTCCCCTGAGGTGGGGAAGGGCCCTGACCTTTCTTAAACGGGACGGTTTTCGGTTTGTGATCAAAATTGGTATCATTGCTCTTGCTTTTGTTATTAAATGTTGCATCACTGACTCGAGGGGGCGGAGTGTTGCGCCCCTTGTTAACTGCATCGGTCCGTTGTGCAGACCCGCACCTACGAATCAGTGATAATCTCAGGTCAGCCATCTCAGCTGCCTCTTGTAGAGTTTTAGGACGTTTCTCTTTGAGGTTCAAAGTCAGGTCGCCGCCTGTGCATTTAAAAAATTGCTCTAGAAGGACTAACTGCTCAATCTCTTCGAACGTCGTCACCTTCTCTGACCTCAGCCAATTTCTCAATGCATCAGACAGTTCCCGGGCATGTTCTAGAAAAGTGCACTCACGACCCTTCGTAACACCCCGAAACTTCAACCTATATGTCTCTGGTTGTAACTCGTACGCCCGCAGAACAGCTTCCTTCAATACCTCATAATTGATGCAAGACTCCAAGGGCAGCGCATCATATGCCTTGAGTCCTTTGCCAACCAACCTAGAGGAAACAAGGGCTGCCCACTTAACCTTGGGCCATTGGTGCTCCCGGCACTTCTTCTCAAAACGCAGGAAAAACTCGGTGACACCCGACTCGTCAAATGCAGGGACTAACTTAAGAAGGTGCGATAAAGACTGATCAAGACCTCGATTCCCAGAACCGAGACGCTGCCCTGTCGACTCCACCCGAGACTTCTCAAGCTCTATGTCTGCACAGTACATGGCCTTTCTCTCCTCAGCCTGAATCCTGAGCTCAGCTTCCCGCTGCTGCTGCTGAATCTTAGCCATCTCAAGCTGGAAGAGCATATCTGGAGTTAAACCTTGAGGAGGAGATGCAACAATTGGAGACCCACCCAGTGATCCACCCAGGGGCAAACCACGCTGCCAGTGACTATCGGCCTGCGGGAACGTACCCGGCTCCGGAGCCAGAGGGGGCGCCATGGTAGGAGTCGAGTGGAATGGGGGCTGGGCCGAAGGTGCCCGAGCTCCCGCTCCACCCGAAGCCCCACGCACCCCACCGAGCACACAGGCCACCAGGTCACTTCTCGTCATGCTGCTAGTGCCAACATGCCCCATGACCGTGGCCAAACACTGGAGACCATACTGATCAATCCCCGACACCCGATCAACAGTAATAGGCATCTCCAGAAACTTCCTTGCATCCTCCTCACTAGTTACTACTCTAATGCCTTCTATCAAATCCAGCTTCTGCACCTCAGAGCCTGCTTCCCATACTGTGTCCTCACTGTGCACTGATCCGTCGTTCGACATAGTGTCCACCGAAAATTCTCAACCTTTATAAAAAAAAAAGTACCTAAACTCTCATGTAGCACTATTCACTCAAAACAATTTTTTGAAGACAACTCAAGTGCTATACTACGTTGCCAAAAAAAAAAATCCAACGTGTCCAAAATATTCCTCCAAATACAAATGTCCAAAAATCCTGCAATTATTTCTTAGTTCATTTGGTATGACGACTAAGATAAGATACTAGGCAAGGTCGCCATTTCTTACGACCGGGGCTACGAATAAAACAAGGGCAATTAATGATTGGACTAGTAATAGGGCACTATGCAACAACGGTACGCTAGATCCAAACCCTCGAACTTATATGCCGGCGAACAAAAACACCTATACCCTCCAGAGTTAATCTGCGATAACGGGGTATCCTTAACTGGGCATAAATGTACTCTACTTCAGGCTAACCCACACTGGTATAGCCTGATAACAAACAAGATGCAAGTTACGTTAAAATGCATAAAAAGGAATCTATGGAAAGATCAATTAAATCACTGCAAGATTTAATACAGTAAAAAGATGCTTCAATACAGTTACTCTAAATAACAATAAACTCTTCACTCCTATCTGAAAGAAAGTTAAGTATAGTCCTACAGCATAGACCTGGAAACTTCTGAAGAAAGTCTGATGCTCATAAGATGCTCGTATCTTAAACTATATAAAGACAGGAGGCAGGACACCACACGTGTAAACTGAATACACTAAAAGATAGGACATATAATGTTGACTGACACGAGAATACTATAAATGCGCAACAGTAGCAATGCTCGACACTAGAAGAAGTACTTCCTCATCAACGAAACAGTCTGCTATGGTTGTGTAACTCAACAACACCCTAGACTAATAAATGCTGTGAATAATAATGCGTACATATCAAAGAACTTATATTAAATACTAATAAGTGTCTACTCGATTAATAATGTCTAGCTGGAATACTCTAGGTAAGGAACTGGGGTTGAGCAAGACAGGCTCGTAGCCTAGCGATGTCCTTAAGACTGCATCCTTTAAGTTACGTTAATTGACTAGGGTGCTCTCTTGATAGATCCAGATCACAAGTACCTGGTTCTATCCTGGCGACCCTCTAAAGACAAGCAAAGAGGCAGCAAAGTGTGGAACTGGAACAGGCCAAAACCCTCAGTCAACACAATGCTGCACTCGCAAAGGACGCAAGCGAAAAGACAACACAGGCTACCACAGGACCGGTCGAAGTCGTGTAGGTATAAGCAAACCATACACACATCGGAGACAACGACTACAGTTACCTTATCTCAGTCTAGCATTAAATAAAAGAGCAGAAACACTAAATCAATAATGGAGACACACTAAGTTCCCAACCTCTACTAACTAAGAACCCTCAAAACCTATTCTAAGTACATGTAAATATCTCTGAGGACGGCGCATACAATACAATGGGCCGGCTATGGAAACCGTATGCAGAACCCAAGGGGACAAGTAATTGAATAAAGGTGAGAAGCAATGGAAAAGAAGAAGGTCAGAGAGAGAGACAATGGTAAAGGGGGTGATCGGGAGAGAGTATGCAAAGGGATGTTAGAAGCATGCACGCCAAGCCTGTCCTAAGGAGAACAGCTCCTGGGAACCCTCATGGAGGAGGTTAGTTACACAGGAGCCCGCAAGGGCACGATGGTCGGCCAATCACGGGCCGAGACGTCACAAGGCAGCAGGCCCCTAGGACGTGCCAGGATCCGCCAGCCAATCAAGGGCGCGGGAAAGCCCACGCGCGAGCGGGAAAACTCCTCCGAGCGAGGGAGGCAGCACATACATACACACGCACATACTACTACCACGCTGCCTCTATCGCTCTTTCTCCTTAACTTTACACAATGCATCTTATATTCTATTAATGATATAAAATACTTCCCGTTGTCACAGATGAAAAAAAGACCACCACTGGACAGTCTGTGACAATGCGAGCACAAGCAAAGAAAGAACAACATTCTCGGATAACTGTAGCCCATTTCGATGTCCCTGGCGAGCGCTAGTGGCTAACGAGAGGCGATTCTGCCCACGCTGGTAGACGTCACAATCTGTTGTGAGTTCTCCGACGACTGTAGAGTCCTATCCGTGATGCACATCTCCTGCCACAGTCTGGGCACTGGTAGTCTGGGTTAGACGGTGCTGGTTGTTCCCGGCGTGCATGTCTACGGGCCCTCTTCTCCTGCTTGTGGTGTTTCCTCTGACGTTCCAGTTCCTTCGCTCCTTGCTGGCAGTGTGAGCGGCATAGTGGTTTGTCTGATGCTAAGTTTTCAAGTGCAGTTGGTTGTATATTGCACCTTTTTAGTATTTTCTTTATACTGTCTTTGTATCTTAATTTTGGTCCTCCAGCTGCTCTGCGGCCTTCATGCAGCTGTCCAAATAGTATTTTATGAGGCAGTCTCTCCTCTGGCATACGGATGACATGCCCAACCCCTCTGAGTTGTTGTTTGATGATAAGGGTCTCAATAGTGGTGTTGTTGGCTCTTTCAAGTATTGTTATATGAGGAACACGGTCCTGCCAGGTTATGCCCATAATCTTCCGGAGGCATCTGATGTGGGAAGCCTCCAGGGGTCGTATATGGCATCCATATGTCGTCCATGTTTCACAACCATAGAGCAAAGTGGTTATACACACAGCGTTATATACAGCCACTTTGGTACAGAGAGTCAGGTGATTTTTTTGAAAACTCTATCATGTAGGCGGCCAAAAGATGCTGCAGCTTGTCTCAGTCGGTGTTGTACCTCATCGTCAATACTGGCCGTTTCAGACAGGAAGCTTCCCAGATACTTGAACGAAGGAACTTGTGCTATCTCCTCTCCTGCTAATCTGAACACTGGCTGCACAGGTGGTTATTGAGCTGACCACTGAGAAATTATTTGTGTTTTCTGGATGTTAACTGACAGGCCCATTCTAGAGTAAGCACTTACTGTAGCTTCAAGCACGACTTCTAGTTCCTCTGGTGAGTGAGCTACAAGAGCACAATCATCTGCATACTGAAGTTCCAGGATATTTTCCATAGAGACTTTTGTTCTTGCCTGAAATCTACGAATATTAAAGAGGTTGCCACCTAGTCAATAGTCTATGTTGATTCCGCTTCTGTTTGCTATAGTCCTATGAAGAAGTGTTATTATGCATATTAATTTTTTATTTGAAAAGGACTGGTGCCAGTACACACCCTTCTCTGACTCCGGCATTAACAGCAAATGGTTCTGATTCATGGCCTCCTGCAGTGAATCTGGCCGTCATGCCTTCATGAAACTGCCTTACAAGTGCCACAAATTTTGGGGGACAGCCACAAATACGGAGAATATTCCACAATGTTTCTCACACACACACACACACACACACACACACACACACACACACACACACACACACACACACACACATGAAGCTTGGATGGTAAGGTCTGTGTGGTTTGTGTATCTATGTAAAACAAATGTATGTACTGTACTGTAAATGTCATTATTATATGTTGCCAGAAGAAGTGGGGAGTTGGGAGAGTCTTTTAATTTGCTATCCTTGTCTTCCACTGTTTTAGTATATTGGAATTAATTGTTTACCGGTAATACTTAGGGAGGGATTTCTGGACACCCATATCCCTCATATTTAGCCCCATTAGGTTTTTAGTTGATTAATGTATTATTTTTTTCCTGACGAGCGATAGCGAACCTGCAATTTAAGAGGAATCTGCTTTCGGCCGAGCCATTTTTCTATTGAAAATTTTACAAATTGATCTCGCACACGAGGGTCTTGGGGGGTATATTTTAAAGACTGATGGGGGTCTAGGGAGGGAAAAAAACTAAAAAATAATACTGTATAGATAATAAGTAAATACACAAATACACAAATACATAAATAAATACAAATTTCTCCTTAACCCCTTCATCACCATTAAGTAATGTTCATCATATTCTGGTTACCATTAGACGATTCCTTTAGTTTATAATCTTCCTCTACGACCCAAATGGGTAAGCACGATTTCGATAAACCTTCTTATTAACATAGGTCCTTCTTAAACTGCATACAATCATCTAATTATAGCCAGCATCAAAGCTAAACAGACATAATGGTGCTGAAGGGGTTATTGTTGCATCACTTTGTTGCGACCAATTATAGTATGTATTCGCGTGCTTTGTGTATCTATGTAACTCTCTCATGTTTCTCTTTCTCTAACTGCTTTCCTCATCTAACATTTCCCTGTCCTCTTCCTCCTCTTCCTCATCAACCTCCTTCTCCTCCTTCTGCTTTACTATCCTTTTCTTTATATAGTAGTTAGTAGCTTAGCAGTGTATATATCCAAACTGCCCCATAATGGCCAATAGGTCTTTTGTAAGTCCTTTGTATAGCCAATCTCCTCCTCTTGTCTTACATTTCCTTCTCCTCCTACTCCTTCGCTTCCTCCTACTCCTTCGCTTCCTCCTACTCCTTCGCTTCCTCCTCCTCCTCCTATTATGAAGACGATATCCTGCTTGCAATCAACAATTTGAAAGTTAATAAAACCCCAGGCCCTGATAAAACATCCCCAAGGATCCCAAAAGAAGCAAAACACGAATCATTAAACCCACTCGTAAATCTGTTCAACAAATCATTGAATGTTGGGATAGTTCCAAACGAATGTAAACTAGCTAACGTCGCCCATATACAAAAAAGGAAATAAGTCCTCTCCCGGCAATTATCGACCAATTAGCTTAACATCGGTAACTGGCAAGTTAATGGAAACTATTATAAGGGACAAAATAGTAAAACATTTGGAAGAAAATAATTTAATAAAAGATTCCCATCTCGGATTTATAAATAAACGTTAATGCTTAGCAAACTTACTCGATTTCTTCAATGACGTTTACAAATCATATGATAAGGATAGAGCAGTTGATATAATATATCTCAATTTTCAGAAAGCTTT
Organism: Paralithodes platypus; assembly: GCA_032716605.1. Classification (NCBI taxonomy): domain Eukaryota; kingdom Metazoa; phylum Arthropoda; class Malacostraca; order Decapoda; family Lithodidae; genus Paralithodes; species Paralithodes platypus. The sequence goes on from CM064505.1 coordinate 21,213,673, forward strand.
CGATACCGTACCTCATAAGCGACTAATTGACAAAATAAAAGCTCATGGCATAACAGGAAAAACTTTGAAAATGCTCGAAAATTGGCTCTCAGACCGTAAACAGCGAGTTGTAATAAATGGTGAGGAATCTGATTGGTGCAAAGTAAATAGTGGAGTTCCCCAGGGTTCGGTATTGGGTCCTATTCTTTTTATAATTTACATAAACGAGTTAGACGAAGGAATAGAATGCAAAATTTCGAAATTTGCTGACGATACAAAAATTACTAATAAAGTAACCTCAACAGTACATTGGCAAACACTACAAGGTGACCTAGACACTTTAGTTAACTGGGCAGAAAAATGGCAAATTAAATTCAACATAAAAAAAGGCAAAGTATTACACATCGGTAGTAACAACGCTAAAAAGATTACTCAATGAACAACATTCAACTATCAAATACAAATAATGAAAAGGACCTGGGAGTTATAATATCAAGTGACCTGAAGCCGAGTAAACAGTGTACAGAGATAATCAAAACTGCTAATAAATTGGTGGGTTTAATCGGCAGAACATTCAAATTCAAATCAGAAAAAATCATACTTACTCTATTCAACTCATTGGTGCGCCTCAATCTCGAATACTGCGTGCAATTCTGGTCACCGTACTACAGAAAGGACATGAATAAACTTGAAAAGGTGCAACGCAGTCACTAAAATGATACCTAGATTGCGTAATAAACCGTACGAAGAGCGCTTAAAAGAACTAAATTTGTTTAGCTTAACAAAGCGCAGAATGAGAGGTGACCTAATAGAGGTGTTCAAAATCTTCAAGGGATTCAGCAACCTAAATGTAAGCGAAATATTTACAACCAATCACGCAAACACAAGAAATAATGGTTATAAGATATTAGAGGCAAGCGTTTTCATTCTCACGAGGGGAAGCATTTTTTCTTCAACCGTGTTGTGAATAATTTGAACAGACTACCCTCGAACATTGTAAACTGTAATACTGTCGAAACATTCAAGAACCATCTGGATAAACACATGGCAAATAACCCCCGATTAACACAGTTTCTTTCAGAATAACGCGCAACGAAATGTCAACGCATACCGCAATGTATATTGATTTTCATACATCTGTTCCCTTTCAGAATTGTAGTAAATAGAGTTAGCTTAGATTACAAATCAACTTCTTTTTTCGTTCTCTTGCTCTCTTTCGCTCTCGTTCTCTTGCTCTCTTCCTTTCGTTCTCTTTCTCTCGTTCTCTTATCTCTCGCTCTTTCTCTCTTGTTGTCTTGCTCTTGTGCTCTTTCTCTCTCGTCCATTGGAAAAATGTACACATTTATTTCGAAAGGGGGTCTTGGGGATGTTTTGTTTAAGCTTGATGGAGGTCTAGGGAGGAAACTAAAAAAACAATACAAGAATGAATATATCGACCGATAAATAAAACAATACAAGAATAAATAATTATATCGACCGATAAATAAAACAATACAAGAATGAATATATCGACCGATAAATAAAACAATACAAGAATGAATATATCGACCGATAAATAAAACAATACAAGAATGAATAATATTATATCGACCGATAAATAAATCCCTCCCCCCTTAATTAAGCTCTGTTCTGAAAATAAACGAAGTGACTGTTGGCGAAAACACCTAAGCAATGAAGAATGTACAGTAGAAGCGAGAAGACCATATTATAATCTCTTGACCCATTTCTATCAGATGACTATTTTTTGAAGTTAATATTCTAGCTACTAAGACTAGGTGAGCAAATGTGGAGGAGGTGGCAGAGAGAGAGAGAGGGGGGAGGGGGTGTGTGTGAGTGAATGTCATGGGAGCAAATGGCAGAGAGAGAGAAGATAGATAGAGTGTGTGTGTGTGAGTGAATGTCAGAGGAGCAGGTGGAAGAGAGAGAGAGAGAAAATGTCAGGGGGTATTATATTAATCAGTGTTTCTATATTTAAGTTTGGTATCCCCTTTCGTAGTCATGGGATAATAACAGATTGGTTTAACCCTTTGATTCCAAGCTACCTTTTATAATGTGGACTAAATCGATTATGAGTAGACAGAATAGAGAAGAAATTTATAAACTAGTTGAGAAGGTCTCACACACACACACCCAAACGTACATAAGAGGGAGGAACTTGGCAATAATACACACACACACACAGATACACAAACGTACATAAGAGGGAGGAACTTGGGAATAATACACACACGCATCACACACACACACACACACACGTACACAATAATACGCACACATTTTTCACTTGGACCTGTCAGCCCCCTGTCAGTCAGTGGAGCATCTGACTTGTATCCCTCCTCCCCCCCCCCCCCCCCCCCTTCTCTCTCTCTCTCTCTCTCTCTCTCTCTCTCTCTCTCTCTCTCTCTCTCTCTCTCTCTCTCTCTCTCTCTCTCTCTCTCTCTCTCTCTCTCCGTGTGTGTGTGTGTGTGTGTGTGTGTGTGTGTGTGAAAGAGTGAGATTGAAAGAGTGCGTGCGAGTGAGAGGGAGAAGACTGTAAACTAAATAATGATAATGCACGAAAGGTTAAGAGAAACTTGTAAATCAAAATAAGTAAGCGGCATAATATAGGAGTGGGAGAGAGGTAGAAGAATGCCAGAGACGAGTATAACAGAAATAAATGAAAATTGGGAAAAAAAGAAAGAATAAATTAATGAATAAAACAAAACTCGATATAGCAGTTACATCAGAGGGCGTAGCGGCCGAGAATAAAAGGAAAAACGAAAACCAAGAAAGAGAAAAATAGTGAAAACAAAATGTGATAAAACGAACGAAAATACAGGGAAAGGAAATAATAATTATAAAACAAAGGAGAAAAATGCGAGAAATGAAGGAAGCCAGTAAATGAGAATAGAGAATGAGGGTATTATATAAATTTACCCATACAGTACCAGGGACGTAATTTTCATCATATTCTGGCAACTATTAAAAGGTTTTATTCAGCTTAGGAAGGACCTTTAGCAATAATAAGGCTTCAAACTATCTCAACCAACCATTTAAAGTACCACACATCCTTCCTAAGCTGCATAATATCGTCTAAATATAGCTATAATAAAATATAACACACGTCGCTGGTAGGAAATAGGTGAGAAAAAGAAGCAATAAAAACAATGAAGATGGAAAAGTAAGACAGATTCCTTTATTGTTTTAGTTTTAGACCTCCATCAAGCTTTAAAAAAACGCCCCCTAGATCCCCTTTCAAGATTATTTTGTATATTTTTCGGTAGAAACATTTCCCGGCAGAAGACCGATTCCTCTTCAAATACAGGCTCGCCATCGCTCGTCAGGAAAAACATCGAAACCTAAATGGCACGAAGGGTCTTATTATTGGCAAAGAAATGGGACAAATGGTCTGAAAATCGTCAAACTAATGGGGCGAATGTCTTGAAATCTCATAACTAATAGAGCTAAACATGAGGGAGGAGGAGGACTCGAAAAACCAACTTCCTCCCCTTAAACAAGGAAACAAAGACATGAGAAATGAAGAGAATGTGATTAATGTGATTATTCTAGCTATGTTTAGACGATTTCGTGTCATCCGACCCTCTATGTTACTCCACCATTCAATAAAGCAGAATATATAGCGACATAAATATACAACACCACCTCTTATTAAGAACACTGTTGCTCTTTGGCTGTAGAAGAGAGAGAGAGAGAGAGTTACAAGGAGTTACAAGGAGTATTTAGTATCTCGGAGACCTTACGGTCCATTCCGGGGAGATACTCGAAGTGGAAGGAGAGAGATTGTTTAGTGCACTGCACTCATTACAGAGTGTGCAAAATACTATCTACACTCTGCTTGAACTGCTCTACTGAAGCACTCTTTACAACTTCTGAAGGAAGTTTGTTCCAGGTAGAACAAAACTTATATGTGAAAAGGTTTCCACAAATACTAGTGCTGATTTTTTTCAATTCCAATTTCCAGTCATGGTTGTGTTTTGTATCCATACTGATTCTAAACATCTTGCTATAATCCAGATTGTCAAACCCATTACGTATTTTAATAACTTCAATTAGCTGACCTCGTAAACTGCTTGTCTCCAACGGAAAGAGATCAAGAGCTCTTGTGACGCCTACCAGCGTTGGCAGAATCGCCTCCCGTTAGCCGCTAGCGCTCGCCAGGGCAGTGAAATGGGCTACAGTTATCAGAGAATGTTGTTCTTTCTTTCATAGTACTTGCATTGTTACAGACAAATCCAACTTCACTACTGCTTCATCCATTCCACCATTAAAATCTCCGACTGGCAATCTTGTAAGTGACCCACGAGGTAAAGCTAACCTTCTTGCGGATATTTTCTCCACCAACTCAACCTTAGATGAAATAAATCAAGATGTCCCTGTACTTAATTTTAATTCACCTGAAATTCCCTCATCGTCTGAGATCGTCAACTCTTTTAAGTATCTGGGCAGTGTGTTGAGTAAAGATGGGACTATGGATGAAGAGGTGCGGGAGAGGGTACAACAGGGGAAGAGGGTTGTAGGAACGCTAAAAGCAGTAACAAGAAATAGGGTGGTCAGTATGGAAGTGAAGAAGTCCTTGCATGACAGTGTGGTAATCCCGACACTGACTTACGGAAGCGAAGCATGGACGTTGGTTGAGAGACTCAGACCAAGAGTGAGAGCAGTGGAAATGAATTACTTAAGGAGTGCGTGCGGAGTTACATGGAGGGATAGACAGACTAATGAGGAAGTAAGAAGGAGGTGTGGTGTGGAGGTAGATGTGCTGGAAAGTGTGAAAAGGAACAACTTGAGATGGTTCGGCCATATGGAACGTATGGAAAGCGAGAGAATGACTAAGAGGGTGTATGAGAGCGAGGTGGAGGGACAGAGGGGGAGAGGTAGACCGAATATGAGGTGGAAGGATGGAGTGAGGAAGTACATGAACGAAGGTGGTGCTGGTTGGGGGGAGGGGCGTCGACTGACTGGGGACAGAGGTGCATGGGGGCGGTTCGTTCGTGGCCACCCCTTCGGGGATCGCGGCGTCAGGCAATAGATAGATAGATAGAAATTCCCTCACTTGAGATCCACACCAGACATGTCAAAACTATTTTGCAGAATCTCTCAGTAGATAAGGCTCCTGGTCCAGATGAAATTCCTCCAATAGTACTTAAGAATTGCTCCTTGGTGCTCGCTCCTGTATTGGCAAAAAAATTCCGTCTGTGTACTCATACCTCATGCTTCCCAGTACCCTGGAAAGAAGCAAACATTCATCCAGTTCCTAAAAAAGGTGCCTCTTCAGATCCATCAAACTACAGACCAATAGCTATAACTTCCACTCTTGGTAAAGTCTTTGAAATTATATTAAATAATCACATAATTAAGCATCTTGAGAATAATAAATTAATCAGTGATAGGCAATATGGTTTTAGACGATGTCGATCAACTGCAGACATTCTTTGCCTTCTTACGCATCAAATCAACCAAGCTACAGACCAACATGGTGAAACACATACAATAGCACTGGATATATCAAAGGCATTTGATAGAGTCTGGCATCAATCCTTATTGTCGAAGATGTCACACTACGGCCTTGCATCATTAGTTCCACTAATTTCTTCTTATCTTCATAACAGAAAAATATGTGTAATGGTAGATGGCCTTTATTCTCAATTTCACTCAATAAATGCTGGTGTTCCCCAGGGATCAGTTTTGGCCCCAATTCTGTTCCTCATTCATATCAATGATCTCATATCTACCACTCATAATCCAATACATTCCTACGCAGATGACTCAACATTCCACAGTTCCTTCACATTTACCAATTCTTTCACCCAACCCGATCTTATAAATTCAAAAATAAACACTGCAATTTCTCTGAACCAGGACCTTTCTAGAATTAATGGATGGGGACAAAAGAATCTAGTTTCCTTTAATGCACAGAAAACCAAGTACATTCAATTTTCTAACTGACAGAATCTCACTGACTCCCATATATTTTTTAATGATGTAAATATTCCCACTTCCCCTAGTATTGACATTCTCGGTGTAACATTAACTACTAACTTGAGCTGGACACATTATGTTAGAAGCATTGCTAAGAATGCCTCTAAAAAACTGGGACTCCTGTACAGAGTTCGAGAATTCTTCACTGACGAGCAGTTGGCCGTAATATATAAAAGTCATGTGCGTTCTCAGATGGATTACTGTTCACCTCTGTGGGGTGGAAGTGGAGTGGTTGCATTGAGGCAGTTGGACAAAATTCAAAATAAAGCTATTAGATTAATCAATAACCCTGCAATCACACAGGACCTTCCTACATTATCCATACGAAGAAACGTTGCATCCCTTGCATTATTCTACAGATATTTTCACAGCAATTGTTCCGAGGAACTTGCTTCAATTGTGCCGCCTCTCCACATCTTTCCCCGTAGAACTAGGGCAGCTGAGAGCGCCCATGAATTTACACTTTCTCCTCCACAATGCAGAACTTCTGCTTATCAGAATTCATTTATCCCCAGAGCTACTACTCTTTGGAATTCACTTCCCTCGAATTGCTTTCCACAAACTTACAATCTACAAATGTTTAAATCCAGTTGTTACAAACATTTTATGAATGGAGGATGCCTTTAGGCACATGGACCTTTTTGTTTTATCTGTGTTTTTCCTTCCTCCGTTCATTGTCTCTTAAAAAAAAAAAAAAAAAAAAAAAGACAGTCCAGTGGTGGTCTTTATTTTCGTCTGTGACAACGGGAAGTATTTTATATCATGAGTAGAATATAAGATGCATTGTAGTGAAGTTGAGAGAGAGAGCGAGCGGGCAGCGTGGGGGTAGTGAGTGTTGCTTCCCTCCTCCCTCCTCCCTCGCTCGGAGGAGTTTCCCGCCTGCGCGGGCTTTCTCTCGTCTTTGATTGGCTGGTGGTTCTTGGCGCGTCCTTGTGGCGTATCGGCCTGTGATTGGCCGACCACCATGCCTTTGTGGGATCCTGAGGGTCCCGAGGAGCTACCCTCCTCAGAGCAGGCTAGGGACGCACACGACTAACATCCTTTTTATAACTGTCCCCCATATCTCCACCATTCTGATACTGTCTCTCTCACTCAACTTCCTTTCTTTCATTCCTCTGATCTTTTAACGTCACAGCACTCCCTTTGGGTTCTGTACACGATTTCATATCGGCCCATCGTATTGTGTGCGTCGCTCTCATATATATTTCCATGTATTAGAATGGGCTATAAGGGTTCTTAGTTTATTGAGGTTTGATGACTCTGTGTGTGTCTCCCTCAGTGTCCTTAGTTTATGGAGGTTTGATGACTCTTTGTGTGTGTCTCCCTCATTATCATTAGTGCTCTGCTGGGTTATTTAATGCTAGACTGGGATGAGGTTTCTGTTGTCGTTGTCGCCGATGTGTGTATGGTTTGCTTATACCTACACGACTTCGACGGTTTCCGTGGTAGCCTAGGTTGTTCTTTTGGTTGTGTCTTTTGCGAGTGCAGCATCATGTTGTAAGAGGGCATTAGCCTACTACCTTATAATCCAGTGCTGCCTCTTTGCTTGACTTTAGAGGGATCGCCAGGGTAGAACCAGATACTTGAGATCTGGATCTACCAAGAGAGCATCCCCGTCATTAACGTAACTTTAACCTTACCGCCTTAAGGACTACGCTAGGCTATGAGCCTGTCTTGCTCAGCCACAGTTTCCTAACCTTGATATCCCAGCTAGACTTTATTCGCCGAGCAGACTTTAGTTAGGACATGAGCTTTTTTGATATGTATGCATTATTATTCACAGCATTTATGAGTCTAGGTTGTTGTTGAGTTGCACAACCATAGCAGACTGTTTCGTTGATGAGGAAGTACTTCTTTTAGTGTCGAGCATTACTGTCGTTGCGCATTTATAGTATTCCCGTGTCAGTTAACATTATATGTCCTATCTTTTAGTGTATTTAGTCTACACGTATGGTGTCCTGCCTCCTGCCTTTATATCATTTAAGATACAAGCATCTTATGAGCATCTTATGACTTTCTTTAGAAGTTTCTAGGTCTATGCTGTAGGACTATACTTCACTTTCTTTCAGATAGGAGTGAAGAGTTTATTGTTGTTTAGAGTAACTGTATTGAAGCATCTTTTTATTGTATTAAATCTTGCAGTGATTTAATTGATCTTTCCATAGCTTCCCTTTTATGCATTTTAACGTAACTTGCATCTTGTTTGTTATCAGGCTATACCAGTGTGGGTTAGCCTGAAGTAGAGTACATTTATGCCCAGTTAAGGATACCCCGTTATCGCAGATTAACTCTGGATGGTATAGGTGTTTTTGTTCGCCGGCATATAAGTTCAATGGTTTGGATCCAAACATAGCCGCAGCCAAAGGGTTAAATAGCCGCAGCCAAAGGATTAACCCTTTGGCTGCGGCTATGTTTGGGCTATTTAGGGCATATTCAGGCACTCCTGAATGATAAATCAAGCATCTGCATTAAATGAAGTGTATTCTGCCGAAAACTAGGTGAGAATAGCTTCAAAATTACACCAGAACGGGCCCCGTACGTGGTCTGGTTCACCTGCAGTGGTGCCAGTGAAACGCGGGAAACCCGCTATTATGTAACACTCGCTCGCTTGGCTACACTGCTGGGAGACACAGAGAGAGACTCGCGTGAGACACAGTCAACATCAGTGAGCCGCTCGGTGCTCTGAGGGTCGGAGGTGGGCCCCTCACGCTCCCGCCCACTGACACTCGATTTGTATGGTTTTTACAGGCTTTTAAAGCCTGGAAATTGCTGTAACTTGCCAGGACGTTCCGGAACGTCACCCGCAACTAAAGGGTTAAGAACGATGTTAAATATAATGTATACAAAATCAGGTGACGAAATACTAATTCCTATGTTTGTATCATCCGCGTTTATATTATTTTGTGAGGATGATAAAAGCGACTCATTATTATTAATATTATTATTATTAATATTATTATTGCTGATGCGAAATGGTAGTGAGGCAAGACGGTGGTGGTGATGCGAAGTGATGATGATGATGCAACTTGGTGTAGAGAAGTGGTGGTGATGTGATGTGGTGGTGATGCAAAGTGATGAGATGACACGTTGAAGAAAAGTAGTGGTGAAGCGAAGTGGTGATGATGATGCCACTTGGTAAAGAAAAGTAATGGTGATGCGATGTGGTGGTGATGCAAAGTGATGATGATGCGACTAGGTAAGGAAAATAAGTGGTGATGCGAAGTGGTGATGCGAAGTGGTAAGGGAGCTAAGTGATGGAGAGGCGAAGCGGCAGTATTATTCAGCGTTTCTCAAGTGAAACAGTAGCAAGGCGAAACGGTCAAGTAACGAAATGACCGTAGCCCCCGTAAAAATACAGGGTTGCCTCCAGCCAGGCTGGGTCCGTTCGCCGCTCACCCGATACTCCCCCTTGTCCCGATAATAATAATGTGGGCCCGGGAGTCTTTGCTTGGTCCGAAGGTGTCCTCTTATCAATGACCTTCAATTGGCTAAAGATTAAGGGGGGGATAGTTCACTTTTTGGTAAAAAAATATTAAATTATTTATTTGTGTACTAGTTTCCTTCTTAGACCTCCATCAAACTTGGGGGAAAAAAATGGATCCCCCTTCAAGGCATATTTGTACATTTGTCGGTAGAAAAAATATCGGTTACTCCTAAATAGGAGAGTTCAATCTCTCTCGCTATTCTATCGCTACTACAATAATCAGTGTTCCTCGGAGATTTCCCAGTGTATACGACCTCCTCTACATAGGGTACGTAGTACCTGCCTTGCAGCACAATCCCACCCCTACTCTGTGCAACTCTCCAACCCAAGAGTGAAACGCTATTCTCAGACTTTCTTCTATTCAACTGCTGAGCTCTGGAACTCTCTCCCAGAATCAGTCTTTCCCTCTTCCTATGACTTAAATTGCTTCAAACTCCGTGTGTTCAGGCATTTTAGCTTGAACGTCCCTTGATTTTGGCCCTGTCACTCTTTCAAATCTAGGGGAGGCACTCGCTGAGGGCAGTTATGCCTTTTGTCTCCCTCATTCACATAGAAGAAAAAAACAAGACAAGCTTGCCAGATGTCATCAGATTCGTCAATTAGCGTAATCAAATGTGAACAAGACTAAGAAGGGTGTCAGTTTCTAAATTATTTATCGATTTTTACCTGAAGTTAATAGTCTTATGACAAGCGGTTATAATATTATATATTCTCTATATATATTATAATAATCCCTAATAAGAACATAAGAAAATGGGAGTCTGCAGAAAGCCGATTGGCCTAAGCAAGGCAGATCCCTGTCCCACACAACCCCAATTACAAAGCCCAATTATATGCTCAACACTCTAATACCCTGAGGATCATCTTACCAAAACGGTTAGAGATTAACGCAGGATTACGGGGTCTGCAGAGCGCTGATTGGCCCAACCCTGCTGATCCCCCTTCACACCCAACCCTTCTCGTCCATATGCTTATCCAATTTTATCTTAAAGCTCCCTATCGTTTTTAATCCCACTATAGCACTTGGTAGTCCATTCCACCCATCTACAACTCTGTTACCAAACCAATATTTGCCTATATCTTTTCTGAAACGAAATTTATCTAATTTGAAACCATTGGTACGAGTTCTTTCGCTATCACTGAGCTTTAGTACATTTGTCATGTCCCCTTTGTTAATCCCACTAACCCACTTGAACACCTCTATCATATCCCCTCTAACTCTGCGTCTCTCTAACGAATGTAAGCCTAATTTCTTCAACCTTTCTTTATACGGAAGATTTCTAATATTATGGATCATTTTTGTCATTCTACGTTGTACTCTCTCCAATGAATCTATGTCCATTCTGTAATAAGGACACCAAAATTGAACAGCATAATCCATATGGGGTCTCACTAATGACAAGTAAAGTTTTAAGATAACATCAGCAGTTCTGTTACTCACACTCCTAGAGATGAACCCGAGAATCCTGTTTGCCTTGTTTCGAACGCTTATACACTGTTGTCTAAGCTTCAAATCATTGCTAACAAACACACCTAGATCTTTCTCACAATTCGAGTTTTCTAATTCCACATTAGCTATGTCGGGAATAGGGTAATGATCCCGACAGTTTAGGTCCAATAGGACATTTGAATTTGGCGGCATCGTATCGCATGTACGATTTCGGCTGGTTCTTTGTGTATTGTAGTTTATTCTTAAGTATAGGTTAAGTATTAACTGTAATGTATTAATATCTACATCAGCTCTAGATGTATCATGAAACCAAGTTATGGGTTATAATTATTATGAGCCGGCAGCCATATGTAATTTCGCGAAACGATCGGACGCGGGTCCTTTAGTCTCTCAATCAACACCATACAGCCAACATCTCCCCCCCCCCCCCCCCCCGGCTCTGACTCAACCCACAGTTCACCATGTGCTACAAATATTAATCTATAACAACAGTCCTACATCACCAGTCCTCTAAGCTAAGTTCATTGTATCGATATTGTATTATGTGAACATTCCTACATGTCATGCAATTGAATTAGCGGTGTGTGGGGGACTGGATTACACCCATCGAATACCTCGTTGGTAATTATATTATAACTATTTGTTGGGATATTTCATGTACCAGTGATATGTAATTTAACCTCTTTATCTAAATTCCCGACAAAGAATGGTCCTTCGTGCCCTAAGGCTTCCTTACCGTAATACCGTTTTGTTTGCTTCCTTGACGCTTGTGGGCTTACAAATGGCTGCCGCCTCGCGCGTTGTTGGCCGACCGCCATTTCCCTAGTTTCGACCCAGTTTCTTTCCCTCGTGTTTTTTTACCATTTAGGCGCCGTCCCTATCTTTTTTGGGGCTAGTTTCCTGGGGGGTTTTTGGGCGTGTGATCCTTGGCGTTTTTTTGGTGGGTTAGCTGGGCTGGAGATTGGGGTAGGGGTAATTTCGTCGGGCACCATTTTGCGCTCATAGGCTAGGCTAGGCTAGGCAGTCTAGGCCTGCAGGTGTCTGAGGTTGCTGTTCATTTCGCTTTGGTGGTGTGCCTGTGGTGTTCGTTGTGTTTTGTCATTGTGGGACTCATTATTAATTTTGCTGGAGGGGAGGGTTCTCATGTGACCTTTTATATTTCAATTTCATAATAGCCTAGGCCTAGTTGCTTACAGTGACAGTTAATAGTTAGACCTCATTATTGTCGCTTAACCAACTAGTCTTACCTATAAAGGGCTTACAATAATTAGTACTTCACCTTACCCTTTCTTTTAATGGATTTAGTATTTAATTATTTTGTCTAGTTAGATAATTTCCTTTCGATAGTTTATATTAAGGGGGATGTAAGTATTATGTAATTCTTTTTGAGTAAAATTCTTAAGTAATGGGGGTTTGCCGCTGTTGATTCCTAAGCGATTAACGGTTTGTAGTCTGACCTCATTGTAGTTTAAGTTGCTTAAAATTAGACCTTAACGATGACAGATTTAAAGAAACTTAAGATTCTTAAGGGAGGGATGAAGAGAAGTTTAAATAGATGTTTAAGAGATCTTGATGAATTTTTATTAAGTGCCACGGCTGATCAAATAAAGGGTAAATTCGCTACTGTTACTAAATCGCTAGCTACTAATGATAGTTATGCTCAGCAGGTATATGGTTTATTGACAGTTACTGACGATGTGGAAGAAGAAATGTCGGCAGATCTTGAGTACTTTGAGGATGTTAATACAGCCTTAGCCAGACTATCTTCCACCCAAGAATCAACCACTGTTAAGGATACCGGTACACCAAAGGCGACTGGTTTTAACCTGCCGAAGCTTACTTTGCCTACCTTTTCCGGTGATTCGGCTACCTGGACTGGATTTTGGGATATCTTTGAGTGTTCCGTCCATCATAATAAAACACTCACATCCATCCAAAGGTTCACATATCTCCGTGGTCAATTGAAAGGGGAGGCATTGAAGTTAGTCGATGGGTACAAGCTAGAAGCTACCAGCTACGAGTCTGCAGTGGAGTTGCTGAAGAGAACTTACGGGAGAGTGGAAGTCATCAAGACCGCGTTAATTACTAAGTTCTTCACGCTAGATCCTCCATCCTATGATGTGATGGCCCTAAAGGAGTACTATGCCTCCTTTGAGAGCCTCCTCCGATCTATGGAGACAATGGCCGTCACCAAGGAGGAGAATTTAGTGTGAATATCTTGAATAAGATACCCTCTCCCCTAAGGGAAATCTTAAGACGACAACTAAGCGACTCTCCACTAAACTTGGAAGCGTTGGTGCAGGTGTACCAGACTGAAGTCTTCAATATGGAGAGTACTGGACACTACCGACAAGTGGAGATGTCGCCATCTACTGCAGCTTTCCCGGTACAGACTTCTCCTAAACAGAAAAGGCCAATATCATTAGGTTGCAAGTTGTGCAGTGTCCACGGTCATCTGTGGTATCAGTGTCCTAAGTATCCTAAGGCTACACAGAAGATTGGCAAGGCTAAATCGCTTAAGTTATGTACCAGCTGTCTGGCAAGAGACCACTTCAACAGTACTTGCACCAATTCCTACATCAAACCTTGTAAGTATTGCAAGGGGAAACATTGGTTTTCCCTTTGCACCCAGTCTGATCGGCATGACGGCAAAGAAAAGGGGAGAACCCCCAAAGAGTCACATGAGAAAGGTAAGAGCGAGGGTGATAAAGTATCTGCCATGTCCATTGCTTCTCGAGAATGTCAATTGCTTCCTACTATGATGCTGCCAGTAGTGGGGAGTAATAATAATACTATAATGACGCGCACCTTACTTGACCAGTGCTCACAGAGGTCATTCGTTCTGCGGTCATCATTACCCCAGCTCAAGTGTACCAGCAAGGGTCAAGAGAATTTGCGTCTCCATGGTTTCACTGGTGAAATAGATACCAGTGACTATGATATAGTGGAGATTTCCTATGTTTATAGAAAAAAGGTATGTCCCATCAAGGCTGTTGTGGTCGACACACTACCCAGTTTCTATATAGCATCAGAGATTCAACCACATTTGAAATATCTCAGAAGCAAGGGTTATAAACTGGCTGATGATCAACTCTCTGCTAACAATGGTATTATGCTACTGGTCGGAGCTGATTATTACTACGACCTGGTTCACCCTGGATATCGGCGGGTAGATAAGCTAATAATGCTCCCCACGATCCAAGGGTATGCCATTTCTGGATCCTATGCCACTTCCTCTAAAGACACACAGGTGGAGGTGGTTACGGTCCTCAAGGTAGCAGTAAGCCCCATAGATAAATATATTAGGCCAAATGTGCCTGATAATACATGTACTGATATAGATAAGCTATGGGACTTGGACAATATTGGAATTGACCCACATGAACTTGATCGTGAGTCCAAGCTAGCGTTAAGCTCGTATGAAGAGAGACTGTAACGTATGACTCTGGCAGAGGTCAGTATGTGGTAAGGCTCCCTTGGAATGATAACAAGAGTAAATTACCTACTAATTTCCATCTAGCACTTGGTAGATTACGTGGCCTTCAGAAGCAGTTTGTCAAGGATCCAAATTATTGCGAGACTTATGCGGCAGTTTTAAACGAGCAGGTACAACGTGAATTTGTGGAGAGAGTGGATCTCAGTGAGTATGGGGATAACATCCATTACCTTGCTCACCATGGGATTTAAAAGGACAGTTCCACCACTCCTGTTCGTATTGTGTATGATTGCTCTGCTAAATCCAGTGATCGCTCCTATAGCCTGAATGATTGTCTGTACACGGGTCCGTCCCTGGTCTCTGATCTCGCGCAAATTATGTTGCGCTTCAGATGTCATAAGTTTGCATGGGTCGCCGATATTGAGAAGGCCCTCCTGATGCTTCAACTCCATCGTGAAGACAGGGACTCGACAAGTTTTTTATGGCCACGGGACCCAATGGATCTAGATTCAGAGTATCTGATCTTCAGGTTCAGAGTCGTCTTATTCGGGGCGACCTGTTCCCAGTTCCTTCTCAACGCTACTATCTTGCGTCATCTTGAGGAGGCTGGACTAGATCCTGACTTCAAGAATGAGATCAAGCAGGGGATCTATGTGGACAATCTTCAAGGCACTGGAGACGATGAAGATTTATTGCTCAAGAAATGCTGGGAGATCCGCGATATATTTGCCAAGGCTCATCTATACTTGAGAGAATGGGCCACTAATAGTGATCTTTTGATAGGTCAATTTGCTTCTGACGGTGTAGCTACTGAGAATAGTGAGGTGAAGTTTTTAGGCCACAAATGGGACACTACCACAGATTTTATATCCTTCTGTCACACCCCATGCGGCAGTGAGCTTATGACCAAGCGAAACTGCTTAAGCTTGTCAGCGAGGTTGTTTGATCCACTAGGTTTTTTGCTGCCTGTAACTATCCGTGCTCGTATGTTTTTACAGCTGCTGTGGCGGCTAAAACTAGATTGGGACACGCCCCTCCCGACTGAGTTACAAGATACTTGGCGGTTGATTCGGTCGGACCTTTCCACATGTTGCAAGGTCCAACTTAATCGTCAGGTTATTAGTGGTCAACCGGTGGATCTACATGCCTTTTCTGATGCTAGTAATAGTGCGTACGGTACTGCCATATACATATGCAATGGTAGTGAAGCGACACTGGCTATAGCGAAGGCCAAAGTAGTCCCTATAAAGAAGATTACAGTTCCTAAATTAGAACTTACTGCATTGCTTCTGTCTGCTCGTCTAATAAAGTTTACACTGGATGCTTATGCAGACATACTACAGATTAATAACGTCTATGTCTGGAGCGACAGTCAAATAGCGCTTTCATGGGTACACAGCCAGAAAGTGTTACCTGTTTATGTTTCTAATCGCACTGATGAGATACATAACTTAGTTCCTACAGCTAAATTTCGCTATATGAGCACCAGGGATAACCCCAGTGACATAATTTCCCGGGGGATCTCGGCGCAACAGTTTATGTCGTCCTCTATTTGGTGGCATGGTCAAGTAATACGGGTATTTGCATGGATATACCGTTTCATTAACAACATGGGAAGTCGGGCTCATGGGTCTTTCCTTAGTGAGGATTCGAAGCATATCAGACTCCATGAATTGAGATCAGCAGAAGCGAAACTAATATGTTTAGTACAAAAGGAATCTTACCCTACTGAACATCAAATCCTGGGCAAGGAGTCAAAGGCCAAACCCTCTAACTTAATGAGGCAGCTAGCATTATATATGGAAGGAGGCATAATTAAGTGTAGAGGCAGGATACAAAAGGCGGACATTATTGATTCTGCGAAATATCCTGTCCTCCTTAGCTCCTCTCATTTGATTACCAAACTGTTGATTCGCCAATGCCATAGGACCTGCCTACATTTTGGCGTAAATTATGTTCTGGCGTATATGCGACAACGTTGGTGGATCCCTAAGATGCGACAAGCAATTAAAGGGATCCACAATAGCTGTACTATCTGTAAAAGATTACAGGGTAAGCCTTACTCCCCAGTTGATCTACCTCCCTTGCCTGAGTTCAGGGTACAAAGGACTGAACCATTTCAGGTAACCGGGGTAGACTACACCGGAGCGATTCATGTTAGAGAATAGCCCGGTAATATCATAAAGGTATATGCCGTCCTATTCACATGTGCGGTAACCAGAGCGATTCATATTGAATTGATTGACGACCTATCCAGTGAGGGGTTTTTGCATACTCTAAGACGCTTTGCAGGCCGCAATGGTTTCCCTCAAATTATTATGAGCGATAATGCGACTTGTTTTGTCGGGGCCTCTAAATATCTCCAGAGTGTAATGGATGACTCGCAGGTTGTGGCTACCCTCACTGGAAAGGGTTGTCAGTGGAGATTTATACCAGCACGTGCACCATGGTTCGGGGCGATTTGGGAGAGAACTATCGGTATCGTCAAATCTGCCATGAAGAAGGTATTAGGAAGGGCAATGGTGACCAGACGGGAGTTGCAAACCATCTTAATAGAGATTGAGATGTCGGTCAACGACAGGCCCTTGACCTATACCTCGGCAGATGTTGATGACCTCTTACCCATTTCGCCTTCTATGCTAGCACGTGGACGAACCCTTAATACCTTTCCTAGATCGTCCGTAAATGACGAAGATCTGCATGACCCTACGTTCGGTAATGCTGACGCCACACGTCGTCGCTTCCAGTATGTAAACAAGGTGTCCGACGATCTATGGAAACGGTGGACTCAAGAATATTTGCTGTCTCTTCGCGAGCGTCACTCTCATAAGATCAAAGGGACGAATCAATGATGGCCTCGTATCGGGGATATCGTCCTGATTCATGATGAGTGTCCTAGGTTATTTTGGAAGCTTGGGAGGATTATCGATTTGTTCCAGGGCATTGATGGTCTTATAAGGGTTGCTAGAATACGAACTTCGACTGGGGTTACTACTCGCCCAGTCGTAAGGTTATATCCCTTGGAGCAGGATGTAGAACTGCCGGATGATCCTGGCGTCTCTACTGATACCCCTCCGCGGGAGAGTGCTGGTGACAGTGCTCCTCAAGGTGGGGCAGCTGATGATGAGAAGGATGATCCTCCTCAGCCTTCAGGTGGCGCTCGTCCCAAAAGGAGGGCGGCTATGAGTTCCGTGGATCTTTGGAGATCAAAGATCAAACTAGGTGATCTTTGACTTCGATGTCCTTTTGTTGTTCTCTGTATATAGCTCCTGTATTTCATTTTGGTGGCGGGCAATATGTCGGGAATAGGGTAATGATCCCGACAGTTTAGGTCCAATAGGACATTTGAATTTGGCGGCATCGTATCGCATGTACGATTTCGGCTGGTTCTTTGTGTATTGTAGTTTATTCTTAAGTATAAGTTAAGTATTAACTGTAATGTATTAATATCTACATCAGCTCTAGATGTATCATGAAACCAAGTTATGGGTTATAATTATTATGAGCCGGCAGCCATATGTAATTTCGCGAAGCGATCGGAAGCCGGCCCTTTAGTCTCTCAATCAACACCATACAGCCAACATCTCCCCCCCCCCCCCCCCCCCCGGCTCTGACTCAACCCACAGTTCACCATGTGCTACAAATATTAATCTATAACAACAGTCCTACATCACCAGTCCTCTAAGCTAAGTTCATTGTATCGATATTGTATTATGTGAACATTCCTACATGTCATGCAATTGAATTAGCGGTGTGTGGGGGACTGGATTACACCCATCGAATACCTCGTTGGTAATTATATTATAACTATTTGTTGGGATATTTCATGTACCAGTGATATGTAATTTAACCTCTTTATCTAAATTCCCGACAAGCTAGTTTATATTTAACATTTGTATGCATCTTCCCTATCTTTAATACCTTGCATTTGTCAATGTTAAACTTCATCTGCCAATTTACTGACCATTCGTGTAAGGTATCTAGATCCCTTTGGAGGCACTCTATATCTCTATCTGAATCAATTGTTCTCCCCATTTTGGTATCGTCTGCAAATTTACTTATCCTACTAGTTATACCTAATATATTTACTTATCCTACTAGTTATACCTAATATATTTACTTATCCTACTAGTTATACCTAATATATTTACTTATCCTACTAGTTATACCTAATATATTTACTTATCCTACTAGTTATACCTAATATATTTACTTATCCTACTAGTTATACCTAATATATTTACTTATCCTACTAGTTATACCTAATATATTTACTTATCCTACTAGTTATACCTAATATATTTACTTATCCTACTAGTTATACCTAATATATTTACTTATCCTACTAGTTATACCTAATATATTTACTTATCCTACTAGTTATACCTAATATATTTACTTATCCTACTAGTTATACCTAATATATTTACTTATCCTACTAGTTATACCTAATATATTTACTTATCCTACTAGTTATACCTAATATATTTTAGCTCACGACTTTATTGTTTATTTAAAATAAGAGAGCAGGAAAAAATATTGTGTTGTGAACAAAATCCTTTACGAAACGGTAAATACTGGTTGCAAAACTTAAATAGTATATGATTTACCTTTTTTTGTATGCTAATGATATATTTATAATAGTGGTATCTAAATTAAACAATGCTTTTATGATTAAATTGACATTCCTTTCAGTTTCCGGACTTGAGAAGCAGCTCATTTTGTATAGAGGCTGTTGATTGGCTAATGGATAGGAGTATGATTAAATCAAGATATCTTCATTATTTCATATCTACTTTTTAAATACTTTAATTACGAGTAATTTCAAAATTGAGCCATGTTCTATAGTGATATCCGAACACCGTGGTAAAATATATGTCACATAAAATATTCTATCAACGTAGATATCATAAAGTGAACATAGACAAAATAATAACATGAGAAAAATCACTAAGCAAGAGAGCAGACTGCCTGCCGAGACGGCTGAGTTCTCGAGCCTACCAGGGGCTGGTATCGTAACTTACCACCACTGTAGTGACTTACCCTGGTGTTAGGAAGTCACTGCATATGTTAAAAATGCAGAGGCATGTGATTGGCTAAGGCAGGTGAAATGTAAGCCGAGACTCAGTCAGTCTACAAATCTCGCTTACTTGTTGGCTTTATCAAATTTTATGTCGCTTGTGTTCACTTTATAATATCCATATTAATAATGTGTTATATGTGATATATTTTAGCTCTCAAGGTTCGGATATAACATTAGATTATCACATTATCATTAAAATTCCTTTAAATTTTAGTTTCAATAATATATATGGAGTAACGAAGATATCTCAACCTTATCAACACAATCAATCAACAACCAATCAGCATCTTCTGTATACAATATTATACTCTACAATGAAAAATAGAAATGTACTTAATAAAATATATATCCATTATTATGTATCTGTTAAACACCATCATGTAGAAAAATTAATCTAAAATTATACTTAATGTTTTGAAATCACACCAAAAGAGATATAGTAAGTATTAGCAATGTTCACATTTTATCATTTTATTCGTGATAAATTAAAGAATCTGGTGACATCTGGCAAGTGTGTCCACAGATTAAATGTTCCTATTACAGGCTTGCTATCGCTCGCCAGGAAAAAATCGACACCTAAATGACACGAAAAGTAGCGAAATGACCGTAGCCCCCGTAAAAATACAGGGAAACCACTAGCCAGGCGGGGTCCGTTCGCCGCTCACCCGATACCCCCCTTGTCCCGATAATAATGTGGGCCCGGCAGTCTGTGCTTGGTCCAAAGGTGTCCTCTTACCAATGACCTTCCATTGGCTATAGTTTAATCCCTTCTGTACCGGCTACGTCTTTCTCATTATTTTCTGACTATTAGTAAACTATCTTGATGGTGTAATGGTTAGAGTGTTTAAAATACTGTATGTATGTGGTTACCCAGGTTCGAATCCCGCTATATCGCATGCTTGCTTTCATTAATTCCATTGGGAGGTGTTTGGTGTTGGTTTGAAATGAATAACAAATAGATTATTATTAAACGATTTTATTCAGATTAGGAAGAACATTAAAAGGCTACAGACTATATCAATTAATCCTTTTAGACACCATATATCCTTCCTAAGCTTCATCAAATCATCTAGATGTAGCTGAAATCAAATAAAAAAGACGTCACCGGTTCAGAAGGGTCAAACGCCTGGAAAACTAACTCCCTCCTAATCTGTAGTCCTCCGATTTGTATGTATTTAGTTTTGTATTATATTCTATTTTATTTTATGTTTTTGCGCGTTTGTTCAGGCGTTCAAGCTTCCAATTGCTTTGACTTTGACTTTGTTCAGGGAGCAAAGGTGGGAATACACACACACACATACACACTGATCTCGCATTTGCACTATAACCAAGTAAATTGCAGAGCACTCGCTCTCCGAGAGAGTACAAAGGAAGTCAAGCAACAACAGATCTAGCAACCCCTCAAGGTTGCTTGCCCTCTAAATCACTGTTTAAAGCCTCAAACAGCGATTTAGAGAGGGTAAGGGACAATTGGACAGGGAATTACTGCCATAAGACTGATGTCCCTGGCAGAGTTACGAGATGTTAGTAGTGAACAATTTGGGTTAATAACATAACGCAGCTGTGTGGGTGTGTGTGTGAGAGAGAGAGAGAGAGAGAGAGAGAGAGAGAGAGAGAGAGAGAGAGAGAGAGAGCATGAGAGTGAGATAAAGAGTCTGAGATAATATAAACACAGCCACCATAACAAAAAAACAAAAAACACACACACATTAAACACCAATTTATGGATCCCTCACCATTATTCACAGCAACAAGAGGCGAACAAACAATACGAAACCGCCACCCCCAATAAAATAAAAATATATATTAGTGTATTACCGGCCTCATATTAGTGTATTACCGGCCTCATATTAGTGTATTACCGGCCTCATATTAGTGTATTACCGGCCTCATATTAGTGTATTACCGGCCTCATATTAGTGTATTACCCGCTCATATTAGTGTATTACCGGCCTCATATTAGTGTATTACCGGCCTCATATTAGTGTATTACCGGCCTCATATTAGTGTATTACCGGCCTCATATTTATTATGGCAATCTAAAAGCAATTAAGAAGACTCCCGCCACAAGACTTTAGCCGGATGGTCTATAATATGGAGATTTGGGGACAACTTAAGAGGAAACAGTGGCCATCTTGAATACCTGTTTCGTTCAAGTTATTAAGTAGGGGTATTTTAACCCCTTCTACATTAAACAATAATCTACAATATATACATATATATATATATATATATATATATATATATATATATATATATATATATATATATATATATATATATATATATATATATACCGGTATATATATATATATATATATTCTGTTTCTTCTCTAGACCTACAAGCTAGAAAAAATACTCCCACGAGCCATTTTGTATACCTCTTACTGTTAACATGTTCTTATAAGTAAGTATACTAAAAGAAAGGCATGAATCTGTTTAAGGGGGAAAATTCCCTTTCTTGGTATGAAAAGATTATCCTACTACCTGTATTTTTGTAAATATTTAAAAAGCGATATAATAACGGCACGAAAGAACACCATTTATCTTAATTAACTAATCAAGATTGACATAGATTTACATAGATACACTGGCCACACAGACCTTACTATCCAAACGAGGTGGTCAGGACTTAATTCTAGTAGATATGTCATATCCGATAGAAAAGGAAAGTTGAAGGAAAGGATAGAAGAGAAGAAGGCTCTCTCCCCACCCTCCGTTCCCTTCGGCAATTGCCGTTCATGAAAAAAGTTGGAAGTGATTAACCTTGCTGGGCTTCGAAATCCCCAGAAGGAATTTTACAGGAAAGATTGGAATAAAGAAAGGAAAATGTATGCAACCCTTCACCTTGGTAGCATGTACATTTTTAGGGTTAATTGGAATCATCCAACCCATCACCCTTAGTAGCATGTACATTTTTAGGGTTAATTGGAATCATCCAACCCATCACCCTTAGTAGCATGTACATTTTAGGGTTAATTGGAATCATCCAACCCATCACCCTTAGTAGCATGTACATTTTTAATGATTATTTTTATAATCATTATTCCTTATTTATGTTTTAATTTTTTATTTTTTATTTTTTATTTTAATTTTTTCCTTACACTCTCTTCAGTTGAACAAATAATAACGATGATAATTACTGCCTAATCCATACCAATTTGTCTGTGGTATGAGTCTAGATTTTCTTAAATGTATCTATAGAGGAGCTGTCTATTACTTTATTTGGGAGTTTGTTCCACTCATCAATTACACTGTGAGTGAAGAAATTTGTTGTTGAATCATTTATCATTTTAAAACATTATCAATTGGCCTCTCATCCTTCGTTTCTTAAGTGAAAACAGATCAAGTTCTCTCAGTCTTTCATCATATGACTTATTTCTCAATGAAGGGATTAGTTTAGTGGCTCGCCTTTGCACAGATTCCAATTTTGTAATATCCTTTATGAGGTGGGGTGACCAAAACTGTACAGCGTATTCGAGGTGCGGTCTCACCATACTTTTATAAAAGGGCAAAACTATGTCTTTGCTGTGATAGAGAAAGTTTCTTCTGATAAAACCTAATGCCCTGTTTGCTTTGTTTGCAGCCGCTGTTCATTGATTGGAAGATTTTAAGTTTTCGTTTATCAGCACTCCCAATTATTTGATTTGTGTTACATTTTTCATCTTCTCTTCATTCATGTAGTATTCATATTTATTGTTTTTTGAACCTATTTGCAATATCTGACATTTGTTTACATTAAATGGCATTTTCCACTTCTCCGACCATTCTATGACTTTATTTAAATCAGCTTGGAGGTTTATTCTATCACTTTCGGAAATTATTGCATTACCTATCTTCGTGTCATCCGCGAATTTGGAAATTTAATTATTTATGCCTTTATCTATATCATTGATATATATTATGAATAACACTGGTCCCAATACTGAGCCTTGGGGGTCTCCACTAGTTACTGGGCTCCATGTTGATTCCACACCGTTGATAACTACTCTTTGCTTTCTTTCACTTAGCCAGTTTTTTAATCCAATCATACGTTTTGCCCTGAATTCCTATGTCTCTTATTTTCTGTAATAATTTATAATGCGGGACCTTGTCGTAGGCCTTTTGAAAGTCTAGATACACTATGTCGAGGCTTTTGGTGGAGTCATTTAGTTTGTATAGGCTGTCATAAAATTATATTAAATTGGTTAGGCATGATCTCTTTGCTAGAGAGATAGAGAGAGAGAGAGAGAGAGAGAGAGAGAGAGAGAGAGAGAGAGAGAGAGTGAGTGAGATAGGAATTATACTGGTTAAGTTATTTATAGTTAAGGGGTCACCTGCCTTTTTTATCTTTCTCTCCTTTTCTCTCTTTCTCTGACTTGTATCTATTTGGCCCCATTCAGCCAACTGTTTTAAGACGTTTATCTCCATCGAGGTGACGATTTTTCCTGGCGAGCCTTAGCGAGCCAGCATTGCATGGAGAAATTCGGCTTCGCTGGGGGCATTTTTCTATCGAAAAATTTACAAATTTAGCTTGCTGTATAACAACAAATATATGTGCTGACTCGCTACCGCTCGCCAGGATAATATAGACACCTGGATGGGGGTAAACATCTTAAAACAGTAGGCTGAATGGGGCCGAATGGATACAAGCCATAGAGAGAGGGAGAGAAAGATAAAAAAAAAAGCTAGGTGGGCCCCCTTATGCTACAGCCCATCCCAGAAGGCGGAGGCAGTATTTGTTATATATTTAGCCCTCATACGACCCAACAACACAACTATTTTATTTTATATACCGGTAGCCTATATATTTTCTTTTTCTTTTTTTGCAATTCCAATCTGACAGTTTCAGAATTATTCAAATTTCATAAGTAGGCCTACTAAGCTAACAAATACAATATTTTACTAGTCTAGCTACTTATACAAATAGAAAACAACGCAACATTATATATACATATATATATATATATATATATATATATATATATATATATATATATATATAACAAGATGACTGAAGACAGGAGAAATAGTTGCAGCTTAATCCAACGCCGTCCTTTTCATTATATTCTGACTACTATTTGACGATTTTATTCAGGTTAGGAAGGACATCTACCGATTAAAAAGCTAAAGACTCTCTCAATTACTGTACATCTCTTTAGCTACCATACATCCTTCCTAAGTTAAATAAAAATCGTTTAAACGTAGCTGAAATCAAATGATAATGACGTCACCAGTACAGAAAGGGTTAACTGGGAAATAGGTAAAAAGATAGAAAAAGAACCAGTCAATTTATCATAGGTAGGCCAGGAATCGTGCAGCCCTAACCTCTGTAACTCAAAAAGGGCTAAAACAAACGGGCTGTAAATTCCCACATCTAATCCATGGGCGACTCTTCCGATATAATACGATAGAAATATTAGCTGGATTATTCTAGTAATTTTTTAGTTATATAGGTTATGAGTCATGTTTTCTGGCCTACCTATAATGAACAGGGTATAGTCGTTAATATTAGGAATGAACGTACGCTGTAGAGCCATTAATAAACTGGCACGGGTTGTCCTTCTGGTGTACACACAGTCTACAGATATATCTGTAGACTGTAGGTGTACAGTCACTAGGGCTGCAACTCATTTGGGCCGCGCTCCAGTCTGACCGGGGCATGCTTGAGCCACGGTATGATTGGGCTGCGGCATACTTGTTACTTGCCTCCCTGCTGGCAATAAATATGATGATTTGTTTTTTTGTTTTTTTAAGAGACAATGAACGGAGGAAGGAAAAACACAGATAAAACAAAAAGGTCCATGTGCCTAAAGGCATCCTCCATTCATAAAATGTTTGTAACAACTGGATTTAAACATTTGTTGATTGTAAGTTTGTGGAAAGCAATTCGAGGGAAGTGAATTCCAAAGAGTAGTAGCTCTGGGGATAAATGAATTCTGATAAGCAGAAGTTCTGCATTGTGGAGGAGAAAGTGTAAATTCATGGGCGCTCTCAGCTGCCCTAGTTCTACGGGGAAAGATGTGGAGAGGCGGCACAATTGAAGCAAGTTCCTCGGAACAATTGCTGTGAAAATATCTGTAGAATAATGCAAGGGATGCAACGTTTCTTCGTATGGCTAATGTAGGAAGGTCCTGTGTGATAGCAGGGTTATTGATTAATCTAATAGCTTTATTTTGAATTTTGTCAAACTGCCTCAATGCAACCACTCCACTTCCACCCCACAGAGGTGAACAGTAATCCATCTGAGAGCGCACATGACTTTTATATATTACGGCCAACTGCTCGTCAGTGAAGAATTATCGAACTCTGTACAGGAGTCCCAGTTTTTTAGAGGCATTCTTAGCAATGCTTCTAACATAATGTGTCCAGCTCAAGTTAGTAGTTAATGTTACACCGAGAATGTCAATACTAGGGGAAGTGGGAATATTTACATCATTAAAAAATATATGGGAGTCAGTCAGATTCTGTCGGTTAGAAAATTGAATGTACTTGGTTTTCTGTGCATTAAAGGAAACTAGATTCTCTTGTCCCCATTCATTAATTATAGAAAGGTCCTGGTTCAGAGAAATTGCAGTGTTTATTTTTGAATTTATAAGATCGGGTTGGGTGAAAGAATTGGTAAATGTGAAGGAACTGTGGAGTGTTGAGTCATCTGCGTAGGAATGTATTGGATTATGAGTGGTAGATATGAGATCATTGATATGAATGAGGAACAGAGTTGGGGCCAAAACTGATCCCTGGGGAACACCAGCATTTATTGAGTGAAATTGAGAATAAAGGCCATCTACCATTACACGTATTTTTCTGTTATGAAGATAAGAAGAAATTAGTGGAACTAATGATGCAAGGCCGTAGTGTGACATCTTCGACAATAAGGATTGATGCCAGACTCTATCAAATGCCTTTGATATATCCAGTGCTATTGTATGTGTTTCACCATGTTGGTCTGTAGCTTGGTTGATTTGATGCGTAAGAAGGCAAAGAATGTCTGCAGTTGATCGACATCGTCTAAAACCATATTGCCTATCACTGATTAATTTATTATTCTCCAGATGCTTAATTATGTGATTATTTAATATAATTTCAAAAACTTTGCCAAGAGTGGAAGTTATAGCTATTGGTCTGTAGTTTGATGGATCTGAAGAGGCACCTTTTTTAGGAACTGGATGGATGTTTGCTTCTTTCCAGGGTACTGGGAAGCATGAGGTATGAGTACACAGACGGAAAATTTTTGCCAATACAGGAGCGAGCACCAAGGAGCAATTCTTAAGTACTATTGGAGGAATTTCATCTGGACCAGGAGCCTTATCTACTGAGAGATTCTGCAAAATAGTTTTGACATGTCTGGTGTGGATCTTAAGTGAGGGAATTTCAGGTGAATTAAAATTAAGTACAGTGACATCTTGATTTATTTCATCTAAGGTTGAGTTGGTGGAGAAAATATCTGCAAGAAGGTTAGCTTTACCTTGTGGGTCACTTACAAGATTGCCAGTCGGAGATTTTACTGGTGGAATGGATGAAGCAGTAGTGAAGTTGGATTTGAATGAGTTAAGAGTAGACCAAAATATTTTGTTATCATTTGGATTATTTAGAAGTTTATTTGCCTGCTTATGGAGAAAGTTTGATTTAGTTAGGTTTAATACAGTTTTGGCATGATTTCTGATGTTTCTAAAGTAATTAAAGGCTTCATGTGTTTTTGATCTTGTGTATGCATTGTAGGCTATTGCTTTTTGTACAGTTACTCTAGCACAATTATGGTCAAAACATTTAGGTGAATTAGATCTTTTACTGTACTTTTGATGAGGAATAAAAGTTTCCATTCCAATTTTTACAAAATCTTGTATGTGGCTCAAGGTGGAGTGTGCATCATTAGAAAAGAAAGAGGTCCAGGGAATATCAATAAAGAAACCTTGAAGACCCTCCCAGTCTGCCCTATCGTAATGCCATTTAGTCACCAAAACAGGTTCAGAGTGGGAAGGTGTGGTAGGTGATAGACAGGTGGCCTGTATCAGACAGTGATCAGAAGATCCAAGTAAGTCAAGATGACAATAAGTCAGGGTGTGGGGGGTGGGGGGGGGGGCCTCAACCTATTATTGTATCCCACAGCTGTCAAAATAGACAGGAATGTGATCGCAAGCGTACAAGTAATGTAAACAAAGTGGGCTATGCCCGAATACTATATGGGCGTCACGCGGCCCAATTGGGCTGTGGCCGTCCTTCTCACTGGGGGACAGGTCCGCTTGGGGGGCTCTTCATGTATGGCCACCCTCATAAAGAGGAGTACTCATAAAGGGGAGTAAGGTGTCCGGCAATAAATATATAGATAAGTATTGAATGGTGGAAGGGGAAACTGCAATATATCATATTGTAAAGACTACTGGCGAAGTAGACTATGTGGCAAAGAAAAAACACTCATAAATAAACCATTGCCTACACAAATAAATAAAATAGGAAATAATGTGCTTGATGGGAGAGGATTAATGAGAAGAGCAAATTAAAAAAGATTGGTGTAGAAGAATTTAGCGGGGCGAAAACCTAATTACGAACCAGACGCTAACATTAGAAAGAGGAATTGGGGAAAAGTGAGAATGAATGCCTGTGTTAAGCACCAAGAGAACGAAATGGACGAGAAATGGAGACACAAAAATTAAAATGGAGAACAGAGAAAGAAGACAATAAGATGAAATGAAGAAAGCGATAAAAAGAACACAGAATATGGAGACGGAATGCATAAACTTGAAAATTAACAAGACATAGAGAGAATAAAATGAAAGAGAGAGAGAGAGAGAGAGAGAGAGAGAGAGCGCGAGAGAGAGAGAGCATATGATAAGACATGGGGAAAACAACAAAAGGAACACAGAACGTGAAGACAAGAATTCATAAAGATAAAACATTAAGTCAAGAGAGAATAACAAAACAGAGCACGATGGAAAAACATGAAGAAAAAGGAAGAGAGGGCTAAAAAAAAAAAGAAAAAAAAATTGAAGAATAATAACGATTGAAAGACACGAAGAAAAAAGAAGTGAAGAAATAACAACATGTACATAAATGAAGACAAAATAACGATGGAAATACACGAAGAAAAAGGAAGAGGGGGATATATAATAAATAATAGTAATGAGACGAGAAGATAATCAGGAATCAGACGCTAATTATTATGTTCCATCCAACAACCAACTATACTCCTAAAATCGATTAATGAAATTTACAAACACATGTGGCAGTCCGTGGATTCGAACCCAGGATGCTCACATCGAAAATCAACACCTTATGCATCGCACCACGAAGACAGTTAACATAATAGACAGAGGGATTGGAGAAAGTGGGAATTAATGCTTGTCTTTAGCAGCGAAAGAGCCAAATGGATAAGAAATAACGAAGAAGAAGAAGAAGAAACAGTAGTAAAAAAAAGTTGAAGAAACAGTAGTACGTAGTAGAAAATGAAAAGGAAAAAGATGAAGATGAAGAAGAAATATGAGGAAGAGGAGGAGATCAACATAAGAAAAGAAAAAAAACACGAAAGAAAACAGATCAGAACTAGAGGGGCACTCGGTAGAGCGCCCCTCCGCCTTCGCTGGCCTCTACCGATCACCTCCCAAATTGACCACTTGCGAGCTTTAGTCTATAAGGAAGTTGGAGCTGTGGCCATAACTATTTATCAGCATTATCAGCTAATATTGGGTCCGAGTACATTTGTAAGTACATAAAGGCAAATTAGACACACTTTCTAACCATCAGCAACCTACATTATTATTGTATTTCTGTTTATGTTGATGTTCACGACTCCAACTTCCTTATAGCCTGAAACTCGCAAGTGGTCAATTGAATCATTTCTTCCTTGGCGCAAATTCTATCTGCCCACCAACTTTCGTGAAAATCGGTTTATTATTTTGTCTAGATATCTTGTTTACAGACAAACAGAGGCAAAAACCTCCGTCCAACTTCGTTTGCGGAAGAAACAATGGAGAACAATAAAACAGAGCAAGATGAAAAGGCGCGAAGGAAAACGGAAGAAAGGGATGAAAACAAAGATAATTTAATGACGACGAGAAGGTAATTACACGTTAAAAGTCGAGAAAAATTGGAAAGAGAGAGAATTAATGCCTGTCTTCAACACCGAGAGAGAGAGAGAGAGATGCAGTTCTTGGACCCATGCATATATCTTACCATGTTCATTGACCAATATAGTGGGGCAGCTTAGCAGATGGGTGTGGACGTTCCGGACAAAAGCGCCAAATTTTTTCCACATTCTACCCATTGCCTTAGTTTCCCATTTTTGATAGGCACCACTTCCTCCTGATACATTATGGCAGCCATCTTGGATTTTTATGATCGCCATCGTAGAAAAACCTATATCTATCAATATATCAGCTGCTAAGCCACTTAGGATCATGATCTTGGTGTCTAAACACATTTTCTGGGTCAAGGAATGCAATTATACCATTTAGAAAAGGACTAGCTTGATTTTATTAACACAAAGAAAATGAATAGGCCTATAAGATAATTTACAGTCTTCACACCAATGCTTCATGATTGCGTTACTTCTGACAATAACAACTGCAGAGTTCAGTGCACTTCCAGTTGGCCTTTCTGCATGCACATCTTGCAGCACATCCTTTTGGACTCTTGCAGCCACATTTGACTAGTTCACTGCAGGCCTTACAGGCCACAGGTAATGTCGTCCACATAGGAACCCACGACTGGCTGTCCTCACCCAGAGTCCATCCCCAGCCTTCTGGACTCGGTGCATGTTGTACACTATGCTCACTGGTACACCATATTCCACTCTGATAAGCAACTCGCTTACAATGCTGCAGCAGAGCATCCTGGGTTGGGGGGAGGGCCTCCATTGTCTTACCCTTCAGGCAAAACAGCTCCTTTGTGGCATCATCCACATGTTCTAGGTCGCTGGCCTTATCATACAGAATGACAGTGAAGCGTTCCAGCAGCTGGAAATGTTGATCACCAAATGATACATCTGTGTATGGATTACGTGCCATGTGTGTAAAGGCTTCTGTCACATCTTGATAGCAAAGCCATGCCTCCCATGCCGACTTCTTGCCTCTCCCAAAGAATGCAGACGTGGTATCGCATCCTGTGAAACTGTGGAAGACAGGGAGGGCAACAGACTTTTCTGTACCCAAGACTTCACAGATAGCATTGATGTGATGATATGTAAAGTGCCTGCCTGTACCAAAGGCAACCCAAATGTTCACATCTTGGCATAAGGTGATCAAGTGATGAAACTTGCCAATAAGGATCACCACTACATCGGTGTCAACAGTGCGCACCAGACAGTTGGTACAGCCATTCAGAAGGGCATCCTGTAAGTGGATCAGCAGCCTAGTATCCGCTTCTTCATGGTCACACTGTGCCATGGATCGATCAGTTCCTCGGAGGAGAGTAGTGGGACCAGATGTGATGATGATTTCCTTGTCTTTAGGGCAATCAACAGTGGCAAGTTTGTTGGAAAGGAATGCAAACAGTTCCCGTTTGTTGGTTGGGTCACGCAAAAAGTCGGCCCAGTTTCCTGGAAGTTTGTTTTTACCTGAAACTTTTCTCCAAATACCCTTTCCTCGTTTTTCTCTAGCGGACTCTTTGATGCTGCTAGGGATGTATTCGTCCCATACAACATCAACTCGTTTTGAGTTTCCTAGTTGTTTTATGATGTGTGGAACAAAGACAAGATCAGCATACTCATCAAATGTTATAACGTTGTTAGTGGGGAGCAAGTGCACCACAGCAGCTCCATCAAGAAGCCTCACATCAATGTAATCGGGAGGATCATTCTGGGTGTCATTGGCCAGAATTTTTAGCAGATCAGCTTTCTTTCCAAAGCGCAGTTTTCCACCATCTGACAGTGAAGGGGGAAAGGGGTGGTTCTCATGGCTGAAGAATTTGCTGATGTCACTCATTCTGTGCTGCATTACGATGTACAGGTGAGAAAACAGAGCCACATCATTCTGAGTAAAGTGATCTTCCCTGCTTGTTTTGTTTTGGCTCTTGGCTGCGGACACCTGAAGAGAGGAAGGGCATTCTTATTAATCGGATCATGAATGGAGCATGTGTGATCAGTTATCACTTTGTTTGAAATACTTGTCATATTTATTCTTTCCTAGAGATTGAATTGTTCGCACTGTGTTCACCACAGACTCATCCAGAATATTCCGTGTGTCTAGAGCTAGTAACTCATCAGTCATCAAGGAAAGGGTTTCCCAGTTCTTTGATGACCTGAGTCAGACTCACAGCCTGCTCCTTACAACTTATCTGTGTGGACAGTCCCTCTTCATGATGATAACCACACTGTGGATTTTTTTCTGGGAAGTATTCCTGTTCAAACTCCTTTAGCAGCCTTGCTTGTTCAGGCCCTGAGACCATCCATTTCCTGAAGGCTGAAGGATTTTCAGTCAAACCAACTGCACCCCCAGAATCTTTAACCACTTTGTTATTTTGTTCACGAGCTTGATCGATCGGGATAGCCGAGAATCTGTTGGTGGTTTTGTGGATAACCCAGTGACTGTGCTCCTCAAACTCTTTGAGAATGGGTGCTGGTAGACTCTCCATGTCTCGGATGTGTATTGGGAGCCACCGGGCATAATTGTGGTGGTCTAAAGCAAAAAACCATGGAGCCAAAGCCTTGAGGCATTCAACATACAGTGAAAAATTCCCCTCTCGTTGTGATCTAATGAACATGAGGCCCAGGAGTTCCATGTTGAGAACAGTGTCCCAGTACTGAAATGTTGGATTTGTCTGTATAATTTCCTGCCTCCATGCTTTCATAGCTTCATCACTGTTTTCTCCTTCGGTGTGCATGAAAGCGTCCTCCTGGAGTTTTGCAAGAGCCAACGCAGTCACCTGGTGTGCATGTCTTGTTTTGGTGAGGTGGGTGGCCTTCAAAAAAGAGTTAGCAGTTCCTGATGATGCAATGTCTGCTTGTGTCAGTGCATTGGTCCATCCAGATCCCTCCAAGTAGTCACCATATGTTTTCCACATCGCCATCTCTATGTAGAGTCCACCCAACATTGCTATGATCTTTTCTTCTCCATGCATGTCAGGCCAGTTCCACTGGGTATATTTGGCAAGTGCATAGAGTGGTGCATCAAAGGCGATAACTGGTATTTGTCCAGGATTGAGAAATTTTGTTGCCCACTGCAAAACATTCATTCCATGCTTGATCATAGCTGCTGTAGCTGCTTTCTCATAGAAAAGGGGCAAGAGCTGTGTAAGGGTGGTGTGAACATCTACTGATATATCTTGCATGGAGGCATGGAATGCTGACCAGGCTACAGTGTCACGCTGTTCAACTGCATCTTTCTCCAGTAGTTGACAAGCATGCTTCAGCTAGCTCTCCTCCTTCAATTGTGCACTTGCCAGTTGTCCCTGTTTTGGTGCTGTTAAATTTGACAGTTCTGGAACTGACACATTTGCTGTCTTCAGAGCTACAGCTGGTACAGTGGTAAAGCTGTCTGGCAACTGGTGATTCTTCTTGGTATCAGCCAAGCGCAGTTTGATATCCTTCTGCCTCTCCCCCAAGTTAGACAAAGTTGGAAATTGAAACAGGCTGATGCCCGTGCCATAAAATGAACCCTTAGCAGTTGTACTTGAAGGATTATGGTCCAAGTTGTCAAGCGCACCAACAGTAAAAAGTCCATGTCGCAGTTGAGCAGGAACGACAGCTCCTTTGTACTTAAAGTCGTCACAGACTGCAGTCCCAATCTGGTTCTCAAGCTGAAGAACTCTGTCATAACATACACTGAGGCCCAAGTCATGTAATTGTGTGATGAGCTTTTTAGACCTGGTGTCTGTGTGAATCTTCATTCCAATGTACAATGGCAATGGTGGTTCCCTATCCAAGCAATGGCGAGATGTTGAAAAAGAAGAAGGTGCATGTGTCTTGAAATTGTACATAATGGTCTGAGAGACTGTGAGGTTTGCCTGTGAATCTGTGAAATCTTGGTCTTTAAGGTCAGCACCAATCAATAGCATGGACACAAGGGTCTTGAGAGTAGATGGCACTGACTCTTCCTGACAACCAGAAAGAAATTTGCCATCGAAGTGGAAACCTTTATTGCTGACAATCTCCTTGCGCACTAGCTTAGCTGCCTTAGCCAGGAGTAATGCATCACCTTCATAATCACATGCCATGGCCTGTTTCAACATATCTTGCATGCCTTGTTCAAAAACCAGAATCTTATTTTTGCTATCACTTTGTTCTTGAGCTTGCGGGAAGTATGCTAGAAGTTTTTCCTTGAAGTGGGTTCGGTTAGTCTCTGTTTCAACACCAAGGTTCCGCAGTCGCTTTTCATACAGCTGATACAATTCCGAAAATTTGAAGTAGAAGGTCCCAGCTTCCACACAGTTTTCTACATGAGTAAATAGCTCCACAAGTGGTCTTGCTTTCATCCTCTTTTCTTCAGAATGAACTCCAGATGCTTGCCCTTGTTGCCGGATCAGTGATCGATGGCGATTCCGTAGTGTTGTTAAGCACTCCAGATGATATTTAGCTTCAAGTGCTATGAGATCGCCACCTTCCAATCTAGCCATTAATTGTGTTTCCTGCAGTTCTGTAGCAATCTTTCTTATATTCTCATCAGCTCCAAATGTTCTAAACTCATGGAGGTGTCCATCCTTTCCACAACAAATTATACAGGCCATTTTGTCCATCGACTGACGCCGTGGTCGTTTCTCTCCATAGGTGTTGCTCCCTGTAGTCTCCTCCGTGTCTCGCTTTTTAGTAGCTCTTTCCAGTTTGTCTTTACTGAACTTTACATTGCAGGATTTGTGCCATACACCCCGCTTTTGGACCAGTTCATCTGTAGTTATCTCTTCTCCAAACTTAAGTACTACTGGCAATGCACCTAGGCCTCTAAAAGCATTAACGTTATTTAAGAACTTGCTGTATGCTTCGGACTTGTCCCCGCTCCCTTGTACATTGAGGGGGCATTTCACAGGCTCTGTAGTCTTTTCTTGACAGATCAAGCACAGGCTCCAATCCATCTTGCTAGTTCAACCTGAAAATAGAAAAGAAAAATATTAGGATAATGTTATACCGTAATTATTTTATGTTAATTTCTGACCAAATAACCATTCAACTTTATTATAAATGGTATGAATGTATTCCTTGACCTCGAAATTGTATGTTTGGACACCAAGATCATGATCCTAAGTGGCTTAGCAGCTGAGATATTGATAGATATAGGTTTCTCTATGATGGCGATCATAAAAATCCAAGATGGCTGCCATAATGTATCAGGAGGAAGTGGTGCCTATCAAAAATGGGAAGCTAAGGCACTATGTAGAATGTGGAACAAATTTGACGCTTTTGTCCGGAATGTCCACATCCATGTCAAATCTTGCCCTAAGCTGCCCTACTAATATGTTTTGTATCTT
This sequence comes from Paralithodes platypus, assembly GCA_032716605.1. Lineage (NCBI taxonomy): Eukaryota > Metazoa > Arthropoda > Malacostraca > Decapoda > Lithodidae > Paralithodes > Paralithodes platypus. The sequence goes on from CM064505.1 coordinate 21,248,456, forward strand.
GGTGGTATAATGGTAAAGGTGTCTAAAAATCTGTGTGTGATAACCCGGGTTCGAATCCTGGTGGATCAGATATATGCTTTCATTAATTCCATTGGAGGTGTTTGGTGTTGTGGTGAAATGAATAAAACATAGATTATATGGTATATATTTTGCTCATTAAAATATGTATTCATTATTATGCTCAAAACTTTTAGTAAAGTCAATTTGTTTAGGGGTAATATTGAAACTATATCATTTGTATATTTGATAATTATGTTTAAAAGTTATATTACTTATATTGTATATTACTTCATCATCATTATTATTATTATTATTATTATTATTATTATTAGTAGTAGTAGTAGTAGTAGTAGTAGTAGTAGCAGTATATATAGTTTTAGTCATATCACTCCTTTTGTTTTGTTTTCTATGTGAGTGTGGGAGACAAAAGGCAGAACTGCCTGTAGCGAGTGCCTCCCCCAGAGTTAAAAGAGTGACCGGGCCAAAATCAAGGGACGTTCGAGCCAAAATGCCTGGACATACGGAGTTTGAAGCAATTTAAGTCAGAGGAAGAAGGAAAGACTGATTCTGGGAGAGAGTTCCAGAGCTCAACTGTTGAACAGAAGAAAGAATTAGTAGTTTACTAGTATTTACGTATGTGTGTTATATAAACGACTTGATTACGCAAGATTAAACTAGTTAATTATCATAAGTTAAATTAGTGGATGTTGGCCTTCGAATAGCATGGTTTGTTCACAAATGTTAAAGGGGTAGTATTATGTTTTTGGGCTATATATTTATATATTTGATTATTTTTATAGTTTCCTCGCTAGACCTCCATCAAGCTTAGAAAAACACCCCCTAGACCCCCTTTCAAGATAAATGTGTACATTTTTTCGGTGGAAAAATGCCCCGGCCGGCCGAAGGTCGATTCCTTCTAAAATTAGAGGCTCGCTGTCGCTCGCCAGGAAAAAATGGACACCTATAGGGCACCAAAGGTCTTAATATTGAATACAAAATGAGGCAAAATGTCTCAAAATCGACAAACTAACGGAATGAACGGGTTAAACCCTCAAAACTAATATGCTAAACATGAGGGAGAAGGGGTTCCATAAAAAGCGAGTACTACCCCCTTAGATTTGAACAGACCAGCTAGTGTTTGTCAAGCTCACTATGGTAGATCAGAATAATTGAGCTTAAGGGGGGATGGCCCGGTTTTCTGCACCACTTTCTTCCTCATGTTTAGCCCCATTAGTTTTCAGATGTTAAGATGTTTGCCCCATTATTTAGTCGATTGTAAGACCTTTCGCCCCATTTCTTCGTCAATATTTAGACCTTGCGTGCTATTTAGGTGTTGATTTTTTCTCTGGCGAACGATAGTGAGCCTGTAATGTTGGAAGAACCGGCCTTCGGCCGGGAAATTTTTCTACCGAAAAATGTACAAATTAATCTAGAAGGGGGATCTAATGTTTTTTTGTTTTTTGTTTTTAATTTTGATGGAGGTCTAGTGAAGAAACTAGAAACATAATTAATACATGCAAAACTCGCCCAAAAAGTGAACCATCTCCCCTTAATAATGTTAGTTTATAGTTTACTTCCTAGGCCTCCATCTAACTTTAAAAAAAAAAAAAAAAAAAAAAAAAAAAATTAAGGGGGGTTGGCCGGTTTTTGTGGCCCCCCGTCTCCCTTGTGTTTAGCTCCATTGGTTTTTGTGGCCCCCCGTCTCCCTTGTGTTTAGCTCCATTGGTTTTTGTGGCCCCCCGTCTCCCTTGTGTATAGCTCCATTGGTTTTTGTGGCCCCCCGTCTCCCTTGTGTTTAGCTCCATTGGTTTTTGTGGCCCCCCGTCTCCCTTGTGTTTAGCTCCATTAGTTTTTGTGGCCCCCCGTCTCCCTTGTGTTTAGCTCCATTGGTTTTTGTGGCCCCCCGTCTCCCTTGTGTTTAGCTCCATTGGTTTTTGTGGCCCCCCGTCTCCCTTGTGTTTAGCTCCATTAGTTTTTGTGGCCCCCCGTCTCCCTTGTGTTTAGCTCCATTGGTTTTTGTGGCCCCCGTCTCCCTTGTGTTTAGCTCCATTGGTTTTTGTGGCCCCCCGTCTCCCTTGTGTTTAGCTCCATTGGTTTTTGTGGCCCCCCGTCTCCCTTGTGTTTAGCTCCATTGGTTTTTGTGGCCCCCCGTCTCCCTTGTGTTTAGCTCCATTGGTTTTTGTGGCCCCCCGTCTCCCTTGTGTTTAGCTCCATTGGTTTTTGTGGCCCCCCGTCTCCCTTGTGTTTAGCTCCATTGGTTTTTGTGGCCCCCCGTCTCCCTTGTGTTTAGCTCCATTGGTTTTTAGTTTGTTTTTTCAGACGTTCGGCCCATTAGTTTGGCGACTTAAAAGACTTTACTTTCCATTTCTGTGTCAATATTAAGACCTTTCGTACCATTTAAGTATCTCCTGGCTAGCACATGGTGTGTCTGTAGTTTTAAGAGTAACAGGCCTTCGGCCGGGACATTTTTATACCGAAAAATATGCAATTTTATCTAGGGGGTGTTTTTTATAGCTTGATGGAGGTCTAGGGAAAAAAAGTTAAAAATAATAAAATTAAAAAACAATAAGCAAATAAACACGACCCAAATAGAGATGAATAATTCAGTGGATGAATGACGAAATATTTAGAATGAATAATTATATAAACACTACTCACGATGTCTCCTTCATTCTCCCCGCTGTGTTGCATTCATCGCTCACCTGCAAGATACCAAATACATAATATTAACATGATTATATTGCAGTGTATAATATCTATAATATAAGTAAGGGGAGATGGGTCGCTTTTCAGGGCCCCCTTCATCTTCATATTTAGCCCCATTAGTTTTCAGGTTTTAAGACGTTCGCCTCATTAGTTTGTCGATTCTAAGACCTGTCGTCCCATTTATATATCAAGACCTTTCGAGCCATTTAGGTGTTGATTGTCTCCTGGCGAGCGACACTAGCCTGACATTTTAAGGGAAGTTTTCTATCGAAAAATTTACAAATTTATCTAGAAGGGGGGTCTAGGGGGTGTTATTTTAAAATTTGATGAAGGTGTAGCAAGGAAACTAAACAAATAACTGAACATATAAATAAATAGACCCCAAAAATAACCACTGTCCCCTTTAAGTGAAGCTATACCTCTTCTCAGATGTAAGGGAGTGGGGATACGTTTGTAATGGCACTGTTATTGTTACTTCTAAAACCTGTGTATTATATTTACACCCCCTATTATAGAACATGGAAGACAGAGAGAGAGAGAGAGAGAGAGAGACTGGACTGGACTATAACAGACTAGGGAGTAGAAGATCCCCCCTTGGTGTTCCTACCTTTATTTCCTCCTCCTCCTCTTCCGTCTTCTAATATTATCCTCCTCTCTCTTCTTATATCTTACTTATCCTCTTTCGTATTCTTCTTTCTTCCTCCTCCTCTTCTTATAATTATTCCTCCTCCTCTTCTTATAATTATTCCTCCTCCTCCTTCTTTATACTTCTTTCTCATCCTCTTCTTCCTTCTTATATTTTCCTCCTCCTCTTCCTTCTTCTCATTTCTTCCTCATCTTCCTTCATATTTCTTACTCCTCCTCCTCTCCTTACCTATTCTATTTTGTTAATTTCCTCCTCTTTCTTTCCAGTTTATATCCCATCCTTCTTCCCCTCTTTCTAACACGGAACCTTTTTTGTTAGTTTTACTATCCATTCCTTTACCAAGTAATTATACCCTGTTCCAGATAGGTAGGCCAGAAATCGTGACCTCTAACATCTGTAACTCAAAAAGGGATAGAGCAAATGAGCTGCAAATTTCCACACTTATTTCCTGGTGGACTCTTCCCAATGGTAGATATATTAGCTCAACTATTCTATTAGTTTGTGAGTTATAGTGGTTACGGTTCAACAGTGTTGGCCTACTTATTAGGAACAAGGTATAGTAGCTTAGCAGTGTAGATAACCAACCTGCCCCGCAAGGTCCAATAGCTCTGTTGCAGTTTGTAAGTCCTTTGTATTCCTTTGTATTGTCCTCCTCCTATCCTTTCAACCTCCTCTCCACCTTTTCCTCCTCCTCCTCCTTCCACTCCTTTTCTGCATCCCTCCTCCCCTTACTTCCTTCCTCACTTCTTCTTTTCTCCTCCCACTTCTTTTCTTTATCCCTCCCCCCACCCTTCCTTTTTTCTCCTCCTCCCAGTCTTTCTCTTCATCCCTCCCTCCCTACTTCCTCCTCCCTCTTCTTCTCTTCTTTTCTTCATACCTCCCCCATCCCTCCTTTTTTCTCCTCCTCCCACTCTTTATCTTGATCCTTCCTCCCATACTTTCTCCCCCCCCCCCCCCTTCCTTCTTCTCTTCCTTTCCTTCTCCTTCCTCCTCCTCCTACCTCTTCTTACTCCCCCTCCCCTCCTTCCCCCCTCTTCTTCCCATACCCGGATAGTGAAGTATTTGCACGTGACCTAGACCAACCAAGACCTGCCTCTAGAGAGTCTAGACCATGAAACTGCAACACAGGCTGCATTGACTTATTTTCTGCAACACGCTTCATTCTCACATAGACGTGTATTGAAACATGCTTTGTTCTTACAATGACTCCTTCTGCAATGAGTTACGTTATCATTAGATTCATACTGAAACAAATGTTCATTCTTAATGGGAGAGTTTTAGTTTGTTCCCTAGACCTCCATCAAACTTATAATTACACCCCTGGATCCCCTTTCGAGATAAATTTGTATATTTTTCGATATACGAATATCCCGTCCTAATGCCGGTTCCTCTTAAATTACAGGCTCGTCTTAAAATTGACAGAAATGGGGCGAAAGTTCTTAAAATCGCCAAACTAATGAGGCAAATCTCAAAAGCAATGGGGCTAAACATGAGGGCGAAAATGATTCAGAAAAAATCCGTCAAGTGGAAATCTCCCCTTAAAAGACTTCATCCAGCACCACAGTTCACTATAAAAAAAAAAAGTAGCGCCAACGAACTTGACAATAATCTCGATCCCTGACCTCTTCGTAACTCAAAAGGGACTAGAGCAAACTGGCTGTAAATATCCAAACCTATTACGTGGTGGACTCTTCCCAAATGAGAGGAATTTCAGCCCGATTGTTTTCATTTATTTTGAGTTATAAGATGATAAAGGTCAAGATTATTGTCAAGTTCGTTGGCGCTACCTATAGTATGCTTCATTGGTGCACGAACTATTACTGCAATTTGTTTAACTCTTGTTATATATAATTCTGCAACATGTTTCCTTTATAATTCAAATCAGCATGCAGTGGTGGTAGAACACTGTCGTCCTGTTTGTTGGTCCAGAGTTCGATTCCCTGCAGGTGCAATCATTCATAATATAGTTAATAAACCTTACAATGTACTTTGTGTGAAGTGGTTAGAAGCTAGGGAAGATTGTAGATTATAATGATATATATATATATATATATATATATATATATATATACCGGTAATAATATATATATATATATATATATATATATATATAAAAGAGAGGGAGAGAGAGAGAGAGAGAGAGAGAGAGAGAGAGAGAGAGAGAGAGAGAGAGAGAGAGAGAAAATTAGAGCGAAGATTAGAGATCAAACAAGCCCCTCTCACCCAAACAACAATAACAAGAGCCAGAGAGAGAGAGAGAGAGAGAAGCTATAGACACTTTCGTGATACAGGGCTAGAGCTATTATCACATCAACCACCAGAGAAAACCAATTAGGGGCCAGATAGAAGTTACTCCGGAGGGATAGGGGGGTGGAGGGGGGGGGGGGGGGGAGAGGATTGAGGAGGTAAAAGTGAAGAGGATAGGAGGGGGGGAATGAGAGAGGGTTGGTGGGATGGAGAGAGAGAGAGAGAGAGAGAGAGAGAGGGGGGGGGGGGGAAATAGAGCAGAAGAAGAGAGAGTAGGGAAGAAGAAGAAGAAAACGAAAATGATATACTAATAAGAATGATGAGGGTAATGGGTAAATTAACATCAACGTAATTTTACACTTAATAATCCTAGCATATTCTAATCTTAATTCATCATCATCATTCTATTCCCCCCCCCCCCCCCTCCCACTTACTCACACACTCTCTCAGACAAAGTAAGCAAGGGCAACAATATTAAGGAAAATAATCACAATTTAGGCAAATACAGTAGAATTAAGTCATTACATAATCACAAAGTCAATACCTTCAGAAATTGGCAACACTGCAGTCCTAACCCCCCCCCCCCCCCTTTTTTTAAAGTGAGTTTTTTTCTGGACTCCCTTCTCCCTCATACTTAGCCCAATTAGTTTGGCGATTTAAAGACTTTTTTTGTATAATTTAGGTGTCGATTTTTTTCCTGGCGAGCGATAGCGAGCCTGTAATCAAGGAGAAACCAAGGCCGGAACATATTTCTACCGAAAAATGTACAAATTTATCTGGAAAGGGGATCTCGGGGGTATTTATTGAAGCTTGATGGAGGTGTTGGTAGGAAACTTAAAATAATAAATATATGGATAAATAAATGATCAAGTAAATACAAATATTTTTCTAAGCTTGACGGAGGTCTTGGGAGGAAACTAAAAATAAATGAATAAATAAATTAACAAATAAATACAATAACTCCCCTTAAGCACCTCCCGAAGCCGCCGCTGCACAAAAAGCTGTAGAATTCCACCCTCGCCTTGCATTTAACTCCTTCGGTTATTGACCACTTGCGAGTTTCAGGCTATAAGGAAGTTGGATTGATGATTTCATATATATATATATATATATATATATATATATATATATATATCGATATTTAGCATAATTATGCATTTTTATGGGAATTCAGCCTACTATCATAATCTGCCTTCCAAACATATTCCAATACAATAGAAATAGTACCAGGATAAAGTTGCCCATAAAAGCTGCCGGTAAAAGATCTCTTATCATTTCGGTATTGCATAAAAAAAAAAAAAAATAATAATAATAATAATAAATAAAAATCTATCTATCTATCTATTGCCCGACGCCGTGATCCCCGAAGGGGTGGCCCAGAACGAACCGCCCCCATGCAGTCGACGCCCCTCCCCCCAACCAGCACCGCCTTCTATGATGTGTTTAATGGTATGGGGTGCTGTGTTACAACCCGGGCAGGTGTCGACTGCATTTCACACAACCACTTACGCCAACAACACAATTTACATAATTTGAGAGCTCTGTGGGAAAGCCCGACTGAGGCCATGGCCTTCCTTAAGGACTCGGGGCTGTTCGGCCAGGCAGCTTAGGGAACAACAACAACCAGCACCGCCTTCGTTCATATACTTCCTCACTCCATCCTTCCACTTCTCTTTCGGTCTACCTCTCCCTCTCTGTCCCTTCACCTCGCTCTCGTACACCCTCTTAGTCATTCTCTCGCTTTCCATACGGTCCATATGGCCGAACCATCTCAAGTTGTTTCTTTTCACACTTTCCAGCACATCTACCTCCACACCACACCTCCTTCTTACTTCCTCATTAGTCTGTGTATCCCTCCATGTAACTCCGCACGCACTTCTTAAGTAATTCATTTCCACTGCTCTCACTCTTGGTCTGAGTCTCTCAACCAACGTCCATGCTTCGCTTCCGTAAGTCAGTGTCGGGTTTACCACACTGTCATGCAAGGACTTTTTCACTTCCATACTGACCACCCTATTTCTTGCTACTGCTTTCAGCGTTCCTACAACCCTCTTCCCCTGTTGTACCCTCTCCCGCACTTCTTCATCCATAGGGGACATCTTTACTCAACACACTGCCCAGATACTTAAAAGAGTTGACGATCTCCATAGCCTGACCGTTCAGCTTCACCTCACACTCTGTGACTTCACCCCTTTCGAAGACCATAACCTTGGTCTTCCCTGCATTTACCTTCAAATTCCGTTTTTCGCACACTGCTCCAAACTCATTTACCAAACCCTGCAACTCCCATTCATTATCACTCATCAGAATAAATAAAAATAAACTAATAATGCTTAATGACAAATATATAATAAATAAATAAATATACAAAGAGTACCGCGCCATCTGCTTGACTGACCACGAAATATAATCTTCGAGTTGTCTTCTATCTCTCAGAGGCTTGGCTAGGAGAGACAGAGAGAGACAGAGAGAGAGACAGACAGAGAGAGAGAGAGAGAGAGATGATAGATACACACATTACAAGGGATAGTATCTCAGAGACTTTGCGGGCCTTTTCATGGAGGTACTCTACGTGGAAAAGATAGATTGTGTAGTACCTTACACTCATAGCAAATGGTGCAAACCACTACCAGACAAGATGGCTGGAGTAAAATAGGAAAGAAGAGTAATTGGACAGAGGAAGGACAAGCTGAGAAGTGAGAAGTACAGTAGAAGACTGAAAGTTCTCGGGCTCAACCAAGTTGCTTCATTGCAAACCACTATCATTTTTTTTCTTCTAAAACATGTTCTACTGAAGAGGTACAGTATTTAAATCATCTTTTGAAAGTATATTCCAGGTGGTACAAAGCCTGTGTGGAATCTGGATATTTCCACACAGTGTATAGTATATCCTGTTTCAAATAGGTAGGCCAGAAATCGTGAGCCCTGACCTATGTAGCTCAAAAAGGGGTAGAGGAAAAGGGCTGCAAATTTGCACTCCTATTTCCTGGTTGACCTTTCCCAAATGGTAGAAACATTAGCTCGATTACTCTAGTCGTTAATGAGTTATAGAGGTTAATGTTCACGATTTCTAGCCTACTATTTGGAACAGGGTATGGGGCTAAACCTCTTTAACTCAAACGTCATGCAATGGTTGCGCATTATATTCGTACTGAGACATAATACCTTGTTACAATCCATATCACTGAAATTTACTGTATAAAACTTGAATGTTTGACGGTGTCTTATCGGTGGAACAGTCAGATCTCTCTCTCTCTCTCTTTGTCTTCCCCGTCTGTTGCAGCTAGCGAGGTGTAAATATGATGATAAAAGCCCAAGTTCTTTCTATTGCAAGAAACAACCATTGCAATCTCGTTCTTCTGTTTTCTTTTCTATCTCTCTCTTGTTCTGTCTGATCTTTTGTTCTATCTCTTTCTTGTTCTGTCTCTTATTCTTTCCCTCTCTCTCCCTCTTGCTCTTGTACTAACTCTCACTCTCACTGTTTTTCCATTTTGTTCTCTCTCTCTCTCTTCTGTCACATAATTACCATATATTATACATTTTATATATTCACCCCACCCCATTCACACACACTCACTCTCTCTTCCCCCCAAAAAAAAAACTTTCTCTCCCCCCCCCCTCCCCCCCAACACACTCTCTCTCTACCCCCCCCCACACTCTCTCTCTTTCCCCTCTCTCTCCCCCCCCCCCCCTCCCCCACACACACACACACTCTCTCTCACCGCTTGTTTACACTCATCCGGGGTTTTTATGCTCCGTGTTATTATGCCGTGATATCCGTTAATCTCACCCATAAAACGAACAGCGCCCGTTTTCCTTTAGTTTCGGCCCGTTTTCTTGGGGTATCGCTTTGTTTAGGTTCGTCTGGCCCAAATCTTGGTCTGGCCTTGTCTGGTTTTGTTTAGCTTCGTCTTGTTTGGTTTTCATTAGTTACATTTTGGCTTCGTTTAGTTTCGTCTCTTTTTCTCTCGTTTAATCTATATTAGTTTTATTTTAGTTTTATATATATATATATATTTTAATTTTTACTTAGACCATTCGTGCCATTTACTATGGGTTTCAGAGTCCGTGTGGCATAGTTTTCGGGCATAACTTATTAACAAACAGTTGGATCAGTATGATATTTTGACACAGCTTTTTTCTCAGTCCCCCAATTTTTGTCAATATAGTGCATTACCAAAAGTGTAGAAATAAGCCACTTGTCCCTGTGTCATGAGGTTAAAGTCGCACATTAATGACTAAGAAACGGACAAGGCTACCGTGGCTTACCTGTGAGAACCACCAAACCATGATTGCTCCTCCATCAAATATGGTAGTTATCATCCACCACCCAACCCTATTATCGCCTTTAAGTTCAAGTAATCTGTCAATATCAAGTATAAAAATACAACAATACATACTGTTTGTACATTTATACATAATATTGACAGATAACTTGAATTTAAAGGCGATAATAGGGTTGGGTGATGGCTGATAACTACCGTGTTTGATGGAGGAGCAATAATGGTTTGGTGGTTCTCACAGGTAAGCCACGGTAGCCTTGTCCGTTTCTTAGTCATTAATGTGCGACTTTAATCTCATGACGCAGGGACAAGTGGCTTATTTCTACACTTTTGGTAATGCACTATATTGACAAAAAATAGGGGATGGTGTGAATAATAGACTGTGTCAAAATATCATACTGATCCAACTGTTTGTTAATATGTTATTCCCGAAAAACGATGCCACACGGCCTCTGAAACCCATAGTAAATGGCACGAATGGTCTAAGTAAAAATTTAATTTATGGACCACTCGTACAAATGATCGAGATCATTTTGAAGACATTCCCTGTCACTAGCTGACTCTATTATCCTACCTATTTTAGTATCAGCAAATTTACTGATCCTACTATTTATGCCTGAGTCAAGATAATTTATGTAGATAATGAACAGAAGAGGCCCCAAAACCGACCCTTGGGGGACCCCACTTTTAACTAATCCCCAGTCCGATTTTACACCATTTATACTAACTCTCTGCTTCCTACCAATCAGCCATGACTTAATCCACATGAGTAGCATCCCCCCAATACCATGTCCTTCTATCTTCCTTAACAGCCTTTCATGTGGAACTTTATCAAAGGCCTTACTGAAGTCTAAGTAAACTATATCATATGACGTCGTTATCTACCGCTTCATAAACCTCGGAGAAAAAAAATTGTAAATTTGTTAGGCAGAATCGTCCTGGAGTGAAACCATGTTGAGAGGGTTTTATTAACTTGAACATTTCGAAGTGATTTCTAATTTTCCTGGCAATAATTGATTCTAGCAATTTCCCTATAATTGATGTGAGACTAATAGGACGGTAATTTGATGCTATGGACTTATCACCTTTTTTAAATATCGGAATTATATTTGCGAGCTTCCATGAATCAGGAACTAAGCCTAAAGCTAGTGAATTATTAAATAGGTGAGTTAATGGGTAACTTAATTCGTCCTTGCATTCTTTTAATACCCTAGCATACACTTCATCTGGACCTGGTGATTTCTGAGGTTTTAGTCTATCTATTTCATTAATTACTTCGTCACTAGTTACCTGAACTGTGCTAAATATTTCGTCTATACTACCGTTAAAAACTTAGTTGACTACTGGAACTTGATATAAATGTTCGTTTGTAAAAACAGAAAGGAAATGACTATTTAGAGATTGCACATTTCTAACTCATCATCTGTAATCTCACCTATCACATTCTTAAGAGGCCCTACTGTATCCTTTACCTTAGATTTATACAATTGATAACATGCTTTAGGATTGTTTTTGGATTCATTTGCTACCTTGATTTCGTAGTTTCTTTGTTCCTTCCTAATTTCCTTCTTTACCTGCCTCGACAAGTTATGGTGATATCCTATAAGGTGGATTTCGCCTTTCTGTATTGTTCTGTATACACCTCTCTTTCTACCTATAAGATCTAATAATTTATTTGTCATCCATTTTGGTTGGTTTGTATGTGATCTAAATGTTCTTGTTGGTATACATTTATCTTGTTCGTTCTGTAAGGCAGAGATAAACTGATTATACACAATATTTAAATTTTCAGTTGGTTGTCTAACTATCTCAGCTGTGTGACCCACCTGGCCCCGACCTCTCTGTGTTGCTGAAACTAATTGGCTTACTTGACCTAAATCTCCTGCCTCACCTTTAATTCTGAGTGACCTTTTTAATCCCCTATACTTTGCCTTTCTAAAGTGAGGGATAAGAACCTTATTTTCCTTGGGTTTATAATTAATTCTATAGATAAATATATTGATTTATGGTCACTGTTCCCTAGCTGGTCGCCCACTTCTAAATTGTTTATCCAATGTTCTCTGTTGCTAAGAACTAGGTCCAGACTATTATATCCTCTAGTTGGCGAATTTACAAATTGAAAGAGAAAGTTGTCTAGTACTACTTCAAGAAAATCTTCGGATTCGTTATTGCTAGTTTGATTAACCCAGTCTATACCTGGAAAATTTAAGTCGCCTAAAATGCAAACATTATTATTCTGAGATGACTTACTGATTTCTTCCCATAATAATTTGCCAACATTTCGACAAAGACCGGGTGCCCTATATATGGTTCCCAAAATAATTGTCTCACCTTCCCCGCTAATCTCTACCCACACACTTTCATTATCGCTATTTGTTTTAATATCTGATCTAAGGCAACATTTTAAAGCATCCCTGACATAAATTGCAACTCCACCTCCCCTTCTGTATGTTCTGTCGTATTAAAATAAATTGTATCCTGGCATATGAAATTCTGCTAATAGATGTCTAGAGTCAGTATTTATCCAGGTTTCTGTAATCGCTACAATGTCTAGATTTTCCTTGATAACAATTGCCCTAAGCTAATCCATTTTATTACATAAACTTCTACAATTTGTATAATATACCCTCAACCTATTACTATTGTTTGTAACTAATTTTCTATTGTTTTTAACTAACTTATTATTTCCTTCGATTTCACTGCAGTCAATGCTATCATAATTACTAACATTTATATGTGACTGGGGTTCTATTATATTCCTAGCTGATGTATCGTTTCTTTCCCTATCCAAACTTATTCTCTGTTTTGCCCACACAGGCTTTCCATCTTCTATTTGATTAAATCCATTCCAAATCAAGTTCTAGGACCAGTAACTCTTCTACTAATGTACATATATCTAAAATATACTTGTCTATGATCTGCAATTTAGTTATGTAGGTCCAAAATAACCCAGTATATCAAGCCAAGCCAGGAGATTACATTCGGACACAGACCTCAGCTGCCCTTACACGTAGCTCAGGATAAATGATTGAACGTTTGACTCTTCGGCCGGCCCAAGGTATTTTCGCCTTTACTCCCCCGCTAACCGAAGGGCCAAAATCGTGTACAGGTGGAGTTGATTAAGCCGGGGTTGCCCAAGGGGGTAGCTCTGAACCCCTCCTTATACCTTTAGTCGCTCTGCACTTGGGGGGGGAGGTTACACAGTACCCTATATACTTAGTACTCTACTTCTGGGCTTACACTCGGCGTTAAAGAACTCTACTTATTAACATTATTAACTTGCACAATAATTATGATCACGAAAATCGTGGGTAGAGAATCATGAGAGTACCAGTGGCAATGTGCCACAATAATATTTGTTATGTAGCTGCCACTATTATTGTTTGTGATATTTTAGTTTATAATAGTTAAACTGCACCATATTTATGTATAGTAATACATTTATGGTATATATGTAATTTTAAATTACGAAATACATTTTTTGAATTTGATAGGAAGTACACTTAGGGGAGGTTACAGGCTAGAATATACATAAGACCATAAGAAAATGGTAGTCTTCAGAAAGCCGAGTGGCCCACATAAGGCAGATCCCTCTCACACCCAACCCTAATTATAAGGCCTAATTATAGGCCCAGCTCACAAACACCATGAGGACCAACTTCACCATAACAGTCAGAAGTCAGAAAACGGGGATCTGCAGAGCGCCAATTGACCCACACTCGGCAGATCACCCTCACACCCAACCCATCTCGTCCATATGTCTATCTAATTTTATCTTAAACTACTGTACTTCTGGGCATAATCTCTGACTTACTAAGATGTACTTAGCATCATGATTATATTGCACTTAGCACTATACAAATAATATAAAGTACACTTAGAGGGGGGGGGGGGCTACAGGGTATATACTAAAAGGATGTATGGATGGAACTCGTTACCCTTGGTCGACAACCCATCCAGGGAAGAAAACCTTATACAAATCTGGGTGGATGGGACTCGTAAGCCTTGGTCAGCAGCCTGTCTAGGGAAGTAAACCTTATACAAATCCGTACTGCTCACCTGAGGGTGAAGCAGGTTAGTGGATGGACTATCCACACACCACTGTAGAAAAATGGTGCTAACAAAGATACATAGAAAGCCTCGGAGTCGGACGGACCCTAAGTTGAGTGGTCAATCCTGTAAGTCCTTTAGTAAACTGGCATGGGTTGTCTCTCTTACAGGGGATAGATCCGCTTGGGGGCAATTTGTGTATGGACATCTTCATTAAGGGGAGTAAGGCGTCTGGCAATAGATAGATAGATGTACAATATTTCTAGGGTTACACTATTACTGGAAAGTACTGTACAAATTGATATTATTGGTACAATCGCCTGCAAAAATAGCTGATAAACTACTATTGTATAACTTGATAGACTGACCATTGATTAAGAAGAATTACTGTCTCTGGGCAGGTAATGTGGGCAATGTAAATGTTACAAAATATTACATCAGCGTTTGACAATCGTTAAGGGGATAGTGGTGATTTATTGGTCTATTTATTTATGTATGCATTTACTTTTTTTTAGATTCCTCGCTAGACCTCCATCAAGCTTAGAAGAACACCCCGTAGACCCCCCTTCGAGATCAATTTGTAAATCTTTCGTTAGGAAAATTTTCCAGTCGTAGGTGGGGGAAGGGGGCTAGGTGGATGGGGGAAGGGGGTCAGGTGGGTGGGGTAAGGGTGTTATGTGGGTTGGGGATGGTGGTTAGGTGGGTGGGTGAAGGGGGTTAGGTGGGTGGGGGGCCGGTGGCTAGGTGAGTGGGGGATGGGGTTTAGGTGGGTGGGGGCGCCGGGAGTTCGGAGGGTGGGGGCCGGGGGTCGGTGGGTGGGGGAAGGGGTTTCGGTGGGTGGGGCAAAGGGGTTCTGTGGGTGGGGGCCGGGGGTTAAGTGGGTGGGGGCCGGGGGTTCGGTGGTGGGGGCCGGGGGTTCGGTGGGTGGGGGGCCGGGCGTTCGGTGGGTGGGGGGCCGGGGGTTCGGTGGGTGGGGGCCGGGGGTTCGGTGGGTGGGGGGGTCGGGGGTTCGGTGGGTGGGGGCCGGGAGTTCGGTGGGTGGGGGCCGGGGTTCGGTGGGTGGGGGCCCGGGGGTTCGGTTGGTGGGTGGGGGCCGGGGGTTCGGTGGATGGGGGCGCGGGGGTTCGGTGGGTGGGGGCCGGGGTGTTCGGTGCGTGGGGGCCGGGGGTTAGGTGGGTTGCGGCAGTGTGTTCGGTGGGTGGGGGCCGGGGGTTCGGTGGGTGGGGCCCGGGAGTTCGGTGGGTGGGGGCCGGGGGTTAGGTGGGTGGGGGCGGGGGTTCGGTGGGTGGGGGTCGGGGGTTCGGTGGGCGGGGGAAGGGTGTTCGGTGGGTGGGGGCCGGGGTTCGGTGGGTGGGGGCCGGGGTTCGGTGGGTGGGGCCCGGGGGTTCGGTGGGTGGGGGCCGGGGTTCGGGGGGTTGGGGCCGGGTGTTCGGTGGGTGGGGGCCGGGGTTCGGTGGGTGGGGGCCGGGTGTTCGGTGGGTGGGGGCCGGGGGTTCGGTGGGTGGGGGCGGGCCGGGGTTCGGTGGGTGGGGGCCGGGGGTTCGGTGGGTGGGGGCCGGGGGTTAGGTGGGTGGGGGCCGGGTTCGGTGGGTGGGGGCCGGGGGTTCGGGGGTGGGGGCCGGGGTTCGGTGGGTGGGGGGCCGGGTGTTCGGTGGGTGGGGCCGGGTGTTCGGTGGGTGGGGGCCGGGTGTTCGGTGGGTGGGGGCCCTGGGTTCGGTGGGTGGGGCCGGGGGTTCGGTTGGTGGGGGCCGGGGGTTCGGTGGGTGGGGGCCGGGGGTTCGGTTGGTGGGGGCCGGGGTTCGGGGGGTGGGGGCCGGGGTTCGGTGGGTGGGGCCGGGGGTTCGGTGGGTGGGGGCCCGGGGGGTTCGGTGGGTGGGGGCCGGGTGTTCGGTGGGTGGGGGCCGGGGGCTCGGTGGGTGGGGGCCGGGTGTTCGGTGGGTGGGGGGGGGGGTTCGGTGGGTGGGGGCCGGGCGTTCGGTGGGTGGGGCCGGGGGTTCGGTGGGTGGGGGCCGGGGGTTCGGTGGTGGGGGCCTGGGGTTCGGTGGGTGGGGCCGGGGGTTCGGTGGGTGGGGGCCGGGGTTCGGTGGGTGGGGCCGGGGGTTCGGTGGGTGGGGGCCGGGGTTCGGTGGGTGGGGGCCGGGTGTTCGGTGGGTGGGGCGGGGGTTCGGTGGGTGGGGGCCGGGGTTCGGTGGGTGGGGGGGGGGTTCGGTGGGTGGGGGCCGGGTGTTCGGTGGGTGGGGGCCGGGGTTCGGTGGGTGGGGCCGGGGGTTCGGTGGGTGGGGGCGGGGGTTCGGTGGGTGGGGCCGGGTGTTCGGTGGGTGGGGGCCGGGGGTTCGGTGGGTGGGGCCGGGGGTTCGGTGGGTGGGGGCCGGGGGTTCGGTGGGTGGGGGCCGGGGTTCGGTGGGTGGGGCCGGGGGTTCGGTGGGTGGGGTTCGGGGGTTCGGTGGGTGGGGGCCGGGTGTTCGGTGGGTGGGGGCCGGGTGTTCGGTGGGTGGGGCCGGGGGTTCGGTGGGTGGGGCGGGTGTTCGGTGGGTGGGGGCCGGGGGTTCGGTGGGGGCGGGGCCGGGGGTTCGGTGGTGGGGGGGGGCCGGGGGTTCGGTGGGTGGGGGGGTGGTTCGGTGGGTGGGGCCGGGCCTTCGGTGGGTGGGGGGCCGGGGGTTCGGTGGGTGGGGGCCGGGGGTTAGGTGGGTGGGGGCCGGGGGTTCGGTGGTGGGGGCCGGGGTTCGGTGGGTGGGGGCCGGGGGTTCGGTGGGTGGGGGCCGGGGGTTCGGTGGGTGGGGGCCGGGGGTTCGGGGGGGGGGCCGGGGTTCGCTGGGTGGGGGCCGGGGGTTCGGTGGGTGGGCCGGGGGTTCGGTTGGGTGGGGGCCGGGGTCGGTTGGGTGGGGGGCCGGGGTTCGGTGGGTGGGGCCCGGGGGTTCGCGGGTGGGGGCCGGGGGTTCGGTGGGTGGGGGCCGGGGGTTCGGTGGTGGGGGGCCGGGGGTTCGGTGGGCTTCGGGGCCTTCGGTGGGTGGGGCCGCGGGTTCGGTGGGTTTGGGCCGCTGGTTCGGTGGGTGGGGGCCGGGGGTTCGGTGGTGGGGGGCCGGGGGTTCGGTGGGTGGGGGCCGGGGGTTCGGTGGGTGGGGCCGGGGTTCGGTGGGTGGGGGGCCGGGGGTTCGGTGGGTGGGGGCCGCTGGTTCGGTGGGTCGGGGCCGGGGGTTCGGTGGGTGGGGGCCGGGGGGTTCGGTCGGTGGGGGCCGGGGTTCGGTGGGTGGGGGCCGGGGGTTCGGTGGGTGGGGGCCGGGGGTCTTTCGGTGGGTGGGGGCCGTGGGTTCGGTGGGTGGGGGCCGGGGGTTCGGTGGGTGGGGGCCGGGGGTTCGGTGGGTGGGGGCCGCGGGTTCGGTGGGTGGGGGCCCGGCGGGTTCGGTGGGTGGGGCGGGGGGTGGGTGGGGGGCCGGGGTTCGGGGGGTGGGGGCCGGGGGTTCGGTGGGTGGGGGCCGGGGGTTCGGTGGGTGGGGGCCGGGGTTCGGTGGGTGGGGCCGGGGGTTCGGTGGGTGGGGGCCGGGGGTTCGGTGGGTGCGGGCCCGGGGGTTCGGTGGGTGGGGACTGGGGTTCGGTGGGTGGGGGCCGGCGTTCGGTGGGTGGGGCCGGGGGTTCGGTGGGTGGGGCCGGGGGTTCGGGGGGTGGGGGCCGGGGGTTCGGTGGGTTGGGGGCCGGGGGTTTCGGTGGGTGGGGGCCGGGGGTTCGGTGGGTGGGGGCCGGGGGTTCGGTGGGTGAGGGCCGGGGGTTCGGGGTGGGGGGGCCGGGGGTCGGTGGGTGGGGGCCGTGGGTTCGGTGGGTGGGGGCCGGGGGTTCGGTGGGTGGGGCCGCGGGGTTCGGTGGGTGGGGGGCCGGGGGTTCGGTGGGTGGGGGGGGGGGTTCGGTGGGTGGCGGCCGGGGGTTCGGTGGGTGGGGGCCGGGGTTCGGTGGGTGGGGCCGGGTGTTCGGTGGGTGGGGGCCGGGGTTCGGTGGGTGGGGCCGGGGGTTGGGGGTTCGTGGGTGGGGGCCGGGGGTTCGGTGGGTGGGGGCCGGGGGTTCGGTGGGTGGGGGCCTGGGTTCGGTGGGTGGGTGGGGGCCGGGGGTTCGGTGGGTGGGGGCCGGGGGTTCGGTGGGTGGGGGCCGGGGTTCGGTGGGTGGGGCCGGGTGTTCGGTGGTGGGGCCGGGGGTTCGGTGGGTGGGCTGCCGGGTGTTCGGTGGGTGGGGCCCGGGTGTTCGGGGGTGGGGGGCCGGGGGGGTTCCGGTGGGTGGGGGCCGGGGGTTCGGTGGGTGGGGGCCGGGTGTTCGGTGGGTGGGGGCCGGGGGTTCGGTGGGTGGGGGCCGGGGGTTCGGTGGGTGGGGGCGGGGGTGTTCGGTGGGTGGGGCCGGGGTTCGGTGGGTGGGGGCCGGGGGTTCGGTGGGGGGGCCGGGGGTTCGGGGTGGGGGGCGCCGGGGTTCGGTGGGTGGGGCCGGGGTTCGGTGGGTGGGTGGGGCCGGGGGTTCGGTGGGTGGGGCCGGGGTTCGGTGGGTGGGGGCCGGGGGTTCGGTGGGTGGGGCCGGGGTTCGGTGGGTGGGGGCCGGGGTTCGGTGGGTGGGCGCCGGGGGTTCGGTGGGTGGGGGGCCGGGGGTTCGGTGGGTGGGGGCCGGGGGGTTCGGTGGGTGGGGGCGGTGGGCTCGGTGGGTGGGGCCGGGGGTTCGGTGGGTGGGGGCCGGGGGTTCGGTGGGTGGGGGCCGGGGGTCGGTGGGTGGGGGCCGGGGGTTCGGTGGGTGGGGGCCGGGGGTTCGGTGGGGGTGGGGGCCGGGGGTTCGGGGGTGGGGGGACGGGTGTTCGGTGGGTGGGGGCCGGGGGTTCGGTGGGTGGGGGCCGGGTGTTCCGTGGGTGGGGGCCGGCCGGGGGTTCGGTGGGTGGGGGCCGGGGGTTCGGTGGGTGGGGGCCGGATGTTCGGTGGGTGGGGGCCGTGGGTTCGGTGGGTGGGGGCCGGGGTTCGGTGGGTGGGGGGGTGCCGGGGGTTCGGTGGGTGGGGGCCGGGGGTTGGTGGGTGGGGCCGGGGGTGGTGGGTGGGGACGGGGTTCGGTGGGGGGGCCGGGGTTCGGTGGGTGGGGGCCGGGGGTTCGGTGGGTGGGGGCCGGGGGTTCGGTGGGTGGGGGCCGGGTGTTCGGTGGGTGGGGCCGGGGTTCGGTGGGTGGGGGCCCGGGGGTTAGGTGGGTGGGGGCCGGGGGTTGGTGGGTGGGGGCCGGGGGTTCGGTGGGTGGGGGGCCGGGGGTTCGGTGGGGGGGGCCGGGCGGGGGTTCGGTGGGTGGGGGCCGGGGGTTGGTGGGTGGGGGCCGGGTTGGTGGGTGGGGGCCGGGCCCTGGTTCGGTGGGTGGGGGCCGGGGGTTCGGTGGGTGGGGGCCGGGGTGGGTGGGTGGGGGCAGGGGGTTCGGTGGGTGGGGGCCGCTGGTTCGGTGGGTGGGGGCTGGGCCTTCGGTGGGTGGGGGCCGGGGTTCGGTGGGTGGGGGCAGCTGGTTCGGTGGGTGGGGGCCGGGGGTTCGGTGGGTGGGGGCCGCCGTTCGGTGGGTGGGGGCCCGCTGGTTCGGTGGGTGGGGGCCGGGGGTTCGGTTGGTGGGGGCCGGCGTTCGGTGGGTGGGGGCCGGGGGTTCGGTGGGTGGGGGCAGTGGTTTGGTGGGTGGGGGCCGGGTTTCGGTGGGTGGGGGCCGGGGGTTAGGTGGGTGGGGGCCGGGGGTTCGGTGGTGGGGGCCGGTGGTTCGGTGGGTGGGCCGGGGTGGGTGGGGGAAGGGGTGGTGGGTGGGGGCCGCTGGTTCGGTGGGTGGGGGTCTGGGTTCGGTGGGTGGGGGGGCCGGGCGGTGGGTGGGGGGCGGGTTCGGTGGGTGGGGGGCCGGGGGTTCGGTGGGTGGGGGGGGGTTCGGTGGGTGGGGGCCGGGGTTCGGTGGGTGGGGCCGGGGGTTCGGTGGGTGGGGGCCGGGGGTTCGGTGGTGGGGGCCCGGGGTTCGGTGGGTGGGGGCCGGCTGGGCTTCGGTGGGTGGGGGCCGCGGGGTTCGGTGGGTGGGGGCCGGGGGTTAGGTGGGGGGGGGCCGGGGGTTCGGTGGGTGGGGGGCCGGGGGTTCGGTGGGTGGGGGGCAGGGCCGGGTGTTCGGTGGGTGGGGGCCGGGGTTCGGTGGGTGGGGGCCGGGGGTTCGGTGGGGGGGGGCCGGGGGTTCGGTGGGTGGGGGCCGGGGGTTCGGTGGGGTGGGGGCGGGGCCGGGGGTTCGGTGGGTGGGGGCCGCTGGTTCGGTGGGTGGGGGGCCGGGGTTCGGTGGGTGGGGGGCCGGGGTTCGGTGGGTGGGGGCGGGGTTCGGTGGGTGGGGGCCGGGGGTTCGGTGGGTGGGGGCCGGGGTTCGGTGGGGTGGGGGCCGGGGTTCGGTGGGTGGGGGCCGGGGTTTCGGTGGGTGGGGGCCGGGGGTTCGGTGGGTGGGGCCGGGGGTTCGGTGGGGTGGGTGGGGGCCGGGGGTTCGGTGGGTGGGGGCCGGGGGTTCGGTGGGTGGGGGCAGGGGGCTGTTCGGTGGGGTGGGGGCCCCGGGGGTTAGGTGGGTGGGGGCCGGGGGGGGTTCGGTGGGTGGGGGCCGGGGGTTCGGTGGGTGGGGGCCGGGGTTCGGTGGGTGGGGGCCGGGGGTTCGGTGGGTGGGGGGCCGGGGGTTCGGTGGGTGGGGGCCGGCGGTTCGGTGGGTGGGGGCCGGGGGTTCGGTGGGTGGGGGCCGGGGTTCGGTGGGTGGGGGCCGGGGGTTCGGTGGGTGGGGCCGGGGGTTCGGTGGGTGGGGGCCGGGGGTTCGGTGGGTGGGGGGGCCGGGGGTTCGGTGGGTGGGGGCCGGGGGTTCGGTGGGTGGGGGCCGGGGTTCGGTGGGGTGGGGGCCGGGGGTTCGGTGGTGGGGCCGGGGGTTCGGTGGGTGGGGGCAGGGGGTTAGGTGGGTGGCGGGCCGGGGGTTCGGTGGGTGGGGGCCCGGGGTTCGGTGGGTGGGGCCGGGGGTTCGGTGGGGTGGGGCCGGGGGTTCGGTGGGTGGGGGCCGGGGTTCGGGGGTGGGGGCCGGGGGTTCGGTGGGTGGGGGCCGGGGGTTCGGTGGGTGGGGGCCGGGGGTTCGGGGGTGGGGGCCGGGGGTTCGGTGGGTGGGGGGCCGGGGGTTCGGTGGGTGGGGGCCGGGGGTTCGGTGGGTGGTGGGCCGGGGGTTCGGTGGGTGGGGGCCGGGGGTTCGGTGGGTGGGGGCGGGGGTTCGGTGGGTGGGGGCCGGGCGTTCGGTGGTGGGGGCCGGCCGGGGGGTTCGGTGGGTGGGGGGCCGGTCGTTCGGTGGGTGGGGGGCCGGGGGTTCGGTGGGTGGGGGCCGGGGGTTCGGTGGGTGGGGGCCGGGGTTCGGTGGGTGGGGGGCGGGGGTTCGGTGGGTGGGGGCCGGGTTCGGTGGGTGGGGCCGGGGGTAGGTGGGTGGGGGCCCGGGGTTCGGTGGGTGGGGGCCGGGGGTTCGGTGGGTGGGGGCCGGGCGTTCGGTGGGTGGGGGCCGGGGGTTCGGTGGGTGGGGGCCGGGGGTTCGGTGGGTGGGGGCCGGGGTTCGGTGGGTGGGGGCCGGGGGTTCGGTGGGTGGGGGCGGGGTTCGGTGGGTGGGGGCCGGGGTTCGGTGGGTGGGGGCCGGGTGTTCGGTGGGTGGGGGCGCTGGTTCGGTGGGGTGGGGGCCGGGGGTTCGGTGGGGGGGGGGGGCCGGGGTTGTTCGGTGGGTGGGGGCCGGGGGTTCGGTGGGTGGGGGCCGGGGTTCGGTGGGTGGGGGCCGGTGTTCGGTGGGTGGGGGCCGGGGGTTCGGTGGGTGGGGGCCGGGGTTCGGTGGGTGGGGGCCGGGGGTTCGGTGGGTGGGGGCCGGGGGTTCGGTGGGTGGGGGCCGGGGGTTCGGGGGGTGGGGGCCGGGGGCTCCGTGGGTGGGGGCCGTGGTTCGGTGGGTGGGGGCCGGGGGGTGGTGGGGGGGGCCGGGGGTTCGGTGGGGGGGGGCCGGGGTTTCGGGGGGTGGGGGCCGGGTGTTCGGTGGGTGGGGGCCGGGGGTTCGGTGGGTGGGGGGGCCGGGGGTTCGGTGGGGGGGGCCGGGTGTTCGGTGGGTGGGGCGGGGCCCGGGGTTCGGGGGGTGGGGGCCGGGGGTTCGGTGGGTGGGGCCGGGGGTTCGGTGGGTGGGGGCCGGGGTTAGGTGGGTGGGGGCCGGGGGTTCGGTGGGTGGGGCCGGGGGTTCGGTGGGTGGGGGCCGGGGGTTCGGTGGGTGGGGGCCGGGGGTTCGGGGGTGGGGGCCGGGGGTTCGGTGGGTGGGGGGCCGGGGGTTCGGTCGGGTGGGGGCCGGGGGTTCGGTGGGTGGGGGCGGGGGTTCGGTGGGTGGGGGCCGGGGGTTCGGTGGGTGGGGGGCCGGGGGTTCGGTGGGTGGGGGCGGGGTTCGGTGGGTGGGGGCCGGGGGTTCGGTGGGTGGGGGCCGGGGGTTCGGTGGTGGGGGCCGGGGGTTCGGTGGGTGGGGGCCGGGGTGTTCGGTGGGTGGGGGCCGGGGGTTCGGTGGGTGGGGCCGGGGGTTCGGTGGGTGGGGGCCGGGGGTTCGGTGGGTGGGGGCCGGGGTTCGGTGGGTGGGGCCGGGGGTTCGGTGGGTGGGGGCGGGGGTTCGGTGGGTGGGGGCCGGGGTTCGGTGGGTGGGGGCCGGGGGTTCGGTGGGTGGGGGCCGGGGTTCGTGGGTGGGGGCCGGGGGTTCGGTGGTGGGGGGCCGGGGGTTCGGTGGGTGGGGGCCGGTGGTTCGGTGGGTGGGGGCCGGGTTCGGTGGGTGGGGGCCGGGGGTTCGGTGGGTGGGGCCGGCGGTTCGGTGGGTGGGGGGCCGGGGGTTCGGTGGTGGGGGCCGGGGGTTCGGTGGGTGGGGGCCGGGGGTTCGGGGGGTGGGGGCCGCTGGTTCGGTGGGTGGGGGCCGGGGGTTCGGTGGGTGGGGGCCGGGGGTTCGGTGGGTGGGGGCCGGGGGTTCGGTGGGTGGGGGCCGGGGGTTCGGTGGGTGGGGCCGGGGTTCGGTGGGTGGGGCCGGGGGTTCGGTGGGTGGGGGCCGGGGGTTCGGTGGGTGGGGGCCGCTGGTTCGGTGGGTGGGGGCCGGGGGTTAGGTGGGTGGGGGCCGGGGGTTCGGTGGGTGGGGGCCGGGGGTTCGGTGGGTGGGGGCCGGGGTTCGGTGGGTGGGGGCCGGGGGTTCGGTGGGTGGGGGCCGGGCAGGTTCGGTGGGTGGGGGCGGGGGTTCGGTGGGTGGGGGCCGGGGGTTCGGTTGGTGGAGCCGGGGGTTCGGGGGTGGGGGCCGGGGTTCGGTGGGTTGGGGGCCGGCTGTTCGGTGGGTGGGGGCCGGGGGTTCGGTGGGTGGGGGCGGCTGGGGTTCGGTGGGTGGGGGCCGGGCTGGTTCGGTGGG
>CM064505.1:21271892-21461892 GCA_032716605.1 Paralithodes platypus
TGGACAGAAGAGGTAAGAATAGCTGTGGAAGAACAGAAGAAAGCATATAGAGAGTGGTTGGGTAGTAGAGGGAATGAAGATTCCGAGAGACAGAAACGAGCACTTTTTTTTTTTTTTTTTTTTTTTTCTATGTGATTGAGGGAGGCAAAAGGCATAACTGCCTATAGCGAGTGCCTCCCCCCATAGTTGAAAGAGTGACAGGGCCAAAATCAAGGGACGTTCGAGCCAAAATGCCTGGACACACAGAGTTTGAAGCAATTTAAGTCATAGGAAGAGGGAAAGACTGATTCTGGGCTCAGATGTTGAGTAGAAGAAAGTTTGAGAGTAACGTTTCACTCTTGGGTTTGGAAGTTGCACAGATTAGGGGGGATTGAGTTGCAAGACGGTACCACGTGCCCTACGTAAAGGAGGTGGTATGCACTGGGATAGCTCTGAGGAACACTGCTTATTATAGTAGCGATAGAATAGCGAGAGAGATGCAACATTGCGGCGGAGAGAGAGAGATTGCAGAGAGTTGGTGAGTGGACGGGAGTTAATGATACGAAAGGCCTGAGTGTAATATGGAGGGAGAGTAAGAAACTGTTCTGGGAAGAAGTCAAGAAAGTTAGGGAAGGTAGCAAGGGAAACAGTAAGGGTGAAAGATAAGAAGGGAGAATGCTAGCCGAGAAGCAAGAGAGAGTCGATAGATTGGAGGAGTACTTCAGTTGAGTTGCTAAATGTAAGGAAGAAGAGCCAGCAAACATAGCTGGATATAGTATGGGAGGGAGAAGAAGAGTAGTGGAGGAGGAGGTGGGGATCAGGAGGTCAGAAGTGTGGGAAGCCATGAAAAGAGTGAAGTTGGGGAGAAGCACCAGGAACAGATGGAGTGTGTGGGGAAATGTTGAGGTATGGTGGTGAGATAGTGATAGAATGGGTATGGAAAATGTGCAAACTAGCATGGGAGAAGGGGAGTGCACCCGATGACTGGAAGACTGGCATAATAGTCCCCCTATATAAGGGCAAAGGGGAAAGAGGAGTGTGTGGTAACCACCGAGGAATATGTCTTCTAAGCGTAGTAGGGAAGGTATACAGTAGGGTACCGGTAGTGATTGAGAGTGAGAGTGAGAACGGAGAAATGGATAGGCGATGAGCAGGGAGGATTTTAGGAAGGGAAGAGGATGTGTAGATCTGATTTTTACCCTGAATTGTGTTGTGGAGAAGTATCTGGAGAAGAAACAAAAGGTGTATGTTGCCTTTATGGACTTGGAGAAGGCCTATGACAGAGTGGATAGAGAAGGTTTGTGGAAAGTACTTAGAATATACGGAGTAGAGGGCAAGTTGCTGAAAGCAGTGAAGAGCATGTATGAGGGTGTAAAGGCGGCAGTACGTGTGGAGAGTGAGCAGAGCGAGTTCTTTGACCTGAATGTTGGTTTGAAGCAGGGGTGTGTGATGTCCCCGTGGTTGTTTACTGTATATATGGATGGAGTCATAAAAGAAATACTATCAAGAGCAGTGGATGTTGGTGTATCGCTGAAAAGGGAGGGAATTGAGTGGAAGCTACCTATACTGCTGTTTGCGGATGATACAGTTCTGATGAGTGATAATGAATGGGAGTTGTAGGGTCTGGTAAATGAGTTTGGAACAGTGTGCGAAAAACGGAATTTGAAGGTAAATGCGGGGAGAGCAAGGTTATGGTCTTCGAAAGGGGTGAAGTCACAGAGTGTGAGGTGAAGCTGAACGGTCAGGCTATGGAGATCGTCAACTCTTTTAAGTATCTGGGCAGTGTGTTGAGTAAAGATGGGACTCTGGATGAAGAAGTGCGGGAGAGGGTACAACAGGGGAAGAGGGTTGTAGGAACGCTAAAAGCAGTAACAAGAAATAGGGTGGTCAGTATGGAAGTGAAGAAGTCCTTGCATGACAGTGTGGTAATCCCGACACTGACTTACGGAAGCGAAGCATGGACGTTGGTTGAGAGACTCAGACCAAGAGTGAGAGCAGTGGAAATGAATTACTTAAGGAGTGCGTGCGGAGTTACATGGAGGGATAGACAGACTAATGAGGGAGTAAGAAGGAGGTGTGGTGTGGAGGTAGATGTGCTGGAAAGTGTGAAAAGGAACAACTTGAGATGGTTCGGCCATATGGAACATATGGAAAGCGAGAGAATGACTAAGTGGGTGTATGAGAGCGAGGTGGAGGGACAGAGAGGGAGAGATAGACCGAATGAGAGGTGGAAGGATGGAGTGAGGAAGTACATGAACGAAGGCGGTGCTGGTTGGGGGGAGAGGCGTCGACTGACTGGGGACAGAGGTGCATGAGGGCGGTTCGTTCTTGGCCACCCCTTCGGGGATCACGGCGTCAGGCAATAGATGATAGATAGATGTTAAAAATATCTTATTTATTTTTGTTTAGCTTTACTTGGCATTCCTCTTCCTATATGTATCTAGCAATTTAACCCCCTCAAACTCCTTATGACGCAATGGTGTGGTAATTACCCCGGGCCAAAAAGCTCTAAAAGACGATAGAGTGATAACTCAAGCCAGCTTGAAATACGCAGGCGTTTCGTTCATCGTCACCCCTTCGGGGATCAAGGTGTCCGGCAATATATACCGGTAGGCTATAGATAAATTCATTTTTGGGCTATTTCTTCCATTTTATTTATCCTGTTAAAGTGCTTGATTGATTTTTGTGCTAATGTAGTTAGTATTTGGTGTAATTTCACATATTTCAGCTAAATCTGGAGAGCACATGCAATTTATTTGTGCATGTTCAGTAAGTATTGCTGGGGAAAGGGTTAACGTATTCATCTTTTGAGGTATTTATTCTATGTTTGTATTCTGTTTCTGTGATTGATTGAGTTTTGTGCTAATGTAGTTGGTATTTGGTATAATTTTACATATTTTAGATACATCAGAAGAGCACATGCAATATATTTGGGCATTTTCAGTTAGTATTGCTGGGGAAACGGTTAACATACAGTATTCATCATAGGAAGGGAATAGGATGTGTAGCTCAGATCTTTGCCATGAAATATGTTGTGGAGAAATATCTTGAGAAGGGACAAAAGTTGTATGCTGCCTTCATGGACTTGGAGAAGGCCTATGACAGAGTTGATAGAGAAGGTACCGGTATGTAGAAAGTACTTGGAATATACGGAGAAGATAGCAAGTTGCTGAAAGCAGTGAAAAGCATGTATGAGGGTGCAAAGGTGTCAGTATGTGTTGAGAATGAACAGAGCGAGTTCTTTGATCTGAATTTTGGGTTAAAGAAAGGGTGTGTGATGTCCCCGTGGTTGTTCGATATATACTGAACTGTATATGGATGGAGTCATAAAAGAAATGCAAGGATGAGCAGTGGATGTTGGTGTACCACTAATAAGGGAAGGCAACGAGTGGAATGACAGAGTTGATAGAGAGGTATGTGGAAAGTACTGTACTGAGAATATATGGAGTAGATGGCAAGTTGCTGAAAGCAGTGAAGAGTATGTATGAGAGTGCAAAGGTATGAGTACGTGTGAAGAATGAACAGAGGGAGTTCTTTGATCTGAATGTTTGGTAAAGCAAGGGTGTGTGATGTCCAGATGGTTGTTCTATATATACAGTATATGGATGGAGTCATAAAAGAAATACAAGGAAGAGCAGTGGATGTTTGTGTACTGCTGTTTGCTGATGATATGAATGGGAGTTGTAGGGTCTGGTAAATATTTTTGGAACAGTGTGCGAAAAATGGAATCTGAAGGTAAATGCGGGGAAGAGCAAGGTTATGGTCTTCGAAAGGGGGTGAAACCTCAGAGTGTGAGGTGAAGTTGAACGGTCAGGCTATGGAGATTGTCAGCTCATTTAAGTATTTTGGCAGTGTACAGAGTAAAGATGGGAGTATGGATGAAGAAGTGTGGGAGAGGGTGCAACAGGGGAAGAGGGTTGTAGGAATGCTGAAAGCAGTAACATGAAATAGGGTGGTCAGCATGGAACTGAAGAAGTCATTGCATGACAGTGTGGTAATCCCGACGCTGACTTACGGAAGCGAAGCTTGGACGTTGTTGGAGAGATTCAAACCAAGAGTGAAAGGGATGGAAATGAGTTACTTGAGAAGTGTGTGCAGAGTTACATGGAGAGATAGACAGACGAATGAGGAAGTACGAGAGAGGTGTGGTGTGAATGTACTGGAAAGTGGGAAAAAGAACACCTTGAGATGGTTCGGCCATGTGGAACGTATGGGAAGCAAGAGAATGACTAAGAGCGTGTACGAGTGAGGTGGAAGGACAGAGGGAGAAATAAACCGAGAGAGAGGTGGAAGGATGGAGTTAAGAAGTATATGCGTGAAAGCGGTGCTGGATGGGAGGAGGGGCGTCGACTGACTGGGGACAGAGGTGCATAGGGGTGTTTCGTTCGTGGCCAATCCTTCGGGGATCAAGGCGTCCGTCAATAGATAGATAGATAAATTCATCTTTAGGGCTATTTCTTACATTTTCTTTATCCTGTTAGTGTACTTTATTAAATTTCTTGGTAATGTAGTTGGTAATTAGTGTAATTTTACATATTTCAGATAAAGGATGTCAACAGAATAACAAATGATGAGCTGAAGAGACGTTTAGGTATAAAGAGTATTAGCGAGGAGATGCGTACAAGTAAATTGGGATGGTATGGACATGTGGAGAGAATGGATGAACAAAATTGGGTGAAAAGATGCAGGTCTGCGATTGTGGAGGGAGCTGCACCAAGGGGTGGACCGAGTAAGACGTGGGATCGGACTATACGTGCCGATCTCAAATCCAAAAACTTGACAAGTAAAGCATCCCTTAACAGGGTTGCCTGGAACGCCGCCATTAGGAAAAGAGACTGAAACTGCTCATCTGTGTGGAGCACTCAGTCTTAAATTGTTATGTACGTATGTATGTATAAATCTGAAGAGCACATGCAATCTATTTAGGCATTTTCAGTCAGTATTGCTGGGTAAAGGGTTAACATATTAATCTTTTGGAGTATTTCTTCCATTTATTTATCCTGTTAGTGAGTTTTATTGATTTCAGTGCTACTGTAGTGGTATTTGGTGTAATTTTACATATTTTAGATAAATCTGAAGAGGACATGCAATATATTTGGGCATTTTCAGTCAGTATTGCTGGGGAAACGGTTAGCATACTGTAGTCATCTTAGGAAGGGAAGAGGATGTGTAGCTCAGATTTTTGCCCGGAAATGTGTTGTGGAGAAATATCTGGAGAAGCGACAAAAGTTGTATGCTGCATTTATGGAGTTGGAGAAGGCCTATGACAGAATTGATAGAGAAGGTATGTGGAAAGTACCGGTACCGGTACTGAAAATATACGGAGTAGATGGCAAGTTGCTGAAAGCAATTAAGAGCATGTATGAGGGTGCAAAGGTGTCAGTATGTGTGGATAATTAACAGAGCGAGTTCTTTAATCGGAATGTTGGGTTAAAGCAAGGGTGTATGTGATGTCCCGATGGTTGTTCAATATATACCAGTACAGTATATGGATGGAGTCATGAAAGAAATACAAGGAAGAGCAGCGGATGTTGGTGTACCACTGATAAGGGAAGGAAACGAGTGGAAGTTGCCTCAACAGTACAGTACCGGTACTACTGTTGCTGACAACACAATTCTGATGAGCGATAGTGAATGGGAGTTGCAGGGTCAGGTAAATATGTTTGGAACAGTGTGTGAAAAACGGAATCTGGAGGTAAATGCTAGGAAGACCAATATTATGGTCATTGAAATGGGTACAACCATAGAGTGTGAAGTGAGGTTGAACGGCTATGAAGAATGTCAGCTCATTTAAGTATTTGGGCAGTGTGTTGAGTAAAGATGTGAGTAGGCCTATGGATGAAGAAGTGTGGGAAAAGTGTAACAGGGGAAGAGCGTTGTAGGAACTCTGAAAGCAGTAAGAAGAAATAGGGTGATCAGCATGGAAGTAAAGAAGTCCTTGCATGACAGTGTGGTAATCCCGACATTGACTTATGGGAGGGAAGCATGGACGTTTCTGACTGGGATTGATCATTGATAATCATCGGTTATGCTAGTTGGAAAATTAGTGGGGTAGAATGTAGAGTTCGGGTGTACCGCCAGCCTTGTTTACACTACGCGGAGCGGCGGCGGATGCTGGCCATCATGTTCCCGTCTATTTGACTGCTTATGGATACAATAATAGGTTGAGGGGGGTCACCCCCCCATGACATATTGTCATCATCATATATATTGCCAGCAGGAGGCAAATAACCAAAAAAAAACGCCTTCAAAATAGACGCGAACTAAAGGCTGGTTCACACATAGCCGAGTCGGTGCGCGAGTCCAACACGAGTGATGAAATTTTGCTATTCATCAATGATTCGTCGATACTCCTCAACACTCGTATAGACTCGTGCTACGCTCGTGTATACTCGACACACTTGTGGGTACTCGCCACGGGGTCCAAAAATGTCATGCATGCATGACATTTTTGGGTCCCGTGGCGAGTACCCATGAGTGTGGCCTAAATACGTGTAGACTCGTGTACATACGTGTTAACTCGTGTTTGACTCTGAATAACTCTTCATTATTCGTGTTAACTCATGTTGACTCGTGTAAACCCGTGTAACACTCTTTGGTGATTCGTCGCTTTTCGTCATCATTTTGACGTTGACGAAGCAACACGTGTCTACACGCAACAACACTTATGTATCACACATGCAACACGTATCAACAAGAGTAGAAAGCACGAATGTGAGTGCCAAAATTTGGTGCCCCCATGATGCCAAAGTTTACACGATTCAAACACAAGTGAAAACACGAGTAAACAAGAGTAAACACGATCCAATGAGAAAAAAACACGAGTGGAACACGAAAAAGCAAGTGTCATTTGAAATACCGTTATTTCAAAAATGTAGGAAGAATCAACGAGAGTTTACACGGATGTAACACGAGTCAACACGTGTGCAACAGAGATCCAACGAGAGTCAACGCGTTGTCTTTCGTGTTGATCCGTATAAAAATCGTGTTGATCCGTGTAACAATCGCGTTGACTCGTCCATACTCTTTGTTTACGTGCCCTGGAATGTGGCCATTATTTTTCAAATTTTTGACACTCGTGTTGGGTTCGTGTTACACTCGTTTTGACTCTCAGTTACTCGTACAGACTCTTGCATGAACACGTGTTGACTCGTATTGAATCGAGTTAACTCGTGTTACACTCTCCTTGACTCGGGAACAATTGCTACTCGCGGCCGACTCAGCCTCCAGCGACGGCGATAATCGACGAGTGTGACTCGTGTTGGACTCGCGCACCGACTGGGCTATGTGTGAACCAGCCTTTAACCACGGTGATCGACATATGTAAACATTACGGCGGCGGTGTCGGCGTCGGACACTTGCGATAATGTTCCTGTCTATTTTGAATGCCATTGGATACAATAATATGTTGAGGGGGGGCTTTGCCCCCATGACGTGTTGTCATCATCATATATATTGCCAGTAGGGGGCAAACAACCAAAAAAATTGCCGCAAAGCCCTCCCCTCAACATATTATTGTAACCAATGGCAGTCTAAATAGACGGGAATATGATGGCAAGCTTCCGTCGCCGCTCTGCGCAGTGTAAACAATGGTGGCGGTACGCTCGAACTCTACATTCTACCCGGCTAGGCCTATATTATAGGCTACAATAAATAAGTAGGCTAGGCTATTTTTTCTATAGGCTATGCCTAGTCTAATATTACAATTTAACCCCTTCACGCATTTATGACGCAGAGGTTGCCAGATTAGCAATATGGAATAGAGTACTCTCACTCTTATAATTACCTCTCCAAAATTCGTTTTCTGCCCACAGCTAACTCAAAGACAACTGCAGAGGTTGAAGTAACTAAACTAACGGTTTCTAAATACCCCTGATAGTAACAAAGGCTTTAAAGTATCCCCAATAGGCTCAAAATCGCGTCATATGTCGGAGAGGGTTAAGGTAGCATTCAAGTTGACTACAGCAGGACTTACCTTTGACCAGGTATAGGCTATCCTAGTGTTTAATAGGCCTATACCCCTTTGAAAGGACATTAGCCTAGTCTAACCTAACAACCTTACCTAACCTATTATAGTAGGCTATTATGGGTGGGGGCTGCTGCCCCCACACCCCAATTTTTGGTGTATTTGTCTATTTTGTGTGTGAAGTGGGAATTTTTTCAATTTGTCGATAACGAAAATCCTCCATGCGGACTATAGCTTATGGAGAAAAATATGGCGAATCTATTGTTGCCTATTATCTCTAATAAATTGTTTCTCATAATGCTGCAGTAGTGTCGTTTAAAATACCAACCATTTAATTGTGTGCCTTTAAAAATGACCTAAATTAGGCTATAGGCTTCTGGAAGATTAGAAGAATCTTTAAGAAAGATTAGGTTAGGGTTATTGTCGTGCTAAAGCTAGATTATAGCCTAAATATAAAAGGAAGTGAATAAAATGAAATATGCCGAAAAAAATCAACGTCAAAATAGACGCGAAGTTAACCGCGGCGATCGCCCTATGTAAACATGACGACCGTACACCCGGTAACTACATCCATCCCATTAAAAGTTACTGTGGGACACCAAATATGTTGAGGGGGTCTCTGCGGCTCTGCCCCCCCACGTCGGCCCGTCACGTATTATGATGTACGGTAAGTCATCATCATCTGTGCTAATTCATAGGATCCCCAATTAAGGACAAAGTTACACGTCATTTTAAATGTTACTTTCCTGCCCTGGTCTAGGCCTAATAGATTTTTCCAAAGAATCAAACTTAAATTAAAAGGAAGTAGCCTAGCCTACAGTTTATAGGAAGGCTATTCCAACATGCATTCCAGAACTTAGGCTAGCCTAGGCCTAGGCTATATGAAAATTTGTGGGTGGTCTGCCAAAAAAGAATCACTAGGCCAATTAGGCTATGGGTCGGCTAGTATGAGGTGCATTTGCAAATTTTCTGAACTCTTAGGCCTAGGCTAGGCTAAATTAACCCTTAATTAGCGGCTCACCACATAAGTCGAGTTAAATAAAGCTGGACTATGTGGCGGCGCTCGACATAACTCGAGTGGCAATTTCAGCACGTAATGTTGCTGAGAGAGAGAGACAAGTGGTGGCAGGAGAGTAGCGAGCGTATGACTGCTCCAGACCACCGCGGCGAACATACTGACACGAATCCCAGCTCCCTCCCTCTCTCACGCTATATAAGATTGTATCGGAAGTGGCTAATTACATGCTTTTTGCACTCGCGTTGCACGGTTTTGCAAGAAAACTAGCCATCATAAAGATCGTTATGGTGTCATTCGAAAGCTCTGTTTATGCCTTTCAGGGATATTATTGTTTTACGTTCTGGGTCTTATTTAGGCATGAAAATGATCACGTAAACAGCCCTATTTTGGCTAAAAACACCCCGCTTGGCGGTACATATAAATAAACCGCATAGGCCGCTCGTAAGGTGTTAAAACACAAAATCTGAGTAAAACCAGCACTAGAATTTTGTCTTGTCTTGTCTTGGGGCAACCTCAGGCGAATACTCGCCCACTCCGGCCCTACCGTAGTCGCGGAGATCCTATGTCACAATTAAATTAGTTTATAGTTATGGTTAAAATTCACCACCGTGTCACTTTCATTCTAGGTCATTCGTAGAACCGTAACACTGAAAAGGCAACAACCCAATAGCAGGTCATCAGGTGGTGAACCAGAGACCTACAAACCACGGTACTAGGGCCAGAGCAATGTCTTGAAGCGAGGTGCCCTTATCAACCAACCCCAGACAATCCAGTAGGAGCTGTCGGAAGGAATCCATCTTTGAAGACAGAAAGGGACGCCCATCCACATGCTCAGTGACGGGACGAGGCGAGGCTTAGGAGGCAGATGTAGGATGTGGAGGGGAAGAGGTACCGTACGACGATACATGGGATGCGGAGACTGCGGAGGGAAGAGCTTGTCAAAGTCATACGGTTCCTCAGGACCTCAACAATAACTGGGGGACGGCCGGTGCGGGCAATGGTCGATCGCCGTAGTTAATATAAGTTCGCGGTCGCGGAGATCCTATGTCACAATTAAATTAGTGTATAGTTAAGGTTAAAATTCACCACCGTGTCACTTTCATTCTAGGTCATTCGTAGAACCGTAACACTGTAAAGGCAACAACCCAATAGCAGGTCATCAGGTGGTGAACCAGAGACCTACAAACCACGGTACTAGGGCCAGAGCAATGTCTTGAAGCGAGGTACCCTTATCAACCAACCCCAGACAATCCAGTAGGAGCTGTTGGAAGGAATCCATCTTTGAAGCCAGAAAGGGACGCCCATCCACATGCTCAGTGACGGGACGAGGCGAGGCTTAGGAGGCATATGTAGAACGACCAGATGTAGGATGTGGAGGGGAAGGGGTACCGTACGACGATACATGGGATGCGGAGACAGCGGAGGGAAGAGCTCGTCAAAGTCATACGGTTCCTCAGGACCTCAACAATAACCGGGGGACGGCCGGTGCGGGCAATGGTCGACCGCCGTAGTTAATATAAGTTCGCGTCTATTTTGACGGCGATTTTTGTTGTAGTTAGGCTAGGCCTAGGCTATTTGCCCCCTGCTGGCAATATATAAGATGATGACAATATGTCATGGGGGGCGATTGACCCCCTCAACATATTATTGTATCCAACGATCTCTAACCTCTGTATCTCAAAAAGGGCTAGAGCAAATTGGCTGTAAATTTCCACATCTAGGCTATTCCTTGACAGATTTGCTCCCTCCAATTAATATTTATTAGCATAATTTCAGCCTAGTTTAGCCTATAAAACAAAAACTAACATTTGTTTAGCCTAGGCCTACATATAAAAAGAAAAAACCCACTCGTACTGCAAATATAAGCATAAATATGAGTATCTAAGTTACAAAGCAAATGTTTTTGTATAGCCTAAAATAAACCATAAATTTGTCATCTTTCAACTGTTGAGGTCATAAATATAAAAACATCTAATACATTAGGAAAAAATGCGTTAAGAGTTGTGTTAGCGGGTCTATCGTCCCCTTTATTTACGTAGTCGCACGCTCGCAGTTACATTCGTGTCTAATTTGACTGTGGTTATTTGCCCCTGCTGGTGATATATATGATGATGACAATAAGTCATAGGGGGATAAAGCCCCTTCAACTCATTATTGTATCTCACGGCCAGGCGTTGGGTAAATTGTTTTGTTACCGGCCGGCGGATTGAGGGTGGCTTTACCAAGTTTACCCCAGCAGTTAAATTAGAAGCGAATGTAGGCCTAACTGCGAGCGTGCGACTAGGCTATATAAACAAAGCTTTTGGTATGCCCACAACTACAACTCTTACCAAAACTGCAATTAGCCTATTTTTGTTTTGTTTTTTCAGTCTAGGCTAAATTGGTGAGGCTAGGCTAAATTATTTAGCTGCAATTAGCCTAGCCTATTTTTGTTTGTTCTTTCAGTCTAGGCTAAATTGTGGTAGGCTAGGTTAAATTCTTTAACATGTGTACTATTGTGTAGGCCTGTGCTTTCCAATAGAAGTAAAAATATGTAGCATAGCCTAATGCAATTTTACTAAAACCCAAGCCTACCTGAATATAGCCCTATGCAGAGCTCAAAAGCAAAAAAAAAAAAAAAATATGTTGAGCAGTGAAATAAAATTAAGCTAGGCCTAGGCCTGGTTTCTCATAGGCCTAATAACCTAATGAAGTATACTATAGCCTAACCTAATTTAAGTTATTTCACAAAATACTAATAGGCCTACCCAGCCCTCCTCATGCATTATTTTCCATTGTAAAATAAGTTTGTGATACACTACGAAAGATTATTCAACATGGAATTTGAATGGAATAGAGAAGCTTAGCAACGAAAAGCCAATACTCCCCCTCCCTGTGATTGTGCCAGCTTTTGTAAGCAGTGCAATAACTTAATGAAGGACAGAAAAGCTGCAGGATGCTCTGGCATTCTAGCCGAGATGATTAAGGCCTCAGGTGAGAAAGGAGTAGGTGTGTTCAATGAGCTAATTAACTTCATCATCAGAGAGGAAGTAATCTCTGATGAATAGCACAAAAGTACATTATATACTGTATAAGAGCAAAGGGGACTCATTGGATAGGGAAAATTATAGGGGCCTGAAAATACTTGATCAAGTCATGAAGGTCTGTGAGAAAGTCTTTGAAGGTATGATATTGACGATATGCAGTTTGGTTTCATGCTAGGACACGGCACAATCCAAGTCATGAAGGTATTTGTGTGATAATGAAGATGTATGAGGACTCACAAACGGCAGTGAGGGTGAAAGATGTACCGGTACTGAGTGATGAGTTTTCAGTTCGCGTCGGAGTCCACCAGGGCTCTGTGTTAATGAAGCCCTTTCCTCTTTTTTTGTTTATGGTTCTGGAGGCACTATCTGGTGATTTCAGAGTTGGGCTCGCCTGGGAACTGCTATAAGGGTCCTGAAAATGCTTGACTAAGTCATGAAGGTCTGTGAGAGAGTCTTAGAAGGTATCATAAGGGAAAGATACTGTATGTACTGTATGTACTTAAAAGATAGTGATCTGATGTTGTGTTTGCAGACCGGGAGAAGGCCTTTGATAAGGTGGCCAGAGAAGTTGTGCAGTAGGCTAGGAGAAAACTTGGCGTTGAGGAGTGGCTGGTGCATGTGATAATGAAGATGTACGAGGACTCACGAACGGTAGTGAGGGTGAAAGGTGTACAGCTGAGTGAGGGACATATACAGTACTTCTTGTTGAGGATATAGGGTAGTGAAGCTGTGAAGCTTATGTCACCCTATCCGGGTGGAAAGGACCCCAGGGTGGAGAGGTTTCACAGGGAGGATGGGGACATCGTAGATTTCAGGGGAGGGCACCCATGCCCCACAGTCGACGGAGACGCCCCGCCAACCTCAGGAACTTCTTCGTTAGCAGGAGGACCTTGGATTGACATATACAGTACGGTACTAGATATTTGGTAAGGGTTAGCTTTATATCCCATGTACTAGTTACTAGGGACATATACTAGGTGTTAGGTGGAGGTTAATTTTGTATCCAAAGTACTGGGTACTAGGGACATAATTATACTAGGTGTTATGTGAGGGTACTGAGTGATGAGTTTTCAGTTCGCGTCGGAGTCCAACAGGGAAGTGTGTTAATTAAGCCCTCTCTTCTTTTTTATGGTTCTGGAGGCACTATCTAGTGATTTCAGAGTTAGGCTCCCCTTCCAACTGCTAAAAGAGGCCTGAAAATGCTTGGCCAAGTCATGAAGGTCTGTGAGTGTGAGAGAGTCTTTGAAGGTATGATAACTTCATAGTCAGGCAGCTGCAGGAAAGATATCTAAGAGGTGTTTTTCCGGTCCCGTCTCAAGACCACCGTCGCAAGATCTACCCGAAAAACTGTTTTTTTGGTCCTGTCGCAACCCACCTTTAGCAAGCGAGACACCAATATTCTCTTGCGACGGCAAGAGAGCTCCGGAGCTGGGTTGACGGCAAGCTGAAACATCTCACTCAACTTACTGTTTCTCCATTCTAATTTATTTCGGTATATTTGTTTATCCAAACATTATGTTATAATTTACTTGCCTATTATTAGGAAGTAGAGTAATAAGAGCCCACAGTAACGTATATCCAATTGTTGATAATAAATTAATGTGGGACAGTACGCTTGGTTAAATTTTGTCCACGAAACAACAACAAATCCCAGGTTTGACTAGGCCTAGGCTATGCTATTTACCGATTGTTTTTTCATATCAGAATTGCATTTATATAATCCTTATGATAATTAAATTGGCGGTGAATGTTATTCCGATGAAATGGAAGTTGTATAGCCTAGCCTATATATTTGTAAGATGTGTGCTGGCTTGGAGCAAGCCTGTGTTGTTTTTCCTGTCCTGTGATGATCTTGCGACGGCTCGGTTGAGACGGTGGTCTTGCGACGGGCCCGGAAAATCACGTCTCTACTGAAAGTAAGAAGTTGTGCAGTAGGCTAGGAGAAAATTTGGCGTAGAGGAGTGGCTGGTGCGTGTGATAATGAAGATGTATGAAGACTCACGAACGGTAGTGAGGGTGAAAGGTGTACTGAGTGAGGGACATATGCTAGGTGAAGGTTAGTTTTGTATCCCACGTACTGGGTACTAGGGACATATACTAGGTGTTATGTAAGGGTTAGTATTGTATCCCAAATACTAGGTACTAGGGACATATACTAGGTGTTACGTGAGGGTTAGCTTGGTATCCCACGTACTGGGTACTAGGGACATATACTAGGTGTTACGTGAGGGTTAGTTTTGTATCCAACGTACTGGGTCTAGGGGGCGGCAGCCTCCACCCATAATACTAGGATAGGTTAGGTAAGGTTGTTAGGTTAGGCTAATGGGGATGGATGTAGTTTCCGAGTGTACGGTCGTCATGTTTACATTTGTCGATCGCCGTTGTTAACCTGCCCTTACCTACCTATCATGTGTTGATTGGTTGTCCATCTTGATCTAATTCTTCAGGCCAGCCCTATTAGAGTATTTTGGGGGAACTCAGTGGTGTGGTTAAACTATTTTTAATATATATTTGTTTAAATATGTAAGATATGCAATAAATTATGTAAAATATATTGTTTTTACTTTATACCTATACATATAATTGTCATTATTAAGGAAATTCCATTGACTATTTACATCGCTAGGCCTAGCTTCCTTATTTCTATTAATTTCCTCCAGTTCACAATGAAACCTATTGTTAATTTCCTTGTTCTTCAGCAGCCGCGGCGGTGTCGGCGTTGGACGCTTGGGATAATGTTCCTGTCTATTTTGAATGCCATTCGATACAATAATATGTTGAAAGACCCCCTCACCCCCCCATGACATGTTATCATCATATATGTTGCCAGTAGGGGTCAAACAACCAAAAAAAATTGACGCAAAGCCCTTCCCTCAACATATTATTGTATCCAATGGCAGTCAAAATAGACGGGAACATGATCGCAAGCGTCCACCGCCGCC
Organism: Paralithodes platypus; assembly: GCA_032716605.1. Lineage (NCBI taxonomy): Eukaryota > Metazoa > Arthropoda > Malacostraca > Decapoda > Lithodidae > Paralithodes > Paralithodes platypus. The sequence goes on from CM064505.1 coordinate 21,286,824, forward strand.
GCCGCCGTCGTGTTTACATGGTCGATCGCCGCAGTTTGGTTAGGCCTATTTGCCCCCCTCAACATATTATTGTATCCAACGGCATTCAAAATGGACGGGAACATGATGGCAAGCTTTCGTCGCCGCTCCACCGCCATGTTTACATGTGTCGATCGCCGTGGTTAAGTTCGCGTCTATTTTGATGGCGATTTTTTTCGGTTATTTGCCCCCTGCTGGCAATATATAAGATGATGACAATATGTCATGAGGGGGGGGACCTCAACAATGACCTCTAACCTCTGTATATCAAATAGGGCTAGAGCAAATTGGCTGCAAATTTCCACATCTAGGCTATTCCTTGACTGACTCTTCCCAAATGGTCGACATATAATGTCACATATTAGCTTGATCACTCTAGGCCTAGTTGTTTTTTAGTTACAGAGGTAATAGCCTAGGTCATGATTTCTTGCCTACTTACAGCGAATAGACTAGGCCTAGCCTATTGTAGATTGGTAAAATATTTGCTTAATAGGCCTAGGCTATGCAATTGACTCGATTTGACTAATTTTACCTAATTAGGCCTAAAGCAGCCTCAGTCTATTCCCAAACCCCAAACAGTATCCCATGTTAAGCCCTAGGCTAGGCCTAGGCCTAATCCCACTCTCAATCAAAATTCGAACTGATAAATTCGTACCTACCGGTAGCGCTGCCTAGGCTAGGCCTATATTTTTCGTGAATAGATATAGAATATGGTTTAACACCTTACGAGCGGCCTATGCGGTTTATTTATATGTACCGCCCAGCGGGGTGTTTTTAGCCAAAATAGGGCTGTTTACGTGATCATTTTCATGCCTAAATAAGACCCAGAACGTAAAACAAGTACCTATCCCTGAAAGGGCATAAACAGAGCTTTCGAATGACACCATAACGATCCTTTTATGATGGCTAGTTTTCTTGCAATAACCGTGCAACGCGAGTGCAAAAAGCATGTAATTCGGTACTTTCCCCATATAATTCAGTATGTAGCGAGTGAGAGAGGGAGGAGGGAGCTGAGATTCATGTCAGTAGGTTCGCCGCGGTGGTCTGGAGCAGTCATACGCTCGCTAGTCTCCTGCCACCACTTGTCTCTCTCTCTCAGCAACATTACGTGCTGAAATTGCCACTCGACCTATGTCGAGCGCCGCCACATAGTCCAGCTTTATTTAACTCGACTTATGTGGTGAGCCGCTAATTAAGGGTTAAAGGAAAGAGCATCCTATATTATGTTCAAATAATATGTAATAGCACTGTGTATGGTTGCATTACATTTAAATAGTGATAGATGTGTATATTAATGGGAAAAATACTCCGAAGTTCGCATACGTTCAGAAATTATATTATAACACTGTTGCCAGATACTAATCAATCCCATTATCATTATATCATAATGGATTTTACTCATTTGCATAATTTCAAATACCTAGGACATTAATATAATATTTTCCTATCTTTTTTGTAGTGGTATATTGGTGTCTGTCTAGGGTTATAATGCATTGTGAAAGTTACCTCTGCATCTCTGACTTGGCTTAAGTACCCCTGCTTTCTTTGAGTACTACACGGCAAGAGAAGCTTTCGGTTCTGTCACAGACTGTCAATTACTGTTCAAGGTAAACACAACTGCTAAATTCGACATCATGTTCAAATAATATGTAATAGCATTATCTATGGTTGTATTAGACAACAATCGTGATAGGTTTCTATTTTATGTGGATAAATAGTATTAAGCTGAATAAACTAAATACCGAAAGTTCACTAGAGTGGTTGTTGATGCATATGAGGGAGGAAGAAGTAGGAAGGAAGGGCTAGGCAGTGTTGCCAGTTGTGTCGCTAAATATTACCGCTAGATGTAGAGCTATTTACTTCAATTTAGCAGCCATTTTTTCATATCTACAGAGATTTACTAGGGATAATTTAAAAATGTCAGACATTCTAGTCATATTACATTGTAAAATTTGCAAAACAAACAAACCAAAACTCTTTAGAAATTGCAGCATTATTCTAACATTGTTTGACTATGTAGCAACATGCTAGCGACTTTTGAGAAAGGATCTAGCGGTATTTTGTGGAGACATACTGGGTGGTGGTTGCAGTGGTGCCAGTTGTAAAGCTACATATTACCGCTAAAAGTATAGCTATTTACTTCAATCTAGCAGCCATTTATTTTATATCTAGAGACATTTACTAGGGATAATTTGAAAATTTCAGACATTCTAGTCATACTACATTGTAAAATTTGCAAAACATACGAACCAAAACTATTTAGAAATTGCAGCATTATCCTAACATTGTTTGGCTATGTAGCAACATGCTAGCGACTTTTGAGAAAGGATCTAGCGGTATTTCGTGGTAACACTTTAGGAGGGTTAAAATACGAGTCACACGGGCAATTGCCAAAACTTTAAAGGTCCATATCATTGTTATTAAACCAAGCATTTGGCAAAGGGAGGAATTGTTAAAAACCTTAGCCAATACTCTGTCATTCACCAAAAATAAATTTGAATTTATCATTATTATTTGGTAGGGTAGGTATGTATAGGTAGGTTGGCTAAATAATTGCTGGAATTCGTAGGGACTCGAACGGTTTTGAGAGAGTTAAATAAAAAAACAAAAGATAGGACTGAATAATAAAGAGATTATGTTATTAAGCAAAACTGGGGGATGCGTGGAAGCCTATAGACTGTAGCCGGTAAACTTTGTGTGTGGTAGCGAATTCAGTTTTAAAGTAATTTAAGAATAGACAGTTTTCAATGCTGCGGCCAAACTATTCCACCCATTTATATTTTTTTGGTATCAAAACGTTCGGAATCGCGAGCCTCACCCAACTACGCAAGCATGGCTCTGATCATTGGTGTAGTTTTCAAGATGTGGAATTTTAAGTGGAATTCGAGGTTTTTTCAAGATTGCCGGAAAAAAACCCACGTGCAAAAGCAAAACCTTCTCTATAAAATTTGCGGAGCATTAGTAGGGGAGTGCGTATGCCAAAGCCCAGTCGTTTCCTGTGAGTGGGAGAGACGGTATTTAAGCGTCAAGTTTTTCGGGAAATCGGCTGCCACGGACCAGTTTGGCCACCATGCCGGATGTTTAGCATATCAAAAGTTGCCCAATACAAAAACGCACCTCTTGTGAAAGTTTGATCCCGATCCAAAAAGCGGTTCTGGAGTTATTGCGTCGAAACCGGCGCGTAAGAAGAATTTGGATGAAATTCCAGGTTTAATGATTACAATAGGGGTTCCCCGTAGGGGACGAACCCCTTATAATAATAATAATAATAATAATAATATTATACATAATAACAACAACAATAACAAAACCTTCAAATGACGGAGTATAAATAAAAGAGGAGCGCTTGTAACACCTTCAACCTCTTTGCCAGAACGGGTTTATGATGATATCACTTTCATTTTTGTCAACAAGCTTTTACACATTAAGAACAACAGTCAAAAACAAGATTCCCGATCGCGGCGCCGTACGGTAAAGACGTGTTTAGTCTATGCTTCTGGTGTTGTTGATCATCCCTTTGACGGCCCTCGGGCTGTGCAAGCTGAACATTGGCGTATTGTGGGATAGAACTAATCGGAAATAAGGCCACAGGGGGAGTCGGGTTAGGGCCGATAGCCGACAATATGGAGGAACAGTTGAGTGCCGCCATGGATGATAGTCCCTTTTTGGCCCAGAAACGAAGCGTCGAGCCCGGGACTGAGAGTGATACCGATAATGATAAGGAATGTGACGGCAATGTGCAGAAACAATCGCGGCATGAAGTAGTGTGTGATGTGAGTGTGATCCCAGAAACCGTGGGTGATGGTGGTGACAGTGGTGGAGTTAAGGAGAATGTGTCGGTTAGGCCTAGGCCTACCCCAGTGTCAGAAAAGATCACTTATATCATCACCACAGTGCCAAGATCCCGGGTGTTTGATAACTCAGCGAAGGTCACAGAGGCAGTGAATGGGTCTCCTTTCGGGGATTTTGTCAAACCTGAGGATATTAGTGTGTTAGGTAAAGGTGAGGCGTTAAGTGTCCATCTGGCCAGAGACCTAATTGGGGACTCAGTGGCGCCACTTGATACCATTACCACGTTTGGGGAGTCGACGGTAGCATGCAGGGCATCTATTTCCCCAGAAGACGACAGGTACTCATGGGGCAAGATTGGCCCAGTGCACCCGGACATATCGGACAATGTCATCTTGGAGTCGCTAAAAGTGATGTCGGGTGCTGGGGGCACTACCGTCCTGGAGGAGGTCACGCACCTGTCAAAGTGTGGACCTGCAGCCGGTGGGGATGGGGATGTGGCCCAGTCCCAGGTCGATGCCTGTGTAGTCAGGCTGTGGTTCAGGGGACCTTTACCTGGCCTCAATCCTACCCAACGACGATTTGCCCTGTCGGCTCAGATTACTCCACTGCCCACCAGATCTACGATTGGTCCTCCTCGCCGGGCTTCTCGGTCTGCCAGTGGTACCACTACATACGCAATGCTAGCGGCCTCCAACAGGTATGCGGCACTAGGGGATATGATGGTTGACCGAGCTGTCGAATCTGCTGAGGAAGAGGTGGAATTGGGTGATGTTGATCGGCGGGTGGAGAGTGTTTCGAACCAGCCCACTTCCAGTGCAGGAGTGGTTGTCCATCACCAGGCGACCGCGGTCCTCGTCGTCGAGCGAAGTGACTCCGACGCAACATCCCCTCACAGGATGCACCGCCTCTCCTTGACTGCCGTCCTGACCCGGACCCCTCATCTGGATCTGGTCCCGCGTCATTAGGAAGTGGGGACACATATGGACAATTGCTTGCGGATTTCTGGGAGTGTTTCATGAAGGACCTGACTATGCGAGAGATATGCATTGCCCTGATGCCCAGACTGCTTGCCCTAATGATGGGTCAATAGTACCGCCACGATTACCAGTAAAATTGGTATTATTGAACGCCCGTTCACTACACAGGAAGACGCAGGATCTCAAACTATTAATTGAAAGGGAGGCCCCGATTGTGGCGGGGGTCTGTGAGACGTGGTTATCACCTTCGCTGATGCTCCGGATTCCCGGATTCATGGTTCACCGGAGGGACAGGTATACCCGGGGTGGTGGACTGGCATTAGCAGTGCGAGAGTCGGTGCCCAGTAAAATGCTACATCTTCGGTGTTATGATGGGGGAGTGATGGAAGTCCTAGCGGTGAGTGTGGCTTTGTGGACGGGCTGGGCGACAATCCTCCTCTGTTATAACCCGTGCCGAAATGTGTCCAGCGATGAATTCAAGTATTATTTCGGCCAGATGCCCTCTCCATGTCTGGTGTTGAGGGATTTTAATGCCAGGCATTGCCATTGGGATCCAGGAGTCTGCCAGACATCTCGCAATCAGTCAGGGATGTCACTGTTCGACATCGACAGCCCCAACCTACATCTCCTCACCCCTCCAGGCCTCCCTACACGCATTGACCCCCATTCAGCGAGGTCTTCCACCCTGGATCTTTGTTTTGGGGATGGCCTCTTTCTGGGGGCGGAGGTTTCCACGGGTCCCTACATGGGTAGTAACCACCTCCCCATCTTCATAGAAGTGCCAAACTTTCCATCCCCAGCGACTCGGCACGATCGCCCCAGATGGGCATTCCATGAGGAGGGCTGAGCTCCGTATCAAGCGGCAGTCCGATCTCTCCTTACCCCGGCTGTGGATTCTCAGAGAGTGGGGGCAGCTGGCATTTCAGTGGCTCTAGTGGCAGCAGCTAAAGGGGTTTTCCGGAGGTTAGGAGGTCCCCCAACTTCCAGGCCGGCAGTCCCTTGGTGGAACAGTGGCTGTATAGAGGCGGTTCGGGCCCGTCATCATTACTGGAACCATTGGCGACAGCATCCCTATGCTGATGCGAAGAAGGAGGCGCGTCCCATGGAAGAGCGATGTGCCAGGATCATCTTGTCGGCCAAGAGGAAGTCGTGGACTGACTTCTGTCCCATGCTACGTTTCGACAAGTCCTGCAAGAGGGCTTGGACGTTTGTCATGAGGATGAATGGTCAGCAAGTAGACCCCTCGTTCCCTCTCAGCAATGCAGGCTCCTTGGTCAGTGATCTCCAGTAGCAGGCTGACCATTTGGCCGACCATTTCCAGGGAGTGTTCGGGGAACCAGCCCCCCTACCAGATGCCGACACATGGGAATCGGATATCATGTCTCGGTTGGAATCCCCCGCCCCGGAAGGTCTGGCCGGTCCACTGACTTCACATTAACTACACAGTACGATACGCTCCCTTCCCAGAGGCAAGGCAATGGGACACGATGACGTTGCGTATGAGATGCTGGTTCATTTACCGCAGTCAGACCTGGATTCACTATTGGCCAAATACAACAGCTGGTGTGCCGGAGTCTATCCTGCTCCATGGAAGCATGCTCTATTGTTGCCGTTCCTGAAGCTGGGGAAAGACCCCACGCTCCCCACTTCTCGGAGAGGAATCTGCTACTCTCAGTGGTGAGTAAAGTCATGGAGGGGATGGTGTCCTCCCGACTCATGTGGTGGCTGGAATCGAGGGCTCTACTACCTGCGAACATGTGCGGATTCTGTCCCGGCTGGGGTACGATGGATGTGCTGCTGAGGTTGGAGTACCTGATACTGGATGCTTATCGAGGCAAGCGGGTCCTGCTGGCCGCCTTCATTGACATCGCTGGCGCTTTTGATTCGGCATCCCATACCAGTATTCTCTATAAGCTAGGAAAGATGGGGATAGGTGGTATAATCCTGTCATGGTTCCGCAGCTTTCTCCAGGGCAGGACTATCAGCGTGTCAATCGGAACGTCGGAGTCGAGACCCTTCCGTGTCCACCACCAGGGGGTCATTCAGGGTTCAAGCCTCAGCCCTCCCTTGTTTTATGCCCTGCTGTCTGATATGCCCCGCTCGCAGTCTGCTAGCACGCTGGCCTACGCAGATGATATTACGATAGTGTGCTCCGCCGATTTCCTACAGGAGGTGCAAGATTCTCTACAGGCGGTGGTTGAGGAGTTTTATGAATGGTCATCGGCGTGAAGACTGCGGCTGAATACCCAGAAGAGTGCCTTGATGTGTTTCACTCTGAAAACCAAGCTTCCGGGAAAACCACATCTGATGATGGGGGGCGAATCACTCCCACATCGGAACCGCCATACCTTCTTGGGCCTCCGCTTGGATGGGCCTGTCCTGACGTGGTGGGCCCATATCGACTATCTGAGGTCAGCGTGTGTGAAGCGTCTAGACCTCATGAAGTGTATAGCTGGTTCCAAGTGGGGCAACGAGGGGTGACCTCCTTCGGTTCTACATGGCTTTCATACAGGGAAAGTTGGCATATGGTAGTGCAGTGTATGGGTCTGCATCAGCCTCTGTCCTGCGGAAATTGGAGCCATCCACAACGCGGCCATGCGGATCGCCAATGACGTCGCTCATGGTGGAAACTGGGCTGTTGCCGGTGTCCTGGGTCAGGGTAGTGGAAGACTGTAAGTGGACGCGACGGGTGGCAGCCTTCCCCAGTACTCATCCGCTAGTGGCATCACATGCTTCCTCTGGGGTATCGACGGTGGCACTGTCGTGGTCCTTGAAGAGCCGTCGACCCTTCCTATTGAGAAGCCTCCTTCAATATCGCAGTCTGGGAGTAGCACCACCGTCTCCCTCGCCTGTCCCGTCAGTGTCGCCAGTACCGCCCTGGAAGGATATCTCCTCTATGGTCTGGACCACATTCCACAGGGGTTTCAAGAAGTCTACGGATGCGGGGCAAGCCAGGAATTACTTTGCGGAGCTGACGGCTAGCCGTTATGAGAGATCCTTCAGTATCTTCACGGACGGATCAGTGCTACCCCCATCTTCGGCCACAGCAGCAGTCTACTATGAGGACCTATCCCTCTGTCAGACGGGGCGACTCGCCGTTCACCCGGTCATAACGGTGGAGCTCTTCGCCATACATCGGGCACTGATCTTCATAAGGACCAATCTCCAGGCACAGCGTGTGGTTATCTATACGGATTCCCTCTCATCCCTCCATCTCCTCCAGTTGTCACGATCTCAGTTCTATTTTTGCAATAATCACTACTAATAAACTAGGATCCAGGTTCTTTTACCTTTATACAAATCAAATTCTTAGAATACCAGACCCAAATCATTTGACAGGAGAGTAATACACCAGAAACACTTCTTATTTTAATGAACAAGCAACATATATACAAACAAACAAATATTTAAGAATCTAGTTATGCTTTATATAATTATGTATGAAGTTAAGCTTGTAAAAGTTTGCCCCTACTTCAACCTTTAAAGTATCAATTACAAACCCTCAATCTAATATATAAAGTTAAACAAGTTTTTACCGATTTACTTAAGCAATCATGTGAATCAATTCAAAGTCAAACCATCAACCATCCAAATATTCACTGATCTTTTCACTACTCATAACATAGGACATCAAGCTAGTAAGAGTTTGGAAGTCCTTGATCCTTTCTTTAATGTACACTCTCACAAATTAATAGTTAAAACAAAGTTAATCTATTAGGATCACATAAATACAGGTAACGTCAGTCCAATACTTGAATAGTTGACTTATGAATACTAAATTAATGGAGATAATATTCCTATGCTAACCTAGCTAAACAAAACAGACTCCACTTACGATGGGCATGGCCGGGAACCGCATCACCCTGTCACAGTCACCAATCCAAGCCTCAAATACCGGCCAAGATTAACTAAATTATGCTATCACAATTATCATCAAGTTACCACAATAGCATTACACAACTCTACAGTTACTTTAACTTCAATCGTAAATGAGCCACAAGTTACCACAATAACGCTATACCGAACTACAGTTACATAGGTTCCATTAAACTTGACCGTAAGAACACCGATAAACACTGTAGAACCACTGGCGTGGTAGCTTGGACGGGTAGTAAATCCAACTGACCCTGTGACCCCAGGGTAATGGCGGCAGCTCCCAACCACCTCCACTGCAAGTGATGTCCGACCCTAAAACTGCCTCTCAAATCCATCCTTTGCTGGAAGAAAACACAAAGATATAAATGACCAATCAGAAACTATTTTACCTACGTCAGCTAATTTGCATAAAACACTTAACTAAGATTCAAGAAAAAAAGGATGAACAGATCGAAACAATAATAAAGATCTTTGGAACTCTACTGCTACAATGAATAATAATCTTTGTACTTGAAACACTTTAAGCCGACCATGAATCTAGTGTTCATGTCACTATGCATCTGAACCAACTGAATCACTGTTTCGTCTTGTCTAACATATACACTAATCTCTATAATTTCGTGACAAACCTCCCTTCTTAAGATGAAAATCTAATTTTCTTCCTTAGGCCCTACTAAGATAATCTGCACCAACATTCAGAGACCCCTAACCCTTAATTAGCGGCTCACCACATAAGTCGTATTTAATAAAGCTGGACTATGTGGCGGCGCTCGACATAGGTCGAGTGGCAATTTCAGCACGTAATGTTGCTGAGAGAGAGAGACAAGTGGTGGCAGGAGACTAGCGAGCGTATGACTGCTCCAGACCACCGCGGCGAACCTACTGACACGAATCTCAGCTCCCTCCTCCTTCTCTCACTCGCTACATACTGAATTATATGGGGAAAGTACCGAATTACATGCTTTTTGCACTCGCGTTGCACGGTTATTGCAAGAAAACTAGCCATCATAAAAGGATCGTTATGGTGTCATTCGAAAGCTCTGTTTATGCCCTTTCAGGGATAGGTACTTGTTTTACGTTCTGGGTCTTATTTAGGCATGACAATGATCACGTAAACAGCCCTATTTTGGCTAAAAACACCCCGCTGGGTGGTACATATAAATAAACTGCATAGGCCGCTCTTAAGGTGTTAATGACTCTAATGTTTACCAAATATGGCTGAAGTAAAAGCGCCCATCTCATTAATCTCCCATTCTCAGTTTTAGCTGATTGAAGATAAGCAAGAGGTTTGTGATCAGTCTCCAGGACAAAAGGCTTCCCATATAGGTACACTGAAAACTTTTGTATACCCCAAACTATTCCTAGACACTCTTTCTCAACCACCGAGTACTGTTGCTCCCTGGGTAGAAGTTTTCTGCTTGCATAGGCCACAGGCTTCTTCTCACCATCCTGCTCCTGCATAAGCACCACCCCAATCCCAGTATTGGAGGCATCTGTACGAAGCAGAAATTCTATGTCCAGGTTAGGCAACATCAGCACAGGTTCCCTCGAGAGACTGGACTTCAGCTGTAGGAAGGACCTGCTGTGATGTTCTTCCCACCTCAACTGGTTCGGCTGGTTCTTCCTCACTAGGTCTGTCAGGGGAGCAGCAATGGTGGAATAATGAATATATTTACGGTAGAAACCACTAAGTCCCAGAAATGACCTTAGCTCCTTCTTGGTTCGAGGTTGGGGTGCCTTTTCTATCTTCTCCACCTTATCCTTGAGAGGCGAGAGTCCTTCCATGCCCAACCTGTGTCCTAAATACTGTAAAGACTGCATCGCCATTTAGCACTTTGTTGGACGGGCTGTCATTCCTGCGTCTAACAGCCGCTGCATAACTTCCTTAATGAGAATAAGATGATCGTTCCAGGTTTCTGTGTGAATAAGAATGTCATCCGTAAAGTATTCCACTCCCTCTAGATCACCAACAAGTTTCCTCATTAATTTATTGAAGGTGGCTGGGGCATTAGCAAGTCCAAATGGCAAGACTGTAAACTGGTATAGACCTTTGATCAGTTTGGAAAGCGGTGTATTGTCTGGAATTGTTCTCTAAAGGAACCGCCAATATCCTTTGCTCAAGTCCATTTTACTGAAATACTTGCTTGGTTGCAGACCACTAAAAATCTTTTCAGGGTCACTCATGGGTTCACTATCAAACACAGTTAGATTATTCAACTTACGGAAATCCAAACAGATCCTATGAGTTTTGTCTGGTTTACTTACAATGACCATGGGTGCTGAAAAGGGGGAGTCAGAATATTCTATAATTCCCATTTATTTCATAGAGTCTATTTCCTTCTTTACTTCTGATCTCATTGCATATGGGATTTTATATGGTCTAATAAATACCACCTGTTCCTCTTTAAGCTCTACTGCTCTACTGCTCTACTGCTGAGGTTTTTCCTGGAACATCCGACCATACCTTCTCAAAATTCTGTAGCAAGTCTTTCAGCTCCTGTTGGTGTTCTGCAGACAGATCTGTATTGATGTTTACCTGTCTCCAAGTCTCCTTCTGCTGTACGTTGGGCAGGTTCAAGGGGTTCTCTTCATCCTCCGGAGTCTCTTCTATCACTGCTGCAGCTGCAACCCCCTCCAGTGTAGCTGTTGTTTCTGTTCGAAGATGGTATAGCTTAATCGTGTTTGCATGGAAAATCTCTACTTCACCTTTAACTTCAATCCCATAGTCCATGATTCCCTTCTGAGCTTTCACTGTATAGGGCCCTCTCCACTGAAGCAGTAACTTGTTGTTTGATGTTGGTAACAATAGTAAGACCTGATCTCCTACAGAGAACTTCTGGTCCTTTGCTCGCTTATCATAATGGTGTTTATACTTTTCCTTGGATTTACTTAACTGATCTCTAGCCAACTTACAGGTCTCCTCCAGCTTCTCCCTCAGGTCAAACACATACTGGTAGGTGGTCTGTACCTCGTCTATCTTCTCTCTGTCCCAGACCTCGCGTAGGATGCTCAGGGATCCCCTCACCGTCCGTCCGTACAGCAACTCAAAGGGGCTGAATCCCATGCTGGCCTGTGGAGTTTCACGATAAGCGAACAATACAGCGGGTAGAAAGCGATCCCAAAGCTTTGGTTGTTCAGCACACATTTTCTTTAACATAGATTTAAGGGGAGCGTCCGGGAGCGTCAGGCTTTTACTCTAGAACGTGTCAGTGGATTTTGTCTGTATTTCATAAGATTTTGTACACGTATAGGGGACCTAACAACTAAGAAATTTCCAAAATTTTAATTCTCTAGGACAATTATTTTTTGAGTTAGGTGTGTAAATTTATGACTTTTTGTAAAATCAAAATCTCATTTAAATGTTGTTGCTTGATTGTTTTAATGCATTGGGGGTACTAACAATAGGTGTAGTTTCAATTGTACGTTGATACTTTTTTCCATTTTGTATCTAATTGTAGAATTAGGGCATTTACAATTAGGTACAAATTAGGTGACAAATGTCTCGGGGTGCTGTGTCGAAATGGGAAAGAAATAAAAACAAATGGCGACGTGGAGTTGTAGAGAATTTCATGCCCTTTCCAATGACACCAGAAACATTGTTGTAGCATGTTTGGTTACGTCAGAACTGCGCCGACAAGTGAACTTTCTTACGTGAGGTACTAAGGCACGAGAGCTGTTGCAAGCCAGCCGGCCAGCCGCACCCTACCTCTCTCGCGGCTTGGACCACACTGCTCTTCTCCTCCTCCACCACCACCACCACACCCTTCGTTGTTACCCGGGTTGAGTACCAGATACTGTTAGGCAAAATATCTAAGAACGTCATATTTTCACCAAAAATTCATGGTTTTATTTTTTATTTTTTGCAGATCCGAAACCCATAATGCATTTTCTACGCGTCTGCGCGACCCGCGACCCGCGGAAACTTTAAACTAGCCCAGAAATAACATGCTTCCAGACGGAATATTGCCTCAGGATTTTAACTGAAGACAGAGGGATGGGTGATGATGCCATATATCGGGTTGCGCAATATTGCCGTTTTGAGCACTATTACGAGTATGAGCCGGACGCTCCCCTTAAGCGTGCCATTGAACCTCTCTACCAAACCATTTCCCATAGCGTGGTAGGGTGTTGTGGGTAAATGTTTGATAGACAGTAAACGCCTTACCTCAGCCATCATGTTAGCTGTAAATTGGCCACCCCTGCCTGTTATCATTTCAGCCGGAATTCCCACTCTAGAAAAGATATCCATAGTAGGCCGCACTCTCTCGGTGTCTATATATGGGCAAGGCAATGGCTTCTGGATAGTAGCATAATCTACAAGGGTTAATATGTACCTGTTTTTGTTTTCACTCCTGGGTTCTATGTCCGATCAGGTCAACGGCACTCGTTGGAAGAAGTGAGGATTCTGGGGGTTTTCTCCCAGTGGTACCCTACTCGCCTTACCCTTTTGGACCGCCCTCTGGCAAACATCACAAGATTGACAATATCGCTTGACATCTGTCATCATTCCCGGCCACGCGAAGTGTGCAGATACCTTAACTGTAATCCTACCAATTCCTTGATGTCCTCCCATGGGGCTCTCATGGGCTATCTTCATTACCACCTCACGTACCTGATTGGGGAGTACAAGCTGATTCTGTGATTTAAATTTTCTGTAGAGTAGATTATTGTCATAGAAAAGTCTACCTTTACCTTCAGACACCAGTTTTCCCTCCTCTGCAAATTTTCTCCATTTCTCCAGGCTGACGTCTTCCTGTTGAGCAGCTTTCATCTGTTTATAATCCATATTAAGGCTTTCCCCTGTGTCTGGTACCTTCAACTTACGTATAGGATGGTTTATCTTCTTGGCTGCGGCTCTAGTCATCACTGCACTAACTCCCACCGTCTCCTTAGGTTGTCTCAAGGTTGTAGCCCCATCAATATTTCCAATTATAACCTCATACACTGGATTGTCCATGCACACTGCAGAAACTCTGCCTGAATAAAAAGGAGTTTATTTCTACTTCTGCCAGAGGATAATTATATACTTCCCCGTTGATGAGTTTAACTAAGCTGTCCTTTCCAGTAAAGCAATCTTCGGAAACCAGGTCCTTCCTCACCACCACTGTACTGCACCCTGTATCACATAGTACCTCTACAGTTCTCCCACACAGTGTTCCTTTTTCCACTGGCATACTGGCCAAGGCACTAACCACTTCAACAGACTTACCACATCCCAAAACTTCATCTGGATTATTTGCAATTGCCGCAACCTTAAGACTTGAAATTTTCTGGCATGCATTTCCTAAATTTTTTCTTTTCTTAGGTTCGCGACACTGAACCGATTTATGCCCAGATTTTCCGCAATTATAACACTTCCCAGCGAACTTCACTCTAGACTTTTCTGACCTATCCCCACTAGTCTTTCCTGGATCAGCCTCTTTTTCTTTACTCCCTTCAGTGTAAGTGTTTGCATTGTTAGTCAGTCCTCCATGTGCCATTACATAACCTTCTGCAAGTTCCACCATTCTAGGTAAAGTCAAGGGGTATCGCTCTCTTAAATACACTTGTAAATTTCTCCCACAAGTTTGTAGAAATTGCTCCATAAGTAACAAGTCAACCAGAGACTCAAAAGTTTCCTCACAATCTGACAGCTCAAGCCAGCACTTCAAAAGATTCTTCAACCGACCTATGAACTGCTCCACCCTCTCTCCTTGTTGTGGCTTACAGTGACAAAACCTCTTTCGAAACCCCTCACTAGTACACTCAAATCTTTTCATTAAAGCTAATTTTATGCTGTCATACTGTACTACATCTTCCTCTGAGAGTCTAGCATAAGTTTCTAGTGCAGATCCACATAAATAAGAGCTTAGAACAACACCCCAGCTTTCCCTTGGCCATCTAGCGGAATGAGCAAATAATTCAAAACGACGTAGATATTCATCGCAGTCATCCTTATTTTCATCGAATGGAGGAAGTGATGGCCCTTTGGCCTTAACCAAAACATTTTCCTGATGGGTCTCACTTCTAGCCTGGTGTACCTGTAGCTGAAGCTCTAACATGCGACTCTCTTCTTGCCGTTTTTCCCTTTCCTCATGTCTAAGGTTTCTCTCCCTAGTCTGCTCATCTTTGATAAAAGTCAAGAGTTGTTCACCCTCAAAACCTAGCTCTTTGCCTAACTCGCATAATTCTTTAGTGGAAGTCATTGTCAAGAACTATTAAAAACTTTAAGTCAAAGCTCACTCTCTTGTAACTGATTTGGGTCCTGTCACGGTCGCCATTGTCACGATCTCAGTTCTATTTTTGCAATAATCACTACTAATAAACTAGGATCCAGGTTCTTTTACCTTTATACAAATAAAATTCTTAGAATACCAGACCCAAATCATTTGACAGGAGAGTAATACACCAGAAACACTTCTTATTTTAATGAACAAGCAACGTATATACAAACAAACAAATATTTAAGAATCTAGCTATGCTTTATATATGTATGAAGTTAAGCTTGTAAAAGTTTGCCCCTACTTCAACCTTTAAAGTATCAATTACAAACCCTCAATCTAATATATTAAGTTAAACAAGTGTCTACCGATTTACTTAAGCAATCAAGTGATTCAATTCAAAGTCAAACCATCAACCATTCAAATATTCACTGATCTTTTCACTACTCATAACATAGGACATCAAGCTAGTAAGAGTTTGGAAGTCCTTGATCCTTTCTTTAACCCTCCTGCCCCGGCTACGCATTACATAAATATTCCCCGAAATCCGGGTGTTTTGGCCGAAAAACGTCTAGGCTAGGCTACCGTATCATTGTTATGCTGACTGCTTCCCGCATTCCCGCGCATCCCCAAGCGTAGCTGTGTTATTTACCTGTAGAATGGCGTTAAGTAGAGCTCTCTAAGTCAAGTGCTTGATTTGTGATGATGATTTCATTGGAGATAACTTTATGGCCAAAACAGCCACTTTACAATACTTTTCGATACTTAACAACAACATACAGGCACACACGAACAAGCGACGCTCTCCTTCTTGTGGCCGGAGATGCGGGGCGTCGGTCCAGCCGGCTGTTGTTTACATGCGTCGGACCAACGCCTCGCACACGAAGCTCACAGGCTTTCAAGCAATGGTACAATGTTGTACCACCCGGGTTCCTGGGGGCAAAACATAATGGTACACACGTGTACCACCCGGGGTTGAAGGGTTAATGTACACTCTCGCAAATTAATAGTTAAAACAAAGTTAATCTATTAGGATCACATAAATACAGGTAACGTCAGTCCAATACTTGAATAGTTGACTTATGAATACTAAATTAATGGAGATAATATTCCTTTGCTAACCTAGCTAAAAAAAACAGACACCACTTACGATGGGCATGGCCGGGAACCGCATCACCCTGTCACAGTCACCAATCCAAGCTTCAAATACCGGCCAAGATTAACTAAATTATGCTATCACAATTATCATCAAGTTACCACAATAGCATTATGCAACTCTACAGTTACTTTAACTTCAATCGTAAATGAGCCACAAGTTACCACAATAACGCTATACCGAACTACAGTTACATAGGTTCCATTAAACTTGACTGTAAGAACACCGATAAACACTGTAGAACCACTGGCGCGGTAGCTTGGATGGGTAGTAAATCCAACTGACCCTGTGACCCCAGGGTAATGGCGGCAGCTCCCAACCACCTCCACTGCAAGTGATGTCCGACCCTAAAACTGCCTCTCAAATCCATCCTTTGCTGGAAGAAAACACAAAGATATAAATGACCAATCAGAAACTATTTTACCTACGTCAGCTAATTTGCATAAAACACTTAACTAAGATTAAAGAAAAAATGGATGAACTGATCGAAACAATAATAAAGATCTTTGGAACTCTAATGCTACAATTAATAATAATCTTTGTACTTGAAACACTTTAAGCCGACCATGAATCTAGTGTTCATGTCACTATGCATCTGAACCAACTAAATCACTGTTTCGTCTTGTCTAACATATACACTAATCTCTATAATTTTGTGACAGCCCCGTCGTCCAATATTATGTTGGTATATGAAATTTTGGGTCTTCTGATACAACGCCAGGCCCCCCGTTGGTTAGTTGTGCTCCAATGGGTTCCATCACGTACCGGTATCCGAGGCAACAAAGTGGCTGACAGGGCGGTGGCGATGGCACACTCTTTGGTACCCCTGGAGTGGCTGGAATTGGATCAACATACCCTTGACACCATCGTCAGGAGGGCTTGTAGATGCCAGTGGGATCGGGAGCTTCGTCCTCTGCTGCAATTCATTACTCTGGGCAGATACCGGGACAACTCGTGCCTGCAGTCTTGGAGTCGCCACACCCTCCGCAGACTTGACATGGCTCTAACGAGGCTGCACATCGGACACTCAGCATTGTCCCATCACCTCCATCGCCTGCATATGGTTGTCAGCTCATCTTGCCACTGGTGTAACCTCCCTGAGACCCCAGAACATCTTGTGGAAGAGTGTCCCAGGTTCGACAGCTATCGGATGACACTGCGTGAACGGGTTCGAAGGCTGGATACCGGAGAGGTTGGATTGAGATTGCTCCTGGGTGGTGCGGATATTGATGAGGTCAGGAAGCTTGAGCTATCAAGGTGTTTGTGCACATATCTCCTGACCACAGGAATAGTCTATATTCTGTAGTTTAAGACCCCACTGACGACTCGTCTTACAGGGCCAAGCGAGTGTCTACTACCCGAGCGAACCTACCAACCCCACAAGATCAAGATCAAGATCAACAGTCAAAAGCTTTAGGAGTTTAGTTTGTATTTCCGTCAATATGGTCCCCTGTAATAATAGTGAATATATGACAGGCTGTGTGTTGTTTTAACTTTAACTTTCTCTCTCTCACTCGCACACTCTCTCTCTCTCTCTCTCTATCTATCTATCTACCTACCTATCTATCTATTTATTATTTTAGTATTCTGTAAAAGATGTACAATGTGTCTCTTTTATGAAATAAAACTACGACTGACCGACTATCTATCTATCTATCCATCCATCTATCCATCCGTCTATCTATCTACCTACCTACATATCTATCTATCTATACATCTTATGTCTATCTATCTATATATCTCTCTCACACAAACACACCCATTTTAAAAATCACCCCCTCTCTCTCTCTAACACACACACACACAACAATCAGCGCTAACCTTGTCATGAGCTACACGTTTACACCAACACATTGTCAACTGTTAACAAATTAGCATAGTAAATTGACGAAGGTGTTGATTTTTGGGCTTAGTTGTATCGTATACAGGGGTGACCTTTTTGGAACCACCTGTTTCGCTTCACTATACCCTGTTCCAAATAGGTAGGCCAGGCATCGTGAACTCTAACCTCTATAACTCCAAAAAGGGCTAGAGCAAATGGGCTGTAAATGTCCACATCTATTCTTTTACCAGACCCTTCCCAAATGGTAGACATAGTGGCTCGATTATTCTAGTCGTTTGTGAGTTATAGAGATTATTGGTCAAGATTATTGGACTGCTTACTTGGAACAGGGAATAGTTGGGCGCTTGTTATATGTTTCTCCCCTTTCAGGTCTTGTTTTTTTGTCCCTAACGAGCGATAGCGAGCCTGTAATTTAGTAGAAACCGGCCCTCGGCCGGTTTCTACCAGTTTCTACCAGTTTCTGGTAGGAAACTGTACATAAATAATGTATCTTAAACCTTACAATATCGGCAACGTCTTTTTGTTTTCCTTTGAGCTGCATTTAGATTATTTTATGAAGCTTAGGATAGATATATGGTAGCTAAAACGATTAATTGAGATAGTCTGCAGTCTTGTAATGGGTGGACGTCCTTCCTAAGATGACTAGAACTGTCTGCTAGTTGCCAGAATTTAATGAAAAGGATGTCACCGGTACTGAAGGGGCTAAAGGGTATCTGGGGCTCGTTTCTGAAGCTTGAATGGGGGTCTAAGGCGGCGCTTTTGATTAAACTTAAACAAAAATGGTCTAGAGGGCAAAAATAAAACAAAACAACACCAATACTAATAC
Organism: Paralithodes platypus; assembly: GCA_032716605.1. Classification (NCBI taxonomy): domain Eukaryota; kingdom Metazoa; phylum Arthropoda; class Malacostraca; order Decapoda; family Lithodidae; genus Paralithodes; species Paralithodes platypus. The sequence goes on from CM064505.1 coordinate 21,305,512, forward strand.
AAATACTACTACTACTACTACTAATAATAATAATAATAATAATAATAATAATAATAATTGTAGTATTTAATTCTTAATCTTTTATGCTACTACTACGGGGGATAATTCGACAGTCATTTAGAAGTTCGTACATACCCAGGGTACGAGGAAGCTCTCACTACCCTTAGGATACCTGCACTTTCAACCCACCACTACAACACACTCAAGCAGTTTGCATCTAAGCTACTTGTTCACCCACGACACAGAAACTTACTTCCACCAGACGCCCCTAGACCAACACGTGCAGCTCGACACTTCAACACACTCCAACCAATAAGGGCAAGAACTGACAGATACAAAAACAGTCCTATCCCAACCATTGTAAATATTATTAATAATGTGTAATGCCGGCCTGTCACACCAAATATACGCGCCCTCCTTTAATAATGTATGCATAAGTGTGTGTGCGTGTGTGTATTAGAATATATGTATGTATTTGCTTGAGTTTGTTTATGTATGTGTGTGTATATGTATATGTGCATTTATGTATGTACAGTATATGTGTATGTATGTGTGCGTATATGTGTATGTATGTATGCATTAATTATCTATATATGTGTGTGTCTATAGTGTATACAGTTTGTGGTTTGAGGCTCGAGCCCGGCTGAGAGTATTCTATCACACACACACACACACACACACAAACAAACAAACACACGCACACACACACACACAAACACACACACTGAAGAATGTCCCATATACTATAATTCCCCCCAGCTGTTTCTCCTTATTTTATATTCTTCTTTTGTTCTCTACCGAGGATTACCTCCCATTGTAGTAGGCTTTACCTGACCCTACTTGTACGGACCCGTAGGCCATTTCGCCTTAACCCTTTTAACCCGTACAGCCCCAGCGACGCGTCTGACGCGTCGGCGATGTATGTAATGCACAGCCCCAGAGACGCGCCTGACGCGTCACCCTAATTGCGCCGACCGTAACCTCAGGTGTAGCCACTCAAGAGGGCTCAGATTTGTATGGGAACTGTGTACGTATCCCACGCAACCGTGCCGATGGTTGAAAACTCTCAAAGTCCACGTGCGTGCGCGCGAGCGCGCAATAACCTGTTTTTTTGGGATAATTGCCTTCAATTTTTTACTCTTGTAAAATCCGTTTTCGGGGGCTCTGTAGGACCATTTTTTAAGCTTTTTGAGCGGTTTTTCTTGGTTTTTCCTTCATTCCTAACCAATTCGCTATTGTTTCTGGAATAAAACCATTTTTTGAAAACCGGCCGGGTTCTGGTGCGCAAACATTACAAAACTAGCCGGGGCTCCACGGGTTAAAACTCCTCATTTGATCTCTTCCGACGTTTTGACATTCCATTCTAATTGGCTTTACCTGACCTACAGTCCGTTGCCCCATTAACCCTTTTCCAATTCCCTCATTTAATCTCTCCCAAAGATTTAACTCCCATTATTAGCCTCACTGACCCTACCAGAACAGTTTTTGTATGTATGTATGTTTGTTTGCATACGTGAGCGTTTATGTATACGGGCATGTGCACACTTACTGCATGTTCTTATGTTCTATATATGTATGTATATATATGCGTATTTATGTGTGTACGTATGCGTATATATGTATGTTCTGTATATATATGAGTAAAATAAATGTGTACTGTATATGCACTGTAAATCACTTACTCTCATGGTTAATTTATGATAATTTGTATTTTGCACTAGCATAATTATTATATTAATTTCTTGTTTTTAATGTAAAGTATATTATACTCACCCATTGTAAACTGAGCTTACCATTTTCATATCTGTACATCTCATGTTCATCCACTAATTTTAAAATGTGTATTTTCAGCTAATGAGGCTGCCATTCTTTAATAAACCGTTATTATTAGAGGTTCGTCCCCTACGGGGAACCCCTATTGTAATCATTAAACCTGGAATTTCATCCAAATTCTTCTTATGCGCCGGTTTCGACGCAATAACTCCAGAACCGCTTTTTGGATCGGGATCAAACTTTCACAAGAGCTGCGTTTTTGTATTGGGCAACTTTTGATATGCTAAACATCCGGCATGGTGGCCAAACAGGTCCGTGGCAGCCGATTTCCCGAAAAACTTGACGCTTAAATACCGTCAACAATTGGATATACGTTACTGTGGGCTCTTATTACTCTACTTCCTAATAATAGGCAAGTAAATTATACCATAATGTTTGGATAAACAAATATACCGAAATAAATTAGAATGGAGAAACAGTAAGTTGAGTGAGATGTTTCAGCTTGCCGTCAACCCAGCTCCGGAGCATTGTGTCTCGCTTGCTAAAGGTGGGCTTGCGACGGGACCAGAAAAACAGTTTTTCGGGTAGATCTTGCGACGGGACCGGAAAAACACCTCTTAGATATCTTTCCTGCAGCTGCCTGACTATGAAGTTATCATACCTTCAAAGACTCTCTCACACTCACAGACCTTCATGACTTGGCCACGCATTTTCAGGCCTCTTATAGCAGTTGCAAGGGGAGCCTAACTCTGAAATCACTAGATAGTGCCTCCAGAACCATAAACAAGAGGAGAGGGTTTAATTAACACACTTCCCTGTTGGACTCCGACGCGTACTGAAAACTCATCACTCAGTACCCTCACGTAACACCTAGTATATGTCCCTAGTACCCAGTACTTTGGATACAAAACTAACCTCCACCTAACACCTAGTATATGTCCCTAGTAACCAGTACATGGGATATAAAGCTAACCCTTACCAAATATCTAGTACCGTACTGTATATGTCAATCCAAGGTCCTCCTGCTAACGAAGAAGTTCCTGAGGTTGGCGGGGCGTCTCCGTCGACTGCGGGGCATGGGTGCCCTCCCCTGAAATCTACGATGTCCCCATCCTCCCTGTGAAACCTCTCCACCCTGGGGTCCTTTCCGCCCGGATAGGGTGACATAAGCTTCACAGCTTCACTACCCTATATCCTCAACAAGAAGTACTGTATATGTCCCTCACTCAGCTGTACACCTTTCACCCTCACTACCGTTCGTGAGTCCTCGTACATCTTCATTATCACATGCACCAGCCACTCCTCAACGCCAAGTTTTCTCCTAGCCTACTGCACAACTTCTCTGGCCACCTTATCAAAGGCCTTCTCCCGGTCTGCAAACACAACATCAGATCCCTATCATTTAAGTATATACAGTACATACAGTATCTTTCCCTTATCATACCTTCTAAGACTCTCTCACAGACCTTCATGACTTAGTCAAGCATTTTCAGGACCCTTATAACAGTTCCCAGGGGAGCCCAACTCTGAAATCACCAGATAGTGCCTCCAGAACCATAACAAAACGGTGGACTCCGACGCGAACTGAAAACTCATCACTCAGTACCTGTACATCTTTCACCCTCACTGCCGTTTGTGAGTCCTCATACATCTTCATTATCACACAAATACCTTCATGACTTGGATTGTGCCGTGTCCTAGCATGAAACCAAACTGCATATCGTCAATATCATACCTTCAAAGACTTTCTCACAGACCTTCATGACTTGATCAAGTATTTTCAGGCCCCTATAATTTTCCCTATCCAATGAGTCCCCTTTGCTCGTATACAGTATATAATATACTTTTGTGCCATTCATCAGAGATTACTTCCTCTCTGATGATGAAGTTAATTAGCTCATTGAACACACCTACTCCTTTCTCACCTGAGGCCTTAATCATCTCGGCTAGAATGCCAGAGCATCCTGCAGCTTTTCTGTCCTTCATTAAGTTATTGCACTGCTTACAAAAGCTGGCACAATCACAGGGAGGGGGGAGTATTGGCTTTTCGTTGCTAAGCTTCTCTATTCCATTCAAATTCCATGTTGAATAATCTTTCGTAGTGTATCACAAACTTATTTTACAATGGAAAATAATGCATGAGGAGGGCTGGGTAGGCCTATTAGTATTTTGTGAAATAACTTAAATTAGGTTAGGCTATAGTATACTTCATTAGGTTATTAGGCCTATGAGAAACCAGGCCTAGGCCTAGCTTAATTTTATTTCACTGCTCAACATATATATTTTTTGTTTTTGCTTTTGAGCTCTGCATAGGGCTATATTCAGGTAGGCTTGGGTTTTAGTAAAATTGCATTAGGCTATGCTACATATTTTTACTTCTATTGGAAAGCACAGGCCTACACAATAGTACACATGTTAAAAATTTAACCTAGCCTACCACAATTTAGCCTAGACTGAAAGAACAAACAAAAATAGGCTAGGCTAATTGCAGCTAAATAATTTAGCCTAGCCTCACCAATTTAGCCTAGACTGAAAAAACAAAACAAAAATAGGCTAATTGCAGTTTTGGTAAGAGTTGTAGTTGTGGGCATACCAAAAGCTTTGTTTATATAGCCTAGTCACACGCTCGCAGTTAGGCCTACATTCGCTTCTAATTTAACTGCTGGGGTAAACTTGGTAAAGCCACCCTCAATCCGCCGGCCGGTAACAAAACAATTTACCCAACGCCTGGCCGTGAGATACAATAATGGGTTGAAGGGGCTTTATCCCACTATGACTTATTGTCATCATCATATATATCACCAGCAGGGGCAAATAACCACAGTCAAATTAGACGCGAATGTAACTGCGAGCGTGTGACTATGTAAATAAAGGGGACGATAGACCCAATAACACAACTCTTAACGCATTTTTTCCTAATGCATTAGATTTTTTTATATTTATGACGTCAACAGTTGAAAGATGACAATTTTATGGTTTATTTTAGGCTATACAAAAACATTTGCTTTGTAACTTAGATACTCATATTTATGCTTATAATTGCAGTACGAGTGGGTTTTTTCTTTTTATATGTAGGCCTAGGCTAAACAAATGTTAGTTTTTGTTTTATAGGCTAAACTAGGCTGAATTTATGCTAATAAATATTAATTAGAGGGAGCAAATCTGTCAAGGAGTAGCCTAGATGTGGAAATTTACAGCCAATTTGCTCTAGCCCTTTTTGAGATACAGAGGTTAGAGATCGTTGGATACAATAATATGTTGAGGGGGTCAATCGCCCCCCATGACATATTGTCATCATCATATATATTGCCAGCAGGGGGCAAATAGCCTAGGCCTAGCCTAACTACAACAAAAATCGCCGTCAAAATAGACGCGAACTTATATTAACTACGGCGATCGACCATTGCCCGCACCGGCCGTCTCCCGGTTATTGTTGAGGTCCTGAGGAACCGTATGACTTTGACAAGCTCTTCCCTCCGCAGTCTCCGCATCCCATGTATCGTCGTACGGTACCTCTTCCCCTCCACATCCTACATCTGGTCGTCCTACATATGCCTCCTAAGCCTCGCCTCCTCCCGTCACTGAGCATGTGGATGGGCGTCCCTTTCTGTCTTCAAAGATGGATTCCTTCCAACAGCTCCTACTGGATTGTCTGGGGTTGGTTGATAAGGGCACCTCGTTTCAAGACATTGCTCTGGCCCTAGTACCGTGGTTTGTAGGTCTCTGGTTCACCACCTGATGACCTGCTATTGGGTTGTTGCCTTTACAGTGTTACGGTTCTACGAATGACCTAGAATGAAAGTGACACGGTGGTGAATTTTAACCTTAACTATAAACTAATTTAATTGTGACATAGGATCTCCGCGACTACGGTAGGGCCGGAGTGGGCGAGTATTCGCCTGAGGTTGCCCCAAGACAAGACAAGACAAAATTCTAGTGCTGGTTTTACTCAGATTTTGTGAGTTTTAATTTAGCCTAGCCTAGGCCTAAGAGTTCAGAAAATTTGCAAAATGCACCCCATACTAGCCTACCAATAGCCTAATAGGCCTAGTGATTCTTTTTTGGCAGACCACCCACAAATGTTCATGTAGCCTAGGCCTAGGCTAGCCTAAGTTCTGGAATGCATGTTGGAATAGCCTTCCTATAAACTGTAGGCTAGGCTACTTCCTTTTAATTTAAGTTTGATTCTTTGGAAAAAATCTATTAGGCCTAGACCAGGGCAGGATAGTAACATTTAAAATGACGTGTAAAAAGTCGCCCATAAACGGCGGCCCGCTATGTTATTGTAATTTGGGAGCTTATTTCGTCTGTTGATTGACTTTGTCCTTAATTGGGGATCCTATGAATTAGCACAGATGATGATGACTTACCGTACATCATAATACGTGACGGGCCGACGTGGGGGGGCAGAGCCGCAGAGACCCCCTCAACATATTTGGTGTCCCACAGTAACTTTTAATGGGATGGATGTAGTTACCGGGTGTACGGTCGTCATGTTTACATAGGGCGATCGCCGCGGTTAACTTCGCGTCTATTTTGACGTCGATTTTTTTCGGCATATTTCATTTTATTCACTTCCTTTTATATTTAGGCTATAATCTAGCTTTGGCACAACAATAACCCTAACCTAGTCTTTCTTAAAGATTCTTCTAATCTTCCAGTAGCCTATAGCCTAATTTAGGTCATTTTTAAAGGCACACAATTAAATGGTTGGTATTTTAAACGACACTACTGCAGCATTATGAGAAACAATTTATTAGAGATAATAGGCAACAATTGATTCGCCATATTTTTCTCCATAAGCTATAGCCTAGTCCGCATGGAGGATTTTCGTTATCGACAAATTGAAAAAATTCCCACTTCACAGACAAAATAGACAAATACACCAAAAATTGGGGTGTGGGGGCAGCAGCCCCCACCCATAATAGCCTACTATAATAGGTTAGGTAAGGTTGTTAGGTTAGACTAGGCTAATGTCCTTTCAAAGGGGTATAGGCCTATTAAACACTAGGATAGCCTATACCTGGTCCAGGGTAAGTCCTGCTGTAGTCAACTTGAATGCTACCTTAAATTGTAATTTTAGACTAGGCATAGCCTATAGAAAAAATAGCCTAGCCTACTTATTTATTGTAGCCTATAATATAGGCCTAGCCGGGTAGAATGTAGAGTTCGGGCGTACCGCAACCATTGTTTACACTGCGCAGAGCGGCGACGGAAGCTTGCCATCATGTTCTCGTCTATTTTGACTGCCATTGCCCTTATGGTGACCCAATCAAATAATCAAAACAACCACACTTCTTAACCCAATTCCCGCGGGGCCCCTCATTTGACGGAGACGATTTTCCGGCTATTTTGTAGCCTGTGAGCCAGGCCAGCTTTTGCAAGCAGCACGGATGGACGTCAGCCGGAGCCTACAGGCCCCGCCACGACACTGAGGATTGTGTGAGAGAGAGTTCACTTATGTGCAGCGTCACACATAGCGAAAACAGAAAATAATTGGTAATTATTAGCGATTTCGCCTTGGCCTATCGGATTTGGTAATTTTTAGCAATTTTTCCCTTCGTTTGCAAGATCCTTACAAGAAAACCAGATGTCGTACAGGGATGATTCAGGAGTAATTTGAAAGCTATTACCGTACTTTCACGAATACATAATTGTATTTTTTTTTTTTTTTTTTTTTTTTTTTAAAGACAATGAAAGGAGGAAGGAAAAACACAGATACAACAAAAAGGTCCATGTGCCTAAAGGCATCCTCCATTTATAAAATGTTTGTAACAACTGGATTTAAACATTTGTAGATTGTAAGTTTGTGGAAAGCAATTCGAGGGAAGTGAATTCCAAAGAGTAGTAGTTCTAGGGATAAATAAATTTTGATAAGCAGAAGTTCTGCATTGTGGAGGAGAAAGTGTAAATTCATGGGCGCTCTCAGCTGCCCTAGTTCTACGGGGAAAGATGTGGAGAGACGGCACAATTGAAGCAAGTTCCTCGGAACAATTGCTGTGAAAATATCTGTAGAATAATGCAAGGGATGCAACGTTTCTTTGTATGGATAATGTAGGAAGGTCCTGTGTGATTGCAGGGTTATTGATTAATCTAATAGCTTTATTTTGAATTTTGTCCAACTGCCTCAATGCAACCACTCCACTTCCACTCCACAGAGGTGAACAGTAATCCATCTGAGAACGCACATGACTTTTATATATTACGGCCAACTGCTCGTCAGTGAAGAATTCTCGAACTCTGTACAGGAGTACCAGATTTTTAGAGGCATTCTTAGCAATGCTTCTAACATAATGTGTCCAGCTCAAGTTAGTAGTTAATGTTACACCGAGAATGTCAATACTAGTGGAAGTGGGAATATTTACATCATTAAAAAATATATGGGAGTCAGTGAGATTCTGTCGGTTAGAAAATTGAATGTACTTGGTTTTCTGTGCATTAAAGGAAACTAGATTCTTTTGTCCCCATTCTTCAATTCTAGAAAGGTCCTGGTTCAGAGAAATTGCAGTGCTTATTTTTGAATTTATAAGATCGGGTTGGGTGAAAGAATTGGTAAATGTGAAGGAACTGTGGAGTGTTGAGTCATCTACGTAGGAATGTATTGGATTATGAGAGGTAGATATGAGATCATTGATATGAATGAGGAACAGAGTTGGGGCCAAAACTGATCCATGGGGAACACCAGCATTTATTGAGTGAAATTGAGAATAAAGGCCATCTACCATTACACATATTTTTCTGTTATGAAGATAAGAAGAAATTAGTGGAACTAATGATGCAAGGCCGTAGTGTGACATCTTCGACAATAAGGATTGATGCCAGACTCTATCAAATGCCTTTGATATATCCAGTGCTATTGTATGTGTTTCACCATGTTGGTCTGTAGCTTGGTTGATTTGATGCGTAAGAAGGCAAAGAATGTCTGCAGTTGATCGACATCGTCTAAAACCATATTGCCTATCACTGATTAATTTATTATTCTCAAGATGCTTAATTATGTGATTATTTAATATAATTTCAAAGACTTTACCAATAGTGGAAGTTATAGCTATTGGTCTGTAGTTTGATGGATCTGAAGAGGCACCTTTTTTAGGAACTGAATGTATGTTTGCTTCTTTCCAGGGTACTGGGAAGCATGAGGTATGAGTACATAGACAGACAAATTTTGCCAATACAGGAGCTAGCACCAAGGAGCAATTCTTAAGTACTATTGGAGGAATTTCATCTGGACCAGGAGCCTTATCTACTGAGAGATTCTGCAAAATAGTTTTGACATGTCTGGTGTGGATCTTAAGTAAGGGAATTTCAGGCGAATTAAAATTAAGTACAGGGACATCTTGATTTATTTCATCTAAGGTTGAGTTGGTGGAGAAAATATCCGCAAGAAGGTTAGCTTTACCTCGTGGGTCACTTACAAGATTGCCAGTCGGAGATTTTAATGGTGGAATGGATGAAGCAGTTGTGAAGTTGGATTTGAATGAGTTAAGAGTAGACCAAAATATTTTGTTATCATTTGGATTATTTAAAAGTTTATTTGCCTGCTTGTGGAGAAAGTTTGATATAGTTAGGTTTAATACAGTTTTCGCATGATTTCTGATGTTTCTAAAGTAATTAAAGGCTTCATGTGTTTTTGATCTTGTGTATGCATTGTAGGCTATTGCTTTTTGTTCAGTTACTCCAGCACAATTATGGTCAAACCATTTAGGTGAATTAGATCTTTTAACACCTTAAGAGCGGCCTATGCGGTTTATTTATATGTACCGCCCAGCGGGGTGTTTTTAGCCAAAATAGGGCTGTTTACGTGATCATTTTCATGCCTAAATAAGACCCAGAACGTAAAACAAGTATCTATCCCTGAAAGACCCAGAACGTAAAACAAGTATCTATCCCTGAAAGGGCATAAACAGAGCTTTCGAATGACACCATAACGATCCTTTTATGATGGCTAGTTTTCTTGCAATAACCGTGCAACGCGAGTGCAAAAAGCATGTAATTAGCCACTTTCCCGATACAATTCCTTATATAGCGAGTGAGAGAGGGAGGAGGGAGCTGGGATTCGTGTCAGTATGTTCGCCGCGGTGGTCTGGAGCAGTCATACGCTCGCTACTCTCCTGCCACCACTTGTCTCTCTCTCTCAGCAACATTACGTGCTGAAATTGCCACTCGACCTATGTCGAGCGCCGCCACATAGTCCAGCTTTATTTAACTCGACTTATGTTGCTCGCCGCTAATTAAGGGTTAATGTACTTTTGATGAGGAATAAAAGTTTCCATTCCAATTTTTACAAAATCTTGTATGTGGCTCAATGTGCATCATTAGAAAAGAAACGCTCTGGCTTTTGCTTATGCATCAAACTGAGCAGGGAATGAAGACAATTTCGGGCAATTATGCCTACTCATACAGGAGTCCTTGGAGCGGCTTCGGTCGCGCCAGGAATTTCGACACCTCACACCACACACACACATCACACAGTTTTTCCTACACCGAGCTGTCATTTCTCGAAGACTTCTTCTAGCCGGAGACATTGAGAGCAACCCAGGACCCACCTACACATACATAATATGTCCAACTTGCTCAAAACCCATCACTTCGAGTCGCCACACTAATGGTTCAGTTCTCTGCAATTCATGCAGGAACTGGACCCACTTCACCTGCACAACACTTGCCTCCAAGAAACACTACACGAACACCTGGGCCTGTTCCTCATGCCCCTCCCTCTCCCAGTCAAATCCCTCGCCTAAAACCCGTCCACCTCTCCTCCCCAACCCACCTAACCTTCCCATATCATCCACTCCCCCCCCTAAAACCTGTCCACCTCTCCTCCCTAACCCACCTAACCTTCCCATACCATCCACATCCTCAACTCAACATACCACACCCCATCCTAATCCCTTCCAACCACCATCTGCTCCCCCATCCCCATCCCCACCTCACCCATCCCAACCCCCAGCCCCTCCCTCACCCCCACCCCCACCCCCTCCCTCACCCCCACCCCATCCTCGTGCAGCAGCACCCAACATACATCGTGCACATAACATTAACATTCTCCAATTGAACATAGATGGCATCAACACAAAGAAACACGAACTCTCACACTTCATCAAACAACACAACATACACATTGCCATCTTACAAGAAACAAAACTCCGCACAACACAAAAACCACCCACATTTCATGATTTCACCACCATCAGACAAGACCGGGCTGTCGGCGGAGGCGGTGGAATCATCACCCTGGTACACAAAGAAATATCATACATAGTTACCAGTGTACAAACCAAATCCCTCCTCCCCCCAAATGATAACACAACAGAAATACAATCAATTAAAATACGCACTGGCAACAACTCCAACATAACCATCATAAACACATAGATCCCCTTCAGTACCAAATTAATACAGACCACACTTACAACACATCACAAACACCCCACACATCATCCTGGGTGGTGACTTCAACACCAAGACGTCGGCCTGGTTTAATGTAATGTAACAATGGCATATAGGATATAAGGTTATACTAAAGTCTATGGAAAGTTAATCAAAAGTTTAAACTCCAGGTACAATAATACACGACTAGAATGATACAAGATATGCAGTGCTAAGATGGTCACAATAAGTGACAAACTATTAACCCATTGAACACCAGAGACACTATCTATACTCAACTCGGGCAACAAAGATTAGAGTACCGGTATTTTACTCAGTTCAGGAAGGACCTCTATCAGTTACAAGGCATCAAACTATTCAAATTCGTCCTTCCTGAACCTCACAAAACCCTCCTAATGCAACAAAATATATATAGACATTTTCTGAATGTCACAAGTGAAAGCGATAGGTTCAAGACGAAATCTGAATAGAATCCCCAACAACAAATTCATCAAATTGGGACCTTGCAACAGCCTACTATTCGAACTAACGCCTCTGAACTCAGAACTACAATAAAAAACTACTCTCAACTTGTTTGACTGTTGAACGCCGTGATGGGGAATATACCACCTTCTGCCTACTGGAGACTCATCATCCGGAGCGACAATTCAGCAAATTCCATGTCGAGCATTTCCTGCATTGAATCTGAATACCTCTGATGATAGATCGGATCCTTGTGGCTGGAATTATATAATTATGTTCTAATATGTATGATATTAACTGAATCATTTGTATGAGATAGAAGGGTCAAGGTTCATATATATGTTTTGATATGTACGATATTAACTGAATCATTTGTATGAGATAGAAGGGTCAAGGTTCATATATATGTTTTAACATGTACGAAATTATCTGAATCATTTGTATGAGATAGTTGGGACAAGGTTCATATGTTTTAATATGTACGAAATGAATTTACTCGTTTGTATGAGATAGTTAGGCCAAAGTTCATATTGCCTCGTAGTCTCAAATAAGTTATCATTGTACCGAATCAGCGGTACTAGATGAGGGCGCGGCAATTTGGTGAAGGGTGAGTCGTGTTGACTTGGGGCTCTAGCGTTGTGGTAATAGTCAGTTGACTGGTGAACCTGGAGTGTGGTGTTGCTTTGTGGAGCCAAATGGGCGGCCTGGTGTGGAAGACGGTGATAGGCATTTGCGTCCTCGAGGATCTTGGCTGTTTGGTTGTTCACCCTATTTGAAGGCCTAGTTGTAGCAATAAAAGGTACGGTTATAAAATACTTTGTGTACTTGTATATTGGAATGTTCTCACTGAATAGTACTAGACTAACATAAATGTTGTTGTTGTCCTCGGAGCTGTAAGGCCGAAGAGCTCAGTGTTAGTATTAATGTGTTAATGTAAAGTAATTGGTATCATTATTTATTGCAAGTGATTATTATGTGGTTGATTATTGGTGTTAATCTACATGATACAATTTAATGTAGACAATTGATAGTTTGTGTGATTAGTTATTTAAACAGTTGAATTCCTTTGACATGGTTGGTACTATATATTTTCATTATATTATTATTATTGGTGTTAATCTACATGATACAATTTAATGTAGACAATTGATAGTTTGTGTGATTAGTTATTTAAACAGTTTAATTCCTTTGACATGGTTGGTACTATATATATTTTGTTGCATTAGGAGGGTTTTGTGAGGTTCAGGAAGGACGAATTTGAATAGTTTGATGCCTTGTAACTGATAGAGGTCCTTCCTGAACTGAGTAAAATACCGGTACTCTAATCTTTGTTGCCCGAGTTGAGTATAGATAGTGTCTCTGGTGTTCAATGGGTTAATAGTTTGTCACTTATTGTGACCATCTTAGCACTGCATATCTTGTATCATTCTAGTAGTGTATTATTGTACCTGGAGTTTAAACTTTTGATTAACTTTCCATAGACTTTAGTATAACCTTATATCCTATATGCCATTGTTACATTATCTGTATTGTTTCAGTTCATGCTAAATAAAGGAGGTTGAAAGCAGTCGGACTTTGTGTAAATCCTGGGCTAGGGCAGCAACAACGAGGTAGAGGCTGCGCGTCCTTGATGGTGACATCGTTTAATTTTCGATAATCTACACAGAACTGAGTAGACCCATCTTTTTTTTTTTACTAGGACTACCGGAGATGACCACGGACTGTATTATTTCACTACTATCCCCTGTTTAATCATGTCCTCAACTTGTTCCTTTTCTTTTTGTCTCATAATAGGGTTTTGTCGTCGGTAGGGTTGCCTAATAGGAGGCCCTTGCGTGTGTATCTCATGGGCGTTTCGGGTTCGAGCCGATCCGTGGTCCCCTTCGTTTTGAGCAAACACATCTCGGTATGTCCAAAGCAATTCATGTAAAGAACTGGCTTGACTTGATGTTAATTTTTCCGGGATCTCAAGTAAGTTCACGGGTCCCTCAGTTCCAACAGTAGTGTGTTGAGCGGGTGTGACTTGTCCTAACAGTTTCCCTTTTTGATAACTAATCGTGTCCTCACCGAAATTAGCTAAGACTAGTTTCCTCTGATCGGCAGTAATGAAGGTGGGAGATATTCTCACCCCATTCTGTGCGTTAGGTTCAAAAATTCCGGCAGTCATGCCTGGGTTTGGGGGAATCTCTATAATTTTCCAAAATCTAGGAGGGATCGATAGTTTTCCTGCGGTAGCTACTATTTGAGGTTGAAGAGTGGTCGTTGTGTCTTTCGGCCCACACTGAATAGTTACTCCCAACTGGTTCATGAGATCTATCCCAATACCCATCGACTCCACTACTGGCTTTTCCCGATAAAACACAAAAATCGGTGGTGAAGGTAATTCCCTTCCACTGCACTACCACCGTGTTAGTTTTTCCTAGGATTGTCAGTGATTGACCCCCGGCTCCTGACAACTGAATACTGGTTTGATTTAATGGGCCCATTTCTCGCTGATTTTGTTTTACGAAATTCTCTAGGAGACAACTTCGGTGTGCCCCCGTATCAATCAACATGTTCACTGCTTTCCCATTTATGACTACAGTTTCACAAGGCGTTTGTCTCTCTAAGATATTGACCTCACTATACCGCCCTTCTATGTGAGGTTTCGCAGAAAATGTTCTCTCTCTTCCGGCATCGTAATTCTTGGATGGTTTTCTGTCTCACGGTATTCTACCGGAAGCATTCCTCTCCGGTCCGGATCGGTTCCCCTGGGTAGAGGCCGATCGTTTGGGAGTGCGAGTCTGGGGTCAAGTCTAGGGGTTGGGGCTTGTGGACGGTTGGTACAGTTCCTAGCTAGGTGTCCGGTCTGTCTACAAGTGAAGCATCGAATCAGGGCTTTCGGACACCCTTTCTTTGGGTTCTCCTCTTCCCCTTTTTGTTTTTCCTCTTTTACTTCTCTAGCCTCCAGAATCTTTTTAATGACCTCCATCAATTCCTTGGTAGTGTTAACCTCATGAATGATGCAGTGTTTCCTAACTTCTACCGGGCAGGCTTGGATCATGATCTCCCTGATCTCAGTTTCCTGGCTCTCTTGGTTCATATGGGAATACGCAAGTTTCACATTCTTAGTGATTTCTCTCCTCAGGACTTTCACATTTTGGCCATCAAGTTTCAAACTCTTCAGTTTGTCTCTGGCTTTTCTGGTCGAAGTCTCTCGGCCAAATTCTTCGATTAAGGCGCGCCTGACTTCGGTCCACGATACTAGTCCTTCCAGACGTACTCTCACATCATTCAGGGTCTTACCTAAGTGTGCCTTTCCATAGGCAATTTTCTTCCCACTTTCCCCTACGTCCAGTAGTGTGAACTGACATTCTAACTGCTCAATCCAAAGCTCGATTTCTTCCCTCCCCTCTTCCCATAATCTGAATTGTAACATGCCCATCATCCTATCTATTCTGTTAGATAATTATACTCAATTCAAATGATTTGTCGAATCCCACCGCTTGCCACCAAAATGTAGTATTTAATTCTAAATCTTTTATGCTACTACTACGGGGGATAATTCGACAGTCATTTAGAAGTTGGTATATTTTATTTAACAAACTTCCTAACTACTCTAATAATAGGTTCTTGGCTCGGGCCGAGATGAGTTCAAGACGCAGATTGAATATTACATCGATTCATGCTAGGTTGTACTTTGGACCCCTAAAGTTCCCATTACTCCCTAACTGAATTCCCGCTATTCAGGTATTGACTCAAGTCGGCTTCGATCCTACGACCCATTATTAGTGATTAATCCTAAATAATTAAATCAAAACCCTGCTGTGTCATTTATTGAGACCAGGGCCTAATAAACCATTTGCTCTTTACCTAACTAAAACAAAAGTGTTATTCTTTCCTCTGCTCTTTAGGTTTTCCCACGTTTACTGAGCCTTCTGTATCCTTTCTCAATACCAAGGATATAACATATAATTATAATCTATTTTCTCAATACATAGAATCTATTTATTCCTTTGACACAACCGTCGTTACTACTCAAGCACCTCCTCAATGACATAAAATCGTACAAATTACCGAATGACATTACAAGGTCTCTCTCACATATAATATGGGTTCTGTCAGCCAGTTACTTCACAATCTAGGTTTACAATCTTAATCTCAATAACACTATTGGGTTCCGTCACCCAGCTAGTTCACATTATAGGTCGACATTATTTTATCTCAATGACACTATTGGGTTCCGTCACCAAGTTACTTCACAATATGGGTTTACAATCTTTATCTCAATTACCCCTTCTGAATTTACCCTCAAGTAACCCTGTTACCAACACGCTAGGTTACCTTTCACCTTAATCAATTATCGTACTAACAAAAGATGAACCGTGCCTCAGACGCATACACGGAATAACTCTTTTAGACTTAATAATAACGCAACTCACATTAGACTAGTGTCCTTCACAGTTCCCTTTTTACACAACTTAATAAATGATTCATATGGACTAGTGTCCTTCCCTAGCTATAGCTAATCTATTAGGCAACTAAACAACTGTTTCCCTCTTTAACTTACTGGTTGCCTCATTTATTAACAAACGTATTCTTTCCCTCTCCTCTTTACTTTTACTCTTTTAATCTTTAATCTATTTGGCAACTAAACAACTGTTTCCCTCTTTAACTTACTGGTTGCCTCATTTATTAACACAAGTATTCTTTCCCTCCCCTCTTTACTTTTACTCTTTTAATCTTTAATCGCTCCTATCAGATCCTATATAATAACTCTTCGGCTGGTGCCAGTGCTAACAAAAATAACTAATTAATAACACATCATCATCTTTATATATTCAGGTAAGTCTAAATTCTTTTTCCTTTAGTCTTGTCCTAGAAGGACACATTATTTGTTATAAGTGATGGCCACCGGGTCAGTTCTGCAGTCTCTCTCTTTCTTTATCTCAACTGGAAATCTTTGCTCTCCCACTACTATCTGTCGTCCTCTTGAATCGCTTGGCTGTAGTGGTATGCAAGCCTGCGATGCGACGACAGGTGGCCAGATACTGAGGGTGTATCTGCCTTAGTAGGGAAGAGCTGATTATAGGCCTGGGGTGTGCCTGCTGGAACAAGAAGGCGAGGGCTGGGAGGCTGGAGCCGAATTCCCGTGAGTGCCCAAGTGAGAGAGAGTAAATAGGTTGCGAGCTCTGAGCCCAGTGCCGTCTGACCGGCGAATGACTTTGCAACACGCCTCCCCCCCTTTATAGTCCTGGCCCCCGCTCTTCCGCGCTGCGATTGGCTGAGAGACCCGCATGGCATCCAGCTCGCACTGACTTCTTGCTTCCTTCATCTCCTCTCTCTCCTCTTCATAGTAAGTTCCAGGAAGTTGATTATAAACCTCTTTTGGTGGCTTACAGGAGTACAGGGCTGGCACCGAGGTACTACTTAGGAGATAATCAGAAGGAGCTCTTCGGGCAGAGAAAGAGAGTGACTTTTGAGGATGAATAAGAAGTCCAGCTTCGCGCTCCGATATTGGAGGCCGCTGATTGGCTGGTGGGCGGGGCGTGGGACATTTTTTTGTTATTAAGGTGACAGTTACAATGTGGTGTACAATCTATCTTATTCTAGTTACATTATAGTTTATCTTATTGTACCAGTACCTCCCTACAATCAACCTAGTTGTTCACCAATTCGGCCCTCCGCCACGACCATTTCAAAGTCCAAGTCTCTCACTCTTGTCCTCTGTAGCGGGGAAGACCTTGTACCCCTGAGACATAGGAGTGCAGACCTGAGAAGAGAGAAAGAGAGCCGGCATCTCATCCAAGTTATGACTTGGCTTCTATGCTGGTGCTTTTTCTCCGATATTTGTTCAACTAATCTGGCATAGAAGACACTTGCAGAAGGTCCCATTCCTCCCGACGATGAGAAGACCAGAGGAGTAAAGCTTCCTTGATCCCTGTTCAAAATTCTTTCTTCATAAGCGCATTTTTTCTCACTTTCGTTTCTCAAGTATGCCGCCTTGTGTCCTCGCTCACGATATGTTTGTGCTCTTGGGTTGAAAATTCTAATGTCGAAAAAAGCCTGTTGCCTCCTTGTCCAAAAACCTCAAGCACTTACGTCCACTCTTGCTTCATTTGAAGTATATGCAGTATTGTGGGCCAAGCGCTGTCCGTCCATTGGCAGAAGTTCCAGTTCGATTCTGACATCATGCCACACCTCGTCCAGCATTTGTGCAGTGATGTATCGTACTTCATCATGCCGGATGCAGATGAATCCTCCTTTCTTACAGGTCATACAGTGGTCTGAGTTGTTTATTTCACCACATGCACATTTCAGCGGCAGGTTCGAAACTGGCCACCCATACCTCAAGGCTACGGCATCATTGAATTCTTGTTTATTTAAGCTGAAGCCTTTTTCCTTTATTGGTAATGAAGTGAGCCAATTTGAAGCCCCCGTGTCTTGTGCCATCTCAACTCTCATTTTCAGTTCTTCTCTACATTCGGTCTTAATTTGTTCTAGGCTATGTTTCTGTCTCTCTTCTCTGCTCTTTGTAATTTCCTGTCTTGCATTTCATTGTCCTCTTCGTCCACCTCATCATTTTCATTTTGCTCCCGTATTTTTTCTGTCAGAGACGTAGTAAGTTTAAGGGGATTTTGGTACTCATGAGGTGCCGCCTCCACTGGGTTTATGATCCCCATACCTCCGAACCTTGGTGGAAGAGCTAATAGATCTCTTATCTCTTGCGTGATGCCTTCCATCTTTGTTAAAACAGGTATGAATGCTCCTCTGATTGCTTCTTCCAGCGGTTGGAGCATCTGTTCAATGTCAGGCACTGTTCTCATAAGAAAGGTCCATCTGTGCTTAACACCATATGAGAAGGCAGTATATGCAGCATGTGGTTCAGATTTCGCAATGTCTGCCAGGGTTTTCACTTCCTTTACCCACTCCGCTACCTTTTTTCGCACATAGACTCTCTTGCATTCCTCTGGGTGTGGCACATTGCAGCCGTGAGCTGTCAGATTCAGCTGGCTGTGCAAGCAAGCAAAAGGGAGCGCAGTGATTGACGAAGGGTTTATCTACTTTAATAATAATAAAGTAGACGTGCCGTTTTGCCCAAAATCAAAACGGCATACCCAACTCTGCGATGGGTTACCATCATTACTACTAATACCATCATCAATCACAATCACCATCATCACTACTACTGCCATCACCACTACAACTGCCACAATCATCACAACTACTGTCATCATCACCATTACTATGATCATCATCACTACTACAATTATAATCATCACTACTACTCTCACCATAATCACTATTACTGTCACCATTGTAACTACCATCTTAATCACTACTATCATCATTGGCACTACACCTATCAACTATCATTACTACTATCATCACCACCATCTTACAATCATCATTACTACAGTTAACATCATCACTACTACTATAACCATCATCATTACTACTGTCACAAGTATTGCCATCATGTATCCTACTATCACCATCATCACTACTACTGCCATCATCACCATTACCATGATTTTCATCATCACAACTATTGTCATCATCACTACAACTTTCACCATCATCAATACTACTCACCATCATCACTAATACTCACACCATCGTCACTACCATCACAACTACTGTCATCATTATCACTACAACTATCAACATTACTTATCACCATCATCACTACTAATCGTATTGTCACCATCATATCTACAACTGTCATCATCATCACTACTGTCATCATCAATACAAATACAACCATCATCACTACTATTATAACCATCATCACTACTATTATAACCATCATCACCACTATCATCATCAATCCCACTATTACTACCATCACTTCTAATGCCAACTAAACTAACTTAGCAAATAAGCAAAACTAACAAAACTAGCAAAACTAACCTAGCAAATGCGGAGCGAGAAGTTTTTCGCCCCCAGAGCGCCATCATTAGCGGGTTGGGGGGGGTAAAACCATATTTTGGACCTAAAATCATAACTATTGCACAAATTCAAAAAATAATGTTTTGACTGACGTTCGCATTCACCCAACAAATGTTCGTGAGTAGACGTGCCGTTTTGCCCAAAATCAAAACGGCATACCCAACTCTGCGATGGGTTACTGTCATCACTACTAATATCATCATCAATCACAATCACCATCATCACTACTACTGCCATCATCACTACAACTGCCACAATCATCACGACTACTGTCATCATCACCATTACTATGATCATCATCAATACTACAATCACCATCATCACTACTACTGCCATCATCACTACAACTGCCACAATCATCATGACTACTGTCATCATCACCATTACTATGATCCATCATCAATACTACAATTACAATCATCACTACTACTCTCACCATCATCACTACCATCTTAATCACTACTATCATCATTGATACTAAAACTATCAACCATCATTACTACTATCATCACCACCATCTTACAATCATCATTACTACTGTTAACATCATCACTACTACTATAACCATCATAATTTCTAGTCACAAGTATTACCATCATATATCCTACTGTCACCATCATCACTACTACTGCCATCATCACCACTACTGTGATCTTTATCATCACAACTATTGTCATCATCACTACAACTTTCACCATCATCACTACTACTCACCATCATCACTAATACTCACACTATCATCACTACCATCATCGCTAGTCATTATTATCACTACAACTATCATCATTACTTGTCACCATCATCACTACTACTAGTACTGTCACCATCATATCTACTATACTGTCACCATCATATCTACTAGTCATCATCATCACTACTGTTATCATCATCAATACAACTACAACCATCATCACTACTAGTATCACCATCATCACTACTATCACCATCAATCCCACTATTCCTAATATTTACTACCATCACTTCTAATGCCAACTAAACTAACTTAACCTAGCAAATGTGTAGCGAGATGTTTTCGCCCCCAGAACGAATGCGTTCTAGTGTGTGAGCCTCTTCGGGGCTCACACCAAGAATGCCATCATTGCTGGGTGGGGGGGGGGGGGGGGAAAACCATATTTTGGACCTAAAATCATAACTATTGCATAAATTCAAAAAATATTTTATGACTGACGTTGACATTCACACAACAAATGTTTGTGTGAAATTTGGTGAAAATCCGTCCAACGGTCTAGGAGTTTCGGGACAGACAGACAACAACAACAACGACGACAGACATTTTTTTCCGGTGGTACCCACTATACAGGGGGGGGGGGGGGATACCAAAGTTTGCTTACGCAGAGTTGATAATAATAATAAAATAGACGTGCCGTTTTGCCCAAAATCAAGATGGCATACCCAACTCTGCGATGGGTTACCATCATCACTATTAATACCATCATCACTACTACTTCCTTCATAACTACGATCGCCACAATCATCACGACTACTGTCATCATCACCATTACTATGATCATCATCATTACTACAATTACAATCATCACTACTACTCTCACCATCATCACTACTACTGTCACCATTGTCACAACCATCTTAATCACTACTAACATTGATACTACAACTATCAACCAGCATTACTACTATCATCACCACCATCTTACACTCATCATTACTACTGTTAACATCATCACTACTACTATAACCATCATCATTACTACTGTCACACGTATTACCATCATGTATCCTACTGTCACCATCATCACCATTACTATGATCTTCATCATCACTACAACTTTCACCATCATCACTACTACTCACCATAATCACTAATACTCACACCATCGTCACTTACATCATCACTACTGTCATTATTATCACTACAACTATCATTACTTGTCACCATCATCACTACTACTAGTACTGTCACCGTCATATCTACTACTGTCACCATCATATCTACTACTGTCATCATCATCACTACTGTCAACATCATCAATACAACTACAACCATCATCACTACTATTATCACCATCATCACTACTATCACCATCAATCCCACTATTACTACCATCACTTCTAATGCCAAATAATCTAACTTAACCTAGCAAATACGTAGCGAGATGTTTTCGCCCCCAGAAGCTCACACACTAAGAACGCTATCATTGCTAGGGGGTGGGGGGGGGGGGTTAAACCATATTTTGGACCTAAAATCATAACTATCGCATAAATTCAAAAAATCTTTTTTGACTGACGTTCCATTTCACGCAACAAATGTTCGTGTGAAATTTGGTGAAAATCCGTCCAACGGTCTAGGAGGAGTTCCGAGACAGACAGACAACGATAACAACGACAACGACAACGCCGACGACAGATTTGTTTTTCGTGTGGTGCCCACTATATGGGGGGGGGGGGGGGCGATACCAAACTCTGCTTACGCTGAGTTGATCAATGGACACAAAATACACAGTAATGGTTCACAAGTTTATTCCTTAACAGCTAAGGTACATTCTCAATTTATAATATATGGATAACTTTCATATAAATAATAATAAAGTAGACGTGCCGTTTTGCCCAAAATCAAAACGGCATACACAACTCTGCGATGGGTTACCATCATTACTACTAATACCATCATCACTACTACTTCCTTCATAACTACAACTGCCACAAACATCATGACTACTGTCATCATCACCATTACTATGATCATCATCACTACTACAATTACAATCATCACTACTACTCTCACCATCATCACTACTACTGTCACCATCATATCTACTACTGTCACCATCATATCTACTGCTATCATCATCACTACTGTCATCATCATCAATACAAATACAACCATCATCACTACTATTATCACCATCATCAATACTATCACCATCAATCCCACTATTACTACCATCACTTCTAATGCCAACTAAACTAACTTAAACTAGCAAATGCGTAGTGAGATGTTTTCGCCCCCAGAATGAATGCGTTCTTAGTGTGTGAGCTCCTTCGGGGCTCACACACTAAGAACGCCATCATTGCTGGGTTGGGGGGGGGGGGGGGGGAACCATATTTTGGACTTAAAATCATAACTATTGCATACATTCAAAAAATCTGTTTTGACTGACCGTCGCATTCACGCACCGAATGTTCGTTAGAAGTTTGTGTGAAAATCCGTCGACGGTCTAGAAGGAGTTTTCGGAAGGACAGACATATGTCTCACTATTATCATCACATCTGAGGCATGTGTATGATAAGAACATAAGAACATAAGAAAATGGGAGTCTGCAGAAAGCCGATTGGCCTAAGCAAGGCAGATCCCTGTCCCACACAACCCCAATTACAAAGCCCAATTATAGGCTCAACACTCTAATACCCTGAGGATCATCTTACCAAAACGGTTAGAGATTAACGCAGGATTACGGGGGTCTGCAGGGCGCTGATTGGCGCAACCCGGCTGATTCCCCTTCACACCCAACCCTTCTCGTCCATATGCTTATCCAATTTTATCTTAAAGCTCCCTATCGTTTTTAATCCCACTATAGCACTTGGTAGTCCATTCCACCCATCTACAACTCTGTTACCAAACCAATATTTGCCTATATCTTTTCTGAAACGAAATTTATCTAATTTGAAACCATTGGTACGAGTTCTTTCGCTATCACTGAGCTTTAGTACATTTGTCATGTCCCCTTTGTTAATCCCACTAACCCACTTGAACACCTCTATCATATCCCCTCTAACTCTGCGTCTCTCTAACGAATGTAAGCCTAATTTCTTCAACCTTTCTTTATACGGAAGATTTCTAATATTATGGATCATTTTTGTCATTCTACGTTGTACTCTCTCCAATGAATCTATGTCCATTCTGTAATAAGGACACCAAAATTGAACAGCATAATCCATATGGGGTCTCACTAATGACAAGTAAAGTTTTAAGATAACATCAGCAGTTCTGTTACTCACACTCCTTGAGATGAACCCGAGAATCCTGTTTGCCTTGTTTCGAACGCTTATACACTGTTGTCTAGGCTTCAAATCATTGCTAACAAACACACCTAGATCTTTCTCACAATTCGAGTTTTCTAAATCCACATTAGCTAGTTTATATTTAACATTTGTATGCATCTTTGCATTTGTCAATGTTAAACTTCATCTGCCAATTTACTGACCATTCGTGTAAGATATCTAGATCCCTTTGGAGGCACTCTATATCTCTATCTGAATCAATTGTTCTCCCCATTTTGGTATCGTCTGCAAATTTACTTATCCTACTAGTTATACCTAAATCAAGGTCATTTATGTATATAACAAACAACAGAGGACCTAATACAGATCCCTGGGGGACACAACTTTTGACTGCTCCCCATTCTGATTTCGTACCATTTATGCTGACTCTCTGCTTCCTACCAATTAGCCATGACCTAATCCATCCCAACAACGCCCCACCTATTCCATGCGCCTCAACCTTTCTCATCAATCTCTCATGGGGGACTCTGTCGAAAGCTTTACTGAAATCTAAATATATTATATCATATGACTTGTCATTATCTACTGCTTCATATACCTCTGAGAAAAAACTAAGCAAATTAGTAAGGCAAGAACGTCCCTGAGTGAATCCATGCTGAGAAGAATTTATTAAACTAAATGTATCTAAGTGGTTTCTAATTTTACTAGCAATAATTGACTCTAGTAGCTTTCCTATGATTGATGTAAGACTAATGGGACGGTAATTGGATGCTATTGATTTGTCACCTTTTTTGAAGATCGGAACTACGTTTGCAAGCTTCCAAGCTTCTGGAACTATACCTGACTCCAATGACTTGTTAAATAAAAATGTTAATGGGTAACTTAACTCATCCCTACATTCTTTTAATACTCTAGCATATACCTCATCAGGACCAGGCGATTTATGAGGTTTCAGTCTGTCAATTTCCTTAAGCACATCATTTCTACTTATAGTAACTGTACTTAACCTATTTGCTATACTATCGCTATATACCTTACGGACTTCTGGAAACTGTGCCAAATTTTCATTAGTGAAAACGGAAAGAAATTGACTATTTAATGTACTGCACATTTCTAAATCATTTTCTGTCATTTCTCCTATCGAAGTTTTAAGGGGACCAATTACATCTCTAACCTTGGATTTATATAGTTGGTAAAAAGCTTTAGGATTATTTTTTGAGTCATTGGCAACCTTAATTTCATAATTTATTTTTTCTTTCCTGATGTCCTTTTTTACCTGTCTTGATAGATTCTGATAGTAAGCAAGTAGGTGAATTTCGCCTTTTCTAATTTTTCTATATATTCCTCTCTTTTGTCCTAGAAGATCTAATAGTCTATTATTTATCCATTTGGGTTGGTTCTGTGTTGATCTAAATTTTCTTTTGGGGATGTATTTATTTTGTGCATTGAATACTGACTTGATAAAATTATCGTATGTATCTACCAAGGTTGACGTCTCTCTTCCTGACTTAAGATGACAGGTGCCTGAGAAGGGGTACACTCATTTGGACACCTGGATCGACTTAATTTTTTGACCATAGGGTCCGCTAATAGGGCTCTTCTTAACCCACCATAATTGGCTTTTCTAAAGTCAGGTATTAATGTTGTATTCTCTCTGGTATTACCTTTCCATTGTATATTAAAATACACAGAATTGTGGTCACTATTTCCTAGGTGGTCCCCTATCTCTACATTATTTACCATATGTTCATTGTTACTGAAAACTAAATCGAGAATATTATTACCTCTAGTCGGCGTATCGATGAATTGAAATAAAAAACTATCTTGTACTACCTCTATAAACTCCTCAGAATCAGAGTCTCCTATTTGATGCTGCCAATCTATATTCGGAAAATTAAAATCCCCCATAATGCACACATTGCTAAACCTTGATGCCATTTTAATTTCCTCCCATAATGACGTTCCGTCATTTCTACTCATATTTGGCGGTCTATACATAACTCCAATAACTATGGTCTCACTACCTTCGTTAACCTCTACCCAAACACTTTCATTATCGTTATTTAGTCTAATACCTGATTTAATACAGCTTTTTAATGTACTCCTGACAAACACTGCTATACCGCCACCCCTCTTACTTGTTCGGTCATATTTAAACAAACTATATCCTGGTATATCAAATTCTGCTAAAAAATGCCTGGTTTCTGTATTAATCCACGTTTCAGTTAGCGCTATTATGTCTATATTTTCTTTGCTAACAAGGGCTCTAAGTTCGTTCATTTTGTTACATAGACTCCTACAGTTTGTGTAATATACTCTCAATTTACTTCTTTTCTTTATACCTAATTTACCTTTGTTTTTAGCGACATTTCCATCTTCCGTTGCACCATCACTACTATCATTTGCATTATAGTCATCATTTTTAGCATGAGACTGAATATCCTTATCGCTTTCGCCTGACGCTAAAATTGTTCCATTTAACCTCTCATTTACACTCTCAATATTTCTGTTCAAAACCCCACAACCACCCTATCTAAAGAACTAGCTAATGTAGAAACCCCTAACCGTGAAAGATGAACCCCATCCCTTGCGTACATCCCATCTCTCCCATAGAAACTATCCCAGTTATCAATGAATGGTATTGCTTTTTCTTTGCAATATTTCTCCAAACGGCAATTGACACCAATCGCCCTGGATGTCCATTCCTTGGGAACTCCTCTTCTGGGTAGGATACAATGTACTACAGGGATCCCTCCCTTCATCCTAACTTTATCTAACACATCCCGATACTGCTGCAGCAGTTCCTCACTTCTACCCTTACCAACATCGTTACTCCCGGCACTGAGACAGATAATGGGGTTATCTCCACTATCTTCCAAGATGTGGTCCATCTTCTCTAAAACCCTCCCAACTCCATGGCCAGGCAGACACACAACCTTCCTAAGTTTAGTGCGGGTAGCCCTAACTAAATGTCTTACCATGGAGTCGCCCACAATCGACACAGACTTACCTTCTCGGGACACAGACTTACCTTTCCCTCAGGAGGATCCAGCAGCTGCAGTTGGAGAACCCCCGGTGGTGGCAGAAGCTCCCTGGGTGGTGGTGGTGGTGGGGGTAGTGGTGGTGGTAGGTAGCGCAGCGTCAGAGGTTGGAGCTGAGTCGGCGGCAGGCACTTCGGTTATCCCTCCCTTATCCTGACTATCTTTTCCCTCACATTCGTCTCGCAAAGGAGAGAATGTATTTGTCACACTCATACCTATGCTACTATCCTGCTTCTTGAGTGTGACTTTCCCACCCGTATTTTTAACAACCTGCCATGAATACAATTTTTCATCAACTTCCTCCCTTTTCCCCTTACTTGACTTTATTTCCTCTTGGCTAAGCTTGAAAGCTAGATTTACGTCTTTAATCAAATCCACTTCCCTCTGAAGTTTAACATTAACCTCCCTTAGAGCCAAGACCTCTTCCTTCACCACAACCATCTCCTCTCTTACCTGGAGAATAAGATGATGCAGATCAGTTAGAGACTCGCACTCCATTCCTGCCATGATCCCAATAAGCTTAGCGAGGAGCAAGAAACTAAGTACAGACAAACAAAAACAAGTAAACTAACAGATAAAAACTGAGCTATAACACTTTTATATAACACGAGTGCACTGCCCCCAAACACAGGTAGGTGTAATGGTCACTAAAGGTCACTGGTAAGTGGTCCGGGCAGGAGCTCAGATTAACACAACCTTCTCCTGTCACTGACTGAACTAGACTGAACTAGACTGATGTGTGGCTTTCTGTGATGTGTGTGCCCCTACGGGGCACACACACACGGAATAGGTACAGGGTAGGCGGTGGGGGTCCTGAAGGGGAGGGGGGGGGGGGGGGCAAAACCATTTTTAGGACCTAAGATCATAACTATTGCACAAATTCAAAACACATTTTTTAATTACCGTCGAATTCATGCACCGAAGGTTCGTGTGAAGTTTGGTGAAAATCCGTCAAACGGTCTAGGAGTTCTCGGACAGACAGACAGACAGACAGACAGACATTTCGGTTAGCATGTACCACTATACGGGGGGCGATACCACTCTGCTTATGCAGAGTTGATAATAATATTAATAAAGTAGACGTGCCGTTTCGCCCAAAATCAAAACGGCATACCCAACTCTGCGATCGGTCACCATCATCACTACAAGTCACTATCATTAATATCATCAGCACTACTACTATTATAATCATCACTACTACTCTCATCATCACTACTACTCTCATCATCACTACAACTTTCACCATCATCACTACTTACCAACATCACTTATACTGTCACCTTCATCTTACAATCATCATTACTACTGTCACCATCATACATACTATTATGACCATCATCACTACTACTAGTACTGTCACCATCATATCTACTGTTATAATCATCACTACCATCAGTCACTACTGTCATCATTATCACTAAATCTACAACCATAATCACTGCTATAATCACCATCATCACTACTATCAACATTATCCCCACTATTACTACCATCAATTCTAATGTCAACTA
Organism: Paralithodes platypus; assembly: GCA_032716605.1. NCBI lineage: Eukaryota > Metazoa > Arthropoda > Malacostraca > Decapoda > Lithodidae > Paralithodes > Paralithodes platypus. Next base: position 21,333,602 of record CM064505.1, read on the forward strand.
AACTAAATTAGACGTGCCGTTTCGTCCAAAATCAAAACGGCATACCCAACTATGCGAAGGGTTACCATCATCACTAATATTACCACCATTATTACTACTACTATAATCATCACTACACTTGTCACCATCATCACTACTACTACCATCATCACTAATATTACCACCATCACCACTACTACTATCATTATCCCTACAATTGTCACTTTCTACTGTCAACTAAACTAACTTAACTTAACAAATGCGGGCGAGTTTTTTTCTCGCCCCCTTAACGATGACATTCTGTGTGAGTGTGCCCCTATGGGGCACACACACACATAACACCATAATCATTGCTTGGAAATAGGTAAAGGGTGGGGGTCCTGAAGGGGGGGGGGCAAAGCATGTTTTTGGACCTAAGATCATAACTATTACACAAATTCATTTTTTTTTTTAATTACCTTCGCATTCATGCACCGAAGGTTCGTGTGAAGTTTGGTGAATATCCGTCAAACGGTCTAGGAGGAGTTCTCGGACAGACAGACAGACAGACATTTCGGTTAGCATGTACACTCACACGTACTAAAAGTTGCTCAGGGGTTGGTCCTTCCTTCCCCTACTCCACTATGGACAGGTGGAAGGGGGGAGTCGGGTCCAAGTCTACCCCCACCTTCCACCCCCAAACTATCCCCAACTCCCCCACCTTACTTCTCTAGCTGGCAGTTAGTGATTAACGATTGTTATCATGTAATGCACATTAATGTTAAACCATCTTTGCACATGCTTAAAATGGCCAACATTTAACATTTATTAGGAATGTATTTATACAATATACTGTATAATTGTATTCTCAAAATGAGTTGCTATACGTAACGTGGGTTACACGAATCTTGGCTGTAGTGGTCTTCTCTCTCTCTCTCTCTTTCATTGCACTACTTTCTACGACCAAGACTTGATGTGATTTGAAAATAATAATGCCGTAATTAAATCTAATCTCATACAGTATTCAGGATGTTATGTTCACCATTAGTGCCGTGGTGGTCCAGTGGTGAGCACGCTCACGTGTGAATCTGCAAGACCCGGGATCGAATCCCTGCCACGGCGGACATTTAGTGGGTGTTGTAGTACGTCCTAGCATGTTTCACATGCTCGCACCCAGTCAGGGGACATCCTGACGACGTATACAGACTAAACACACATAACAAAGCCACTCCAACAGCTTCCTCTCTCTCCAACACCCCTTCTCCCCTCTCAACACTCTTCTCTGAGCTAGTGCCGATACAAATGGCCAGTCCTGTATAGAATCGTGAGGTTCAGAGTCGTAAAGATTCCAGGACGAGCTCCATAGAAACTGAAACTGAAACTGACTGAAGTGCAGTACACATCAACGTGCCCTCTACGATCTACTCCTAGATTCTCAAATTACTTACTCAGTCGGATTTTATATCATAAAAGGAAAGGAATAAAGGAAAAAATTGGCTGGAATAGTGTTGCGACTGTTATTGATTGTTTTGTTTATCATTTCAATCAGTTTATCCCATATATTCAATACCATACATACTATACACGGTCTGCATTTAATTATATGTGACCTATGCACGTTTTTTTTCTTCAATCAATTAAACGTAGAACTCGATACAACTTACTATCAAAGTCGGTGTTAACATTAGTAAAATTTGAGTATCGAGCCCTTGAGTAGCAATGCTCGCCTTCTCACTTCCCCTTTCTCTGTCTCTATCTATGATACCAGCCTCTCACCTCTACAAACCCCCAAATCATGAATAGGTTTGATAGACAGTTTTACCATTAACTCTCCTCTATGTGTGTGGAATACAGGCATCATTCATCACACACACTATTGAAGGGAAATATATCACATTCAAACCCCTTAAATCTTGGTTGTAGAAAGTGTGTGCTATGAGAGAGTTACAAGGAATAGTTAGTATCTTAAGGACCTTGCGGTCCATTTCGGGACATATTCGAAGTGGAAGGAGAGACATTGTTCAGTGCACTACACTCCTTACAGAGTGTGCAAAATACTATATACTGTCTTCTTGAACTACCCTACTGAGGAAATGTTTACAACTTCTGAGGAAAGTATGTTCCGATAGAAGAGATCTGAAATGGGAAACAGTTTCCACAAATACCAGTGCTGAACCTTCTAATTTTAATTTGCGTATTGTATTCATATTGAGACAAAACATTTTGCTATGATCCACATTGTAAAACCCATTACACTTTAAAAACTTGAATGAACTGACCTCGTAGTCTGCGTGTTAAGAGAGAGAGAGAGAGCGAGAGAGATATGCAGAAGACCACTACAGCCGAGATTCTTGTAACCCACGTTGTGTAGGCTATAGACTCATTTTGAGAATACAATTATACAGTATATTGTATTAATAAATTCATAATACAATTTAAATGTTGGCCAATGTAAGCGTGTGTAATGATGGTTTGATAATATTTTGCAATACATGAGAACAATCGTCGCTAATCACTAACTGCCAGCTAGAGAAGGATGTGGGGGAGTTGGGGATAGTTTGGGGTTAAGGGTGGGGTAGACTTGGACCCGGCTCCCCCCTTCCACCTGCCCAGGGTGGGGTAGGGGAAGGAAGGACCCACCCCTGAGCAACTTTTAGTACGCGTGAGTGTACCTCTATACGGGGGGCGATACCACTCTGCTTACGCAGAGTTGATAAAGTAGACATGCCGTTTCGCCCAAAATCAAAACGGCATACCCAACTCTGCTATGGGTTACCATCATCACTATTAGTCACTATCATCATTACTATCATCATCACTAATACTATTATAGTCATCACTACTACTCTTACCATCATCACTACGACTCTCATCATCACTACAACTGTAATCACTACAACTGTAATCATCACACCAACTTTCGCCATCATCACTAATACTGTCACCATTGTTACTACCATCATCACTACTATCACTACAACTGCCATTATTACTTGTCACCATCATCACTAATATGACCATTATCACTACTACTAGTACTTTCACCATCATATCTACTACGGTCATCATAATCACTACTGTCATCATCATAACTACAACCATCATCACTACTATTATCACCATCATAACTACTACCACCATAATCCCCAGTATTACTACCATCACTTCTAATGTCAACTAAACTAACTTAACCTAACGCCAGCATCATTGCTTGGGAACAGGCAGAGGGTGGGGGGTGGGTGTCCTGAGGGGGGGGGGGGGAACTATATTTTGGACCTAAACTCATAACTATTGCACATATTACAAAATAAATAAAAAAAATTACCGTCGCATTCACGCACCGAATGTTCGTGTAAAGGTTGGTGAAAATCCGTCGAACGGTCTAGGAGTTATCAGACAGACAGACAGACAGACATATGGACAGACAGACAGACAGACAGATGTCTCACCATTATCATTACATCTGAGACATGTGTATGATGTGTGGCTTTATGTGATGTGCGTGCCCCTACGGGGCACACACACACAGGGAATAGGTACAGGGTGGAGGTGGGGGTCCTGAAGGGGTGGGGGGGGGGGGACCATTTGTTGGACCTAAGATCATAACTATTGCACAAATTCAAAACAAAAAAATAATTACCGTCGCATTCACGCACTGAAGGATAGTGTGAAGTTTGGTGAAAATCCGTCAAACGGTCTAGGAGGAGTTCTCGGACAGACAGACAGACGGACAGACAGACAGACATTTCGGTTTGCATGTACCACTATACGGGGGGCGATACCACTCTGCTTACGCAGAGTTGATAACAATAAAGTAGACGTGCCGTTTCGCCCAAAATCAAAACGGCATACCCAACTCTGTGATCAGTCATCATCATCACTACCAGTCACTATCATCATTAATATCATCAGCACTACTACTATTATAATCATCACTACTACTCTCATCATCACTACAACTTTCACCATCATCACTACTTACCAACATCACTTATACTGTCACCTTCATCTTACAATCATCATTACTACTGTCACCATCATACATACTATTATGACCATCATCACTACTACTAGTACTGTCACCTTCATATCTACTACTGTTATCATCATCACTACCATCAGTCACTACTGTCATCATTATCACTAAATCTACAACCATAATCACTGCTATAATCACCATTATCACTACTATCAACATTATCCCCACTATTACTACCATCACTTCTAATGTCAATTAAACTAAATTAGACGTGCCATTTCGCCCAAAATCAAAACGGCATACCCAACTATGCGAAGGGTTACCATCATCACTAATATTACACCCATTATTACTACTACTATCATCATCACTACACTTGTCACCATCATCACTACTACTACCATCATCACTAATATTACCACCATCATCACTACTACTATCATTATATCTACAATTGTCACCTTCTAATGTCAACTAAACTAACTTAACTTAACAAATGCGGGCAAGTTTGTTTTCGCCCCCGTAACGATGACGTTGGGCACACACACACAGAACGCCATAATCATTGCTTGGAAATAGGTACAGGGTGGGGGGTGGGGGTCCTGAAGGGGGGGGGCTTTTGGGGGGGCAAAACATGTTTTTGGACCTAAGATCATAACTATTGCACAAATTCAAAACATATTTTTTTAATTACCGTCGCATTCACGCACCGAAGGTTCGTGTGAAGTTTGGTGAACATCCGTCAAACGGTCTAGGAGGAGTTCTCGGACAGACAGACAGACAGACATTTCGGTTAGCATGTACCATTATACGGGGGGCGATACCACTCTGCTTACGCAGAGTTGATAATAATAACAATGCACGTATATTGCTAAACCAATTCAATCCGTCAATAGTAATAATTAGCAGAGGAAGCCTTGAACACTAACATAATAACCTCGCTAATAGCTACACAATTACAACAGTAACTTAATTTTAGCGTCCGTAGCAGATTTTTTGGCTGTGGCTCAAATTTGCATGTTAAGGGGGAAGTGTTTGGTTTTTGGTCTATGTATTTATTTATTTATTTATTTTTGAGTTTCCCCGCTAGACCTCCATCAAGCTTAATATAGAGCACCCCCTAGACCCCCTTTCAAGATAAATTTGTACATTTTTCGGTAGAAAAATATCCCGGCCGAAGGCCGATTCTTTCTAAAATTACAGGCTCGCTATCGCTCGCCATGAAAAAAGCGACACCTAAATGGCACGAAAGGTCTTAACATTGATGAAGAAATGGGGCGAAAGGTCTTAAAATCGAAAAAACTAACGGCACGAAAATCTTAAAACCTCAATACTAATATGCTAAACATGAGGGAGAAGGTGGTCCATATTAAGCAAGTACTACCCCCTCAAATGGATGAAGGTGTTGATTTTGGTACTTAGTGCTTGGGCGGCAAGTTGGTGGAAGTCAACCATAATTTATCAATGGGTTGGTTGTCTGGTCTTAATGGTAAATCAGCATGTACAGTCTGCCTAATAAGTGATGTCTCGGAACCAAGTAAATTTTGATCAATAATTGGTATCATCAATATCTAAACACGATTTCTTCATTTCGAGTGAGATATACAAAGATGTTCCTATACTTACCCACTTACCCACCTTATTCAACATCTGACAAACATTAATACAGAGCTAGCCAAACGTAATGATATCGTATTATGGATGTTCACTCTTTATATTATAATTAATCCAATGGTATAATCTATGTTGTGACATTACTTTTAGTTGGCCAAGAGGTTATATGAGTGAATACACAATTACGATTTTAAGTAATCCCAAGATTAGTATAGGATCTCGTGAATTACTTTATATATATATATAATTTTATAATCATACTCCAATCTCTGATAGCTAGACATATCTATCGTATTTTTAAGTCTCGTAGTTTAACTCGAGTTGTAGATTATATTCTTGTACTTGTATTCAAGTCAGAACTATGATAATTGATTACACTATTGGAGTACAATTATAAATCCACAGATATTAATATCGGATATTAAAAACAGTTTTAGGAGTTTTGTAAGTTTACAATTTTTATATGGTTTTATTTTTTGAACATACACATTAGAACAAGTTGTATACATTATCTAGTTATATTCGAATGAATACTTTACCAAGACCGACTTGGTTTAATTAACACATATTGTATAAGATGAATAATACCATTTCCCATGTTTCCAACCACAACTATCACTTCAGTTATTATATTTGAATTGTACTTACAATGACTTTGAGTGATAGTGTATTTGTGGACTATATTCACGTTCCCCAGGTTGATCTCCATGGTGATGTTTCTATTTGAGGTGGAGAGGTGGAGTTATGTGGATAGGTGGAGAGGTGGATGGAGATGGAGAGTTCTCTCTCTCGGCTGTGCCCTCGGGTGATACCGGGCTTGAACTGAATCCTAATACCTCCTTGGAGATGGGACAACTCCTATATTTTAAGAACAGCTGTACTCTATAGCTGTTTGCTATATGGAAAAAAGCTATAAGCTTTTGTAACTCCATGTAATATTGTAGGCCTGGTAAACCTGGTATAACTCACTTTCTCCCAAGAGGGGTTGGATACTTTTGTATATAGAAACTGACAACTTCACTTTGTTTACAGTATTCTTGTTTAGCTCATTTAAGGTATATTCACAGTATATATCTCTAATTACATCTTATCAATAAATCATCAAACTACTTCCTAATCTATTGCACATCAAAATAACTATTACAACTCACAGGGTTTGTTTATTACACTGTATACACATTCAACTAAAACCCATTAGTCACAGCGCACCCTCGCGTCACAGGTACACATAAACATTTGTAGGGGAGAAGAAGAAGGGAGAATAAGAGAAAAGGGGGAAGAAAATTCTCATCTTTCTTCAATTTCCTTTTACTTCTCTTCTACTTATTATATACTCCTATATCTTTATTCAATCTAATCACTAGATGATTCTATGTCGAAATTAGGTCTCGACAATGACACTGGGACATGACTTATTAGCGTCACTGTATATTGTGAAGGGCCATGCTTGAAAGTAAGGTGGGTGAGCATTGTGATACGCTCCGCTGCGTGTGTGCCGGCTGAGACCAGAACCTCACCGGGAGGTCTGGGACCGGGGGAGTGCTTAGTCTCTTGGTCTTCTCCTGGGCGACCTAGATGGGTGTGAGTTTTATTTATTTATTTATTTATGTTTTCGATTTGTTTTATGCTTTGTTTTTTCTGTTCGGGCTCTGTCTCCTGTCGGCTACCTCCAGCTATGGGGTATGTGCCTGGGTATATAATACATACATAATTACTTATATATTATTGTTTTTACTTTCCCCCTTAGACCTCTGTCAAGCTTAAAAAATGTCCCCAAGGCCCCCTTCAAAATATATTTGTGCCACGGCCGAAGGCAGAACGGTTACTCTTAGATTCCTTCCTATAAAAATCGACACCTAAATTGCACGACAAGTCTTGTAATTGCCAAATTGATTGGACGAAGGTCTTAAAATCGCCAAACTAATAGTACAAATGTCATAAAATCCCCAAAACTCATGGGGCTAAACATGAAGGTGAAGGGTCCAGAATACTCTCACTTAACCCCTACTGTACCATAGGGTACTAGCATAAATGTACCCCCTCAGTCCCAAGCAATGTGGCCAAAATGGCTTCAGAGGCAAGATATAGCAACCTCCCACCTCAAAAGATGGAGAAATACTGCCTCTCCCAGCGTGTGGGGGCTTGGATATAAGCTGAGAAGTGTTGCCAAGGTCTTAGAGCAGTGCTCAAACGTTGTGGTACTTCCTGATACTGGCAGATACAAAGATCGTATATTACTGACGGCTGGCAGCCGTCGCTGGGACTGGGGAGTGATTTATCTACTGACGGCTCTCTGCCGTCGCTGATATTGGACGGGTTAATGTCTACAATCCAAACAGCCATGGTTTAGATTCGACTTAAGCCGGTATCACACGAGCCTGAAACTCGCAAGTTGCCAATTGATTCTCCAAATACTGCATCAACAATAACAACAAAATCCCCAACAACAACTGTAAACATGATGCTTTTTTATTTTTCCCAGACGCGGTAATTCCCGAAAAGGGGTGGCCATGGACATTAGGCGTTTATCACTAATCGCTGGGTCAAGTTGCCCAGGTTTGACATCTACCAATAATATTTTGACAGTGAGGACTCGATCCGACGACCCTTTGATTAGCAGCCGACGCTCTACTGACTATGCCATGGCTCGCAATTGAGCTATAAGGAAATTGGAGCTGTAAACATTGATATAAAACAAATGCAATAATGATGTAGGTTTCTGATGGATAGATATTATGATTACAAAATGTTCATGGGTTTATAAATGCACCACAACCGTATTTTAGCTGGTAATTCTGCCGTGCTGACCCCCTGCCTAGGCAAACTCTTTTGTCTCTGTCTCTCCTTTAACGTCTTCCCTTCTTGCTGGAAGTTTGCTCTCATTCAACCTGTCCCAAAGAAGGGTGACCGCTCTCAACCCTCCAACTATCGTCCAATTGCTCTCATCTCTTGTATCTCTAAAGTTTTTAAACTATTCTTGCTTCCAAATTTCTTAAGCATTTCTCTTCTCATAATCTGCTCTCAGATCGCCAGTATGGCTTCCTTAAGGGTCGCTCTACTGGTGATCTTCTTTCATATCTTACTAACTCTTGGTCATCCAACTTTCAGGACTTCGGTGAAACTTTTTCTGTTGCACTAGACATATCGAAGGCCTTTGAGAGTCTGGCACAAATCTTTAATTTCCAAACTACCCTCCATCGGTTTCTATCTCTCCACCTGTGCCTTTGTCTCTAATTTCCTTTCCGGCCATTCCATAGCGGCGGTTGTGGAGGGCCATCGCTCACTTCCTCATCCTATCAACTCCGGTGTTCCTCAGGGTTCTGTCCTATCTCCTATTCTCTTTCTAATTTTCATAAATTATCTTCTCAACTGTACATCCAGTCCCATCCATTCATAAGCAGACGACTCTACCTTACACTACTCAATTAGTTTTTCAGAACGCCCCAGCCAGCTGTCCCTCAAAATCAAACGTAATGAAGCCATAAAATACTTATCTTCTGATCTAGCTACTATTTCCAATTGGGGTAGAGAAAACCTTGTTGCATTTAATGCTTCCAAGACCCAATTTATCCATCTTACTACCCGTCAGGAACCACCAGAAGACTATCTCTTATTCTTCAACAATACCAAAATCAATCCTTCATCTTCTCTCAATATTCTCGGTGTATCCTTTTCTTCTGCTCTCACTTGGAAGGACCATAATACCAGTCTTGCTAAGACAGCCTCCCAGAAGCTGGGTGTGCTCAACCGCCTCAAGGGGTTCTTTACCCCTGCACAGCTTCTTGTTCTGTACAGGGGCACAGTGCGTCCTTGTATTGAGTATTGTTCACATGCATTTGTGGGGAGGATCCTCTCACACCGCACTCCTAGACAAAGTAGAAAGGAAAGCCTTTCGTATCATTAACTCCCATCCACTCACCAACTATCTGCAATCTCTCTCTTTTTGCCGCGATGTTGCATCTCTCTCGCTATTCTATCGCTACTACAATAATCAGTGTTCCTCGGAGCTCTCCCAGTGTATACCACCTCCTCTACGTAGGGTATGTAGTACCCGCCTTGCAACACAATCCCACCCCTAATCTGTGCAACTCTCCATCCCAAGAGTGAAATGCTATTCTCAGACTTTCTTCTGTTCAACTGCTGAGCTCTGGAACTCTCTCCCAGAATCAGTATTTCCCTCTTCCTATGACTTAAATTGCTTCAAACACTGTGTGTCCAGGCATTTTAGCTCGAACGTCCCTTGATTTTGGCCCTGTCACTCTTTGAAATCTTGGGGAGGCACTCGCTGCAGGCAGTTATGCCTTTGTTTTCCCTCATTCACATAGAAAACAAATATCGATGTATACCTTATAGCCTCAAACTCGCAAGTTGCCAATTGTTTCTCCAAATACTGCATCAATAATAACAATAATATCAATAACAACAACTAACACGCCAAAATGCTTCTGCAGTGATTTATTGCAGGGATTGGCATTTGCAACATTGATACGGGGATGTCAGGAATACTTGTGGTGTGTTTCATAGTTCCCATAAATTTGTTTTGTGAAGGTATGCTTATTTGAAAAGATGTGCGTGAATGTGTATAATTTCATCTATCTTTATATCTATGGGCAACAAAACTCTCGCTCTCTCTCTCTCATAGCACGACAAATCTACTCCTCCCCCTCACTCCTGCCCCCTTCCCAACTCCATCCTCCCCCCATAGCTTCCCCGCACCCACCCCTACTCCCCATTCTCTTCCCCGAACCTGACCCGTCTTCCCCCCTCCACCCCCAGCTGCTCATCCTCCTCCCCCTACCTCCCTCCCTCTCCCCCCAAACCTACCCCGCTAAACTAAAGGCTCAGGGAGTCGGTCAAGTTAACCAAATTAGGTCAACTCCCTTCTCACCCGCCCAGGTACACCCAGGTGTCGGGAAGGTATCGAATCCGGTTCCTTCACCACGCACCATCAGTCTAAGATCTAATAAAAACAACTTCTAATCTCTCAACAGCTGACTCCGCTGAAAAAATACACTCAGACTAAAATAAAGGCCTCTCATGAAACGATCAATGTACTATATCTCAATGCTAGGAGTTTACGAAACAAAATAAATGAACTGAAACTTATGTTTTTAAACGAAGAAATCCATATAATTGCGATTACCTAAACGTTTCTAGATTTCAATAATATCGATTTTATGCATGAATACCAAATTAACTCGTACAAAATCTACCATAAAGATAGGTTATCAAAAAGAGGAGGTGTTATGCTATACGTCAAAGAATCTATTAATTCAATAGAAATACCTATTCCTTCAAATAATTCCGAACTATTATGCGTAAAAATAAGCAACAAATATACCGACATGAATATTGTAGTTGTATATAGACGCCCAACAATAAATAACGAAGAACATAACATAAGAAAATGGGAGTCTGCAGAAAACCGATTGGCCTAAGCAAGGCAGATCCCTGTCCCACACAACCCCAAATCAATTACAAAGCCCAATTATAGGCTCAACACTCTAATACCCTGAGGATCATCTTACCAAAACGGTTAGAGATTAACGCAGGATTATGGGGGTCTGCAGAGCGCTGATTGGCCCAACCCGGCTGATCCCCCTTCACACCCAACCCTTCTCGTCTATATGCTTATCCAATTTTATCTTAAAGTTCCCTACAGTTTTAGATCCCACTATAGCACTTGGTAGTCCATTCCACCCATCTACAACTCTGTTACCAAACCAATATTTGCCTATATCTTTTCTGAAACGAAATTTATCTAATTTGAAACCATTGGTACGAGTTCTTTCGCTATCACTGAGCTTTAGTACATTTGTCATGTCCCCTTTGTTAATCCCACTAACCCACTTGAACACCTCTATCATATCCCCTCTAACTCTGCGTCTCTCTAACGAATGTAAACCTAATTTCTTCAACCTTTCTTCATATGGAAGATTTCCAATATTATTTGTTGTCATTATTATACATTTTTGTCATTCTACGCTGTACTCTCTCCAATGAATCTACGTCCATTGTGTAATAAGGACACCAAAATTGGACAGCATAATCCATATGGGGTCTCACTAATGACAAGTAAAGTTTTAAGATAACATCAGCAGTTCTGTTACTCACACTCCTAGAGATGAACCCGAGAATCCTGTTTGCCTTATTACGAACGCCTATACACTGTTTTCTAGGCTTCAAATCATTGCTAACAAACACACCTAGATCTTTCTCGCAGTCTGAATTTTCTAATTCTAAATTAGCTAGTTTATATTTAACATTTATTTGCATCTTCCCTATCTTTAATGCCTTGCATTTGTCAATGTTAAACTTCATCTGCCAATTTACTGACCATTCATGTAAGGTATCAAGATCCCTTTGGAGGCACTCTATATCGCTATCTGAATCAATTGATCTCCCCATTTTAGTATCGTCTGCGAATTTACTTATCCTACTAGTTATACCTAAATCTAGGTCATTTATGTATATAAGAAACAACAGGGGACCTAATACCGATCCCTGGGGGACACCACTTTTGACTGCTCCCCACTCTGACTTGGTACCATTTATGCTGACTCTCTGTTTCCTACCAATTAGCCATGACCTAATCCATCCCAACAACGCCCCACCTATTCCATGTGCCTCAACCTTTCTCATCAATCTCTCATGAGGGACTCTGTCGAAAGCTTTACTGAAATCTAAATATATAATATCGTATGCCTTGGCATTATCTACTGCTTCATATACCTCTGAGAAAAAACTAAGCAAATTAGTAAGGCAAGAACGTCCCTGAGTGAATCCATGCTGAGAAGAATTGATTAAGTTAAATGTTTTTAAGTGGTTTCTCATTTTCCTAGCAATAATTGACTCTAGTAGCTTTCCAATGATTGAAGTGAGACTAATGGGACGGTAATTGGATGCTATTGATTTATCACCTTTTTTGAAAATCGGAACTACATTTGCAAGCTTCCAAGCTTCTGGAACTATACCTGTTTCTAATGAATTGTTAAACATAAATGTTAATGGGTAACTTAACTCATCTCTGCATTCTTTTAATACTCTGGCATATATTATACCTCATCGGGACCAGGCGATTTCTGAGGTTTCAGTCTGTCAATTTCCTTAAGCACATCATTTCTACTTATAGTAACCGTACTTAACCTATTTTCTATACTATCGCTATATACCTTACGGACTTCTGGAATCTGTGCCAAATTTTCATTAGTGAAAACGGATAGAAACTGACTATTTAATGTACTGCACATTTCTAAATAATTTTCTGTCATTTCTCCTATCGAAGTTTTAAGGGGGCCTATTTTATCTCTAACTTTAGATTTATATAGCTGGTAAAAAGCCTTAGGGTTATTTTTTGAGTCATTGGCTATCCTGATTTCATAATTTCTTTTGTCTGTCCTTATACCTTGTTTAACCTCTCTTGATAGATTCTGATAGTAAGCAAGTAGGTGAATTTCGCCTTTCTTAATTTTTCGATATATTCCTCTCTTTTTTCCTAGAAGGTCTAATAGTCTATTATTCATCCATATGGGTTGGTTCTGTGTTGATCTAAATTTTCTTTTGGGGATATATTTATTTTGCGCATTGTGGAGTGAAGAAATAAAATGATTATATGTAGCTGTCAAATTATTCTGAGTTAAGACAGGTATCTGAGAGAGAGTATGTTCATTAGCGCACCTGGGTCCACTTAATAGTTTAACCATAGGATCGACTCTTAAGGCTCTTCTTAATCCACCATAATTGGCTTTTCTGAAATCTGGGATAAGTGTCGTATTCTCGTTAGGCTTTCCTGTCCATTGTATGTTCAAATAAATTGATTTATGATCACTATTTCCTAGTTGGTCTCCTATCTCTACATTATTTATAATTTGTTCATTATTACTGAGAACTAAATCGAGGATATTATTACCTCTAGTAGGCGAGTCTATGAATTGAAATAAAAAACTATCCTGTACCGCCTCAATAAACTCTTTTGAATCTGAGTCGCCGATTTGATGCTGCCAATCAATATTCGGAAAATTAAAATCCCCCATAATACACACATTGCTAAACCTTGATGCTATTTTCACTTCCTGCCATAAAGCTGTACCTTCGTTTCTACTCATATTTGGTGGTCTATAAATAACTCCAATAATTATGGTCTCACTACCTTCGCTAACCTCTACCCAAACACTTTCGTTATCAGTATTTAGTCTAATACCTGATTTAATACAACTTTTTAAAGAACTCTTGACAAACACTGCTATTCCGCCGCCCCTCCTACTTGTTCGGTTGCGTTTAAACAAACTATATCCTGGTATATGGAATTCTGCTAAAAAATGTCTTGATTCTGTATTAATCCATGTTTCAGTCAGTGCTATAATGTCTATATTTTCGTTGCTAACAAGTGCTCTAAGTTCATCCATTTTGTTACATAAACTCCTACAGTTTGTATAATATAATCGCAATGAATTTATTTTACTGATATCGGATTTACCTTTATTTCTAACTTAATTCCCATCTTCTGTTACACCTTCAATATTTCTACTAGCAGTACAATTAAAATCCTGTGACTGATATTTTCTATTCCTATCTGATGTACCAGTACGGCAATTTACCCTATCTAGACAATTATTCTTACTCATATTCTCAGGCTTTATTTTCAGCGAAACCCCGCGACAATCCTATCTATTGACCTAGCTAAATTTGCCACCCCTAGCCGAGAAAGATGAACCCCGTCCTGTGCGTACAACTGATTTTTACCATAGAAACGGGTCCAGTTATCAACGAATGGTATTGCATTTGCATTGCATTATTTTTCCAGCCGACAATTGATACCAATTGCCCTAGATGACCATTCCTTGCTGACTCCTCTCCGTGGCAAGATACTGTGTACTACAGGTATGCCTCCCTTCCTCCTAACTTTATCTAACACCTCCCTGAACTGCGAAGCAGTACTTCCGTCCTACCTTTACCAACATCATTGCTCCCTGTAGTGAGACAGATAATGGGGCTATCTCCAATATCTTTCATGATGTAATCAATTTCCTCTAACACCTTCCCAACCCCGGCACCAGGCAGAGAGACAAGCTTCCTAATATCAGTACAGGTGGACCTAGCTAAGTGTCTGACCATGGAGTCCCCAACAATTGAGAAGGACTTGCCTCTCCTTGTCGATGACTTGGTAGCAGCTGCGGCAGCGGTAGGAACTCCTGGGGCAGCAGTTGAAGGTACTCCAGGGGGGGGCAGCAGTCACAGCATTCCCTGTGTTTGGAGGCAACTTACTTACCTTTCTCCTGGTTTCCTCGCCGAAGGAAGCACTCGCAGCTTCACCATCACATTCGTCATCCAAGGTGATTAACTTGTTGCTGAGGGCAACTGGCCGCCGCAGAAATTTGCAGGTTGTTGCACTTGTTGGAACAACTGTACAGGGAGCATCACGATCCCTAACAGCAGTTGCACTATCCTCACTTTTCTTGTCAGCCAAAGTCAGCTTTAAGGCCAAATTCTCGTCTTTGAGAGACTGCACCTCTCTCTCCACATTCTCCAGCCTTTCTTGCAAAGCAAGACAAAACGGAGAATATGAGAGGAGGTAGCAATCTCGTCAACACCAGCCATTTTAAGAAAGCGTTAATACTATCACCACACTATGGGCAAAGATAATTCACTGGGAGTCACTAGGGACAGGTCCTCACTCAGTAAAGGTCAGGCAGGAAGAGGATATATCACTTTACAATTCCCTAACAAAAATATTAAATGCCAAAGAAACCGTTATCATAGGCGACTTTAACCTACCTAATCTAGGAAAATTAGAAGCCACTTAGACAAATTTAACTTAATAAATTCTTCTCAGCATGGATTCACTCAGGGACGTTCTTGCCTTACTAATTTGCTTAGCTTTTTCTCAGAGGTATATGAAGCAGTAGATAGTGACAAGTCATATGATATTATTTATTTAGATTTCAGTAAAGCTTTCGACAGAGTCCCTCATGAGAGATTGATGAGAGAGGTTGAGGCACATGGAATAGGAGGATCGTTGTTGGGATGGATTAGGTCATGGCTAATTGGTAGGAAACAGAGAGTCAGCATAAATGGTACCAAGTCAGAGTTTGGAGCAGTCAAAAGTGGTGTACCCCAGGGATCGGTATTAGGTCCCCTGTTGTTTCTTATATACATAAATGACCTAGATTTAGGTATAACTAGTAGGATAAGTAAATTCGCCGACGATACTAAAATGGGGAGATCAATTGATTCAGATAGCGATATAGAGTGCCTCAAAAGGGATCTAGATACCTTACATGAATGGTCAGTAAATTGGCAGATGAAGTTTAACATTGACAAATGCAAGGTATTAAAGATAGGGAAGATGCATACAAATGTTAAATATAAACTAGCTAATTTAGAATTAGAAAATTCAGACTGTGAGAAAGATCTAGGTGTGTTTGTTAGCAATGATTTGAAGCCTAGAAAACAGTGTATAAGCGTTCGTAATAGGGCAAACAGGATTCTCGGGTTCATCTCTAGGAGTGTGAGTAACAGAACTGCTGATGTTATCTTAAAACTTTACTTGTCATTAGTGAGACCCCATATGGATTATGCTGTCCAATTTTGGTGTCCTTATTACAGAATGGAAATAGATTCATTGGAGAGAGTACAGTGTAGAATGACAAAAATGATCCATAATATTAGAAATCTTTCGTATGAAGAAAGGTTGAAGAAATTAGGTTTACATTCGTTAGAGAGACGCAGAGTTAGAGGGGATATGATAGAGGTGTTCAAGTGGGTCAGTGGGATTAACAAAGGGGACATGACAAATGTACTAAAGCTCAGTGATAGCGAAAGAACTCGTACCAATGGTTTCAAATTAGATAAATTTCGTTTCAGAAAAGATATAGGCAAATATTGGTTTGGTAACAGAGTTGTAGATGGGTGGAATGGACTACCAAGTGCTATAGTGGGGTCTAAAACGGTAGGGAGCTTTAACCCTTCTTTAGCAGCCTATGCGGTTTATTTATATGTACCGCCCAGCGGGGTGTTTTTAGCCAAAATAGGGCTGTTTACGTGATCATTTTCATGCCTCAATAAGACCCAGAACGTAAAACAAGTATCTATCCCTGAAAGGGCATAAACAGAGCTTTCGAATGACACCATAACGATCCTTGTATGATGGATAGTTTTCGATAGTTTTCTTGCAATAACCGTGCAACGCGAGTGCAAAAAGCATGTAATTCGGTACTTTCCCCATATAATTCAGTATGTAGCGAGTGAGAGAGGGAGGAGGGAGCTGAGATTCGTGTCAGTAGGTTCGCCGCGGTGGTCTGGAGCAGTCATACGCTCGCTAGTCTCCTGCCACCACTTGTCTCTCTCTCTCAGCAACATTACGTGCTGAAATTGCCACTCGACCTATGTCGAGCGCCGCCACATAGTCCAGCTTTATTAAAAACGACTTATGTGGTGAGCCGCTTTTTAAGGGTTAAGATAAAATTGGATAAGCATATGGACAAGAAGGGATGGGTGTGAAGGGGGATCAGCCGGGTTGGGCCAATCAGCACTCTGCATACCCCCATAATCCTGCGTTAATCTCTAACCGTTTTGGTAAGATGATCCTCAGGGTATTAGAGTGTTGAGCCTATAATTGGGCTTTGAAATTGAACTGGGGTTGTGTGGGACAGGGATCTGCCTTGCTTAGGCCAATCGGCTTTCTGCAGACTCCCATTTTCTTATGTTCTTTCTTATGTTCTTATTAACAATAACCTCATTAACAATAGTCAACACGGATTCAGAGCAAAGAGAGCATGCCTAACTAATTTAATAGAATTTTATGACAGCCTATACAAACTAAATGACTTCACCAAAAGCCTCGACATAGTGTATCTAGACTTTCAAAAAGCCTTCGACAAGGTCCCGCACGATCAATTATTACAGAAAATAAGAGACATAGGAATTCAGGGCAAAATGTATGATTGGATTAAAAACTGGCTAAGTGAAAGAAAGCAAAGAGTAGTTATCAACGGTGTGGAATCAACATGGAGCCAAGTAACTAGTGGAGTCCCCCAAGGCTCAGTATTGGGACCAGTGTTGTTCATAATATATATCAATGATCTAGATAATGGCATAAATAATCTAATTTCCAAATTCGCGGATGACACGAAGATAGGTAATGCAATCATTTCCGAAGGTGATAGAATAAACCTTCAAGCTGATTTAAATAAAGTCACAGAATGATCGGAGAAGTGGAAAATGCTGTTTAATGTAAATAAATGTCAGATATTGCAAATAGGTTCTAAAAACAATAAATATGAATACTACATGAATGAATAAAAAATAAAAAGTGTAACTCAAATAAAAGACTTGGTAGTGCTGATAAACGAAAACTTAAAATCTTCCAATCAATGCACAGCGGCTGCAAACAAAGCAAACAGGGCACTAGGTTTCATCAGAAGAAACTTCCACTATCACAGCAAAGACATAGTTTTGCCCTTATACAAAAGTATGGTGAGACCGCACCTCGAATATGCTGTGCAGTTTTGGTCACCTCACCTCATAAAGGATGTTAACAAATTGGAATCTGTGCAAAGGCGAGTCACTAAGCTAATCCCTTCATTGAGAAATAAATCATATGATGAAAGACTGAGAGAACTTGATCTATTTTCACTTAAGAAACGAAGGATGAGAGGCCAATTGATAGAGTGTTTTAAAATTCTAAAAGGATTCAGTAACATTAATCTAGATAAGTTATTCAAAAAAGCCGAAGACACATCTACAAGAGGAAACAATTTAAAATTATTAGGTCGGAGAGCGAATCTAGATACAACAAAAAAATTCTTTACTCACAGTGTAATTGATGAGTGGAACAAACTTCCAAATAAAGTAATAGACAGCTCCTCTATAGATACGTTTAAGAAAAATCTAGACTCATACCACAGAAAAATTGGTATGGAGTAGGCAGTAATTATCTCCGTTATTATTTGTTCAGCTGAAGAGAGCGTTAGAAAAAAACAAAAACAAAAAACACAAATAAAAAATAAGAATAATAAACATCACTAAATATGTACATACTACTAAGGGTGATGGGTTGGATGATTCCAATTAACCACAAAAGTTACATGCTGCTAAGGCGAAGGGTTGCATGATTTTTTTTTAATTTCTTTTTTGTTTTCCCTTTCTTTTTTTCCAATCTTTCCTGTAAATTACTTCTGGGGATTTCGAAGCCCAGCAAGGTTAATCACTTCCAACTTTTTCATGTACGGCAATTGCCGGAGGGAACGGAGGGTGGGGAGAGAGCCTTCTTCTTTTCTATCCTTTCCTTTGCCATCTCTACTAGAATTAAGTCCTGACCACCTCGTTTGGATCATAAGATCTGTGTGGCCAGTTTATATATGTAAGTCTATGTAAGTCATACACTTTCTCTGTTCTACTTTTCCTAAATTTGTCCCAGTCCTTTACATATTAACACTATTTGTGTGTACGATCTGTTTACTTCATTCACCCACCGGCTTTAGCACCGCCTACAGCTCCGCATCGCCACTGAGAAAACTCTATCCTAATTTGAGTATTTCATATCCCAATTCCCTTTATTCATTGCATGAACAGTAGTTAAGTGCTTGTTTAACCTCCACATAGTTCTGTAGTTGCCGTGCATGTTATTTTATTGCTTTTCTGACTGATAAACATTGTTGTTTACATTTGTTATCCTAGCTTGTAGCAGACGACGCACGCGCACCTCTAAATCGACCTAGCTTTGTATTTTCTTATTAACTCTAGTAGTTATCGTATTCAGTATCCTACTGTAGCTATATATATCTGTAATTTTAGTTGTTGCTTGCATGATCTTGTACTGTAGTAACCTTTGACTGATAACTTTGTTTATCTAAATATAATCCTGCTTGACTAGCCTACAGTGACACCAGCGCCATCTGTTGATACAGTATATTAACCCCTTGTGTGCAGTTACACTTTATTTTTATATAATCTCTATTTGGTGAATTGTATATTTAGTCACATATTCTATTATATATATATATATATATTTGTTTTGCTTTTTTAGGTAGGTTATCACCCCTGGTAGCCTACTTCTGCATATTACATACTTTTTTGTTTTGGTTATTTTTGTTTTCGGTTAGTCTAGGCTATCATCCCTGGTGGCCTATTTCTGCGTACGGTACTTCAATTTTTAAATTTTCAGTTAGGCTATCACCGCTGGTGGCCTATTTCTGCGTACCAGTATTTCATAATTTTTGTTTTCGGTTATTTTTGTTTTCGGTTAGTCTAGGCTATCACCGCTGGTGGCCTATTTCTGCGTACCGGTATTTCATAATTTTGTTTTCGGTTATTTTTGTTTTCGGTTAGTCTAGGCTATCATCCCTGGTGGCCTATTTCTGCGTACTTCAATTTTTAAATTTTCAGTTAGGCTATCACCGCTGGTGACCTATTTCTGCGTACCGGTATTTCATAATTTTTGTTTTCGGTTAGGATAGGCTATAACCCCTGGTGGCCTATTTCTGTTTAAATAAACATAAAATTGTTTTCGGTTCGGCTATCACTGCGTATTCAAATTTAATTTTGTTTTGTTTTAATTTTTGGTTAGGCTATCACCGCTGATAACCTATTTGTGTGTATTTCAACATTTTTGTTTTCGGTTAGGCCTATTTAAGTAAGTGAAGCGACCTGAAGGGAGTGAAGTGTTTTTAAAGTGAGTTTAGTGTTTTTAAAGTGAGTTAAGTGTTTTTAAGTGAGTGAAGTGAACTGAAGAAAGTGATCGTCACCATGCCTCGTGCCTGTACGAACTGCGCCGGTAGGTTTGGTGCTTCCATGTTTGCTCCTGCCGATCCACAAGTCTGCCGACTCTGCCAGCAACGAGAGGATTTGACAGCAAAATTGGATGAAGCCCTCAACAAGATCAACGCCCTCACCAGGAAGCTGGAATCACTCCAAGAGTTTGTAACACTCAACGTTGGAGTATCACTAACTCAAATTGTTTCAACTCCAGCATCCACCACCGCCCCAACGTCATCTGCCAACAATCCAACACCTGCAGTAGACACTGCAGCAGATGCTTCTGACGAACCTGAGCCGACATCAAACCAGGACAGCCGCCCTGTTCACCTTAGTCTCTGCCCCACTCCTCGTGCAAGAAGCCTGCTAGCACGAACAGTACCAACCCCCCGTTCTAACCACTCCTCTCCCCGACCTGTACGTAGAGTCCCGCCACCACAGGTTTCCGGATTTACACCAGTGAGGAACGGTGCACGGCCAACGCAGAAAAGGTCTCATCTACCAGTCACAATGTCCAACAGATTTGAGATATTGGTAGAGATGGAAGACGAACCAGAAGAGACCAGGCTCGTTGGGGATTCCATCCTACGAGGACAGGTCGAAGAGTTCTGCGACAGAGTCCCAAATCAACGAAAAAGATTTTGCATCCCAGGAGCTGGACTGGACGACATTGTGGAAGCCTTCGAAGATACCACAAAGGATGCAAATGAAAATACCCTTTTTGTCATCCATGCTGGTTCAAATGACGTCATGCGCACCAGATCCGAAGAGTTGATGGAGAAATATCGCAAGATGATCCAGCACTACAAAAACAAGTCAAGGAATATCATCATCTCAGGCATTCTCCCCAAGATCGACGCACCTGACAAATTCTACGACAAGGCTTTCAGCACAAATAGCCGACTAAAACATTTGTGTCTGAGGGAAGAAGTTGAATTCATCAACCTCTGGGACAACTTCTACAACCAGCCTACTCTGTTCCGCAAGGATGGCACTCATCTAAACCCTGTGGGTTCAGCACGCATGGGTCGTCTCCTACACGAAGCAGTCCGCAGCCATGGATCAAAAAACGCCATCCGAGAAGAAGCAGCAGTGACATAAATCATCCAACGCCAAGAAAAAAACAGAGGCAACCGAGGACCACCAGCGATAAGGACCGAAGACAGCGAGGACCGAGGACAGCCATGAACATAAATGTAGATCCGACAAGAACCAAAAATATTATTAAAGAGCGTTCCGTGAGTTCTAAAATAACAAATTTAAAGGTTTTCTATGCAAACGCTCGTAGCATACGCAATAAATTTTCAGATTTAGAGGAGCTAGTGTTTACAGAAAATTATGATGTGATTGGCATAACAGAATCTTGGCTCAATACAGAAGATAGAGACTTTTTAGCAGAGTATTCACTTCCCGGTTATGTAATGTTTGAGAAAAGCCGAATAAATCGAAATGGAGGTGGCGTTTTACTTTATATCAAAGAAAGTCTTAACCCTACCCTCTTGTCAAAACCTCAAATTGTGAACGTCGACGCATCTTTTGTGCTAATAAAGAATAATAAAGGTACAAAAATAATACTTGCATTAATATACAGACCTCCAGCTCAATCAGTGCAAACTGACCGAGATATGTACGAACAAATTGCAGATGTAAGTAACTCACAAGATACCGTAATTTTTGGTGACTTTAATTTACCTGTGACCAAGTGGGGCAATACTCTTACTTCACACTCCGGACATGACTTGTATACGAACTTGCAAGAGAGTTCGCTTTATCAATTTGTTGGAACGCCGACCCGTGGTAATAACGTTCTTGACATTGTACTTGCAACAAAAGAAGAATTAATAGAGAATTTGAATGTTGGTGATTAATTCAGTAACAGCGACCATCGTACGATAACTTTCACTTTAAAGTTTACTAGTAACGAACCAAATAGTAGCATCGAAAAAGTCCCTAATTTCAAGAAAGCAAACTTCCATAAACTTAGAGCTATGTTTAAAGAAACTGACTGGAGCTTTTTAATTCACAATAACGACATAAATACATCTTGGAAGTTATTCGAAGCCAGTTACCTAAAAGCAGTGCAAGACTGCATACCATCGAAAACTCGGCGTCCAGGCCATAATAATAAGCCCAAATGGTGGAATAAAGATATTTCAAACTGCCTGCTTGCTAAAAAATTTGCTAATGATAGATTAAAATCCTCACAAAATGACGAAGAACGGCTGAAATTTGTAGAGCTACGACGCAAAGCCAAAAAGTTAATTAAGCAAAGTAAAAAGACCTTAGAGTTACATATTGCGAATCAAAGTAAAACAAACCCGAAAGAATTCTATAGTTATATCAGAAAGAAAAAAGTTGTTACTTCAACTGTTGGACCGTTAGTCGATGAAAATGGAGAATACACCAAAGACGAAGAACAAATGAGTAATGCCCTCAATACCTTCTTTGCATCAGTTTTTACAACAGAAGACCTCAGTGATATCCCTACACCATCGCCGATTCAGATTGATAATTCAGATGTTCTAAGCAATATCACCGTTACAGAGAGAGAAGTATTGAATTGTTTAGATAAACTCAAGGTAAATAAAACGCCTGGACCTGATACAATCTCGCCTAGAGTTCTAAAGGAAGCTAAGGATGAGCTCTCTAAACCACTGACATTACTATTCAATAAATCCTTGCAGTCTGGAACTATGCCCGATCAGTGGAAGCTAGCCAACGTAACACCGATATTCAAAAAAGGCAGCAAATCCCTACCCAGTAACTATCGTCCAATTAGCTTAACCTCAGTTGTATGTAAAATGCTAGAAACGGTCATACGAGACAGACTCGTAAATCACTTAGAGGAAAATAACATACTTAAAGATACTCAACACGGCTTTCGTAAAAAACGTTCCTGTTTAACAAACCTCTTAGACTTCTTCCACGATATCCTCAACCTCTACGATGAGAGTAAAGCTGTAGATATTATATACCTTGATTTTCAAAAGGCCTTTGACAAAGTTCCCCACAAACGTTTACTGCTAAAACTAAAAGCGCATGGAATACAAGACGGTGTGTTGAAATGGATAGAAAATTGGCTCAGCGACAGAAAGCAAAGAGTAGTCATAAACGGTAAGGCATCAAAATGGACCAATGTAAGTAGCGGGGTACCCCAGGGATCGGTACTAGGACCAATTCTCTTTCTAATTTACATCAACGACATAGATGAGGGTCTCACCTGTACAATCTCAAAATTTGCTGACGATACAAAAATTGCAAATAGCGTACTCTCAAAAGAACAAGTTGACGATATGCAACACAATCTAGATAAATTGTCATGTTGGGCCCAAATTTGGCAAATGAGTTTCAATGCGGATAAATGTAAAGTACTACATATCGGATACCTAAATGAGAAAGCAAACTATTCGATGAATGGCACTCAGCTTAAGAATGTAAACAGAGAAACCGATCTGGGAGTAACAATATCGAGTAACCTAAAACCGAGTCAACAATGTTCAGAAGTTGTTAAGAAGGCAAACAAAATAATTGGCTTTATAGGCAGGTCATTTGAGCATAAATCCAAAGAAGTTATCCTAACCCTTTACAATTCATTAGTCCGCCCTCTTCTGGAATACTGCGTTCAATCCTGGTGCCCTTATTACCAAAAAGATATAAACAAGCTAGAACGAGTTCAACGTAGAGTTACCAAAATGATACCTAGCCTAAAGAACAAACCATACGAAGAGCGTCTTAGAGAATTAAATCTATTTCCTTTAACCCAGCGCAGATTAAGAGGTGACTTAATTCAAGTGTTCAAAATCATCAAAGGCATCGACAATATGAACTGTAGTAAGTACTTCACTATCGACCAATCTAATTACACGCGGGGAAACGGTTGCAAAATTATTGGTAAATCTTTTAACTCACACGAATCTAAGAATTTCTTCTTCAATCGAGTTGTCAACTTGTGGAATGGGCTTCCCCGAAACGTTATAGACTGCATCACCGTTGATTCATTTAAACTCCGCCTAGACAAATATCTCGCATCAAACCCGCGACTGACTGCGTTTGTAAATGAATAACTTTAATTTATCCCCCCCTCAGTTACTAACCCATCTGTCCCCTACTAACTTCCTAATCCTGCCACGGACATTAGTTCCAGGGCAGTAATTCCCTTTCCAATGTTCCCTTACCCACTCTAAACCACTGTTTGGACACTTGATCCTCAGTGTTTTGGAGGACAAGCAACCTAGAAGGGCCACTAGATCTGTTGTTGCTTGATTTCCTTTGTACTCCTTTGTACTAGTTCATATCCCCCTTCTCTCTCTCTCTCTCTCTCTCTCTCTCTCTCTCTCTCTCTCTCTCTCTCTCTCTCTCTCTCTCTCTCTCTCTCTCTCTCTCTCTCTCTCTCTCTCTCTCCCCTCTCTCCATATCTCATTCAGGGAAATCCCTTATAAAGTATTCTATTTTATTTCGTACTGGATTTACTAGTAGGGGGCGATGGCATAGAGTACAAAGGAGTACAAAGGAGTACAAAGGAAATTAAGCAACAACAGGTCTAGTGACCCTTCTAGGCTAATTGTCCTCCAAAACACTGAGGATCAAGTGTCCAAACAGTGGTTTAGAGTGGGTAAGGGAACATTGGAAAGGGAACTACTGCCCTGGAACTACTGTCCGTGGCAGAATTAGGAAGTTAGTAGGAGACAGATGGGTTAGTAACTGAGGGGAGGATAAAATAAAGTTATTCATTTACAAACGCAGTCAGTCGCGGGTTTGATGCGAGATATTTGTCTAGGCGAAGTTTAAATGAATCAACGGTGCTGCAGTCTATAACATCTCGGGGAAGCCCATTCCATAAGTTGACAACTCGATTGAAGAAGAAATGTTTAGCTTCGTGTGAGTTAAAAGATTTACCAATAATTTTGCACCCGTTTCCCCGCGTGTAATTAGATTGGTCGATAGTGAAGTACTTACTACAGTTCATATTGTCGATGCCTTTGATGATTTTGAACACTTGAATTAAGTCGCCTCTCAATCTGTGCTGGGTTAAAGGAAATAGATTTAATTCTCTAAGATGCTCCTCGTATGGTTTGTTCTTTAGGCTAGGTATCATTTTGGTAACTCTACGTTGAACTCGTTCTAGCTTGTCTATATGTTTTTGGTAATAAGGGCACCAGAATTGAACGCAGTATTCCAGAAGAGGGCGGACTAAGGAATTGTAAAGGGTTAGGATAACTTCTTTGGATTTATGCTCAAATGACCTGCCTATAAAGCCAATTATTTTGTTTGCCTTCTTAACAACTTCTGAACATTGTTGACTCGGTTTTAGGTTACTCGATATTGTTACTCCCAGATCGGTTTCTCTGTTTACATTCTTAAGCTGAGTGCCATTCATCAAATAGTTTGCTTTCTCATTTTGGTATCCAATATGTAGTACTTTACATTTATCTGCATTGAAACTCATTTGCCAAATTTGGGCCCAACATGACAACTTATCTAGATTGTGTTGCATATCGTCAACTTGTTCTTTTGAGAGTACGCTATTTGCAATTTTTGTATCGTCAGCAAATTTTTAGATTGTACAGGTGAGACCCTCATCTATGTCGTTGATGTAAATTAGAAAGATAATTGGTCCTAGTACCGATCCCTGGGGGTACCCCGCTACTAACATTGGTCCATTTAGATGCCTTAGCGTTTATGACTACTCTTTGCTTTCTGTCGCTGAGCCAATTTTCTATCCATTTCAACACACCGTCTTGTATTCCATGCGCTTTTAGTTTTAGCAGTAAATGTTTGTGGGGAACTTTGTCAAAGGCCTTTTGAAAATCAAGGTATATAATATCTACAGCTTTACTCTCATCGTAGAGGTTGAGGATATCGTGGAAGAAGTCTAAGAGGTTTGTTAACCCATTCGCTGTGGGTGACGTTCCGGACCGTCCTGGCAAGTTACAGCAATTTGCAGGCTTTAAAAGCCTGTAAAAAAGCTTAAAAATCGAGTGTCAGTGGGCGGAAGCGTGAGGGGCCCACCTCCGACCCTCAGAGCACCGAGCGGCTCACTGAGGTTGACTGTGTCTCGCGCGAGTTTCTCTCTGTCTCTCTCAACAGTGTAGCCAAGCGAGTGAGTGTTACATAATAGTGGGGTTCACGCGTTTCACTGGCACCACTGCGGGTGAACCAGACCACGTACAGGGTCTGTTCTGGTGTCATTTTGAAGCTATTTTCGCCTAGTTTTCGGCAGAATACACTTCATTTAATGCAGATGCTTGATTTATCATTCAGGAGTGCCTGAATATGCCCTAAATAGCCCAAACATAGCCAATGGGTTAATGCCTTACGAGCGGGCCCTTCAGTAACTCCTACTACCCGCCAAGCGGGTGGTTTTACCCTAAATGACCTTTATTCCGTGCTCTTTTTCATGCATAAACAAGAGCCAGAGCATAATACAATTATGTATCCCTGAAAGGGCGATAATTGAGGTTTCCAATGACTCCAGAACCATCTTTCTACGACCATGCGTTCTCTTGGAACGATCGTGCAAGACGAGTGCAAAATCCCTAAAATACGGTAATTTCCTTATATAATTCAATGTGTAGCGAGGCAGTGAGAGTGGGTGTGTGTGGAGGCAGTCCCAGTGATGGCACGGAAACCGTGCCGAGCGGTCAGAGCCGACCTACGCTCCTCCCACCGCGCGTCTCTCTCTCAGAGCCAAATATTGCTCAAAATTGCACACCGCCTAAAGTTCGTCCCCCCCACATAGTCCATGGTTCTCTAGCCCGACTTAAGTCCACCCCCGGCAGACAAGGGTCAAACAGGAATGTTTTTTACGAAAGCCGTGTTGAGTATCTTTAACCCGTTGAGCCCCGGCTAGTTATAATATTTTGTTCACCCCAGTCCCAAGCCATTTTCACTTATTTGTTTTGTTTGCTAAAATGGAAGACAAAGATGAGAAATGGAAAAAAAAAAAAAAAAAATCCCCTGACAACAATTTTTGGGGGGAGGGGCCAATGGGGGGGTGGGGGGGGGGGGGGAGCTTCAAAAAAAATTGTTGAGCCAAAATGGAAGAGAATGGTGAGAAATGAACACACAAATAAAAAAAAACTCATTTCGGTCATTTGGGGGGCAGGGGGGGGGTTTCAATAGTTCGTCTCCCCCGAATGACCACCCGCCCGGGAGCACTAGGGTAAAAACTGAGTAGGGCATTGTACGGCATACATCCTAAGGAGTATCTCGTATAAATCTCAAGCCTCTAGCTCCCATACGACCGGAGTAATGAAGGTTCAAAGTGGCGGTAAACTAGGGGTGTAAACTATCCCCACTAAGCCCACCACCACCAGCCGCGCGGCTGTCTCGGCCCGCTCACACCTACTGGCCCGGCTCCCCCACACACTACGGTACCTCCCCCTCCTATTCTCCCGCCATTTCCTACCTTACGAGCCACGTAAGTGTTTTTTATATGTCGGACGCACGTGATGCGTCGCTGGGAGTTGGTGATCAAAGACTGCCGACGCAACACGTGCGACGCTGGGTCTCAACGGGTTAAGTATGTTATATTCCTAAGTGATTTACGAGTCTGTCTCTTATGAGTGTTTCTAGCATTTTACATACAACTGAGGTTAAGCTAATTGGACGATAGTTACTGAGTAGGGATTTGCTGCCTTTTTTTAATATTGGTGTTACGTTGGCTAGCTTCCACTGATCAGGCATAGTTCCAGACTGCAAGGATTCATTGAATGGCAATGTCAGTGGTTTAGAGAGCTCATCCTTAGCTTTCTTTAGGACTCTAGGTGAGATTGTATCAGGTCCAGGCGTTTTTTTTACCTTGAGTTTATCTAAACAATGCAATACTTCTCTCTCTGTAACGGTGATATTGCTTAGAACATCTGAATTATCAATCTGAATCGGCGATGGTGTAGGGATATCACTGAGGTCTTCCGTTGTAAAAACTGATGCAAAGAAGGTATTGAGGGCATTACTCATTTGTACTTCGTCTTTGGTGTACTCTCCATTTTCATCGACTAAGGTCCAACAGTTGAATTAACTACTTTTTTTTCTTCTGATATAACTATAGAATTCTTTCGGGTTTGTTTTACTTTGATTCGCAATATGTAACTCCATGGTCTTTTTACTTTGCTTAATTAACTTTTTGGCTTTGCGACGTAGCTCTACAATTTTCACCCGTTCTTCGTCATTTTGTAAGGATTTTAATCTATCATTAGCAAACTTTTTAGCAAGCAGACAGTTTGAAATATCTATATTCCACCATTTGGGCTTATTATTATGGCCTGTACACCGTATTTTCGATGGTATGCAGTCCTGCACTGCTTTTAGGTAAGTGGTTTCGAATAATTCCCAAGATGTATTTATGTCGTTATTGTTAATTAAAAAGCTCCAGTCAGTTTCTTTAAACATAGCTCTAAGTTTATGAAAGTTTGCTTTCTTGAAATTATGGACTTTTTCGATGCTGCTATTTGGTTCGTTACTAGTAAACTTTAAAGTGAAAGTTATTGTACGATGGTCGCTGTTTCTGAATTCATCACCAACATTCAAATTCTCTATTAACTCCTTGCGACATATATGACGCGATCGCGTCATATGGAACTTATAACCAAAAACTCATATGACGCAATCGCGTCATATGGACTTATCTCCATGCCTCTCCAATAAGTTTATGACGCGATTTTGCGTAATATGAGCTCAGTAAGTCCGATAAGTTAGCTTACGATAAAACCGTTGGTGGCAACCTCAGCCTCCTCCGATAATTCTAACGGCCGCAGTGTTGTTGTGAGTGTAGTGCGAGGCAGTGGCAATGATCCCAGGGCTCCCGCCTCCTCGGACTTATTGGAACATAATATGTCTGAAGGAGTTAATTCTTCTTTTGTTTCAAGTACAAGGTCAAGAACGTTATTACCACGGGTCGGCGATCGAACAAATTGATAGAGTGAACTCTCTTGCAAGTTCGCATACAAGTCATGTCCGGAGTGTGAAGTATGAGTATCGCCCCACTTGGTCCCAGGTAAATTAAAGTCGCCAAAAAATACGGTATCTTATGAGTTACTTACATCTGCAATTTGTTCATAAATTTCTCGGTCAGTTTGCACTGATTGAGCTGGAGGTCTGTATATTAATGCAAGTATTATTTTTGTACCTTTATTATTCTTTATTAGCACAAAAGATGTGTCGACGTTCACAATTTGAGGTTTTGCCAAAAGGGTCGGGTTAAGACTTTCTTTGATATAAAATAAAACGACACCTCCATTTTTATTTATTCGGCTGTTCTCAAACATTACATAACCGGGAAGTGAATACTCTGCTAAAAAGTCTCTATCTTCTGTGTTGAGCCAAGATTCTGTTATGCCAATCACACCATAATTTTCTGTAAATACTAGTTCCTCTAAATCTGAAAATGTATTGTGTATGCTACGAGCGTTTGCATAGAAAACCTTTAAAGTTGTGGTTTTAGAACTCACAGAACGTTCTTTAATCGAATTTTTGGTTCTGATCGGATCTACATTTACATTCATGGCTGTCCTCGGTCCTCGGTCGTTATCCCTGGCGGTATTGAATTTGGGTCGTGTTGGTGGAGCTTTATCCGAATTCGCGGTTCTTGACGGATTAGCATTTAATTCCTTCGCAGGTTGCCGTCCTCGCTGTCTTCGGTCCTCCTTCCTGGTTGTCCTGTGCTGAGTCGATTTCTTCTCCGAAAATCCTTCACCGCATCGTTGAGAAGACGCCCAAAACGTGCTGCTCCCACCTGGTTCAGATGAACTCCATCGTCCGAAAACAAATAGTCATCATAGTAGAAATTGTCCCAGGTGTCGACGAATCCCATGTTCTCCTTCCTGCAGAGGTTTGCTAGACAACGATTTGTGCTGGTGCCTATGTTGTAAAATCGGCTCTCTACACCGAGCCGCCGGGGAAGATTCCTGAGACGATGATCCTTGATGACTTCTCCTTAAACGACTTGATCAGATGCTGGTAC
The DNA here is from genome assembly GCA_032716605.1 of Paralithodes platypus. Classification (NCBI taxonomy): domain Eukaryota; kingdom Metazoa; phylum Arthropoda; class Malacostraca; order Decapoda; family Lithodidae; genus Paralithodes; species Paralithodes platypus. The sequence goes on from CM064505.1 coordinate 21,363,868, forward strand.
TTTAAAAGCAAATCTTCCGACCGGGTTCGCTATACATCGTTGGATCCAACGTGGATGACGTACATTGTATTAGCAGGGGCCAGCTTTGATACTTCGTCAACTGCAGCAACTACGTCGTCCACACCACCACCAGGGATACAAAAACGCTTCCTGGTCTTCGGTGCCCTGGCGCAAAACTCTGTGAGCTGACCACGTATCATCGAGTCTCCCACGAGCCGGACTTCTTCTATTTCCTCTTCGTCATCTGAGTCTGTGAGTATCTGGAAACGGTTTTGACACTCGGTAATCGGTATGGGTTTCCTGGTCTTGGGGCAAACGTTGTTCCTCACGACATGGAAGTTGTCTTGAGGGGGAAGAGAGTCACTATTTGTTTCTTGAGTATCGGAACCATCAGCTGAAGTGGCTACTGCAGGCGTTGAATTGTTGGCAGTTGACGTTGGGGCGTTGGTGGCTGCTGGAGTTACGGTGACAATTGGAGTTAGAGAGAGAGAGAGAGAGAGATAGATAGAGAATATGGATAAGGATGCAAGTTGTCATACTAATACACACCACAACTTACGAATAGAATCATGCCACACACACACACACACACATACTAATATATAAGGTAAACACAAAGGCAATAATAACATACACATAAAAGCACTCACGTAAAAGCATGAGAGTAGCCATAAAACCCCACTGATGCATAAATACCAAAGGAAACACGCCGCAGAATGACACACACTTCCACATTACAATATTAGATATCACGCTACACAATGAAATACGCTGACACATATGCCTACAATAATCCATAGTACTGCATTACCACCACATAAAGAAGAGCTGATATACTATAGTCTATTCGCTGTACATAGACGAAAAATCATTACCTCTATCCTCTGTTACTCAATAAGGGATAGAGCAAATTGGCTGTAAATGTCCACATCTATTCTTTGAGTGACTCTTCCCAAATGGTAGAAATATTAGCTCGATTACTCTAGTCGTTTTTGAGTTACAGAGGCTAGAGGTCATGATTTCTCGCCTACTTACAGCGCATAAACTATAACACAGGGGGGGTCCACAGCGTACACAAAGCACTCTTATAAACATGCAGAAAATCGTCCCGCAGTGATAAACGTATGTATATATGTATATATACAGGCACATACCCTATAGCTGTGGGTGGCCGACTCGAGACAGAGCCCGATCAGGGAAAACACAACTCAACTTAAAAATATTACCGTACAAACTTTCAAAGTACACAAATAGGCCTACAAGTACTGCTATATACTGTATACGCATAAACCAAGTGAAATACAGCACTCAAGAACGCACTGATATACATGCATTAAAGGGGTAGTGGTTATTTTTTAAATATTTCTATATGTATTTATTTTATAGTTTCCTCGCTAGACCTCCATCAAGTTTAAGAAAACATCCCCTAGACCCCCCTTGAAGATAAATGTGTAAAGTTTTTGGTAGAAATATTTCCCGGCCGATGACCGGTTCCTAGAATTACAGGCTCGCCAGGACAAATCGACACCTACATGGCATGAAAGGTCTTTATATTGACCAAGAAATGGGGTGAATGGTCTTAAAATCGGCAAACTAATAAAACAAACACATTAAAAACCTGAAACCTAATGGAACTAAGCATGAGGGAGAAAAGCAACTTCCTCCCCCTTAAATACTCAGCAGTACTGCATCAGCGCTACACAAAGAACTCTGATATAAATTTAGTTAAAATAGGACTTCAGAGGCTATCACTCTTCTGGATTAAGGGGAGATTTTCACTTGGGGGATTTGTTCCTGGACCCCTTTCTCCCTCTTGTTTAACCCCATTGCTTTGATTATATATATATATATATATATATATATATATATATATATATATATATATATATATATATATATATACACACACACAGAAAGGGACCCTACCTCCAAAGAAATTTCCAGATTCGCAAGAATAAAACATAATACGCACAAACCTACCAATATGTAAGTGCAAAACCACCACACCACGCAAAACAAAAATAATAATAATAATAATAATATACCCGAATAAAAACCGAGCCAAACCCTACAAAGCCGCGTCCATATAATATACACAAACAGCAAAGGGATCCTAGAACACAACAGCAGATGCCAGCAAGAACCGGGGAATAATAATAATAATAAAATCCTTTAAGGGGGTACTACTTGCTTTTTCTGGACACCCTTCTTCCTCATGTTTAGCATATTAGTTTTGAAGTTTTAATACGTTCGTTCTATTAGTTTGGCGATTTTGAGACCTTTCGCCTCATTTTTTTTGTCAATATTAAAACCTTTCGTGTCCTTTAGGTGTCGATTTTTTCCTGGCGTGCGATAGCGAGCCTCTAATTATATAAGGAAATTATACCTAAAAATGTACAAATTTATCTTGAAAGGGGGTCTAGGTTTTGTTTTCTAAGATTCATGGAGGCCTAGCAAAGAAACTCAAACATAAATAAATAAATACATAGATAGTCCAAAAACCAAGCACTACCCCCGTAAGAAAGGAGACGGCAGCGGGTGTCTGAACAAAGCTTAAGATATGTGCACTTGCTTCCCATATAGTTAGGGAAGAGAGAGAGAGAGAGAGAGAGAGAGAGAGAGAGAGAGAGAGAGAACTATATATACGATTCCCATACACTTAGGAGAAGCAGGCGGGAGGAAGCGAAGACAGGGGAATGAATGTAAGGAACAGGGCAAAGTAAGGAGAGAGAGAGAGAGAGAGAGAGAGAGGGGGGGGGGGGCAGAAGGGAGGATAAAAAAGGAAAGGAAGTGAAGTTAAGGGGAGATGGATCGCTTTTCTGGTCCCCCTTCTTCCTCATGTTTATCCCCATTAGTTTTCAGATTTTAAGACGTTCGCCCATTAATTTGTCGATTTTAAGACCTTTCAACCCATTTATTTGTCAAAAATTAAGACTTGATGTGTCATTTAGGTGTCGATTTATTCCTGGCGAGCGATAGCGAACCTGTAATTTAAGAGAAACCGGCCTTCGGCCAGGACATTTTTGTTTTCCGAAAAATGTACAGATATATCTTGAAGGAGGGTCTTGGGCGGGTGTGTATTAAGCTTGATGGAGGTCTACAGAGGAAACTAAACAAATTATAAAAAATATATATATAAATGAGCAAATAAACAAGCTCATCCCCTTAACCCCTTCTGAACAGTACCGTACTTTACCTTTATTCTGGCTACTGTTGGACGATTTCAGCCAATTTAAAAAGTGCCTCCAGCACCTACTGTATAATAAGGCTTTGAACCGTCTCACCTAACTCTTTATACTACCACAGATCCTTCTTAAACTGCACAACATCGTCTAAATATAGCTAGGATAATATCAAAAGGACGTCGCCGGTACAGAAGGGGTTAAAGGGAGATTTTCACTCTAGGGATTTTTCTCTGGATCACTTTCTCCCTCACGTTTAGCCCCCATTGCATTTGAGATGTTAAGAAGTTCGCCCTATTAGTTTGGCGATTTTAAGAACTTTCGCCCCCTTTCTCTCAATTTTAAGACCTTTCGGGCCATTTAGGTGTCGATTTTTTCCATGGCGAGCGATAGCGAGCTTGTAATTTTAGAGGATCCGGCCATCGGCCGGGGAATTTTTCTACCTAAGAAATGTATACATTTATTTTGAAAGGGGGTCTAAGGGGTGTTTTTTAAAGCTTGATGAAGGTCTAACGAGGAAACTAAAGAAATAAAGAATATATATATATAATTTTACCCCCCAAAATAAACACTCCCAATTAGAAGGAAGAAATAAGAGTGAGAATGGAAGAACAAGAACAAGAAGAGAGACAGAGAAGGAAGGAAGAATGTAGGTGAACGCGTGTTAAGGGGGGATGGCCATATTTATTGTAGGTGAACGCGTGTTAAGGGGGGATGGCCATATTTATTGTAGGTGAACGCGTGTTAAGGGGGGATGGCCATATTTATTGTAGGTGAACGCGTGTTAAGGGGGATGGCCATATTTATTGTAGGTGAACGCGTGTTAAGGGGGGATGGCCATATTTATTGTAGGTGAACGCGTGTTAAGGGGGGATGGCCATATTTATTGTAGGTGAACGCGTGTTAAGGGGGGATGGCCATATTTATTGTAGGTGAACGCGTGTTAAGGGGGGATGGCCATATTTATTGTAGGTGAACGCGTGTTAAGGGGGGACGTCCATATTTATTGTAGGTGAACGCGTGTTAAGGGGGGATGGCCATATTTATTGTAGGTGAACGCGTGTTAAGGGGGGATGGCCATATTTATTGTAGGTGAACGCGTGTTGGCCATATTTATTGTAGGTGAACGCGTGTTAAGGGGGGATGGCCATATTTATTGTAGGTGAACGCGTGTTAAGGGGGGATGGCCATATTTATTTGCCCATTTATGTATATTTGTATTATTTTTGTTTAATTAGTTTCCTTCCCTAACTTCCATCAAACTTAAAAAAACACCCCCTTATACCCTCCTTCAAAATATATGTGTACATTTTTCGACAGACAAATGTCCCGGCCGAAGGACGGTTCCTTTTAAATTACTGGCTCACTATCGCTCGCCAGGAAAAATCGACACCTAAATTATACGAAAAGTCTTAACCCGTACAGCCCCAGCGACGCGCCTGACGCGTCGGCGATGTATGTAACGCACAGCCCCAGAGACGCGCCTGGCGCGTCACCCTAATTGCGCCGACCGTAACCTCAGGTGTAGCCACTCAAGAGGGCTCAGATTTGTATGGGAACTGTGTACGCATCCCACGCAACCGTGCCGATGGTTGAAAACTCTCAAAGTCCACGTGCGTGTGCGCGAGCGCGCAATAACCTGTTTTTTTGGGATAATTGCCTTCAATTTTTTACTCATATAAAATCCGTTTTCGGGGGCTCTGTAGGACCATTTTTTAAGCTTTTTGAGCGGTTTTTCGTGGTTTTTCCTTCATTCCTAACCCATTCGCTATTGTTTCTGGAATAAAACCATTTTTTGAAAACCGGCCGGGTTCTGGTGCGCAAACATTACAAAACTAGCCGGGGCTCCACGGGTTAATAATGACACAGAAATGAGGCGAAAGGTCATAAAAAAACGACCCATCTCCCCTTAAAAAGACCCCCCTGTACCCCCCCAGCCCCCCCCCCCTCCACTTACATAATAATTGTTTGACTAATAACGAGGGTGTCAGGGGCTAGGTACAGGGTCATTAAGGGGAGATGGGGGGTGTTTGTCTGGTCCCCCTTCTTCCTCAGGTTTGGCCCCATTAGTTTTTAGATGTTATGACGTTCGGTTCATTAGTTTGCCTATTTTAAGACTTTTCACCCTATTTTTAGTCAATATTAGGACTTTTCGTGCCATTTAGGTGTCGGATTTTTTCCCGGCGAGCGATAGCGAGCCTGTTATTTAAGGGAACCGGCCTTCGGCCGGGATATTTTTCTACCGAAAAATTTACAAATTTATCTTGAATTTTTTTTTTTTTTTTTTTTTAAAGCTTGATGGAGGTCTAGGGAGGAAGCTAAAAAATATATAAAAATATTTATAAATGAGCCAATAAATACGGCCCTCCCCCCTTAAGAGTCCGTGTTTGTTTGTCTGTCTGCCGGATGTCGGGGGTATTATAACAGGGCTTGCGGCCACTGGAGAGGAGCAGGTTGTTTACATGGGCACTTGGGTATTTGGGGGTAAGTGAGCTGTATTATAAGGTACACACGTAATGTGTACTTGTGTGTGTATGTTTAAGGAGGTAGTGTATATTTATTTAGTATTATATTTTGAGTTTCGTTGCTAGACCTCAATCAACCTGAACAAATAGCACCTCTTAGACCCCTTTTCAAGATAAATATGTAAATTTTTCGGTAGAAAAATGTCCTCGCCGAAGGCCGATTCCTTCTAAAATTGCAGGATCGCTATCGCTCGCCAGGATAAAATCGACACCTAAATGGCACGCAAGGTGTTAATATTGACAAAGAAATGAGACGAAAGGTCTCAAAATCGCCAAACTAACGGAACGAACATCTTAAAATCTAACTCAAATGTTAAAAATGAGGGAGAAGGGGGTCCAGAAAAAGCAACTACCTCCCCCTTAAAAGGTTGTCATACTGTACATATACCGTACATACTGTAAATACATATACACATACATATACACACAAAACACAAACACAAAATAATGCAAACACACACACATATTCCCAGGGTATCACTCATGTCACCCTGGTGCATTATTCTCTCTCTCTCTCTCTCTCTCTCTCTCTCTCTCTCTCTCTCTCTTTCTCTCGTGTGTGTGTGTGTGTGTGCATGTGGGAGGTGTATAAATAATAAATAAATAATACTTCTCAGCTTCATTGAAACTGAAATGTCAAAGTTTGTTTTATCTAAAGTTGAAGAGTATGTTCCATAGGTGCGACTAACTATAAGCTTCTTTAAGAGTAGTGGATAGTTTACATGATATTGAAGGAGTTTATAATTTTATTTATTGTTCTTTGAAATTAGTTAATTATTTATTCTCCATTATGGGGTTAGTGCTTGTTTTTTGGTGTATGTATTTTTTTGTAATTATATTTTTGAATTTTCCTCAGTAGACCTCCATCATGCTTAAAAAAAACACTCCCAACATGGGCCTGGTTCCAAGGTATTATTACTATATTCATTGGATCAACTGTAAGGTCCTGGGTTGCTGTGATAAATATAAAACTCTTATAACCTGTAGTGTAACAATTGTGTTGCAGGTCTTCTAATTATCTTATCATACATATATAGATGATTGTGCTTGTATCATCGTAAGTATAGGTCTGTCAGACACTGTTCAGGCCCATTTGCCCCTGTAATATTCTGGGCGCTGGTGAGTAGATTGCATAAGGGATTGTTCTGTATACTCCAAATCTGGGGCTAAATGTGTCCGAATAGATACAAACCAGAGAAAGAGAGAAACGGATAAAAAAAGCAGGTCACCCCCCTTAATATGCAAAATTGGGTATGTGGTCTTCTTTTCCATCAAATTATAAATGGAGATCATCCGATATGATTGACCATTTGTATTTGGGTGACAAATCTCAGCTTACTATCTCATGGACTATGACGATATGTTAAATTGTGATGTGGTGTGGTATAGTGTAGTGTAGTGTGGTGTTGGTGTTGGTGGTGATGGTGTGAAGGAAGGGTCAATATATTATATGGTGGACAAAGACAGGGATCTTCATAATGGAGAAGCTGCCACCAAACAGAGGGTGTATACTGTTTCTGGCTTTTTATGAGGGGATTTATCTCTCTTTGTAGTGTATAGAAAAAGTATATATATATATATATATATATATATATATATATATATATATACCGGTATATACAGGGTGTCCCAGGAGGAAAAGGGCATAACTTTGGGAAATGGTAAATCAAGGTATTTTCAGCATAACATGTTCTATTACAAAAGTTCAAATCTCAACTGTTTAAGAGGTATTGAAGGTTTTAGAAAGGGTCCTCCCCTGCATCGCTGTAATGGATTCTTCCATGTCAGATTGTTTCCAGGAGGTCCAAAGTGAGCAAATATGTCTATAATAATCTTGCACCTTACAGAATTATAATATCTTGATAATATCATGGTAAAATAATTACAATTAGAAAGGGGTGTGGTAAGATCTACGACAGCTAGGCCAGCCTTATGGGGAAAGACTGAAGAACATGCCATTATCAACAGTCAATATCTCTGTAACGAGTAAAATATGGAATGTTGCTTATGGAACACTTTATGCTTAGAATAGTATTGCTAACCTAATCCTGAAGTTTGGCACGTCTATTTTGGGACACCCTGTATATTATAGCTGGATGTAATGGGTCCAATCTAACACACACACACACACGAGGTCACAAATATAATCCATCCTTCTCTCTCTCTCTCTCTCTCTCCACACACACACACGCACACACAAACATTTAAATCACCGCACCAAAACCCCCTCTCTCCCTTCCACACACAAGCATTTGAGTATCCCCACCACCACAACACCCTGTACCCCTCCCCCCTCTCTTCCCACGCACACACACATACACACAAACGCACGCACACACACACATTCCACCACGCCGGCTCTAGCACCGTCAACAGCTCTGCATCGCCACTGACAAAACTCTATCATAATTTGAGTATTTCATAACCCTATTCCCTTTATTGCATGAACAGTAGTTAAGTGCTTGTTAAACCTCCACATAGTTCAGTAGCTGCCGTGCATGTTATTGTATTGCTTTTCTGACTGATAAACATTGTCATTTACATTTTTCATCCTAGCTTGTGAGTGTAGCAGACGATGCGCACCTCTAATCGACCCTTGTATTTTCTTATTAACTCTAGTAGTTATTGTATTCAGTATCCTACTGTAGCTATATATATCTGTAATTTTAGTTGTTGATTCCATGATCTTGTAGTAACCTTTGACTGATACACTTTGCTTATCTAAAAAGAGTACTGCTTTACTAGGCTACAGTGACACCAGGGCAATCTGTTGATACAGTATATTGACCCCTTGTGTGCAGTTACACTTTATTTTTATATAATCTCTATTTGGTGAATTGTAATTTAGTTACATATTCTGTTATATATATATATATATATATATATATATATATATATTTTTGTTTAAAGGTCAGCTTATCACCCCTGGTAGCCTATTTCTGTGTATTTCTGCGTTTTTTTTTTTTTTTTTTTTTCAATTAGGGATCACTCCTGGTAGCCTATTTCTGTGTATTTCAATGTTTATATTTTGGGTTAGGCTATCAATGATGGTGGCCTATTTCTGCGTTTTTCAATTTTGTTGTTTTCGGTTAGGCTATCACCCCTTGGCGGCCTATTTCTGCGTATTTCAAAATACTTTGTTTTCGGTTAGGCTATCACTGAGTATTTAAAAATAAATAAAAATATATAAAAATAAATAAATATATATATATAAAATAAATAAAACTAAAATATAATAACTTGTTTTCGGTTAGGCTATCACTGAGTATTTAAAAATAAATAAAAATAAATTAAAATAAATAAATATATATATATAAAATAAATAAAACTAAAATATAATAACTTGTTTTCGGTTAGGCTATCTCCTCTGATAGGCTATTGCAGCGTATTTATTTGTTCTTGTTTTCGGTTAGGCTATCGCCTCCTGGAGGCCTATTTATGTGTAAGGGGAGGTGTGGTGGAGTGGTCTTGCCACTGGCCTGGTAATCCAAAGGTCCCGGGTTCAAATCCCGATGTATCAATGGGAAGATATTATTGGGATGGAATTTGTGCTGTACCTGGTATCAGTGCATTACCACAAGCCCACCGTAACGTCAATAAAATACCCTCATTGTTCCCTGATTAAATAGCACTGTATGAATATTCCCATATTCAAAATATGCTACACGGGTGCAAGGCCTGGTGAGTTATCTGCTCAACAGGTGGCGTTGTGTGTGTGTAAGTGTGAGAGTCCGAGTGTAGGGGGTGAGGCAGTGAAGCACGGGAACGAGGTGGCTTCAGATATGGGGTCGTTTCGGGCGATGAGTGCCTCATGTGAAGGCAAGATGGCAGGTGCTCGTTGTACTCTATGTGCTTCACATGTCTCACTCCCTAGACTGGAACAAGACCTCACGGGCTTCACTGTTCATTGTAAAGCGGTGAATGTTAAGGCTCTCAGCCTATGCCCGAGAGGAAGTAAGTTGGAATATATATAAAAAAAAAAATCAGGGGCTATCGCCCCTGATAACCTATTTCTACGTTTTTCAACATTTTTGTTTTTGGCTAGGCTATCACCTCTGGTGGCCTATTAAAGTATGTGAAGTGAGTGAAGTGTTTTAAAGTGAGTGAAGTGTTTTAAAGTGAGTGAAGTGTTTTTAAGTGAGTGAAGTTATTTGAAGTGAGTAACCGTCACCATGACTCGCACCTGTACGAACTGCGCCAGTAGGTTTGGTGCTGCCATGTTCGCCGTTGCTGACCGTCAAATCTGTAGATTCTACCAGCTCCATGAAGATTTGTCAGCAAAACTGGAGGGAGCTCACAACAAGATCAACACCTTCACCATGAAGGTTGTATCTCTCCAGGAATTCAAAACTCTCAACGTAGAAGTGTCAACAACTGCCGAAATCAGCACTTCGACACCAACTTCCAACAGCCCGACGCCTGCAGCACCGACCCCAGTGGAACCACCGGTTGACAACTCGGCCCAGGAAGAATTAACTAGCAACATCCGTGTAGTGAGGAACAGCATTCGACCCACTCCGAGGAAGATCATCCCCATCACCGAGTGCCACAACTGTTTCAAGATTTTAGAGAACTCAGACGACGAAGATGAAACGGAAGAAATTCAGCTGGTTGGAGACTCAATGGTTCGTGGCCAACTCACAGAGCTCTGCGCCAGGCCACCTGGGACCAGGAAGCGCTTCTGGATCCCGGGTGGTGGTGAGGACGATGTTGTTGCTGCAATCAACGAAGTGTCCAGACTAGCCCCGCCAACCACAGCGTACGTCATCCACGTTGGATCCAATGACGTGCAGCAGACCCGATCAGAAGACCTTAAGCTCAAGTAACGGAAGCCGATAAAGTCTTATCATTTACTTACGACCAAGTGGGGCGATACTCTTACTTCACACTCCGGACATGACTTGCATGCGAACTTGCAAGAGAGTTCGCTCTATCAATTTGTTCGATCGCCGACCCGTGGTAATAACATTCTTGACCTTGTACTGGCAACAAAAGAAGAATTATTAGAGAATTTGAATGTTGGTGATGAATTCAGTAACAGCGACCATCGTACGATAACTTTCAGTTTAAAGTTTACTAGTAACGAGCCAAATAGCAGCATTGAGAAAGTCCCTAATTTCAAGAAAGCAAACTTCCGTAAACTTAGAGCTATGTTTATAGAAACTGACTGGAGCTTCTAAATAACAATAACGACATAAATACATCTTGGAAATTATGTACAACCACCTACCTAAAAGCAGTGCAAGACTGCATACCATCGAAAATACGGCGTACAGGCCATAATGATAAGCCCAAATGGTGGAAAAAAGAGATTTCAAACTGTTTGCTTGCTAAAAAGATTGCTAATGATAGATTAAAATCCTCACAAAATGACGTATAATGGGTGAAATTTGTAAAACTACGACGCAAACCCAAAACATTTATTAAGCAAAGTAAAATTACCCTGGTTGCGACATGACATGTTGCGAATCAAAGTAAAACAAATCCGAAAGAATTCTATAGTTATATCAGAAAGAAAAAACGTAGTTATTTCAACTGTTGGACCGTTAGTTGATGAAAATGGAGAATACACCTAAGATGAAGTACAAACGAGTAATGCCCTCAATACCTTCTTTGCATCAGCAAGGAATCTCTTTTGACCCTCATTCATTCATTAAATTTTGTTATATCTAGAATTGATTACTGTAATTCATTGTTCATTGCGGTCTACCAAATGTTACTTTGAAGAAACTCCAGTCTGATCTCAATAGGTGTGCTAGACTAATAGTTTCACTTCCACCCAGAGCACCCACCACATATTATCTAATGGATCTACACTGGCAGTAAGCACATTTTAAACTCTATTCTGGCCTTGATGGGAAATCAAGGCCAGAATAGAGTTTAAAATGTGCTTACTGACATTTAAGGTGCTGAGGTTTGGTGAGCCTAAGTATTTGTTATTTCCAACACATAATGAGTCAAATGTGAATTTGCGTAGTGGTGATGACCCATATCGCCTTTATGAGCCCAGAGCTATTGGGGAACGTGCTTTTGCTGCTAGATCCTTTTCTTATGTTGCCCCACGTCTATTCAATCAACTTCCAGTGTCACTTAAGCAGTTGAATTGTGTTGATGCTTTTAAGAAACAACTGAAGTCGCATATATTTCTGATGGCTTATGATATTGGGGAGCATAGAGTTACTGATGACTATACGTTTTTTTTTTTAAATGGAAAAATTTAAGGTAATGTGAGTGCTCGTGAATCCACTTGGAGAATTGTCGCTCGAACAAATAAAATACCAACATATTACTACTATTATCAGTTTTTACAACAGAAGACTTCAGTGATATCCCTACAGCATCGCCGATTCAAATTGATAATTCTGATGTTCTTAGCAATATCACCATTACAGAGAGAGAAATATTGAAATGTTTAGATAAACTCAAGGTAAATAAAGCGCCTGAACCTGATACAATCTCACCTAGAGTTCTAAAGGAAGCTAAGGATGAGCTCTCCAAACCACTGACATTGCTATTCAATAAATCCTTGCAGTCTGGAACTATACCTGATCATTAGAAGCTAGTCAACGTAACACCGATATTAAAAAAAAGGCAGCAAATCTCTACCCAGTAACTATCGTCCAATTAGCTTAACCTCAATTGTATGTAAAATGCTAGAAACACTCATAAGAGACAGACTCGTTAATCACTTAGAGAAAAATAACATACTTAAAAATTAAAGATAATCAACACGGCTTTCGTAACAAACGTTCCTGCTTAACAAACCTCTTCGACTTCTTCCACGATATCCTCAACCTCTATGATGAGAGTAAAGCTGTTGTAATGCCTGTATTGTGGCAAAGTGTCTGTAACTAAATTAGATGCGGATATCTTCCGCACTTCTCTTGGTGTAGTGGTCAGAGCGCTCGCCTCCCACGTGGCGAGACCGAGATCGAATCTCGCCCGGGCCGCGCCCAAAACATTTGGGGGCGAATTTCCGCATCAGACGCAGTTAGGATTTGATTGTAAAAATTGAAAATTGTAATGTGAGTCATTGTTAAGTCGGCAAATATAGTATGGTCTCGTTCCGAGCTCACTTCACTGGTGGCAGCAGTAAAGGGACATCTGAGAGGCTTAGTTGGGGTGCTGTTCATATAGGCTAAATAAATCCCCATAGTGTACTGGCTTGCCTTAACTGGTTGGCTACAACAGTTGCTATGGCTGGAGCTCTCAGAAATTCTCAGAGATGATGTCCCAGTGATCCCGGTTCGTAGGGGAGGTATGGTAGCAGATAGGGTAGTTCCTGCACTGCCTCCTCGCCGTGGTGTGTGACCCAGCAACTGACGGAAACAAGGGATGTCGCTGGTGATCGTTGTCTCAGACCCTCGCTGTAATTGACACGCTCATACATGTGCCTCGCTTGCTTACGCTTGCTCGGAGTCTTCGCTTCCTGGACAATAAAGTGATGTAATGCCTGGATTGTGGCAAAGCGTCTGTAACTGAATTAGGTGCGGAAATCTGCTGGAGCTATCATGCCAAGTGGAGCACTTCTCTTGGTGTAGTGGTCAAAGCGCTCGCCTCCCACGTGGCGGGACCAAGATAGAATCTCGCCTGGGCCGCGCCCAAAACATTTTGGGGGCGAATTTCCGCACCAGTAGCAGTTCGGATGTGATTGTCAACATTGTAAATTGTAATTGTGAGCCATTGTTAAGTCGGCAAAAATATGGTCTCGTTCCGAGGTCACTTCACTGTAGACATTATATACCTTGATTTTTAAATGGCCTTTGACAAAGTTAACCACAAACATTTACTGCTAAAACTAAAAGCGCATGGAATACAAGACGGTGTGTTGAAATGAATAGAACATTGGCTCAGCGACAGAAAGCAAAGAGTAGTCATAAACGGTAAGGAATCTAAATGGACCAATGTAAGTAGCGGGGTACCCCAGGGATCAGTATTATGACCAATTCTCTTTCTAATATACATCAACGACATAGATGAGGGTCTCACATGTACAATCTCAAAGTTTGATGACGATACAAAAATTGCAAATAGCGTACTCTCAAAAGAACAAGTTGACGATATGCAACACAATCCCAAATTTGGCAAATGAGTTTCAATGCAGATAAATGTAAAGTACTACATGTCGGATACCGAAATGAGAAAGCAAACTATTCAATGAATGGCACACAGCTTAAGATTGTAGACAGAGAAACTGATCTGGGAGTAACAATATAGAGTAACCTAAAACCGAGTCAGCAATGTTCAGAAGTTGTTAAGAAGGCAAACAAAATAATTGGCTTTATAGGCAGGTCATTTGAGAATAAATCCAAAGAAGTTATCCTTACTCTTTACAATTCCTTAGTCCGCCCTCTTCTGGAATACTGCGTTCAATCCTGGTGCCCTTATTACCAAAAAAATATAGACAAGCTAGAATGAGTTCAACGTAGAGTTACCAAAATTATACCTAGCCTAAAGAACAAACCATACGAGGAGTTAGAGAATTAAATCTATTTCCTTTAACCCAGCGCAGATTAAGAGGCGACTTAATTCAAGTGTTCAAAATCATCAAAGGCATCGACAATATGAACTGTAGTAAGTACTTCACTATCGACCAATCTAATTACATGCGGGGAAACGGTTGCAAAATTATTGGTAAAACTTTTAACTCACACGAATCTAAGAATTTCTTCTTCAATCATGTTGTCAACTTGTGGAATGGGTTTCCCCGAGACGTTATAGACTGCAGCACCGTTGCTTCTTTTAAGCTTCGCCTAGACAAATATCTTGCATCAAACCCGCGACTGACTGCGTTTGTAAATGAATAACTTTATTGTATTCCCCCCTCAAATTCATCAAAGATTATTGCGTATAATAATATATTACTAAGACGTTACTCTCTTTTTCCGAGATATACGAAAGATCACTTATAACTGTGCCATGTTACTAACCCATCTGTCCCCTACTAACTTCCTAATCCTGCCACGGACATTAGTTCCAGGGCAGTAGTTCCCTTTCCAATGTTCCCTTAACCACTCTAAACCACTGTTTGGACACCTGATCCTCAGTGTTTTGGAGGACAAGCAGCCTAGAAGGGTCACTAGAACTGTTGTTGCTTGATTTCCTTTGTACTCCTTTGTACTCCCTTTGTACACACGCACACACACACATACACAAGAAGGCACTGACAAATAATCCATCCCTTGCTGTTTTATCAGAGAGAGAGAGAGAGCATCGTGGGAGGAGGAAGACCTAAGCCGTGAAACTAGTGCCATTACAATCGAGAAATGATGGCAAAAGGATAGGGGGTTAGGTGTGGGGGTGAGGGGGTCTGAATTTGAAAGGAAGGGGGGGGGGGGGGCTGAATTGTAAGGGGGGGGGGGGCAATCTTGGCACTATTAACTTCATGAGAGAGAGAGGATGAGCTGTAGATAGTGATGATGAGTATGAGATAAAATATAATGATGATTAAGAATGATAATGATGAAGGAGACATGAAGAGGAACATATTGATGATTAGATTGAAGATAATAACGACAGCCCTAAAGATGAATACACACATATATATATATATATATATATATATATATATATATATATATATATTCTTTAATACATACGAGGTTGAAAGAAATGGCAATTTCTGCGTTGGAAATTTTATTATTCAAAGTTTCCAGGTCTCTGATGAGTTTTCGCTGGGTGGCAGGAAGTAGATGAAGGAGATGAGCAAAATTCATGGTGGTACAGGGTTACATAAATGTACATGATGATACAGGATATATGACGCGTTTCACTGGACAACCAGCATTATCAAGTAAGGAAGGAATGACAGCTCCAAACCTGGCCCCCACCGGAAACGCCTAGAAACGGAAATCCTCCTGGACGACATCCTACGACTCAAGAAGGATGGCAAGGTCACCACTACTCCCGCCCTACAACCTACTCTCCTCGCTGAAGCCGCCAAAACCAGAGGAACTCACCATAGCAAAATACTCAACAAACAACACTTCCAAGCTGCCAAACTATTAAGAGACAACCCCAACATCATCATCCGTCGTGCGGATAAAGCTTCCTGCCTCGTGATCCATGACAAGGAGGAATATCTTAGAAAAATGGACGTCATCTTAAGTGACAACACTAAATTTAAAAAGATCACCCGCAACCCAACCGACGAAATCAAACGTATTGCCAACACCACCATCACCGCCATCAACGCCAAACAAGGAGGGATCCACCTTAAAAAACTCGTCGGAGAATACACCCCTGGTTATGCGTACGGAACCATCAAAACACACAAACCTGGGAACCCCCTCCGCCCTATCATCTCCCAGATCCCCACTGCCACCTACCAGATCGTCAAGGCCCTGAACAACCTCCTCACCCCCTACGTGCCCAGCCAATTCAACCTTAACTCAGCCCACGATTTCTTGGAAATTTTACGAGACGCCCCCCGTAACAACAACCACAATATCGCCTCTCTCGACGTAGAAAGCCTGTTCACCAACGTGCCAGTGGATAGGACCATTGACATGATTCTACGTCGAATTTATCATTGCCCTGATACACCTACACTGGACATCCCGGAGAAGGCCCTGAAAACACTACTGGAGCTATGTACCAAGGAGGCCCCCTTCCTTTGCCCCCGGGACAACATGTACAAGCAGATAGACGGTGTGGCGATGGGCAGCCCCCTAGGAGTTCTTTTTGCGAACTTTTTCATGGGTACCATCGAGGAAGAGCTCCTAGCTGCCCAACGACCAGCCGTCTACTGTAGATACGTGGATGACATCTTCGTGCAAATCAAGGACCTCCACGAACTACAGGAACTCCAGCGTCGCTTCATGACCTCCTCCGGACATAACTTCACCTTTGAGAAATCTAACAATGGACAACTCCCCTTCCTCGACATCCTCGTAGCTCTGAACGACCATGGGTTCAAAACCACCATCTACATTAAACCTACTAACACAGGACAATGCCTCAACGGCGATAGTGAATGCCCCCGCCGTTATCTTCTATCCTCCATCTCCGCCTATGTTAGGAGAGCCCTCACGCACTGCTCTACCTGGGCCGACACCCACCAGGAACTAGAAAGACTATCCCAAGTTTTAGTAAATAACGGATACTCCAACTCCGACATCTCCAGCACCATCAACCACCATCTTGAAAAATGGTACACCCAAAGCCCTCCCAACATTGACCCCCCAATGAAATTAAGATCTTCTACCGCAATTACATGTCCTCTGAACACAAAAATGACGAGGCCGTCTTAAAAGAAATAATCTCCAAGCATGTCCACCCAACCAACCCGGAAAACAAAATCAAATTAATAATTTATTACAAATCCCCCAAGACCTCCAACCTCGTTCTCCGCAACAAACCAGCCTCCACCAAGATAAAGAGCCCGATGACCGACGATCACGTCATTTACCAACATACCTGTAATTATGAGGACTGTGGACCTCATTCCTATATTGGTATGACGCAGACTCGTCTTTCACGTCGGTTAACTCTTCACCTTCAGGCTGGAGCCATCAAAGACCACTATCTCACCCCTAACCACCCTCACCTCACACGCAACGAGTTAGAGAAACACACCACCATACTCGATAAAGAAAGTGACCCAAGGAGATTACCTATACTCGAAGCTTTATATATCCAAGCCTTACATCCCAACATCAACAACCAAACTCTGGACCTTCAGATCCTTCCTTCTGCCAAAAGGCACTACCCTACAGGACCTAACACCCCTCCTCGCCCCCCGGTGCCATTGACGCAGCCCCCCGCGCTACCTCCTTCAGCTTCGTCTTCTGCAGGCGCCACACAACTTACGCCACGCCCCTCGACACGCAGCCAATCAGCTTCGACCCCACCTACTGACCACCATCCCGCATCCAGTGCGCATGCGTGAAGCGGTTAACCCCTTTCTCTCTCCTAGTTTACGCTTCCACCAATAGCAGACTTTTGCCCCCTGTTTTCCGCCTCCTCTGATCCTCCACCCTCTATATATACCCTTCCTGTTTACCTTTTATATCATTCCTTCCTTACTTGATAATGCTGGTTGTCCAGTGAAACGCGTCGTATATCCTGTATCATCATGTACATTTATGTAACCCTGTACCACCATGAATTTTGCTCATCTCCTTCATCTACTTCCTGCCACCCAGCGAAAACTCATCAGAGACCTGGAAACTTTGAATAATAAAATTTCCAACGCAGAAATTGTCATTTCTTTCAACCTCGTATGTATTAAAGAAAATTTATTACCTGGCTTTACTAACATATATATATATATATATATATATATATATTCTTTGATGCACACAAGGTTAAAATATATAGCAATCTCAGCATTAGAGATTTTATTGTTCAGGTTTTCCAGTGATCTGACATTTGCGTTGATGGGCAGTAAGGAGGTACAGTAGATTGGCAAAGTTCATGATGAAGTGGATACAAGATGGTACATGGTGGACAATGGTTACGACGTTTCGCTATTCATATAGCATTTTCAAGTAATGAATGGTATAAAGAATAATATGAGTTTATATAGGAGCTGGGATGGTTTTGGGGGCGAAGTTAAAGCAGGCTATCGTCTATCATTGGTGGATGGTATGTTCGCTATGCGGGCACTTCTGGTCTGTGATTGGCCAGTGGGTGATGACGTCAGGAGTTGCGCACTGGAGTCAATCGTGGCTGGGGGTGTGGGGTGGTGGATAGAAGGGGGGACCGAAGTCATCGTTGGTTGGCTGGGAGCTGGGGTGAGATGCGCGGGTTCGAGGGGCGGAGCTGAGGGGCAGCACGGCTGGGTAGTGTATTTTAGCAGAAGGGAGTATCTGTAGGTCTAGAGTTTGATTATTAATACTAGGATTGAGGGCTTGTATGTATAGGGCTTCTAATAATGGGAGTCGTCTGGGGTCACTTTCTTTATCAACTATGGTGGTGTGTTTATTTAAATCGTTACGTGTGAGGGGGGGGGGGGGGGTCAGGTAGTGATCTTTTATGGCTCCTGCCTGAAGGTGAAGGGTTAGCCGTCGGGATAGACAAGTCTGCATCATACCAATGTATGGTTGAGGTCCACAGTCCTCAAAATTACCCTAGACATCCCGGAGAAGGCCCTGAAGACGCTGCTAGAGCTTTGCACTAAGGAAGTCCCCTTTCTTTGCCCACGAGGCAACATGAATCAGCAGATAGACGGAGTAGCGATGTGCAGCCCCTTGGGAGTTCTTTTCGCGAACTTTTTCATGGGTACCATCGAGGAAGAGCTCCTAGCCGCCCAGCGACCTGCCGTCTACTGTAGATACGTGGATGACATCTTCGTGCAAATTAAGGACCTCCACGAACTCCAAGAACTCCTGCATTGCTTCATGACCTCCTCCGGACTCAACTTCACCTTTGAATAATCCAATAATGGACAACTCCCCTTCCTCGACATCCTCGTCACCCTGAACACCCTTGGGTTCAAAACCACAGTTTACACAAAACCTACTAACACAGGACAATGCCTCAATGGTGACAGCGAATGCCCCCGTCGTTATCTCCTATCCTCCATCTCCGCCTACGTCAGGAGAGCCCTCACACACTGCTCTACTTGGGCCGACACCCACCAGGAACTGGAAAGATTATCGCAAGTCCTAGTAAACAATGGATATTCCTATTCTGACGTCTCCAGCACCATCAAGCACCACCTTGAAAAGTGGTACACCCAAAAGCCCCCCAGCATTGACCCCCCTCATGAAATAAAGATATTCTACCGAAATTACATGTCCTCTGACCACAAAACCGACGAGGCCGTCAAAAAAGAAATAATATCTAAACACATCCTCCCCACCAACCCGGAAAACAAAATTAAATTAATCATATATTATAAATCCCCTAAGACCTCCAACCTTGTTCTCCGTAACAGACCTGCTCCCACCAAAACAAAAAGCCCGATGGCTGACAATCATGTAATATACCAATTTACTTGTAATTTTGAAGACTGTGGACCTCAATCATACATTGGTATGACGCAGACTCGTCTATCCCGACGGCTAAACCTTCACCTTCAGGCAGGAGCCATAAAATATCACTACCTGACCCCCAACCCCCAACTCACACATAACGATTTAAATAAACACACCACCATAGTTGATAAAGAAAGTGACCCCAGACGACTCCTAATAGAAGCCCTATACATACAAACCCTGAATCCTAGTATTAATAATAAAACTCTAGACCTACAGATACTCCCTTCTGCTAAAAGACACTACCCAGCCGTGCTGCCCCTGGAGAGACGCCCCTCAGCTCCGCCCCTCGAACCCGCACATCTCACCCCAGCTCCCAGCCAACCAACGATGACTTCGGTCCCCCCTTCCCTCCACCACCCCACACCCCCAGCCACGATTGACTCCAGTGCGCAGCTCCTGACGTCATCACCCACTGGCCAATCACAGACCAGGAGAAGTGCCCGCATAGCGAACATACCATCCACCAATGATAGACAATAGCCTGCTTTAACTTCGTCTCCTCAACCATCCCAGCTCCTATATAAACTCATATTATTCTTCATACCATTCATTACTTGAAAATGCTATATGAATAGCGAAACGTCGTAACGATTGTTCACCATGTACCATCCTGTATCCACTTCATCATGAACTTTGCCAATCTACTGTACCTCCTTACTGCCCATCAACGCAAAATTGTCAGATCACTGGAAAACCTGAACAATAAAATCTCTAATGCTGAGATTGCTATATCTTTTAACCTCGTGTGCATCAAAGAAAATGTATTACCTGGCTTTATTGACACATATATATATATATATATATATATATATATGAGGAAGTAAGAAGGAGGTGTGGTGTGGAGGTAGATGTGCTGGAAAGTGTGAAAAGGAACAACTTGAGATGGTTCGGCCATATGGAACGTATGGAAAGCGAGAGAATGACTAAGAGGGTGTACGAGAGCGAGGTGGAGGGACAGAGAGGGAGAGGTAGAGCGAATGAGAGGTGGAAGGATGGAGTGAGGAAGTACATGAACGAAGGCGGGGCTGGTTGGGGGGAGGGGCATCGACTGACTGGGGACAGAGGTGCATGGGGGCGGTTCGTTCGTGGCCACCCATTCGGGGATCACGGCATCAGGCAATAGATATATAGATAGATATATATATATATATATATATTTATATTCTGTATATTTATATATACTGTATCTATATCTATATATATATATATATATATATATATATATATATATATATATATATATATATATATATATATACACTATTATACAGTATATATAATATTATATATATATACAGTATATATATTATTTTGAATAAGAATAAGATTAAGTTCAACTGTCAGAGGAAAGGTCAAAATTAAATTGTTGTATATTGTTTTCCTTAACTGACGAAAACACGCTCATAAAAATTACATTTATATCAGACATTCGTCTTCAAAGGTCAGAGAACCATTAAATTCAATATTCATTAATGTTCAATGTCAATATCAAGGATATTTTTGTTTTTAGTATCTATTAAATTTTCAAAAGTTGTACTGGCAAACTTCCATATAAATATATATAATATCAAGGCATAAGATCAATTATTACATTTTGTTAATAATTTTCCCAAGTTACTGATAGATTGATGCACAATCTGATAGTTTTCCCATTCAATGTTCAGTAATAATAATATAAAATACCTTTAACCCGGGAGCTGCAGGGAGACTCGTAAGAGTTCCCCCGGCGCACTGCGGGCAGACTCTTAAGAGCAGAGCCTTTGAACACGTACCAAAACCGCGCGTTTATAGCCAGGCGGTTGAAAATTAGTGTGGGTATAGTACTACATGTCAACTCTCGACACCACCCCGCCAAACGCTCGCCCCGCACTCGTGCAAGCACCACCGCGCCAGTAACCACGCACTAGTCATGGAGCCCACACGTCCCTCACGCTCGCTCCCTGATGACACAACCAGCCCTCTTTCTGGTGGTGTTAGCCGCCGTGGAAGGCAGAGGGTGGCTGCTAAAGACCCTAGCTACCAGTACGACACGCCATACAGCTCGGAGGACGAAACACCTGCACCCAAAGCACGAAAAACACGTGCAAGCACAAGAAAGGTACAGAGGTCATTGGTGTTTCGGGACACTGCCACCACGACCCAGGCCACTACAACAACCACTACCACCACCACTGCCACCACTGCCACCCCTGCCACCCCTGCCACCGGTACCAGCGACGCAGGAGGCCGCCCTAGGGCTGCAGAACCTGCGGGTGCAGGAAAAATGAAAGGCACGGGCATAGGGAAGAAAACCCGTACGCCAGCCACAGTGCCCCTACCACCACCACCACCACCAGCCGCCCCTGGCCCGGCTGCCACTGCCGCCCCTGCTGCCCCTGCCACCCCTGCCACCGGTACCAGCGACGCAGGAGGCCGCCCTAGGGCTGCAGAACCTGCGGGGGCAGGAAAAATGAAAGGCACGGGCGTAGGGAAGAGAACCCGTACGCCAGCCACAGTGCCCCTACCACCACCACCACCACCACCACCAGCCGCCCCTGGCCCGGCTGCCCCTGCCGCCCCTGCTGCCCCTGCCGCCCCTGCCGCCCCTGCCCAAGGAACAGGGAAGGGGAAGGGGAAGGGGAAGGGGAAAGGGAGAGGGAAAGCGACTGGGAAAGCGACTGCTGGCCCTGCTGGCCCTCGTGTCCCTGCCGGCCCAGCTGCCCCTGTTGCCCCTGCTGCCCCTGCCCAAGGAACAGAGAGAAGGGCGACAGGCACCACCATCATCTTGCCATCAAGGCCACGCACCACTGCTGCCCCTGCCGCCGCCCCTGCCACCGCCTCTACTGTCCCTGTCCATAAGACTCCCGCATGTGCCAAAGTGACCCGGAAAACTCTGACACCATCAAAGTATGCCGCCCTGCTGTTTGATGGTGATTCGCAGGACATTGGCAGCCCGGGTTTCGACGACAAAGACCTAGCACGGGACCAAGGGTGGGGGGATTTGAGAGTGGACAGTGGGAGTGAGTCCGACGTCGGTGACGAAAATGAGGAAGGGCTTCGTCTGTCAAGTGAAGAGGAGGGTAATGATGATGAAGTGCTGTATCGCGACCATGGAAGCGATATTTCAGATGATGAAGCAGACGCAGACGACATTCCGATCCCTGAGCTGCCTTCATTAGATTGGTCTGACGGGGTCAATTTTGTACCTGACGTGCCCCAGTTCAATCCTGGGACGTCAGGAACAACTGACGACTGGCCCTGTGATGATCAAGCGAACGAAAGCGACTTCTTCCTCGCTTTTTTCGACATGGAGGTAATGATGTACATCATTGCCCAAACAAACGCCTACTACAGGTGGGTGTTTGGCAGATTGGACGTCCTTTCTCCAAAAGCGAGAATACGAGGCTGGGTGGATACGCCTGTGGAAGAATTTATGACGTTCTTTGCCTTGTTGTTCCTCATGCCTCTGATCAAGAAGCATGTGTTGCAACACTATTGGAAGCACGACCCTCTCATCGCCACCCCAACTTTCAATAAGTTCATGACTTGTGACAGATTTTTGTTGCTGCTAAGATTTATGCACTTTGCAGACAACGAAAATCCTAACAGGATTGACAGGATATGGAAAGTTCGGGATGTGTTCACCATGTTGTTGGAGAGGTATAGGAAATACTTTTACCCCTTCCTCAATTTGGTGATTGATAAGTCGCTCGTGCTCTTCAAAGGACGTCTTGTTTTCAAGCAGTATATCCCCTTGAAAAGGCATAGGTTCGGAATCAAGCTCTTCGTTTTGTGTGACTGCGAAACTGAAATAGTGCTTGACATGATCGTGTACACAGGCACTGACATTGACATACCGAAAGCCGCTGCCAATGACCCCATGGGCATGTCAGGTACCATCGTCAGGAAAATGTTGGCACCTTACCTGGGCAAAGGCCACATCATCTACACTGACAACTGGTATACTTCTCCTGCTCTCTGCCAGTTTCTTCATGACAACCAAACGGGGTCATGTGGGACTGTCAGAAAGACAAAAAAGTTTATGCCAAAGTTCACAGGTGATGTCATTCCTCTCACAGATGCCTCCTCCAGTGACACACCTTCAGAAGACGACCTGGCCCAGGAACACCGCGAGAGGCATGTGCGAAGAAGGCGACGAAAGGGGCAGAAGTACAAGCAGCTCGAGAAGTGTGGGAAAGTGATAGCCCTGAAGTGGAAGGATAAGCGAGACGTCCACCTGCTTTCCACCGTCCACACAGGTGCCCAGGTGGATTCTGGCAAAATCCACTACCGAACCAGGAAGACAATCTACAAGCCCGACATGGTAGTGGACTACACTAAAAACATGCGCCTGGTGGACAAGTCTGACTGTCAGCTGTCAGGCGTTGAGTGTCTGAGGAAGACTGTGAAGTGGTATCACAAGCTCTTCCTCCACCTAGTAGATATAACGATGCTGAACGCCTACAACTTGTGGTTGGTGAAAAAGGATATGGCCCCAAACCAGAAGCTGAAATTCCGGGAGTTCGTCTACAACGTCTCATACCAACTCCTGGAGAAGTATGGCACCACCACTCACAGACGTACGGCATGGCGTGGGGATCACGTTCCTGACCGCATCCAGCTGGGTGTCGAAAGACACTACCCCATCAACACTGAGATGCTTGGCACTCGTCACAGGCAGGCGCAGAGCACCGTCTGCAGCTCCAGTGTCAGGAAACCCCATGTCACGAAAAGAGTCACCTCAATGTGCGCCGAGTGTAAAGTTCCACTCTGCCTGGGTGACTGCTTCAGGGACTACCACACCTTCAAGAATTATTGAGTGTCGCCCTGCCCTGCCCTGCCCTGCCCTGCCCTGGACTCGCCCCGTGCCCTGCCCTGGACTCGCCCCCTGCCCCGCCCTGTCCTGGACTCGCGCCCTACCTTACCTGACCTGACCTAATTGATCACGCTACCTCATAATGTAACATATATATTATATAATGTATAAGTTCCAAAGATGTCCCTGTGATATAGCTTTTACAATATATAATTGTATGTTTCATTATTTAGTTTATAAGTTTCAAAGATTTACATGTAATATGCCTTATTTTTTTAGTATATCAATATATATGTTTGTTATTAGCCAAAGTAATGTGTATATAATTATTTTCTTACCTCAAATGAATTGTACAAAAATAAATATGTTTCAATACATCCTGTCAAACCTACTAAGATAATAAAATAAAAAAAAAACAAGGTCATGTCATTGTATTCTTACAATATGATATATTCTATGAATATTTCATATTGTTTGAATACAATGGCATGATCTTGTAAAAAAAAAAAATTATCAAAAATGTTCTAGACAATATAAAACCTTCCCCATAACCCACTCATGGATTCGATCCCACTACCCTACGACACTTTGAGTTTTCCAGTCCGCGACCTTACCAACCATGCCACAGGAGCTCATACCAAATATCACTCAAAACTTTGTGTCTACAATCGAAATGACAATATACAAACAAAAATGAATTATCCCACCAATTTACGTTTGTAAATTGATGGGATTATCAATTATACCATGCCAAGGTTTATAAAAGTTTGTCTCTGTCAAGAATTAGTAATTATATAACTTTATTCTGTCAAAAATTGCCCAAACACTCAGCAAAATTGCCCCTCTCAGTGCGACTCCACTCATTTTCACACGGTCAAGAGGTGACCCTTGCCGCTCCTTTATGCCCCAGCTACACCATCAACAGCAGCTCTGTCTGGGAACAAAATTGGTATAAATACAATAATGGATAAAATACTCTTCACAAATACATTTGTATTGTATAATATTGTAAATAAAAAAGAATAATAACTGTGTGGGTGTCGAAAATTGCTCAACCAGCTTTCTTATGTCTCGCCTACGCGCGTATATTGGATTATACATGGTCATGACTGTCATACAAATAATTGCAGTAGGTCTCGAATATACATTTAGATTGCATATTACTTCGAAATAAATAAGTAAACGTTTCTCTGGTGGCAATCTACCCTTTCGCAAGTGTAAGGAGACACCATTCTATATTTAGCCCTTTATCACAAAAGGCAATCTGCCTGTGTTGACTCAGCACCGTCGCTGGTGGTCTATAATATAGTACTTTATTTACAGTCAATGGCCTACATGTTTCTGTGGTACTTCACATGTGTCTAAAATGCAATGTCTGCTTGCATAAAAATGCAATTCTGAAGTCCATTTATACGTACGACATACGCATGTCTCAGTTTCTCTCTCTCTCTCTCTCCATTCCTGACTCATGTTATTGTAGACCTGTTGATGGCAACGAACACCAGCCATCTGGTAGACATAAGGTTCAAAATACCAATACATCAATACGCCTGGGGCGCCTCCACAATTATCACAAAGCTGGTTATCTATCTAGAGATCTGCCTGACTTCCATCTCTCCACGACTCACTCACTCACTCACTGCACCCCTGCATGCCTCCCTCCCACCCACCAACCCCCAACCCACCCTTTCAGGCTTCCGTCTGCTAGAAACACATTCACAATTTGCGTAAATATCGCATCAATTGGGCTATATGCGGTATATTCCTTGTTATATGGGACGCCTACATATGTACACTTCTTTATTATAGCATGACAGTGCTCTAAATACAAGATTTACGTGATATTTATGGCGTAACACACCCTCTCCCCCTTTCATTCCCAGCACAACTCACTCACACCTTGGTTCACGCATAGAAACTCATTGATAATGTGCGTAAATATCGCATGAATTGGTCTATATGCGGTATATATTTTGATATATGGCACGTATACATACGTACAAGTCTGTATTATAGCATGACAGTGCTCTAAATACAAGATTTACGTGATATTTATGGCGTAACACACCCTCTCCCCCTTTCATTCCCAGCACAACTCACTCACACCTTGGTTCACGCATAGAAACTCATTGATAATGTGCGTAAATATCGCATGAATTGGTCTATATGTGGTATATATTTTGATATATGGCACGTATACATACGTACAAGTCTGTATTATAGCATGACAGTGCTCTACGTACAATATATACGTGATATGTATGGCGTAAACCACACTCTCAGCTCATAAATTGCCGCCAAACCTCCAACACATCTTCATTCCCGCCTAAAAATTCTCTTATAATTCCCTTATATATTGCAATTTTTGGTCACTATGAGGCATATTCATTGTTATATGGGTCGCCTACACACGTATACATACTCTAAATAGCCTAAAAGGGCTCGAAAAAGGAGATATACGTGATAATACGCGGTAACCCACCCCCTCCTTCTATCCCCGGGGCGCGTGAAAATTCGGCCGGGAAATCTCGCCGCTCGATGACAATCTAGCCGCGCGGTGCCATTCGCTCCACATTTTTCAACTACGGACCGTTCCCCTACCCCCCCCAGACATTTTTTGGGGGGTCAAATATATATGGGCCGATGCACGCAAACATTCCCTACACGATGATGTACTTTTTATCGAAATTGGCAATAGGTCCCAAAATCATCATAGGTGCGCACAGTCTTACCCTGTAGAAAACCCCCTGTGCGCCGCGGAGAGGTTAATAGTCAATTGTGAAGAGGAAAATCAAATTCGTAGAATTGGGTATGCCGCTTTCTTTCCAAAATGTGTCTACTTCATTATTATTTATATTATAATTATTATTATTATTTGGTTCGATCACCCTCTATACCCCATTAACCTAATAAAACACTTCCCCATAGCCCCTTTGACGGTAAATTTGTACATTTTTCGATAGATAAATGCCGGTTTCTCCTAAATTGACACCTGAATGGGGAGAAACGGGTTGAAATGCCAAACTAATGTTGTGACAGGTCTTTCAATCACCAAATTAATGTGGGCGAAACAGGCTTCATGAGTGCACCATGAGCTAGTGAACAATACTCCCTCCCCACCCACCCACCACCACATAAGAACACTCCCACAACAGGGGCACCATTACCCCCAACACCACCATAATACATCACAACTCTTTTTACCCACTACTTTATCGCACCTCCATAAATAATGCTAGGGCAAAATTTTCAGGGGAGCACCGCTAAGTGGTGGTCAGTTCGCCAGCAAAGGCATTCAGCTTGACAATAAACCCATATTTGTTCATCCCACGTCTAACCCACCTTTACGTAGATTGAACTAATCCAACTTAACTTTACCTAACCTATCATAAACTGACCCACTTCTTTACCTATCTTAATCAAACATAAAGTAACCTCATGCTAACCTAATGTAGCGTACTATGAACTTAATCTCATGTAAGAACACAAATATAATATATTTTAATCTAAATGCAAGATGACACATTGGTTATATATATCTTTCTTTTTTAAAGTAGAGATAGTTTTCTTGTCATAATAAGAGTTCCGTTTCTGAAAAGCACCAACATCCAATGCCTAATTTTCGCTTGATTATGCTACCATGATCTGGGTTTACTTGTAATACCTGATATATAATAAGTAGTTCTATATGATTTTATGTTATATGTCAGATAATATGGTATACTGGACAAGTTATAACATTTGGCGACCTTGCCAGGATGTTTTGTATCAACTAATATTCTGGACAAGTTATAACATTTGGCGACCTTGCCAGGATGTTTTGTATCAACTAATCTTCTATGTTTATTAAATAGTAGTTGAGCATAGTTTATGTTCAATTGTTGCTATAACTAATGCAAGGCACTGTAAAACCTTCGGTTTGGTTCATCTATCACTTGCTGTCCGTCCTACTTTTAAACCGGTGTCCCACAAGCACTTTATCCGGGAATATTTTGGAGCAATTCTCGTTTGGTAACTTCAGTATTCAACTTTTATTAATCCTAAGCCACCCAAAATATTCTAATTTCATTCTAGTTTTCAATACCAATGAAAAAAATTACTATCAAGTATCGACAAATCAGCTCTCAAGGGACTTTAATTACCGCCAGCTGGAAATATACAGACCATAATTATCAGCAAATCTGCGGATGCTAAACCCTTTTAAGTTACGATTATGCACTTCTTTTCTATTTTCTGGCTAATATTAGACAATTTTATTCAGCTTAGGAAAGATATATGGAAGTCAGAGGGTTAATTGAGATATGTCTTTACCCTTATAATTCCCACAGATCCTTCCTAAACTGTATACAATTGTGTAATGATAGCCAGAATAATATGGCAAAATTAATCATAATCTTCAAAATGTTAAGAGGAGGCTTATTATTATATATAACAGGCTTGCCATTGCTCACCAGGAAAACAAAACTGACACTTAATTGCCACAAAAAGTCTTAAAATCGCCAAACTAATGGGGTTAAACATGAAGCAGAAGGGGGTCCACAAACCCCCCCCCCCCTCTTTAAAGTTTTCAAAAGCTTTCATCTTTATTGCAGCCAAAGCAAAGAGATAAGGAAGTAAAGCTTTGGCTGTACATGTGTTGCAATTTGTGTATGCAGCTCAATTCCTGATTAGTCTCAATAACAGCTAAAACTTCACCTGTGTAATTTGTTTTTATTATATATTTTCGATCTGTACAAATGCCTCTAAGTCTAAGTCATCTACGAACGTCATATGGAGATACTTTGGCAACTTAGATGTCTTCTCCAGCTAAACATAGCAGAATAAACTTTAAAGAGGGCTAGTAGGATTTTTGGCTCCCATTCTTCCTCATGCTTAGACACATTAGTTTTGATATTTTAGAGTAGACATTCGACCCATTAGTTTGGCGATTTTAAGCCCTTTCGCCCTATGTCTTTGTCAATATTAGGACCTTTCGTACAACTTAGGTGTCAGTATTTTTCCTGGCGAGCGGTAGCGAGCCTGTAATATAGTGGTAACCGTCCTCTGGCCGGAACATTGTTCTATAAAAAAGTATACAAGTTTATCTTGAAGGGCTTGATGGAGGTCTAGGGAGGAAACTAAACAAAATAAAAAGTTTAATAAATAAGCGAATAAATAAGAACATCTCCTATTAAAGATTTGGCAATACAGCTCAAGTGTGGGCGAAAAATAAAATATCTCGACTATAGGTAATAATAACTTCGACAAACATATATGGCTTCATGAAAGACCTATGGGCGAAGAGCATATACAGTAAGGGCGAGATGACTCATGGATTAGACAACTCGTGGGAGAAAGTCGACGGACGAATGTACTTAAGGGCGTAGTGACAAGCGCACTAACAATGACCTACGGTCGAAATACGGGCGAACTGACTTACGGGCGAAGTGACCCCCGCACGAAAAATCACTCACGGATGAAATAATGGGCGAACTGACTAACGGGCGTAGTGAACAGCACACGAAACATGACTCACGGACGAAATACCTCCTGGGCGAGCTAACCACAGCCCCCCTCCCTCACGTGAATGATGCATGGCTTCCCGAACTAAATGATAGTAACATGATTTGTGGATCACCTACACCTTCGATAAACACTTTGGGGAAATATGGCGTGCCGGAGGTGGAGTTGGGGCGGGGAAGAAGAAGAAGAAGTTAGAAGTTAAAGAAGAAGAAGAAGGAGAAGGAGAAGAAGCAGAAGAAGAAGAAGAAGAAGAAGAAGAAGAAGCTGAAGAAGAAAGAGATGAAGCAAAAGAAGAAGAAGAAGAAGCTTTCGTGTCCACATTCTACCCCCATATGGGAGTACGTATATGTGCCTTTGTGGCAGTCACGATCAGTGTGATGACCACTTACGATAAAGTAGGTTAGATGTTGGCTCCAAATAAACGGAATAATAATATTATTTAAACACACACACACACATACCTAATGAACCTCACGTTACCAATGAATTACACACACACACACACACACAATGAACTACGCATACACACACACGGAACTATTTCACGCCGCCACGATTCCTTGTTCCGATTTTGTCTCGAACTCGGTGGTCGAAATTCGGTTCGGATTGTCCGGATGGTGTGGCGACCGGACTATCGGATGAGGCCCGTTGTTCTGTAAAGTCTTTCATCATATATCTCTCTCTCTCTCTCTCTCTATCTCTACCTCTCTCTCTCTCTCTCTCTCTGACACCTGCAATAATTAGCTCACTTACACACGCTCTCTCTCTCTTTAGTTATTTGGGGTAGTCGGACGATCAAATGAGGTCTGTTGGTTTGTGCATATAGTCTTCCATGTTGTGCATCACACACTCTATCTCATTCTCTCACTCTCTCGCTAATATTTATGTTTTCCTATTTCACGTGTCAAGGACAGCGAAGTAGTAAAATAAATATATGTTTGTATTCCGCCACCACTGTCACCTTCTGCTATCTTCACCTGTTATCAATTAGTCCAGGTGTGTGGTGTAAAAGGCCCTTCCTGTCAGGTTAATTGGGGTGAGGGGGGGGGGGGAAGAGTGAGATAGTGGTGCCAATATATTAACATTTAATTATACATAATCACCCTTATAACTATAACTATAACTATATATATATATATATATATATATATATATTATATATATATATATATATATATATATATATATATATAAAGTTTGGCAGATGGGAGAATTCTTTGGGAATCATATATTCAGTATTCATACCAGACGTTTCGACATTTAGAATGCACTCTTCACTGGAAATATACGGAAAATGTAAGAATTAGTGGTAATATAAGACCAATCAGGGTTTGAACATTATTAATCATTACTAAACGTAAATACTGCAACATCGTTTAATCTATGCTAATAATAATAACAAATGTAAAAAGCAACTAACAATATAGAATATATAATTGTGTGTGCGTCTGTGTGTGTGTTTGAGTATTATGTGTAAATTATATAACGTGTGCCTGTGTGTGTGCAAGCTTCCTAGACGTGAAATCAATGTCCCCGTTGTCAACCTATCCCAGGAATGACCAGTGATAGTATTGGGCCACATGCAAACTACCGAGTGTAATAATATACTATAAATGTATATAACTGTTTCCATGGCTGATAATATACTGTATGATGGCTGTACTCTCGCTGGCTCTGTGTGTGTGTGTGTGTGTGTGTGTGTGTGTGTGTATATGACATACGCAATATTATTTATATATATATATATATATATATATATATATATATATATATATAATATATATATATATATATATATATATATATATATATATATATATATATATATCTATATATACATATATACTGTACATATAGATAGATAGATAGATAGATAGAGACAGAGAGAGATAGGCAGATAAAGAGAGATACGTCATATAAATACTGTCCTTATATGGATAAATATTGACTTATTAAACGCCAGCCGTCCACTTAACCGAGTTTGGAGAGCAATTATGACCAATTATTCACTATTTACTGACTAAGCTGAAATGGGTCGTTTTTCTGGTTCCCTTTCTTCCTCATGTTTAGCCCCATTAGTTTTCAGATTTTATAACGTTCGGCCTATTAATTTGGAGATTTCAAGGCCTTTCACTAAATTTCGTTGTAAATATTAAGACTTTTCGTGTCATTTAGGTGTCCTGGCGAGCGATAGCGAGCCTGTATTTTAAGAAGAACCAACCTTTGGCCGGGACATTTTTATATCGAAAACATGTACAAATTTATCTTAAACGAGGGTGTTGCTTTTTAAGTTTGATGGAAGTCTAGGGAGGAAACTAAATATTTGACAAGATACATACATGAGCAAATAAATACACCCATCTCCCTTTAACCGTTTCAGTACCGATGACGTCCTTTCAATTATATTTGTCTGACAATCTATCTATCTATCTATTGCCTGACGCCGTGATCCCCGAAGGGGTGGCCACGAACGAACCGCCCCCATGCACCTCTGTCCCCAGTCAGTCGACGCCCTTCCTCCCATCCAGCACCGCCTTCATCCATATACTTTCTCACTCCATCCTTCCACCTCTCCTTCGGTGCACCTCTCTCTCTCCGTCCTTCCACCTTGTTCTCATACACCCTCTTAGTCATTCTCTCGTTTTCCATACGTTCCATATGGCCGAACCATCTCAAGTTGTTCCTTTCACACTTTCCAGCACATCTACCTCCACACCACACCTCCTTTCTGGCAATGATTAGACGATTAAATTCAGCTTAGGAAGGACCTCTAGCCATGTTAAGGCTTCAAACTATCTCAACCCACCATTTTGACTGCCAAAGATCCTTCTTAAGCTGCATAATATCCTCTGAATATAGCTAGAATTAATTATATCACACGTCGTTTGTACTGAAAGGGTTAATTATCTATGGGGACGGTTTTACACATTTCAGAAAAGTTCTTTACACTTTGTATGTGGAATATTATTATGTTGGCATAATTATGTCACACATTAATGCAACCTTAGGGTTAGTGTTTCTGGACCCCCCTTCTCCCTCATGCTTTAACCTATTAGTTTTGAGATTTTAAGACATTCACCCCATCAGT
Organism: Paralithodes platypus; assembly: GCA_032716605.1. Classification (NCBI taxonomy): domain Eukaryota; kingdom Metazoa; phylum Arthropoda; class Malacostraca; order Decapoda; family Lithodidae; genus Paralithodes; species Paralithodes platypus. Next base: position 21,396,945 of record CM064505.1, read on the forward strand.
TCGGCCAGGACATTTGTCTATATAAAAATGTAAACAATTATCGTGAAGAAGGGTCTTAGGGGATTTTTTTTTGTTAAGCTTGATGGAGGTCTAGGGAGGAAACTATAAAAAAATAAATAAATACATAAATTAGGAAATAAATAAGCCCATCCCCCTTTAAAATCCCCCCAAAGTATTGACTGAGCCATACGGGTGCTAAACAATATAGGAATTTGAGCGATAACTGTTGGAAGGGGAGCCACTTAAGGTGACGTTATGATATACATATATATATATATATATATATATATATATATTTTTTTTTTTAGTTTGCTCCCTAGACCTTTATCAAGCTTATAAAAAAACATCCCAAAGATCCCCCTTCGAGATAAATGTGTACATTTTGTGGTGGACAAATTTCCCGCCCTTCGGCCGGTTCCTCCTAAATTACAGGCTTAAAATCTCAAAAGTAATGGGGCTAAGCATGAGGGAGAAGGGGGACCAGAAAAAAATACCATCTTAAGCGCGCTAAAAATACGGGAAGGTGAGCCATAACTTTTGGGAAGGCGAGCCACTTAACCCATTTGTAGCGGGGGCGGACTTAAGTCCACCTCCAAATTGCAGCAAGTTAGGAGCATTATTAAGGCTTTTAAAGGGTTAAAATAGAGTGCAAATGGCCGGGAGCGCAGCGGGCCAGACAGCCGACTCCCAGGGCTTACCGCCGCCCACTGACTCATGTTCCCTCTGTTCTCGAGAGGCCGGCAGCGTTACCAGCAGTGAGCGTAGTGGGAAAAAATATGCCGCTATACGCTAAACTCCCATGTTGGTGGTAACACTGCCTGAGAACGACGAGTGCTACGTAGCTCGTTCTGGTCTCATTTTGAAGCTTTTAGCTCCTAGTTCTTTGCTGAATAAATTTCTTTTCATGCAGATACTTGATTTATCATTCAGGAGGGCCTGAATATGCCCAAATAAGCCCAAAACTCCCCGCTCGACAAGGGTTAAGGCGAGCTTCAAGTTCAGCCTCAACCCCCACAAGTTAGCCCGGGTATGAGGACAGCAAAAAAAGGCCTGAAGATATATTGGGAGAGGATGGAAGAATATTATAGACAGTACATCACAATATAAACGACTAGGAAATATATTGAAATATCATGGACACAAATAATAGAGGACTGATAAAAAAAATAAAAAAATATAAAAAATAAATACTAGGAAATATATAGAGAAAGGATGGAATAATATAATAGAGGGTGTATCATAGCAACCATGACCAGAAGATATATTGGGAGAAGATGGAAGAATATTATAGAGGGTGCATCACAACACACAAAAAAGAAAAAAGAAAAGAAAATATAATGAAAGAGGATAGAAGAGTGTTAAAGAGGGTGAATCACAACACAAAGGACCAGAATATATATTGAGAAAGGATGGACAAGTATAATAGAGGATGCATTACAACAAAAACGACCTGCAGATATATTTACAGAGGATGGATAAATATAATAGAGGGCGCTGTGAATAACAAAAAGGACTAGGGCATATATTGAGAGAGGATGGAACAATATAGTATAATCTATATGACAACAAAAAGGACTAGGAAATATATTCAGAGGATGGAAAAGTATAATAAAGGGGGCCGTGAATAACAAAAAGGACTAGGAAATATATTGAGAGAGGATAAACAAATAAAAATTAAGTTGCATGAAAACAAAAAGGACTAGGACATCTATTGAGAAAGGATGGACAAGTATAGTAGAGGGCACATGATAACAAAAACGACCAGAAAATATATTGATAGAGGATAATTATACAGTATATATACTGTATATATATGTATATATACAGTATATATATATATATATATATATATATATATATATATATATATATATATATATATATATATATATATATATATATATATAGAGAGAGAGAGAGGGTTTAGACAAGTATAATAGAGGGCGATGTGAATAACAAAGGTCACATGGGATACATTATTTCCACCACCTGGAACTTACACACACCCACACCCACCGGGTTCTGGAACAGCCTGAGAGAGATTGGCCCTGAGAGAAGTCAACATTCATCTTATTTCTGGTCCACTCTCTAACACCTCACAGACACCTCTTTTATCTCTACCCCCCCCCCCCCCCCCACCCCCTCTCTCTCTCTCTCGTTTAAGTCATTTATATAACTCGGATGTATACACTTCTTTATTTCTGTACATATTTTAATAATATATAAATTGACAATATACCCATGTATGTATCCCATTATATTTATATCAATGTGAGCCACTGTACATAGTGAAAATAATAACCTTTTTATAAATGAAAATATAGATTCTGATTCTCTCTAACACCTCAAAGACACCTATATTATCTCTACCTCTCTCTCGCTCTCTCGCTCTCTCTCTCTCTCTGTCTATAAGTATCAATAGATGCTTCCCGGACAATTCAACCAATATATTTCAACCATTGACAGCTAAACCAGAGCTAAATAGTATCACTTAAATCAACCTAACCACCATTACGTACTGTTCATCATATACTGGTTACCATTACGTACTGTTCATCATATACTGGTTACCATTAGACAATTTTCTTTAGTTTATAATGGACCTCTACGACTCAAATGGGTAAATATGATGTCATTAATCCCTCTTAATGGCACAGGTCCTTCTTAAACTGCATACAAAACTTATAATTTTAGCCAATATATAAAGGTAAAAAGGTTGGCATAGGTTGATATCTACTGGTAGAAATGTTCGGTCACCTTTGTATACACTCGGAGGCCATAGTCTCTAGCCCACTCATAAATATTCATGGAGTTCACTTATTTCTATTAATAAAACATATCTTTGGTAACTAATTTATGAATTTATTTGTCTATAAATCTACTACAAAACTATATATAATATTTATTGAAAAGAAAATTATATAAAACAAAATCAATCCAATTGTTTAATTTGCACAAAGAAAAACATAGGCGGTTAATTAATTCTTATTAGTGGGCTAGAGACTATGGCATCCGAGTGTACAGTTGGCCACATGGATTTGTAACACACACACACACACACACACACCCACACACACACGCACAGAGACACCTAATTTCCATGTACTAGCCAATCTATCATATTTTTTCACACTCGAAATATTTATAATTTCTCTTGCCATAATTTAGTTTTAAGATGTTTCAGTATATCAATCATAATTTTTCACAACTAATAACCTCTCTCTCTCTCTATCATACACACACACACACACACACACACACACACAGACACACTCTTATCTTTAAATAGTTTCAGCAAATCCATCTTCATTTCTCACAACCAATTTACAAACTCGTTCAATCTTTTATATTTTATCTTTAAAATCTCTGGTCAATAATTTTGTTCGAACAACCGAGTTCATCTCTCTCTCTCTCTCTCTCTCTCTCTCTCTCTCTCTCTCTCTCTCTCTCTCCCCTGCGAACCCCTGCACGCGAGAAGGTAAATTTAATCTTCTTCAACTTACTTCCATATACTCTTCCGTAAAATAAAAGGAGAACCTTCTTTCAAAAATACTACGTATATACATCTATATCAATCTATCTATCTATCTACTGTATATACATATATACCGTATATATATATATATATATATATATATATATATATATATATATATATATATATATTATATATACCGGTATATATATATATATATATATATATATATACGGTATATATATATATATATATATATATATGTATATAGATAGATAGATAGATATATAAATATATAGATGTATATACGTAGTATTTTTGAAAGAAGGTTCTCCTTTTATTTTACGGAAGAGTATATGGAAGTAAGTTGAAGAAGATTAAATTTACCTTCTCGCGTGCAGGGGTTCGCAGGGGGGAGAGAGAGAGAGAGAGAGAGAGAGAGAGAGAGAGAGAGAGAGAGAGAGAGAGAGATGAACTCGGTTGTTCGAAAAAAATGATATATATATATATATATTATATATATATATATATATAATTATATATATATATATATAATTAAATAAGTACTTCATAAGAAAATATTCTCCTACTTCAATATTACTATTTTTCCTTCCAAACAAACTATGCTTCTATATCCTGTTCCAAATAAGTATCCAACACTTTTGAACATTAGCCTCCATATTATAATTATAACGTGTAAACCAAGTGTATTTCCAAGCATAACCAATCCTAATCATAAACAATTCTTAAACCAAAGTAAACCCATCGTAAACAAAACCCCTTGTTAACCCGGGAGCTGCGGGGAGACTCTTAAGAGTTCCCCCGGCGCACTGCGGGGAGACTCTTAAGAGCAGAGACTTTGAACACGTACCAAAACCGCGCGTTTATAGCCAGGCGGCTGAAAATTGGTGTGGGTATAGTACTACATGTCAACTCTCGATACCACCCCGCCAAACGCTCGCCCCGCACTCGTGCAAGCACCACCGCGCCAGTAACCACGCACTAGTCATGGAGCCTACACGTCCCTCACGCTCGCTCCCTGATGACACAACCAGCCCTCCTTCTGGTGGTGTTAGCCGCCGTGGAAGGCAGAGGGTGGCTGCCAAAGACCCTAGCTACCAGTACGACACGCCCTACAGCTCAGAGGACGAATCACCAGCACCAAAAGCACGTAAAACACGTGCAAGCAGGGCAATGGCACAGAGGTCATTGGTCTTTCGGGACACTGCCACCACGACCCAGGCCACTGCAACAACCACTACCACCACCACTGCCACCACTGCCACCCCTGCCACCCCTGCCACCGGTACCAGCGACACAGGAGGCCGCCCTAGGGCTGCATTACCTGCGGGGGCAGGAAAAATGAAAGGCACGGGCGTTGGGAAAAGAACCCGTACGCCAGCCACAGTGCCCCTACCACCACCAACACCACCAGCCGCCCCTGGCCCGGCTGCCCCTGTCGCCCCTGCTGCCCCTGCCGCCCCTGCCGCCCCTGCTGCCCCTGCCGCCCCTGCCGCCCCTGCCCAAGGAACAGGGAAGGGGAAGGGGAAAGGGAGAGGGAAAGCGACTGGGAAAGCGACTGCTGGCCCTGGTGTCCCTGCCTGCCCTGCTGCCCCTGCCGCCCCTGCCGCCCCTGCCGCCCCTGCCCAAGGAACAGGGAAGGGGAAGGGGAAAGCGACTGGGAAAGCGACTGCTGGCCCTGGTGTCCCTGCCGGCCCTGCTGCCCCTGTTGCCCCTGCCGCCCATGCCGCCCCTGCCCAAGGAACAGAGAGAAGGGCGACAGGCACCACCATCATCTTGCCATCAAGGCCACGCACCACTGCTGCCCCTGCCGCCGCCGCCCCGCCCGCCGCCGCCGCCCCTGCCACCACCTCTGCTGTCCCTGTCCATAAGACTCCCGCACGTGCCAAAGTGACCCGGAAAACTCTTACACCATCTAAGTATGCCGCCCTGCTGTTTGATGGTGATTCGCAGGACATTGGCAGCCCGGGTTTCGACGACGAAGCCCTAGCACGGGACCAAGGGTGGGGGGATTTGGGAGTGGACAGTGGGAGTGAGTCCGACGTCGGTGACGAAAACGAGGAAGGGCATCGTCTGTCAAGTGAAGAGGAGGGTAATGATGATGAAGTGCTGTATCGCGACCATGGAAGCGATATTTCAGACGCAGAAGCAGACGCAGACGACATTCCGATCCCTGGCATGCCTTCGTTCGATTGGTCTGACAGGGGTCAATTTTGTACCTGACGTGCCCCAGTTCAATCCTGGGATGTCAGGAACAACTGACGACTGGCCCTGTGATGATCAAGCGAACGAAAGCGACTTCTTCCTCGCTTTTTTCGACATGGAGGTAATGACGTACATCGTTGCCCAAACAAACGCCTACTACAGGTGGGTGTTTGGCAGATTGGACGTCCTTTCTCCAAAAGCGAGAATACGAGGCTGGGTGGATACGACTGTGGAAGAATTTCTGACGTTCTTTGCCTTGTTGTTCCTCATGCCTCTGATCAAGAAGCATGTGTTGCAACACTATTGGAAGCACGACCCTCTCATCGCCACCCCAACTTTCAATAAGTTCATGACTCGTGACAGATTTTTGTTGCTGCTAAGATTTATGCACTTTGCAGACAACGAAAATCCTAACAGGATTGACAGGATGTGGAAAGTTCGGGATGTGTTCACCATGTTGTTGGAGAGGTATAGGAAATACTTTTACCCCTTCCTCAATTTGGTGATTGATGAGTCGCTCGTGCTCTTCAAAGGACGTCTTGTTTTCAAGCAGTATATCCCCTTGAAGAGGCATAGGTTCGGAATCAAGCTCTTCGTGTTGTGCGACTGTGAAACTGGAATAGTGCTTGACATGATCGTGTATACAGGAACTGACATTGACGTACCGAAAGCCGCTGCCAATGACCCCATGGGCATGTCAGGTGCCATCGTCAGGAAAATGTTGGCACCTTACCTGGGCAAAGGCCACATCATCTACACTGACAACTGGTATACTTCTCCTGCTCTCTGCCAGTTTCTTTATGACAACCAAACGGGGTCATGTGGGACTGTCAGAAAGACAAGAAAGTTTATGCCAAAGTTCACAGGTGATGTCATTCCTCTCACAGATGCCTCCTCCAGTGACACACCTTCAGAAGACGACCAGGCCCAGGAACACCGCGAGAGGCATGTGCGAAGAAGGCGACGAAAGGGGCAGAAATACAAGCAGCTCGAGAAGTGTGGGAAACTGATAGCCCTGAAGTGGAAGGATAAGCGAGACGTCCACCTGCTTTCCACCGTCCACACAGGTGCCCAGGTGGATTCTGGCAAAATCCACTACCGAACCAGGAAGACAATCTACAAGCCCGACATGGTAGTGGACTACACCAAAAACATGCGCCTGGTGGACAAGTCTGACTGTCAGCTGTCAGGCGTTGAGTGTCTGAGGAAGACTGTGAAGTGGTATCACAAGCTCTTCCTCCACCTAGTTGACATAACGATGCTGAACGCCTACAACTTATGGTTGGTGAAGAAGGATATGGCCCCAAACCAGAAGCTGAAATTCCGGGAGTTCGTGTACAACGTCTCCTACCAACTCCTGGAGAAGTATGGCACCACCACTCACAGACGTACGGCATGGCGTGGGGATCACGTTCCTGACCGCATCCAGCTGGGTGTCGAAAGACACTACACAACCAACACCGAGCTGATTGGCACTCGTCACAGGCAGGTGCAGTGCACCGTCTGCAGCTCCAGTGTGAGGAAACCCCATGTAACCAAAAGAGTCACCTCAATGTGCGCCGAGTGCAAAGTTGCACTCTGCCTGGGTGACTGCTTCAGGGACTACCACACCTTCAAGAACTACTGAGTGTCGGCCCCTGCCCTGCCCTGCCCTGGACTCGCCCCGTGCCCTGCCCTGGACTCGCCTCCTGCCCTGCCCTGCCCTGGACTCGCGCCCTACCTTACCTGACCTGACCTAATTGATCACGCTACCTCATAATGTAACATATATATTATATAATGTATAAGTTCCAAAGATGTCCCTGTGATATAGCTTTTACATTATATAATTGTATGTTTCATTATTTAGTTTATAAGTTTCAAAGATTTACATGTAATATGCCTTATTTTTTTAGTATATCAATATATATGTTTGTTATTAGCCTAAGTAATGTGTATATAATTATTTTCTTACCTCAAATGAATTGTACAAAAATAAATGTTTCAATAAATCATGTCAAACCTACTATGATAATAAAATAAAACAATAAAAAAAAAAAAAAAAAACAAGGTCATGTCATTGTATTCTTACAATATGATATATTCTATGAATATTTCATATTGTTTGAATACAATGGCATGATCTTGTAAAAAAAAAATTTATAAATTTGTTTCTAGACAATATAAAACCTTCCCCATAACCCCCTCCTGGATTCGATCCCACTACCCTACCACACTTTGAGTTTTCCAGTCCGCGACCTTACCAACCATGCCACAGGAGCTCATACCAAATATCACTCAAAACTTCGTGTCTACAATCGAAATGACAATATACAAAAAAAAATGAATTATCCCACCAATTTACGTTTGTAAATTGATGGGATTATCAATTATATCATGCCAAGGTTTATAATAGTTTGTCTCTGTCAAGAATTAGTAATTATATAACTTTATTCTGTCAAAAATTGCCCAAACACTCAGCAAAATTGCCCCTCTCAGTGTGACTCCACTCATTTTCACACGGTCAGGCGGTCACGAGGTGACCCTTGCCGCTCCTTGATTCTCCAGCTACAGCAGCTCTGTCTGGGAACAAAATTGGTATAAATACAATAATGGATAAAATACTCTTCACAAATACATTTGTATTGTATAATATTGTAAATAAAAATGAATAATAACTGTGTGGGTGTCGAAAATTGCTCAACCAGCTTTCTTATGTCTCGCCTACGCGCGTATATTGGATTATACATAGTCATGACTGTCATACAAATAATTGCAGTAGGTCTCGAATATACATTTAGATTGCATATTACTTCGAAATAAATAAGTAAACGTTTCTCTGGTGGCAATCTACCCTTTCGCAGGTGTAAGGAGACACCAGTCTATATTTAGCCCTCTATCACAACAGGCAATCTGCCTGTGTTGACTCAGCACCGTCGCTGGTGGTCTATAAATATAGTACTTTATTTACAGTCAATGGCCTACATGTTTCTGTGGTACTTCACATGTGTCTAAAATGCAATGTCTGCTTGCATAAAAATGCAATTCTGAAGTCCATTTATATGTACGACATACGCATGTCTCAGTTTCTCTCTCTCTCTCTCTCTCTCTCTCTCTCCATTCCTGACTCATGTTATTGTAGACCTGTTGATGGCAACGAACACCAGCCATCTGGTAGACATATGGGTCAAAATACCAAACATCAATACGCCTGGGGCGCCTCCACAATTATCACTAAGCTGGTTATCTATCTAGAGATCTGCCTGACTTCCATCTCTCCACGACTCACTCACTCACTGCACCCCTGCATGCCTCCCTCCCACCCACCCACCCCCAACCCCCCCTTTCAGGCTTCCGTCTGCTAGAAACACATTCACAATTTGCGTAAATATCGCATCAATTGGGCTATATGCGGTATATTCCTTGTTATATGGGACGCCTACATATGTACACGTCTTTATTATAGCATGAGAGTGCTCTAAATACAAGATTGACGTGATATTTATGGCGTAACACACCCTCTCCCCCTTTCATTCCCACCACAACTCACTCACACCTTGGTTCACGCATAGAAACTCATTGATAATGTGCGTAAATATCGCATGAATTGGTTTATATGCGGTATATATTTTGATATATGGCACGTATACATACGTACAAGTCTGTATTATAGCGTGACAGTGCTCTACGTACAAGATATACGTGATATGTATGGCGTAAACCACACTCTCAGCTCATAAATTGCCGCCAAACCTCCAACACATCTTCATTCCCGCCTAAATATTCTCTTATAATTCCCTTATATATTGCAATTTTTGGTCACTATGAGGCATATTCATCGTTATGTGGGTGCCCTACACACGTATACATACTCTAAATAGCCTAAAAGGGCTCGAAAAAGGAGATATACGTGATAATACGCGGTAACCCACCCCCTCCTCCCTCTCCTTCTATCCCCTGCGCGCGTAAATATTCGGCAGGGAAATCTCGCCGCTCGATGACAATCTAGCCGCGCGGTGCCATTCGCTCCACATTTTTCAACTACGGACCGCTCCCCTACCCCCCCCAGACATTTTTTGGGGGGTCAAATATATATGGGCCGATGCACGCAAACATTCCCTACACGATGATGTACTTTTTATCGAAATTGGCAATAGGTCCCAAAATCATCATAGGTGTGCACAGTCTTACCCTGTAGAAAACCCCCTGTGCGCCGCGGAGAGGTTAAGGGGATGTGCTTGTTTTTTGGTCTATGAATTTACTTATCAATTATTTTTTAGTTTCCTCTTTAGACCTCCATCAAGCTTTAAAATACACCCCCTAGACCCCCTTTCAAGATAAATTTGTAAATTTGTCGGTAGAAAAATGTCCCGGCCGAAGGCCGATTCCTTCTAAAATTACAGGCTCACTATCGCTCGCCAGGAAAACACCTAAATGGCACAAAAGGTCTTGATATTGACAAAAGAAATGAGGTGAAAGGTCTCGAAATCGACAAACTAACGAAACGGACGTCTTAAAACCTCAAAACTAATATGCTGAACATGAGGGAGAAGGGGATTCAGAAAAAGCGACTACCATCCCCTTAAGCTGCATTTTTCGGGATCCCGCTTATATGCCTGAGGGTCTTAACGAGCCTACTAATTATCACTTTATGTAAACCAGGTGTAAATGATCCCTTTTTGTACCAGGGACGTCTGTTATATTATACTCTAGCTATATTTAGACGATTGTTTTGCAGCTTAGGAAGGATCTGTGGTAGTTAAAATTGCTAGGTATCCTTCTTAAACTAAGTAAAATCGATTAGTAGTAGCCAGAATAATAAAGGATGTGGTGGTACAGAAGGGATATTACACAACATATGGGATAATAACATCATATTTGTTTTCACCAACCCACCAATTAACTTACAGATAAACCTAATGTAATAAAATTACTGAAAGTAATGAATACATGTGGTACGCCAAGGACTCGAGCCTAGGATACTCACACAGAAATTCTGCGCACTAACTATTACGCTATTAACCCTCTCCGTAATATATGATGTGATCGCGTCATATAACGGTACGCCCAAGAGTATCATATGACGCGATCGTGTCATATGAACTCAGTGAAGTAGCTCAATAAGTAAGTTATATGACGCATTTGTGTCATATTGAGCTCAGTAAGTTTGGTAAGTTAGATCAGAATCTGTCGGTTGGTGGCAACCCCAAATGCCTCCGACTTCTACCGGTACCTCAGTGTCAGAGAAATTGTTGTGAGGGAAGTACCGGGCACTCCGCCACCCCATCAGTAAGTTAGCAACTTATGTCGGACAGGGTTAAGACAGTTAAAGGATTATGCACAAACCTACGATATATAATGCATTCTCGAATGCTGCATATACAGTAAATCAAACCCAACTGCTCTATGGTAGCCTAATGTTTAGACGAATGAAAGGGATAATTTTTTTTTTTTTTTTTTTCTATATTCCACCTACTCCCTCTCGGGCATAGGCTGATAGCCTTTACACTCTACCGCTGAACACGGTGAGGCCCGTGAGGTCTTGTTCCAGTCTAGGGAGTGAGACATGCGAAGCTTCACAGCTCGAAGCAACTCCATCTCTGAAGCCGCCTCGCCTCTGCACTTCACAGTCTCATCCCCCACACTCGGACCCTCACTCTCAGAACGCCACCTATTGAGCAATTAACTCACTAGGCATTGCCCCCCTGCAGCATATTTTTGAATATGGGAATATTCATACAATGCTATTTTAATCAGGGAACAATGAGGGTATTTTTCTGGCATTTCAGTGTGCTTTGGTAATGCACTGATACTAGGTACAGCACAAATTCCATCCCAATAATATCTTCCCATTGACATATTGGGATTCGAACCCGGGTCCATTGGATTACCAGTCCAGTGGCAAGACCACTCTGCCACACCTCCCCTAATTAAGGGGGGTCACCTGCTTTTTTTCTTTTTCTCTCCTGTTCTCTCTTTCTCTGGCTTGTATCCATTTGGCCCCATTCAGCCAACTGTTTTAAGACGTTTATCCCCATCCAGGTGTCGATTTCTTCCTGGCGAGCGATAGCGAGCCAGCATTGTATGGAGAAATCCGGCTTTGCCGGAGACATTATTCTATCGAAAAATGTATAAATTTACCTTGTTGTCAAAACAAAAATACATATATACATACACCTGGATGGGGGTAAAAGTCTTAAAATAGTAGGCTGAATCGGGCCGAATGGATACAAGCCAAAGAGAGAGGGAGAGAAAGAGAAAAAAAGCGAGGTGGGCCCCCTTAATATAAACCAAGTGTATTTCAAACATGAACAATCCTAAAACCAAGTATAAACCAAAATATTAGCACCAAATCCAGAGGCCACCAAACGCCTTCCGGGACAGGGCCACACAAATCAGGTTGTTAAGGGGGGATGGTTCGATTTTTCTGGCCCCCTCTTTCCTCCTCATACTTAGCCCTTTGCTTTTGAAATTTTAAGACAGTCGCCCCATTAGTTTGAAGATTTTAAGACCTTTCGCCACATTTCTGTAATTTTTAAGACCTTTCGTGCCATTTAGGTGTAATTTTTCCTGGCGAGCGATAGCGAGCTTGTATTTTAAGAGGAACCGTCCTTCGGCCGGGTAATTTTTCTATAAAAAAATTTACAAATTGATCTTGAAGGAGGACAATGCTAATAATTATCACTGTATGTAAACCAAGTGTATTTCAAACATAAACAATCCTGAAACCAAACCTAAACCAAGCCAAAAATCACAACCAAACCCAGCGGCCACCAAACCCCTTCCGAGACAGGACCCCATAAATCAGGTTGTTAAGCGGCATTCTTCGGGCTACCGCTAAATGCAAGGGTCTTTTAACGCGCCTAATAATTACCACACTGAACCTACCACCCCCCTACCATCTACGGGTTGGTAGGTAAGTAGGTAGGTAGGTAGGTAGGTAGGTAGTTATTAAGTAGGTAACAATAGTGGGGGTGGGGGTGAGAGGGGGTTGGTGGAAGGAGGGGTTGTTATGGTGAGGTGGTAGAGATGTAGTCTGGTGGTGGTAGATAGTGGGGGTTTGGTGGAAGGAAGAAGGGGAGAGAGGGTTGGTGGAAGGAAGGAGGGATGATGATGGTGTTATTATATGGTGAATTAGGAGAGTGTGGTGGTGGGGGCCGTGGGTTATAATGTAGTGGGGGTGGGGTTATGGTGAGGTGGTAGTTTTGTGGTGTGGTGGTACTGGATAGAGGGGGTTTGGTGGAAGGAGGGGATGGTGGTGGTGTAGGATGGTAAATGGGGAGAGTGTGGTGGTGGGGTGCTTTGGGGTATAATGTAGTGAGGGTGGTGATTAAGTGTGGTGGTGGTGGTGGTGGTAGTGATGTAGTGTGGTAGTATAGGAGAAAAAGGTGGAATGGGAAAATTTTGGTATATTGTTGTGTTTGTAGTATTGATAATAATGGTGTAGGTGTAGTGGTATGGTGTCGTGTTGTGTTGTATTCTTACACATGTGGGAAGGGTCTTGCCTACCATATCGTTCCAAGACTAAAGCCGGTATCACACGAGCGCTTTTTTCCCCAACATTTATCCTCAACACTGGTCTGGCAGCTTATGAGGTAAACTTTTACAATATTTCTGCTAACCTAAAAATCTCTAGCAGCAATCTAGTTTCCGATACCTGTGCCAAATTAACCAGAATTGTTGCCAGACAAATGTTGACAATCGAATGTTGATTTTTTTTTTTTATTTCTTTTTCTATATGATTGAGGGAGGCAAAAGGCAGAACTGCCTATAGCGAGTGCCTCCCCCATAGTTGAAAGAGTGACAGGGCCGAAATCAAGGGACGTTCGGGCCAAAATGCCTGGACACACGGAGTTTGAAGCAATTTAAGTCATAGGAAGAGTGAAAGACTGATTCTGGGAGAGTTCCAGAGCTCAGCTGTTGAGTAGAAGAAAGTTTGAGAGTAACGTTTCACTCTTGGGTTGGAGAGTTGCACAGAGTAGGGGTGGGATTGAGTTGCAAGACGGGTACCACGTGCCCTACGTAAAGGAGGTGGTATACACTGGGAAAGCTCTGAGGAACACTGATTATTATAGTAGCTATTCGCGAAAGAGATGCAACATTGCAGCGGAGAGAGAGAGATTGCAGAGAGTTGGTGAGTGGACGGGAGTTAATAATACGAAAGGCCTTCCTTTTAAATTTGTCTAGGAGAGCGGTGTGAGAGGAACCTCCCCAGACATGTTAACAATACTCAATACAAGGACGCACTATGCCCTTGTACAGAGCAAGAAGCTGTGCAGGGGAAAAGAACCCCCTAAGGCGGTTGAGCACACCCAGCTTTTGGGAGGCTGCCTTAGCAAGAGTGGTAATAATTATGGTCCTTCCAACTGAGAGCAGAAGAAAAAGAGACACCAAGAATATTGAGAGAAGATGAAGGATTGATTTTTGTATTGTTGAAGAATAAGGGATAGTGCGCTGGGAGCTCCTTACGGGTAGATAGATGGAGAAATTGGGTTTTGGAAGCATTAAAGGTAACAAGGTTTTCTCTGCCCCAATTGGAGATAGTATTTAGATCAGAATTTAAGAGTTCTATGGCTTCATTACGTTTGTTGTTGAGGGACTGCTGGCTGGGGCGTTCTGAAAAACTAATGGAGTAGTGTAAGGTTGAGTTGTCTGCGTATGAATGGATGGGAATTGAGGTACAGTTGAGGAGATCATTTATAAAATTTAGAAAGAGAATACGAGATAGGACAGAGCCCTGAGGAATGCAGGAGTTTATAGGGTGAGGAAGTGAACAATGGCCGTCCACAACCGCGGCTATGGAACGGCCGGCAAGGAAATTAGAGACAAAGGCACAGATAGAGGGATAGAAACCGAAGGAGGGTAGTTTAGAAACTAAAGATTTGTGCCAGACTCTTTCGAAGGCTTTCGATATGTCTAGTGCAATAGAAAAAGTCTCACCGAATTCCCGAAAGGAGGATAACCAAGAGTTAGTAAGTAATGAAAGAAGATCACCAGTAGAGCGACCCTTAAGGAAACCATACTGGCGATCTGAGAGCAGATTATGAGAAGAGAAATGCGTAAGAAATTTGGAAGCAAGAATAGTTTCAAAAACGTTAGAAAGACAAGAGATGAGAGCAATTGGACGATAGTTGGAGGGTTGAGAGCGGTCACCCTTCTTTGGGACAGGTTGGATGTGAGCACATTTCCAGCATGAAGGGAAGACGTTAGAGGACAGCTCTCGTGTGATACCAGCTTTGTGAAAGAGAACTTGATATCATATATAGTATATCATATATTATGTATCCCTGGTGGCAGGGTGGACGACATTGCAGCTGCGGTCAACGAAGTTTCGAAGTCAGCCCCCTCACGCACAATGTACGTCATTCATGTTGGATCTAATGACGTGCAGCGAACTCGATCGGAGGACCTCATGCTCAAGTACTGGAAGCTGATTCAGACGTATAAGGAAAAGTCACATAGAGTCATCATATCAGGGATCGTCCCCAGGATCGGTGGGAAGAACAGATTCTTCAAGATGGCCACTAGCATAGATCGCCGACTGGCTGAACTCTGCAGGGAGCAAAACATTGGCTTCATCAATACCTGGGATGCCTTCTACCATGATGATCATCTGTTTGTAGCGGATGGAGTTCATCTAAACCAGGTTGGAGCAGCAAGATTTGGCCGCCTGCATCACGAGGCAGTAAAGGATTTTCGAAAAAGAAGCAGAGCCAACCAAGGACCACCAGGGACGAGGATCGAGGACCTTGGACCACTAGCGACGATGATCGAGGACCGAGGACTACCAGGGGCGACGATCGAGGACAGCTTGGACCGAGGACCACGAGAGACGATGATCGAGGACAGCGAGGACCGAGGACAACCAGGGACGAGGATCGAGGACAGCGAGGACCAAGGACAGACAGGTACATAAATGTAGATCCGACCAGAACCAAGAATTTGATTAAAGAACGTTCCCTGAATTCTAAATCCACAACACTAAAGGTTTTCTATGCAAACGCTCGTAGCATACGCAATAAATTTTCAGATTTAGAGGAACTAGTGTTTACAGAAAATTACGATATTATTGGCATAACAGAATCTTGGCTCAATACGGAAGACAGAGACTGTTTAGAAGAGTATTCACTTCCCGGTTATGTAATGTTTGAGAAAAGCCGAATAAATAAAAATGGAGGTGGCGTTTTACTTTATATCAAAGAAAGTCTTAACCCGACCCTCTTGTCAAAACCTCAAATTGTGAACGTCGACACATCCTTTGTGCTAATAAAGAATAATAAAGGTGCAAAAATAATACTTGCATTAATATACAGCTCAATTAGTACAAACTGACCGAGAAATTTATGAGCAAATTGCAGACGTAAGTAACTCGCAAGATACTGTATTTTTTGGCGACTTCAATTTACCTGTGACCAAGTGGGAACATAGTATTACTTCACACTCTGGACATGACCTATATGCAAACTTGCAAGAGAGTTCTCTATATCAATTTGTTAGATCTCCAACCCGTGGAAATAACGTCCTTGACCTTGTACTTTCAACAAAACAAGAATTGATAGAGAATTTGAATGTCGGTGATGAATTTAGTAACAGCGACCATCGTACGATAACTTTCAGTTTACATTTTACTAGTAACGAACCAAATAGCAGCATCGAGAAAGTCCCTAATTTCAATAAAGCAAATCTTCCTAAACTTATAGCAATGTTTAAACAAACTGACTGGAGCTTTCTAATTAACAATAACGACATATATACATCTTGGGAAGTATTAGCAAACACTTACCTAAAAGAAGTGCAAGACTGCATGCCATCGAAAATACGGCGTACAGGCCATAATGATAAGCCCAAATATTGGAATAAAGATATTTCAAACTGTCTGTTTGCTAAAAAGTTTGCTAATGATAGATTAAAATCCTCACAAAATGACGAAGAACGGGTGAAATTTGTAGAACTACGAAGCAAAGCCAAAAAGTTAATTAAGCAAATAAAAAGACCCTGGAGTTACATGTTGCATATTAAAGTAAAACAAACCGGAAATAATTCTATAGTTATATCAGAAAGAAAAAAGTCGTTATTTCAACTGTTGGACCGTTAGTCGATGAACATGGAGAATACACCAAAGACGAAGTACAAATGAGTAATGCCCTCAAAACCTTCTGTGCATCAGTTTCTACAACAGAAGACCTCAGTGATATCCCTACAGCATCGCCGATTCAAATTGATAATTCTGATGTTCTAAGCTATATCACCATTACAGAGAGAGAAGTATTGAATTGTTTAGATAAACTCAAGGTAAATGGATCGCCCGGACCTTATACAATCTCACCTAGAGTTCTAAAGGAAGCTTAAGATGAGCTCTCCAAACCACTGACATTACTATTCAATAAATCCTTGCAGTCTGGAACTATGCCTGATCAGTGGAAGCTTGCCAACGTAACACCGATATTAAAAAAAGGCAGCAAATCCCTACCCATTAACTATCGTCCAAGTAGCTTGACCTCAGTTGTATGTAAAATGCTAGAAATACTCATGAGAGACAGACCCGTAAATCACTTAGAGGAAAATAACATACTTAAAGATACTAAACACGGCTTTCGTAACAAACGATCCTGCTTCACAAACCTCTCAGATTTCTTCCACGATATCCTCAACCTCTATGATGAGAGTAAAGCTGTAGATATTATATACCTTAATTTTCGAAAGGCCTTTAACAAAGTTCCCCACAAACGTTTACTGCTAAAACTAAAAGTGCATGGAATACAAGATGGAGTGTTGAAATGGATACAAAATTGGCTCAGCGACAGAAAGCAAAGAGTAGTCATAAACGGTAAGGCATCTAAATGGACTAATGTAACTAGCGGGATACCCCAGGGATCGGTACTGTGACCAATTATCTTTCTAATTTACATCAACGACATAGACAAGGGTCTCACGGTCTCACCTATACAATCTCAAAATTTGCCGACGATACAAAAATTGCAAATTGCGTACTCTCAAAAGAACAAGTTGACAATATGCAACACAATCTAGATAAGTTGTCATGTTGGGCGCAAACATGGCAAATGAGTTTCAATGCGGATAAATGTAAAGTACTAGCCTACATATCGGATACCGAAATGAGAAAGCAAACTATTCGATGAATGGCACTCAGCTTAAGAGTGTAGACAGAGAAACCGATCTGGGAGTAACAATATCAAGTAACCTAAAACCGAGTCAACAATGTTCAGAAGTTGTTAAGAAGGCTAACAAAATAATGGGCTTTATAGGCAGGTCATTTGAGCATAAATCCAAAGAAGTTAACCAAACTCGTTGAGCATAAATCCAAAGAAGTTAACCTAACTCTTTACAATTCCTTAGTCCGCCCTCTGCTGGAATACTGCGTTCAATCCTGGTGTACTTATTATCAAAAAGATATAGACAAGCTAGAACGAGTGAACTCGTAGAGTTACCAAAATTATACCTAGCCTAAAAAACAAACCATACAAGGAGCGTCTTAAGGAATTAAATCTATTCATTTAACCCAGCGCAGATTAAGAGGCGACTTAATTCAAGCGTTCAAAATCATCAAAGGCACCGTCAATATGAACTGTAGTAAGTACTTCACTATCGACACGAGGGGAAACGGTTGCAAAATTATTGGTAAAACTTTTAACTCGCACGAATCTAAAAATGTTCCCTTCAATCGAGTTGTCAACTTTTGGAATGGGCTTCCCGAGACGTTATAGACTGCAGTACCGTTGATTCTCTTAAACTTCGCTTAGACAAATATCTTGCCTCAAACCCGCGACTGACTGCGTTTGTAAATGAATAACTTTATTTATTCCCCCCTCAGATTCATCAAGGATTATTGCGTATATACTGCATATATTACTAAGAAGTTACTCTCCTTTTTCCAGATATACGAAAGATCACTTATAACTGTGTTATGTTACTAACCCATCTGTCCCCTACTAACTTCCTAATCCTGCCACGGACATTAGTTCCAGGGCAGTAGTTCCCTTCCCAATTTCCCCTTACCCGCTCTAAACCACTGTTCGGACACTTGAACCTCAGTGTTTTAGAGGACAAGCAACCTAGAGGGGTCACTAGACCTGTTGTTGCTTGATTTTCTTTGTACTCCTTTATAGTCTCTTTATAAATGAAGTCAATTTCAACCTAATTGAAAAGGATTTCATTACAGTAAGATTTAAAGGGAAAGTAGTACATTTTTCTTAACCCTCTTCTCTCTCATGTTTAGCCTCATTAGTTTAGAGATTCTAAGACGTCCGTTCTATTTGTTTGGCGGTTTTGAGACCGTTCGCCCCCATTTCTTTGTCAATATAAAGAACTTTCGTGCCATGTAGGTGTCTATTTTTCCAGGCGAGCGATAGCGAGCCTGAAATTATAGGAGGCACCGGCCTTTGGCCGGAAATTTTTTTTACCGAAAAATTTACAAATTCATCTTGAAGGGGGTGTAGGGGGTGTATTTCTAAGCTTGATGGATGTCTAGCGATAAAACTATAACATATATAAATATATAAATAAATGAATAGACCAAATAATAACCACTACCCCCTTAAATACAATGGCACCCACTGGCAAACAAAACTCAAAACTAACCACTTCATCATGAAACCTCTTTCTTCACTCCCTTTTATTCAGCTTAGGAAGGATCGGTGAGTGTTAAAGTGTCATCCCTTGCATTACCGGGAACACATTTTTGTCTTTGATATCAGCTACAATTAGACGATTTTATGAAGCTTAGGAAGCATATACATTATGGTAGCTAAAAGTCTAAATTGAGAGAGTTCGTAGCCTTTTAATTGGTAAACGTCATTTCGAAACTGAATCAAAATAATCCTATAGTTGGCAGAGTATACTATATATATAAATATATATATATATATATATATATATATATATATATATATAATGAATAGGACGTCACCAGGTAATGAAGGGGTTAAGGGAGAGCTTTCTCACGCCTCTTATTCCTAATAATCTCCAACGCCAGCCACTTGAGGTAATCCGGAGACGGTAGGGGCGGAGCGTGGGTGGTGGTGGTGTTAGGCAGGGGTGGGGTATGGGCGTGTGATGGCGTGGCAGAGGGGATAATGATAGGGGTTATGGGTAGACACGAACATAGGCGTGAGAGGGGAAGCAGTAGGGGCGGGGATGGGCGTGGTAGGGCTGGGCAGAGGGGGAGGGGGGGGGGATCATGATAGGGGTTATGGGTAGACACGAGCAGGGGCGGGGCAGGGGACGACAGAGATGAGTATAGCTAGCAGTAGGGGCTGGGTATAGGCGTGGCAGGGGGGGAGGGTGGGGCTGGGGGGTAATGGGTAAACATGAACAGGGGCGGGGCAGGCGGAGACAGACACCAGTATAGGTAGCAAAATGGGCTGGGAGGGGTGGACCAGGGAGATACAATACCAGGGTTATGGGCGGGGAAGACACGAGCATGGGCTGGGAAACAAGTAGATAATAACAGTATACGGGTTGGGGTAGACACGAGCATGGGCGTGATATAGGTAGATAATAACAGGGTATATGGGCGTGGTAGATACAAGTATAGGTATGGGTAGCAGTAGGGGTGGACATGGGCGGGGCGTGGGGGGGTAGACAGAAGTAGGGGCAGGGTATAGGCGGGGTTGGGAAGGGAAGGAACAACAGAGGGCGGAGATTAATTGCACAGGCTTAAAAGGTGGGGGGGGGGGGGGAGGGGGAAAGGGGGTTTAGTGTTCTCCCTAGACCTCCATGAAGATTAAGAAATACCCCCTAGACCTGTCGTTGGTTCCGCCATAATTGCAGGCTCGCTATAGCGCGCCATGAATAACTCGACCCATAAATGGCACGAAAGGTCTTACATTGACAGACTATTTTTGTTTTCTATGTGAGTGAGGGAGGCAAAAGGCAGAACTGCCAGTAGCGAGTGCCTTCTCAAGAGTTGAAAGAGTGACAGGGCCAAAATCAAGGGACGTTCGAGCCAAAATGCCTGGACACACGGAGTTTGAAGCAATTTAAGTCATAGGAAGAGGGAAATACTGATTCTGGGAGAGAGTTCCAGAGCTCAGCTGTTGAATAGAAGAAAGACTTAAAGCAACGTTTCACTCTTGGGCGAATGTCTTAAAATTTCACATATAATGGGGCTAAACATGAGGGAGAAGGAGTGCCAGAAAAATCAATCAAATGCCCTCAAAGTTCATGTGTGTGTGTGTGTATACAGGATGATTAAAGACTACACCATCAAAATTCCAGGGTGTAATACTACAGGAACAAGAGGGAGGGGGTGGGGTCTCTCTCTCTCTTTCTCCCCCACCCTCCCCCCTTAACTGCGCCTTTAAATTACAGTAATAGTCAATTAAGTTCCTGTAAGCTAGGTACCACGTTGGCAAATAACTTACAACTACTGACAAGGGGCGGTCGTAACTTACTACTGACAAGGGGCGGTCGTAACTTACTACTGACAAGGGGCGGTCGTCACTTACTCACGACCTACGTTAACCACCCCAACACCAGATGGCTACCTCTATTGGAGCTCTAGCATATGGACAGCAATTGAGCCCCCGACCCACCTTTCTCCCTCATGTTTAGCCCAATTTAGTTTTCAGATTATAAGACGTTCGGCCCATTAGTTTGGCGTTTTTAACACCAATTGGTCAATTGGTGAAATAAGAAAGTTGGAGTAATATTGTTAGGTTTAAATGCTACTTGAGGTCTATAAATCTTTCTCGCTCTCTCTCTCTCTCCCGCACACACACACACACACACACTCTCCATACCTCCTTCTGAACCTCTCTACCAAGCCTACCACAAAACTAATTAGGATCTAGATTCTAGAGTACCCTTGGTCCTCCTGGTTCTGATGGGTGCTCTCTCTCTCTCTCTCTCTCTCTCTCTCTCTCTCACACACACTTTCTTTCCCCACCTCTCTCTCTCTCTCTCTCTCTTAAACACACACACATCCAAACACACTCACTCTCACCCTTTCTCAAACACACACATCCAAAAATACTCACTCACTCTAACTCTCTCTCAAACACACCCACACATCAAAATACACTCATCCTTTCTCCCCCCCCCCCCTCTCTCTCTCTCTCTCTCTCTTCTATCTCTCTCTTTCCCACACTTGATTTAATAACCTGTTCTTCTACTCACTGTAGCCTACTAATTCTAGTATTATGTTCAGATTACCTCGCAGGTACTACAGGATATGTGCACTGCTGTGCAGTCCTTGTATAACAAAAACAAAATGTACGTATCTCATTTACATGTAATCGCTTACAATATTTATGTATCAAATACACCGGAAAATAATATATAATTAGTTTTACATAACTGTTTTATATATATATACTGTATGTGTGTGTGTGTGTGTGTGTGTGACTCAATAAGAGAGTGTATTGCTTTCGATAATTAAATGTGCATTAAGTGTGAGTAGCGAAATTCCTAATTATGTAGCGTTAAACTTTGTATGTACGTATGTATGTATGTATGTATGCATGTATGTATGTATGTATGCATGTAAGTAAGCACGTATGTATCCGACCACATACACCCCATAAAACCATTAAACAATTGGCCTTGGTGTAATATTCCACATAAGCCCTACTAAGCCCCCGTGTAATTTATAACCCACCAATGAACCACTAAATTAAGGGAACATTTCCACTTAAGGGATTTTTTTCTGGACCCCCTTCTCCCTCAGGTTTAGCCCCATTGTTTTTGTGAATTTGAGACGTTCACCCCATTAATTTGGCGATTTTAAGAACTTTCACCCTATTTTTGTCAATGTTAAGACTGTTCGTGCCATACGGGTGTCGATTTTTTCCTGCGAGCCTGTAATTTTAGAGGAACCGGCCTTCGGCCGGGAAATTTTTCAATTGAAAAATGTACAAATTTATTTTGAAAAGGTCTAGGGGGTGAAGTTTTAAGCTTGATGAAGGTCTAAGGAACAAATTAAAACCCTCCCCTTAAGCAACCAAATATAATGCCCGGGTTATAAATAAATACAATTGCATTATTGGATTGATTATGGATCAATGTGTCACTCAGCGCCGATTTATCCCTTACAGTACCGGCGACGCATTTATCCCTTACAGTACCGGCGACGCATTTATCCCTTACAGTACCGGCGACACATTTATCCCTTACAGTACCGGCGACGCATTTATCCCTTACAGTACCGGCGACGCATTTATCCCTTACAGTACCGGCGACGCATTTTTGTATTTGATTTCAGCTACATTTACACGATTTTATGAAGCTTAAGAAGGATATACAGTATGGTAGCTAGAAGAGTTAATTGAGATAGTCTGTAGCCCTTCCTTAGCTAACTAAAATCGTTTAATCGTTGCCAGATTATAATGAAAAGACGCAACCTCACGGCTGCAAGTGAACAAAAAACCGGCAATTTATATTATGTATTACTACACACTCACACACACGACAATCCTCCCCCCCCCCCCCCCACCACCACCACCTGCTCCACACACACACATACACACACACAAACACTCACACACACACACATAAACACTCAGACCACACAAATAACCAATTGCCATTCATCCACCTAACTTATCCCATCCCAAATTACCTTCCAACTTCCACCACCACCAACCACCACCACCACTAGCACGACTCATGATGCAAGCTGGTCCTCTGATTTTGTGTTGTCAATAATAGCAATAACCATAACAGATGGCGTTGCTGTGACTGCTGCTGGTAGTATTGCGACTGTCCGGGATATTGCTTCTACTGATTACTAAGGGGATATTGTGTTGCGTTGAAATTTATTATTTTGCTTTGTTTTGTTCTTTGCTGTGTTGTGTCGAATTGTAGTGTATTGTTTTGATTTTTGCTGTTATGATGTGTTGAATTGTATTGCTTTGATCTTTGCTTTGTTGTGTTGTTCTGAGTATTGTCCCTGTGTGTTGTGTCGCTGTATGCTGTGTTGTGCTGCCAGTGTGATGTATTGTGTTGCTAGTGTGTTGCTGTTGTGTTGTATATATCATTGTATTGCTTCTACTGATAACTAAGGGGCTATCTATTGTGTTGTTTGTTACGCAGCCTACGGTATCTGAATAGGTTATTATTTGTACATTATTCTTAACACCAATAACCCCCAAATGAAATACATTAAAGCATGTGATTCTTCCAATATTCGAACCTAGGATATATCATACAGAACTTACACGCTCTAACCATTACACCATAGAGACATTTATAAGTACGGCACATGGCAAGGATTAATATCCATTTATGGAATACTGGATATCAGTCTAATCTATATTATAAGGTCGATAAACTTGATAATATGAAACTTAAAACAATTTTGAGAACACCATCGTGTTCTGGGCATATTTATCTACTTCATACGTACTATTATACTTTCAACTGTATAACATTTCGGAAAATAATCGAAAGGCCACTTAAATTTAAAAGTGAATTGAATATTATTGTGCATAATTCGTCTTATACTCATCATTATTCATATAAGTTTATTTGTATTATAACCTTAAAAATAGCGGTACCTTCTAGTATCTATTCGGCATTTAATGGGGGTATTATAAAAGGCAATGGATGCAATGGTTGTAATGATATTGTTTGTTATAATATGATATCCATTACGCGGTTCAGGCAGACTACCGCTTAGCTATACAAATATATCGAGAGGCAGCGTTGTCAATGTCTGGCAGGTGGCTAACACAATTCACGTATTGCGAGTTTTGGTCTATAAGGAAGTTGGAGCTGTGGCAATCAACATTTAGTAGAATTATCAGCTAATATACGGTCGTAATACATATATAAATACATATAACCAAATTAATCATACTTGTACGAGAGCGAGGTAGGCCGAAAGAGAGGTGGAAGGATGGAGTGAGGAAGTTCTGACATACGGAGCCCTGTATGTTTATTTAAGAGTTAGAATTAAGAGTTGAAGGAGTGCCGAATTACCCAGGCGGCGAAGCAGACCAGCGAGCGAACCAGCGAGTGGAAAACCAGCTCGTCTGCATACCAGCAAACAAGCCTTCACACCTGCGTGCGTCATATGGGGACCCTGCAAACTACTTCGATGACCCCCCCCGACGCTATGACGATGATCGACGCCAAGCGACACCATTGGACCACGCATCTGTTACGCAACTAGAGGAGCTGTGATTGGGGCACGCACCATGCCCCGCCTCATGATTCGTTCCTACACCATCATTGCATAGTATATAAGACCCGAGTAGTGGGCATTCAAATCAGTCTCATTTGGAGTTGGGACGGTGAACTTGCAGCTGGAGGAAGACGGGGTGAAGTATTATAATGGGATTGTGACTGTCAGTCAGATTATATAAGTGTGTGTTAAGTGTGTTCGGTGTAAACACTTACAGTATGTTGGTTAGTGAGATATGTGATTGGGAATTAACGTTAACGCTACTATTATGTACTTAACTATTTTAGTTGACTGACTTGTGGACTAAAGCAACTCTTCAAGTAATTGGGTTATGATAAAAGTAATACTATTGTTTTATATTAATACTTGCGAGCTTTCATTTTCTTTTAATTAAGCTTACATTGCTGGTAAGAACAAGTACGGTGATACTATTGTCTCATATTAGTAATATCGCCTTAGACTAACATGGCTGTTTTAATGTTACTTCTAGTGATTTCCTAAGCTGAAGAAATTCTTTTAGCTTCAAAATATTATTTTTGCTTTTCATATTATTTGAGTGAGACCTGAATCAAATTTATGAAGCGATCCTGTAACTTAATTTACTCATAATCAAACTTCAATGTTACGTGGTTAAGAAATACATTTATCTAATTATTAGATATATATGTAACTTTTTATGTGACTTTGATATTAATCCTGATAATAATAATATAATACTATTAATGTAGGCAAGAACCAAGAATAATAACTACATTAAATATAAATAAAAGGACATGATATAAGAAAACTGTCTATTCATTTCAATAAGGGTAAGAGACAGAAATATTCTTACCTTAATATTTATCTTTCAAGACTTGATATATAATTAATAGTCCTTCATTAGATATAAATTATTCGGTTCATAACCATAGCCTACTAAGCTTCGGTTAAATAATAATTCTTTATAAATACTACATGACTTTAATTAGTTTCAGTATTTTTCCATAATTAAAGAGTATCAGTCAATAAAGGATACCAAGTCCTAAGATCCAAAAGGAAAGGAAGCAACAACAGCAGTTAATTTTATTAGATATTACTTTTGTTTTGCCTTCAGCTGACTGATACCTTAATATATATATCTGTGCTATCTAGATTCATAAAGTTAACCACTTGAGGATCAAGATACGTAACAGAAGAGTGGCGACCTTGCCAGGATTCGTTTCATACAGTTTCACTCAGTTTCATTACCGTTTCACTACTTAAAAATCAAATATTAATCATGCCTGATCTAATTAATGAAGAAGATGCTCGAGTTTTCATAGAATCAGACCCCACAGCCCCTGATATTGACCGTCTGTCAAAATCCGAACTGAAAGTGCTTGCCTCACATCTCCAGTTAACTGTCTCAAACATGTCTAAAGTAGAGGTGGCTCAGACCATAAAAACCCACCTGTTCCCTGTAGAAGGCGGGGAGGGTGACGGAGCAGTTGGTGGGATCCTGAGTAAACCTAGCCAACTTGATGAACAATTGCCACCTGGTTTTACCGTTGATCAATTATTCGAACTAGAACAAACCAGAGCAAATAGAGAACTAGCCAGAATAAAGACCGAACATTATGAATATCAATATCGTACGGCTCAACTAAATGTCAACACAAATGCTCCCTTAATTGCTCCCCCTCTGGGATTGACTATGACCAGTGTCATTCCACCTTTCACTGAGGATAATGTGCAGGATTTCTTTGTTTTGTTTGAGGAAGTTGCTGGAGGTATGAAGTGGACAAGAGATCAACGGCCTTTTATGTTACAAACCGTTTTGACAGGGCAGGCTCGAGCCACGTATTTGTCAGAAGTAGCAGAGGTTAGGCAGGATTATGACAATCTCAAAGAAGCTATCCTAAACACCTATCAATTGCAGCCTGAGGCTTACAGGCAATCTTTCCGTAAAAAACAGAAGAAAGTAGAAGAAACCCATAAGGTATTTGCCAGGACAATGACTAAAACTTTCAATCATTGGGTCAAGAGTAAGAAAGTCACAAGCTACAACGATCTGAAGGAGTTAGTCCTGTTAGATAATTTCCTATGGAAAATTGATTCTTCTGTAGCCTATCATTTGAGGGGGAAAAAGGTAGATTGTCTTGCCGACGCCGCTGACATGGCTGACACATACGTGCTCAACAACAAATTTCGTGGAAAGAAGCCCTATGATAATTCTAGTTCTAATTTTAAGTATCCCAATCACAAATCTGACAGACCCAGTCACAAGCCTGTAACGTCTTCCCCAGCTAGCCAAAATAGAATTGTTCCCCCAATAAAAATGTGACTCAGGGCAATGGTAACAGAGGTGGGGCCCAAAGTAATAGTAATGCTCAAAGAGGGAACGTTCCCGTATCCCCTAAAGTATGTACTTTTTGTGGCAAGAGAGGCCACCTAGCTTATCAGTGCTGGGCCAAGGAGAAAACCGAGAGATCGGGGCAGACAGTTGCCGCCGTATCTCAAACTCCATATGTGCCTTTAATGCAGGACTCCCGACAGAAGGAGTACCTAGCACTAAAAGTTCCTTTAATGCAGGACTCCCGACAGAAGGAGTACCTAGCACCAAAAGTTCCTTTAATGCAGGACTCTCGACAGAAGGAGTACCTAGCAGCTAACGTAAACCATCTAGGGGAGGTGTGGTGGAGTGGTCTTGCCACTGGCCTTGTAATCCAAAGGTCCTGGGTTCAAATCCCGATGTATCAATGGGAAGATATTATTGGGATGGAATTTGTGCTGTACCTAGTATCAGTACATTACCACAAGCCCACCGAAACGTCAATAAAATACCCTCATTGTTCCCTGATTAAATAGCACTGTATGAATATTCCCATATTCAAAATATGCTATAGGGGTGCAATGCCTGGTGAGTTATCTGCTCAACAGGTGGCGTTGTGTGTGTGTGAGAGTCCGAGTGTAGGGGGTGAGACAGTGAAGCACGGGAACGAGATGGCTTCAGAGATGGGGTCGTTTCGGGACATGAGTGAGCACCGTGCCTCATGTGAAGGCAAGATGGCAGGTGCTCGTTGTACTCTACGTACTTCACATGTCTCACTCCCTAGACTGGAACAAGACCTCACGGGCTTCACTGTTCATTGTAAAGCGGTGAATGTTAAGGCTCTCAGCCTATGCCCGAGAGGAAATATAGAAAAAAAAAAAAAAAAGACAGGGGTGTAGTAACATGCGTGGTGCAACCCACTAGGGTTAAGCCAATAATAATTTCACCATCAGTGCAGGACAGTTACCGTCACTTTATTTCATCTGGCAACGTGAGTTTAAATGGTTGCATGCATGAGGTAAACATTCTGAGAGACACAGGTTCTACTAGCACCCTCATGGTGAATCCTTACACTGCGTGCCCACCTGGCGAACCAGTTATAATGAGAGGTGCTGGAGGCCAATTTTATGCATACTTGGTAAAAGGCGAAATTGAATGTGAGTTACTACAGGGTGAGGCCACCATAGCTTTGTGTAGGTCCCAAGATATCCCTGTGCCCGGGATAACACTTCTTTTGAGGAATGATGTAGCAGGTGAGAAGGTCCGACCAGACCCCATTTTGTCACTTTCCCCTGTTAACGAGCCACTAACCGGTGAGCTCGAAAAGGAGATGCCAACAGTTTTCCCTGTGTGTGCTGTCACACGTTCAATGTCTCAAGTTGCAGTTCCCTCAGACAGAAATGTACCGAATGTAAGAGTTGATGAAAGGGATGATGAGAGTGTGAATGACGCTCCAACTGTGCCTGATGATGTGACTGAGGTGGATTTATCTGACACCTTTATGGCTCATCTTGACCCCAACGATGACCATGAAACTCCTCCAAATTGTCCTAGTGGCCTGGTAGAGCTACAGAAAGATGATAGAGAATGCAAGGAGTTAGCTGCCAGGGCCGTGAGTGAAGAGGAATGTGAAAAGGAGGGTGGTGAATGTTTCTACCTCAAAGGAGGAGTATTGTGGCGTAGATGGAGACAGCCACACAGACCAATCGATGACGGGGCCTGGGACGTCCATCAAGTAGTAGTCCCCAAACCTTGTCGTAGAGATATCTTGGAAATGGCACATTGTATACCATTGGCAGGACACCTAGGTGTGAGAAAAACTCTAGACAGAATCAGAGCCCACTTTCACTGGCCAGGAATGCATGCAGAAGTAGTGGAGTTTTGTAGAGTGTGTCACACTTGCCAGATGACAGGAAAACCCAATCAGAAGGTGCCTGTACATCCTCTGGTGCCCTTGCCCGTCTTCGAGAATCCTTTTACTCCGGTGGTAGTGGACATTGTAGGCCCATTGCCTAAGACTTCCCAAGGTAACAATTATTTATTAACTATTATGGACATGGCAACTCGCTACCCACAGGCTATACCCTTAAGGACTACCTCTGCTCCAACTGTCCTCAAGGAACTGCTCAAATTCTTCACCAGAATGGGTTTCCCCCATGAGGTGCAAAGTGATCAAGGAACTAATTTTACCTCTAACATTTTCCAGCAGTCCCTGAAGTAGTTGGGTATCGAGCACCTACCACCCAGAGAGTCAAGGGGTTCTCGAACGGTATCATCAAACTTTGAAAGGAATGTTGCGTAAATATTGTACAGAGACCGGAGTTGAGTGGGGTAAGGGGGTACCTTTTCTTTTATTTGCTACTCGTGAGGTTCCAACTGAATCCCTGGGTTTTTCCCCTAATGAGCTAGTTTTCGGTCACCAGGTAAGAGGTCCTTTGCAACTATTGCAGAATAGCCTAGTTGGCCAGGAGGGGAACCAAAACCTCCTCAAGTATGTTTCAGATTTCAAAACCCGGTTGAGATCCTCATGTGAGTTTGCAGCTCAAAACTTGACAGTGGCTAAAAGCTCCATGAAGAACTGGTATGACAGAAAAGCCCATCAGATGGAG
The DNA here is from genome assembly GCA_032716605.1 of Paralithodes platypus. Lineage (NCBI taxonomy): Eukaryota > Metazoa > Arthropoda > Malacostraca > Decapoda > Lithodidae > Paralithodes > Paralithodes platypus. The sequence continues at coordinate 21,426,668 of CM064505.1, forward strand.
TTTCAGCCCGGTGATGAGGTTTTGGTCCTGCTCCCCCTTTTTGGCCAACCTTTATCTGCCAAGTTCAGGGGCCCATATAAGATCATTCAGAGGGTGAGCATTACCGATTATCTAGTAACTACCCCAGACAAGAGAAAGCCCATGCAAGTATTCCATATAAATATGTTGAAACCCTACCATAGGTCCCCTGATTCGCCTCCTCCAGATTTTCCCACTGTGGCAGTGAATGTCAGGACCTGTGGACAGCCTGGTGCGGACGAAGTCTTCAGTTCTTTTACTGACCCGCAACAGACTGTTCCAGAACCTGAAGGTATCCATGTAGACTTTGACTTGTCATGTAGCCTATCCAACTTTCAGTATAACTCAGTAGCTTGGGGGGAATTACCGTCTAAACTATGTCATCTTCCCTCTGATCAAGCGAACCAACTAATCTCTGTTTTATCTCAGTCTCCCAGTGTGTTCCGTGATACTCCAGGGCTCACTTCTTTGGCCGTGCACGACATCGACGTAGGGGATGCAACTCCCATTAAACTATCCCCCTACTGTGTCTCGCCACAACGCAGGAGTATACTGCAGGTCGAGCTTGACTTTATGTTGTCAAACGAGCTGATCACAAGGGCCTTAAGCCAGTGGAGTAGTCCGGTCATACTTGTGCCAAAGCCAGACGGGAGCCATAGGTTATGTATGGACTATAGGCAAGTTAATGCTGTCACAAAGAACGATACCTACCCACTGCCACGGATCGACGACTGCATTGACCAGATTGGTACAGCCACCTATATCAGCAAGATTGACTTAATGAAGGGATATTGGCAAGTAGCTCTCACCCCTAGAGCGAGGGAAATATCATGCTTTGTAGTCAACAATCAAGCCTTCTGCTGTAACGTAATGCCCTACGGCTTGAAAAACGCTCCAGCTACATTCCAGCGCCTCATGAATTTGGTGACTGAAGGGGTACCTGGATGCGTTGTCTACATCGATGATATTCTTATCTTTTCACAGTCATGGGAGGAGCATCTTTACCAACTTAGATTGCTGTTCTTAAATCTTGCTGATGCCAATCTGGTGGTTAATCTTAAGAAATGCACCTTTGTAAAGAGTACGGTCCAGTATCTAGGATATACGGTAGGTCAGGGGCAGGTTGCACCTCCTCAAGCAAAGGTAGAGTCTATTCTAGAATTCCCAACTCCTAGCACTAAGAAACATATCCAAAGGTACCTCGGAATGATTGGTTATTATAGGCGTTTCATCTTAAACTTTTCTAGGTTAACAGCTCCCCTGACAGATCTTCTCCGTAAGGATGTGAAGTTTGAGTGGTCCTCCGAATGTGAGGAGGCCTTTAATGCTACCAAATATATTTTATCAAATTATCCTGTACTCCGAGCTCCTGATTTTACCAGATCTTTTTCCCTAGCAGTGGATGCGAGCAATACCGGGGTTGGTGCAGTATTGCTACAGGAAGACGACTGTGAAATATTGCATCCTGTGTGCTATTTTAGTAAAAAATTAAATTCTGTTCAACGTAATTATTCAGTCATTGAGAAGGAGCTGTTAGCATTAATTTTATCCCTTCAATACTTTGCTGTCTATGTGCAATCTGCCTCTGATGCCATCACTGTGTATACTGACCATCACCCCTTAAATATTTTGCATAAGTTCCAAAATAAAAACCAACGACTGACCAGGTGGAGTTGTTGCTGCAGGAATAATCCCTGGATGTTAAACATATTAAGGGGGTCCAGAACGTGCTAGCCGATTACCTATCACGTATCTATTAAAGATTGCATTTACCAGGTTGGGCTCATACAGCAGTAAGATTAACTTAATGAGAGGATTTTGGCAATTAGCTCTCCCTTGTAGCGAGGTAAATATCATGCTTTAGTAGTGCGCTTTCAAGCCTTCAGCTGTGAGATGCCTTGCAGTTCGAATAACGCTCCAGCTACGTTCCGGCTATGTTCTGATGTGGTACCTGGAGACGTTGCCTACTTTGGGTGATATCCTTATTATATCCTCATTATAATCTTGCTGTTGCCAATCTGGTGGTGTATCTATTTATGTGTTATGTGTATTATGTACTATACTCCTTAAACTCTTTTCTAGGGGGGAGGTCTGACATACGGAGCCCTGTATGTTTATTTAAGAGTTAGAATTAAGAGTTGAAGGAGTGCCGAATTACCCAGGCGGCGAAGCAGACCAGCGAGTGAACCAGCGAGTGGAAAACCAGCTCGTCTGCATACCAGCAAACAAGCCTTAACACCTGCGTGCGTCATATGGGAACCCTGCAAACTACTTCGATGACCCGACGCTATGACGATGATCCACGCCAAGCGACACCATTGGACTACGCATCTGTTACGCAGCTAGAGGAGCTGTGATTGGGGCGCGCACCATCCCCCGCCTCATGATTCGTTCCTACACCATCATTGCATTGTATATAAGACCCGAGTAGTGGGCATTCAAATCAGTCTCATTTGGAGTTGGGAAGGTGAACTTGCAGCTGGAGGAAAACGGGGTGAAGTATTATAATTGGATTGTGACTGTCAGTCAGATTATATAAGTGTGTGTTAAGTGTGTTCGGTGTAAACACTTACAGTATGTTGGTTAGTGAGATATGTGATTGGGAATTAACGTTAACGCTACTATTATGTACTTAACTATTTTAGTTGACTGACTTGTGGACTAAAGCAACTCTTCAAGTAATTGGGTTATGATAAAAGTAATACTATTGTTTTATATTAATACTTGCGAGTTCTTTCATTTTCTTTTAATTAAGCTTACATTGCTGGTAAGAACAAGTACGGTGATACTATTGTCTCATATTAGTAATATCGCCTTAGACTAACATGGCTGTTTTAATGTTACTTCTAGTGATTTCCTAAGCTGAAGAAACTCTTTTAGCTTCAAAATATTATTTTTGCTTTTCATATTATTTGAGTGAGACCTGAATCGAATTTATGAAGCGATCCTGTAACTTAATTTACTCATAATCAAACTTCAATGTTACGTGGTTAAGAAATACATTTATCTAATTATTAAATATCTATCTAACTTTTTATGTGACCTTGATATTAATCCTGATGATAATAATAATATAATACTATTAACGTAGACAAGAACCAAGATTAATAACTACATTAAATATAAATAAAAGGACATGATATAAGAAAACTATCTATTCATTTCAAAAAGGGTAAGGGACAGAAATATTCTTACCTTAATATTTATCTTTCAAGACTTGATATATAATTAATAGTCCTTCTTTAGATTTAACTTATTCGGTTCATAACCATAGCCTACTAAGCTTCGGTTAAATAATAATTCTTTATAAATACTACATGACTTTAATTAGTTTCAGTATTTTTCCATAATTAAAGAGTATCAGTCAATAAAGGATACCAAGTCCTAGGTATTTGCCAGGACAATGACTAAAACTTTCAATCATTGGGTCAAGAGTAAGAAAGTCACAAGCTACAACGATCTGAAGGAGTTGGTCCTGTTAGAAAGTTTCCTATGAAAAATTGATTCTTCTGTAGCCTATCATTTGAGGGGGAAAAAGGTAGATTGTCTTGCCGACGCCGCTGACATGGCTGACACATACGTGCTCAACAACAAACTTCGTGGAAAGAAGCCCTACGATAATTCTAGTTCTAATTTTAAGTATCCCAATCACAAATCTGACAGACCCAGTCTGCCTGTAACGTCTTCCCCAGCTAGCCAAAATAGAATTGTTCCTCCAACTAAAAATGCGACTCAGGGCAATGGTAACAGAGGTGGGGCCCAAAGTAATACTAATGCTCAAAGAGGGAACATTCCCGTATCCCCTAAAGTATGTACTTTTTGTGGCAAGAGAGGCCACCTAGCTTATCAGTGCTGGGCCAAGGAGAAAACCGAGAGATCGGGGCAGACAGTTGCCGCCGTATCTCAAACTCAATATGTGCCTTTAATGCAGGACTCCCAACAGAAGGAATACCTAGCACCAAAAGTTCCTTTAATGCAGGACTCCCGACAGAAGGAGTACCTAGCGCCAAAAGTTCCTTTAATGCAGGACTCTCGACAGAAGGAGTACCTAGCAGCTAACGTAAACCATCTAGACAGGGGTGTAGTAACATACGTGGTGCAACCCACTAGGGTTAAGCCAATAATAATTTCACCATCAGTGCAACACAGTTACCGTCACTTTATTTCATCTGGCAACGTGAGTTTAAATGGTTGCATGCATGAGGTAAAAATTCTGAGAGACACAGGTTCTACTATCACCCTCATGGTAAATCCTTACACTGAGTGCCCACCTGGCGAACCAGTTATAATGAGAGGTGCTGGAGGCCAATTTTATGCATACATGGTAAAAGGCGAAATTGAATGTGAGTTACTACAGGATGAGGCCACCATAGCTTTGTGTAGGTCCCAAGATATCCCTGTGCCCGGGGTAACACTCCTTTTGGGGAATGATGTAGCAGGTGAGAAGGTCCGACCAGACCCCATTTTGTCACTTTCCCCTGTTAACGAGCCACTAACCGGTGAGCTCGAAAAGGAGATGCCAACAGTTTTCCCTGTGTGTGCTGTCACACGTTCAATGTCTCAAGTAGCAGTTCCCTCAGACAGAAATGTACCGAATGTAAGAATTAATGAAAGGGATGATGAGAGTGTGAATGACGCTCCAACTGTGCCTGATGATGTGACTGAGGTGGATTTATCTGACACCTTTATGGCCCATCTTGTCCCCAACGATGACCATGAAACCCCTCCAAATTTACCTAGTGGCCTGGTAGAGCTACAGAAAGATGATAGAGAATGCAAGGAGTTAGCTGCCAGGGCCGTGAGTGAAGAGGAATGTGAAAAGGAGGGTGGTGAATGTTTCTACCTCTAAGGAGGAGTATTGTGGCGTAGATGGAGACAGCCACACAGACCAATCGATGACAGGGCCTGGGACGTCTATCAAGTAGTAGTCCCCAAACCTTGTTGTAGAGATATCTTGGAAATGGCGCATTGTATACCATTGGTAGGGCACCTAGGTGTGAGAAAAACTCTAGACAGAATCAGAGCCCACTTTCACTGGCCCGGAATGCGTGCAGAAGTAGTGGAGTTTTGTAGAGTGTGTCACACTTGCCAGATGACAGGAAAACCCAATCAGAAGGTGCCTGTACATCCTCTGGTGCCCTTGCCCGTCTTCGAGAATCCTTTTACTCGGGTGGTAGTGGACATTGTAGGCCCATTGGCTAAGACTTCCCAAGGTAACAATTATTTATTAACCTCTGAAGTGCGCATGGGGGGTATGAGACACCACACTCCTGTGCTGACGTATTTGAGCTGTTCCCATCACTAAAATATTTATTTTACCATAAATAGCATTAACACCTTACGAGCGGCCTATGCGGTTTATTTATATGTACCGCCCAGCGGGGTGTTTTTAGCCAAAATAGGGCTGTTTACGTGATCATTTTCATGCCTAAATAAGACCCAGAACGTAAAACAAGTACCTATCCCTGAAAGGGCATAAACAGAGCTTTCGAATGACACCATAACGATCCTTTTATGATGGCTAGTTTTCTTGCAATAACCGTGCAACGCGAGTGCAAAAAGCATGTAATTCGGTACTTTCCCCATATAATTCAGTATGTAGCGAGTGAGAGAGGGAGGAGGGAGCTGAGATTCGTGTCAGTAGGTTCGCCGCGGTGGTCTGGAGCAGTCATACGCTCGCTAGTCTCCTGCCACCACTTGTCTCTCTCTCTCAGCAACATTACGTGCTGAAATTGCCACTCGACCTATGTCGAGCGCCGCCACATAGTCCAGCTTTATTTAACTCGACTTATGTGGTGAGCCGCTAATTAAGGGTTAATACTTATCCATATGTGCCTATTATAGGTTGATTATAAAGGTATTAACCTGTTACAACAATAAAACAAGTGGAAACAGCGTTTGGATGGTCAAAATCGGCGATACAGGCCGGGAGTTACACAATGTATGGCTGAGGCAACCTCCCAGACCACCACTTTTCTCCACCTCTGGAGAGAGACTGTCGATCAATACTCTCGCTCTCTCTCTTGCACTCGCTTGCTAACAGTGATGACAACGCCCTGCTACCAACTCGCTAATCTATCTATCTATCTATCTATATGCTCAGGCCCAATCCCCATTTTGGGGGTAGCCGACTCAAGACAGAGCAAGAACAGGGAAAACACAAAAACAACATAAAACAAAAAATAAACACAGATAAAAAACACAAACTCACACACATCCAGGTCACCCAGGAGAAGACCCAGAGACCAGGGTTACCAAGGTCGCTCCAGCACTCCCCCGGACCCTGACCACCCGGAGAGGTTCCGATCTCGGCAGGCAGACATGCAGCGGAGCCAAAGCCACAAGCCCTCCCACCACACTTCCAGGCACACCCTTCATATTAATCGTCCCCCCGGGCCAGGCGCCTGATGGACTATTATCTAGACGAACTTGCGCCCGACCCCTTACTCCAAATGACCATGTGTTCACTCAACTATTCACAAGCATTCTCCATTCACTCCAGTCCACCACCACTTCCCCTGCCTGATCTATAGTCATTCCTCTATCATCCAAAGCCTTTCTTACACAGTCTCTCCATCTCAATGGGGGTCTTCCTGCCCTTCTATCTCCCCTTGTACCTGACTCACATATTCTCTTTGTAAGCCTTTCATCTCCCATTCGTTCAACATGACCATACCAGCTCAGCACCCTTCTGTCCACTCTGGCTGACAAATGTTCCTGCTGCCCCACTCTCCTACGTATCTCTTCATTCCTCAATCTGTCTCTACGAGTAACTCCACACATACTCCTCAAGCAGCTCATCTCCATCACATCCAGCCCTCTTTTCTCCTTTTTCTTCAGAGCCCATGTTTCAGCCCCATACATCACTGTTGGCACAACAATTCCTTGATACAGTGCACTTTTTACTTTCACTCCGAGATTTCTCGTCTTCCACATACTTCCCATTGCTCGCTAATGTTTGCACGAAAATAGACCACAGGAAAAGGGAATAACACGGAAAATAGGGGAGGAAACTGGGGAAGGAGGGGAGGAAACTGGGGAAGGAGGGGAGGTGGAGGAGTGATATTTGGCATGGCCCAGGGGCAAATTTTGTTTTTCTTTTTTCGGTGTTTTAACCCTCCTCTAGCGGGTGCTCTGTGGCCGTTTTGGGCCTTTCTGGGCCGTTCTGACTGCTATATCAACCATCAGTATGAAAGGAACTGTATTGCGCCGAAAACTAGGTGGAAATCGCTACACAATGACGCCACATACAGCTACGTAGCACTCGTGGAGCACTGACAGTGTTACCTCGAAGATGGAAGTTTAGCTGATTTTGCAACCTTGCTCACTTTTAGCGAACTATTGGTTACACTGTCATCCTCATGCGCGGTGGGGGAACTGGAGTTAGTGTGGGCCGGGAGGCCACAGATGTCGGACGTATGGATCATTACTATCCCACCCATTTTCACTCGATTTCCACCCTTTTTTCACCCGTTTTTTGCCAGTTTTTTCAACTCGACTTAAGTGGTGAGCCGCTTTTTAAGGGTTAAATTGATTTTTTTTTCCTGACTCTTAAGAGTCTTCCCGCAGTCCGCCGGGTGAACTCTTAAGAGTCTTCCCGCAGTTCCCGGGTTAACTATTATGGACATGGCAACTCGCTACCCAGAGGCTATACCCTTAAGGACTACCTCTGCTCCAACTGTCCTCAAGGAACTGCTCAAATTCTTCACCAGAATGGGTTTCCCCCATGAGGTGCAAAGTGATCAAGGAACTAATTTTACCTCTAACATTTTCCAGCAGTCCCTGAAGGAGTTGGGTATCGAGCATGTGAAGTCGAGCACCTACCACCCAGAGAGTCAAGGGGTTCTCGAACGGTATCATCAAACTTTGAAAGGAATGTTGCGTAAATATTGTACAGAGACCGGAGTTGAGTGGGATAAGGGGGTACCTTTTCTTTTATTTGCTACTCGTGAGGTTCCAACTGAATCCCTGTGTTTTTCCCCTAATGAGCTAGTTTTCGGTCACCAGGTAAGAGGTCCTTTGCAACTATTGCAGGATAGCCTAGTTGGCCAGGAGGGGAACCAAAACCTCCTCAAGTATGTTTCAAATTTCAAAACCCGGCTGAGATCCTCATGTGAGTTTGCAGCTCAAAACTTGACAGTGGCTAAAAGCTCCATGAAGAACTGGTATGACAGAAAAGCCTGTAAGAGGGAGTTTCAGCCCGGTGATGAGGTTTTGGTCCTGCTCCCCCTTTTTGGCCAACCTTTATCTGCCAAGTTCAGGGGCCCATATAAGATCAATCAGAGGGTGAGCATTACCGATTATCTAGTAACTACCCCAGACAGGAGAAAGCCCACGCAAGTATTCCATATAAATATGTTGAAACCCTACCATAGGTCCCCTGATTCCTCTCCTCCAGATTCTCCCACTGTGGCAGTGAATGTCAGGACCTGTGGACAGCCTGGTGCGGACGAAGTCTTCCGTTCTCTTACTGACTCGCAACAGACTGTTCCAGAGCCTGAAGGTATCCATGTAGACTTTGACTTGTCATGTAGCCTATCCAACTTTCAGTATAACTCAGTAGCTTGGGGGGAATTACCATCTAAACTATGTCATCTTCCCTCTGATCAAGCAAACCAACTAATCTCTGTTTTATCTCAGTCTCCCAGTGTGTTCTGTAATACTCCAGGTCTCACTTCTTTGGCCGTGCACGACACAGGGATGCAACTCCCATTAAACTATCCCCCTACTGTGTCTCGCCACAACGCAGGAGTATACTGCAGGTCGAGCTTGACTTTATGTTGTCAAACGAGCTGATCACAAGGGCCTTAAGCCAGTGGAGTAGTCCGGTCATACTTGTGCCAAAGCCAGACGGGAGCCATAGGTTATGTATGGACTATAGGCAAGTTAATGCTGTCACAAAGAACGATACCTACCCACTGCCACGGATCGACGACTGCATTGACCAGATTGGTACAGCCACCTATATCAGCAAGATTGACTTAATGAAGGGATATTGGCAAGTAGCTCTCACCCCTAAAGCGAGGGAAATATCATGGTTTGTAGTCAACAATAAAGCCTTCCGTTGTAACGTAATGCCCTACGGCTTGAAAAACGCTACAGCTACATTCCAGCGCCTCATGAATTTGGTGACTGAAGGGGTACCTGGATGCATTATCTACATCGATGATATTCTTATCTTTTCACAGTCATGGGAGGAGCATCTTTACCAACTTAGATTGCTGTTCTTAAATCTTGCTGATGCCAATCTGGTGGTTACTCTTAAGAAATGCACCTTTGTAAAGAGTACGGTCCAGTATCTAGGATATACGGTAGGTCAGGGGCAGGTTGCACCTCCTCAAGCAAGGGTAGAGTCTATTCTAGAATTCCCAACTCCTAGCACTAAGAAACATATCCAAAGGTACCTAGGAATGATTGGTTATTATAGGCTTTTCATCTTAAACTTTTCTAGTTTAACAGCTCCCCTGACAGATCTTCTCCGTATGGATGTAAAGTTTGAGTGGTCCTCCGAATGTGAGGAGGCCTTTAATGCTACCAAATATATTTTATCAAATTATCCTGTACTCCGAGCTCCTGATTTTGCCAGATCTTTTTCCCTAGCAGTGGATGCGAGCAATACCGGGGTTGGTGCAGTATTGCTACAGGAAGATGACTGTGAAATATTGCATCCTGTGTGCTATTTTAGTAAAAAATTAAATTCTGTTCAACGTAACTATTCAGTCATTGAGAAGGAGCTGTTAGCATTAATTTTATCCCTTCATTACTTTGCTGTCTATGTGCAATCTGCCTCTGGTGCCATCACTGTGTATACTGACCATCACCCCTTAAAATTTTTGCATAAGTTCCAAAATAAAAACCAACGACAGACCAGGTGGAGTTTGTTGCTGCAGGAATACTCCCTGGATGTTAAACATATTAAGGGGGTCCAGAACGTGCTAGCCGATTGCCTATCACGTATCTATTAAAGATTGCATTTACCAGGTTGGGCTCATACAGCAGTAAGATTAACTTAATGAGAGGATTTTGGCAATTAGCTCTCCCTTGTAGCGAGGTAAATATTATGCTTTAGTAGTGCGCTTTCAAGCCTTCAGCTGTGAGATGCCTTGCAGTTCGAATAACGCTCCAGCTACGTTCCGGCTATGTTCTGATGTGGTACCTGGAGACGTTGCCTACTTTGGGTGATATCCTTATTATATCCTCATTATAATCTTGCTGTTGCCAATCTGGTGGTGAATCTATTTATGTATTATGTATATTATGTACTCTACTCCTTAAACTCTTTTCTAGGGGGGAGGTCTGACATACGGAGCCCTGTATGTTTATTTAAGAGTTAGAATTAAGAGTTGAAGGAGTGCCGAATTACCCAGGCGGCGAAGCAGACCAGCGAGCGAACCAGCGAGTGGAAAACCAGCTCGTCTGCATACCAGCAAACAAGCCTTCACACCTGCGTGCGTCATATGGGGACGCTGCAAACTACTTCGATGACCCGACGCTATGACGATGATCGACGCCAAGCGATACCATTGGACCACGCACCTGATGCGCAACTAGAGGAGCTGTGATTGGGGCGCGCACCATCCCCCACCTCATGATTCGTTCCTACACCATCATTGCATAGTATATAAGACCCGAGTAGTGGGCATTCAAATCAGTCTCATTTGGAGTTGGGAAGGTGAAGTTGCAGCTGGATGAAGACGGGGTGAAGTATTATAATGGGATTGTGACTGTCAGTCAGATTATATAAGTGTGTGTTAAGTGTGTTCGGTTTAAACACTTACAGTATGTTGGTTAGTGAGATATGTGATTGGGAATTAACGTTAACGCTACTATTATGTACTTAACTATTTTAGTTGACTGACTTGTGGACTAAAGCAACTCTTCAAGTAATTTGGTTATGATAAAAGTAATACTATCGTTTTATATTAATACTTGCGAGTTCTTTCATTTTCTTTTAATTAAGCTTACATTGCTGGAAAGAACAAGTACGGTGATACTATTGTCTCATATTAGTAATATCGCCTTAGACTAACATGGCTGTTTTAATGTTACTTCTAGTGATTTCCTAAGCTGAAGAAAATTCTTTTAGCTTCAAAATATTATTTTTGCTTTTCATATTATTTGAGTGAGACCTGAATCGAATCTATGAAGCGGTCCTGTAACTTAATTTACTCATAATCAAACTTCAATGTTTCGTGGTTAAGAAATACATTTATCTAATTATTAAATATATATCTAACTTTTTATGTGACTGATATTAATCCTGATAAAAATTAATATAATACTATTAACGTAGACAAGAACCAAGAATAATAACTACATTAAATATAAATAAAGGACATGATATAAGAAAACTATCTATTCATTTCAAAAAGGGTAAGAGACAGAAATATTCTTACCTTAATATTTATCTTTCAAGACTTGATATATAATTAATAGTCCTTCTTTAGATATAACTTATTCGGTTCATAACCATAGCCTACTAAGCTTTGGATAAATAATAATCCTTTATAAATACTACATAACTTTAATTAGTTTCAGTATTTTTCCATAATTAAAGAGTATCAGTCAATAAAGGATACCAAGTCCTAAGATCCAAAAGGAAAGGAAGCAACAACAGGAAATAATTTTATTGGATTTTACTTTTGTTTTGCCTTCAGCTGACTGATACCTTAATATATATCTCTGTGCTATCTAGATTCATCAAGTTAACCACTTGAGGATCAAGATACGTAACAGAAGAGTGGCGACCTCGCCAGGATTCGTTTCATACAGTTTCACTCAGTTTCATTACCGTTTCACTACTTAAAAATCAAATATTAATCATGCCTGATCTAATTAATGAAGAAGATGCTCGAGTTTTCATAGAATCAGACCCCACAGCCCCTGATATTGACCGTCTGTCAAAATCCGAACAGAAAGTGCTTGCCTCACATCTCCAGTTAACTGTCTCAAACATGTCTAAAGTAGAGGTGGCTCAGACCATAAAAACCCACCTGTTGCCTGTAGAAGGCGGGGAGGGTGACGGAGCAGTTGGTGGGATCCCAAGTAAACCTAGCCAACTTGATGAACAATTGCCACCTGGTTTTACCTTGATCAATCACTTGAGGATCAAGATACGTAACAAAGTATATGAACGAAGGCGGTGCTGGTTGGGAGGAGGGGCGTCGACTGACTGGGGACAGAGGTGCATGGGGGCGGTTCGTTCGTGGCCACCCCTTCGGGGATCACGGCGTCAGACAATAGATAGATAGATAGATCATACTTTTTATCCATCAGAAACCCACATTATTTTTGCATTTATCTTTTATATCGAAGATCACGGCTCCAACTTCCTCGTAGCCTGAAACTCGCAAGTGGTCAATTCTGCGCCACCCTGTATAGTGGACACAGCAGCATTAGGCTATTCATAGTGTGCACAGGGTTAGTTCCGATTTAAATAAACACGTTGAACTCTATGCGATTGAATCGGTTTCTACTTTGTATGCTCGTAATGCCGTGTCTATCATGAACACTATGGAAATTGAGTTATCGCCATACATTCTTAGCGTCCTGAAGGGGAAGGGTCCCTAGAGTAAAATAGAGGGAAATTACGACAAGGAAGACTTATTACTGCCTTGTGATAAAAGCAGGGTGTATGAAGAGTGAACAACACCGACTATATCTCTTTATATACCGTACTGGGCTAACTTAAATACTGTATTATCATTATTTACATGTCGATTTTATAATTTTACACCATACAGTAGTATGTTGATATTTATCCGTTTTCCGTATATTTTGTTAATGATTACTATGCGAGGGAAGGCGAAGCAGAAAACAAAAGTTTGTTATAAGACACCAACATTCCATTATTCACTTCCTTTCTGTAATATATGTTTTTTATTGTTTATATAATATATATATATATATATATATATATATATATATATAGAGAGAGAGAGAGAGAGAGAGAGAGAGAGAGAGAGATCAAATAATGTCTACGTTTTGGAAATTAGATATACTATACAGATTATAAGCCTTGTTACAACAGCAGAACTGCGCATGAATACCGTACAGAAATCTTTGAGAACAGAATATTAACCCCTTTCCTAAAGGGTTAGGAAAAGAGTTACCGGCCTGCCACTCTCTTTTCTTGATTCTGAGGCTGGGAAGGAGGATACCGGCCTGCCGCTCCTGCTTGTCAATCTCACTAAGGAAAGCCCACACCAGCACCATCTCTAAAAGAAGTTGAGGTGGACGGCCTGCCGTCCTCAATATTCTCTAGAATGGGAAGGAACAAGTGTCCTGATAGAGGAACTCTGTTGATGTCTGGCATGCCAGTGTGAACATTGTCTCTATTATCAGGCTTCACTTTTCTTAGTAAAAGTGGAGAGACTCCGGCCTGCCGACCTCTCTGTTTTTACTGAGTCCAAGTGAACACTTGTACGAAAGTGTCCTTCTCGAGGAACTTTGTCATCGTTCGGCATGCCAACGTGACATTGGCTCCATAGCAAGGTTACATTTTTTCTAGTAAAGAGCTGAGAGACTCCGGCCTGCCGACCTCTCCATTCTTTACTATTGGAAGTGGACACTACCACTCTGCACAGGTAGTCTCGAGCCTCTGAGACCGCTGTGTTAGAGACAGGGCTTGGCGAGACACCCTTACGGGCACTCTGCAGATACAAGTCCTTGGTGCACTGAGTCTGTGGCATCCCACACGACCGTGTAACTCAAAGGTTTAAACACCGCCACGGGTCCTCCGAACCTCTCATAAAGATCAGGACAGACAGTAAGGACACTTGAACTAAACTTACTGCGTTCGTAAGATATCGACCACATAAGACTCGATATTTAAGATCCTAGCCCGAGAGTACCTTAACAGGACTTCATCAACGGTTGATATACTGATCAGAACGTCGAGTAGTTTCTCCTACCTCTGAAATACTCGTGTTAGTTCGGTATGGTGCCCAACGGTAATCCGCCCGACGGTTAATATATATTACGGAGCCATACTTAATATCTCAAGCCCAATTAACCCATCTGTAACTACTCCACACAGCCGGCCCACCTAGACGGCCCACGGGGAAGCAGAAGACGAGAGCCAACCACCTCCTTAAGCACTACCAGGAGGGATCACCAGAGAAGTTACCACGCCGAAGATATCAAGAGAAGAAGAGAAAGTGACCAGAAGTAGAAAAGTGCCGAGTGAGTGAGAAATAAATAGAGTCCCTCAAAAGTACCCTAGAAGTGAATAAATTCCTCTAAGTCCAAATAATCGGAGTAGAGCGAAAAGAATTTGTTTCCCGAGTAGCGTAGCGATTATCATGAACATCTAACCCTATAAAAGTGAAAATCCGAATTAGCGACACTTAAGCTGATTTTGAAGGGTTCAGCGACTCTGATTAAAAACTCAAGTTTTTCTCCAGAAATAAAGTCTTTCCAAAAGTGCCTTAAACAGTTGAAATCCTCTACAAGCACAAATAATCGGGTTACGAAGCTACGAGTTATATGTACCTACAGTGCGAGTGATCCCGAAGAACAATTAGCCATCAAACAGTGATTCGATTCCGAATTATTTAATTTTAACCTATTTTTGAGAGGTCAGCGACTCTACCAAAATCCGCAAGATTATTTGAAAATATTTCAGAGTCCCTCATCGACTCTACGTTTTCTATGCGATACGGCTACCTACCTACTAGGGGCAGTTGACCTTGAACTTGACCCCGCACTGACATTCCTGAGGAAAGTGATAGTGTACACCACCACTACTTAGAAATACTTCTCTCTCAATAATCCCCCAGTGTTAAAGCTTTCTCGATTAAAAGTGAAGTTGGACAGAATACCTGCTCCTCATCTAGCTCCGTGACTGTGCTAGGAATTAGTGATAATCTTTAGTACTGTTCACTGGTAGTGATTCGTGTTCCTTGTTTCCAGATTATTTCCCATATATAGTGAAGGAGAAATAAAGCTGTATTATTAAACCATATTTTGCGATATACTTATCCTCTGCTTTCTTTTATTTATATGTACGTATATGAACTTGGAAGTCCCAGTGGAGTAGAACTCACCTGTATCCATTGTTAATCCTGCATACAATCAGGGCATAATAATTATTTGTTGGTCTATTTATATATTTATTTATATATTTTATAGTTCCCTCCCTAGACTACCATCAAAATAAAAAAAACACGCCATAGACCTCCCTTTCAAGATAAAGATGTACTTTTTTTTCGGTAGAAATATGTCCCGGCTGAAGTCCGGTTCCTCTTATAATTACAGGCTCGCTATCGCTCGCCAGGAAGTAATCGACACCTAAATGGCACAAAAGATCTTAAAATTGACAAGGAAATGAGAAGGCAGGAAGGGGCGGGGTGTAGTAATTCAGTAATATTTGAAATCAGCGGTGCACGCGATCAAGAGTCCGGCATTTGCATCAATATTTGCACATGTGAAAAGGTGTGCGAACATAAAGGCCTTTAAAAAGTCACTAAACACACATTTGTTCAGGGAGTGTTATGACTTAGAAGATGGCACTGTGAGACAAAACTACAAGTGCTAGATGGTTTAAAGGGCAGCTGCGACGAGCGTCACATCTAGTGACGGAGCGCGGCTGAGAAACTCCACACCAAGTAACAAGTAAAGTAAGTAAGTATGCTTCTATGAGCGTATTTCCGTGGACATGTGTGTGTATATGTACATGTATTTGCGTGATTGTACGTACGTGTGACTGTGTAGGTGCAAGCTCTCTCAGGCATGTCTATAATACATAAGTTCATAATGGATTTGTAATGTGTGAGGAGGGTGACGGGGCAATTCTGGGTAAGCATGGGTTGTTTGTGTGAATTATGTTTTATTGTGCGCTTATATTATCATGTACAGTCGGCCAAATAAATGAAGTCGCCGCACCAAGTTTATATCGATCAATAATTGGTATCAGCACTATCTAAGCCTTAATTCACCATTTCGAGTAATATATATACAAACATGTTCCTGTATTTACACACCCTATTCAACATCTGACAGACATTAATACAGCACATAGTGATAAAAACGTAATGACTGCGGAGACAGGACTTATTTTGCCAACCGTATAGTCGACAAGATAAGTGATGTCTCGGCATCATGTATATTTTTATCAATAATGAGTATCAGCAATATCTAAAACTTTATTTATTCGTTTCGAGTGAGATATACAAACATGTTCCTACACTTACCCACCCTATTTAACATCTGACAGACATTAATATAGTACACAGCAAGCAAAACGTAATGACTGCGGAGACACGACTTATTTTGCCAACCGTACAGTCGGCCAAATAAGTGAATACTCGGCACCATGTATATTTTGATAAATAATTATAATTAGTATCATCAGTCAGCACTATCTAAATTTTAGATAGTGCTGATAGTTTTAGATTCTAAAACTATATATATTCGTTTCGAGTGAGCTATACAAACATGTTGTTACAGTTACCCACCCTATTCAACATCTGAAAGACATTAATACAGCACAGAGCGAGCCAAATGTAATTACAGGTGAGACATGACTTATTAGTGCTACCGTACCTAGGAGAATAAAGGTGATGTCACACGAGCGCTTTTTCCGGCAATTTTTGACGAGCTAATTTTTTCTCGCATTATTATAAGGCTCACACTGGAATCGGAAACTAGACTGAAGGTAGAATATGCTATGTGGCTGTTTCTGATAAAACATATATTGTGAAAATACCAGACTAAAATCGCCCGTAAAAATTGACGGAAATAGAGCATGTGTGACACCGCCTTAAGTACTGTAATTTGTATGTTCAGTTGATTATGTACAGTAAACTCGAGGATAAACCAGTCTTTACCCTGGTGAGCTGAATATGTAATTGTGTGAACGGAATGAATCGGGTGAAATATACGTGTGTACTGTATGATCACAAGATTTCGGCCCACTTCTAGAATGTTTAGAGCGTTATGTAAAGATTTTTGTTTTCCACGAGTGTACATTATGAGTGGGGTTGTGTGTGAATCAGCAAACGTGTGTGTGTGTGTTTTGTATGTGCTTGCATTTATTGTATGTGTGTGACGAAGTGTACAGTCATATATAATAATTCGCGGTCTCTACTATAGTCTATTCACTGTAAGTAGGCGATAAAGCATGACCCCTAGCCTCAGTAACTCAAAACGGGCTAGAGCAAATGGGCTGTAAATTGCCACACCTATTCCCTGGCTGACTCTTTGCTAATGGTGAGAATATTAGTTCGATTACTCTAGTCTTGTTTTAGTTATGAGAGGTTAGAGGTTACGATTTCTGCACAACCTAGAATGACTGGACTATAGGGGGTCTGGCCTTAATACTACTAGAAGTGGACAATTTATAGTAGAAAAATATAACAGCATCATAGAAAGCTCGCTCCCCACCCTCCAGCAAAAAAGCCGTACCGGAAAATAGGATGAAGTGTAATCTTATAGGTTAGGAAATGCCCTCAAGGAAAGTTTATATATAGGATAGAAGGAAATCCTCTTAGATACCTACCGATTTTAACCCTCCCGCATCTAGCAACTTATATATCTAACTTATGGTAAGACATTCTCTAATTTGCCATGAAATATCAGGCTGGGCGAGTTTTCGAAGCCTTGTGTTTTTCTGTATTTTCATCCACCAGAATGCTGTTTATTGTGATGTATCATATGTCAATGGAAAGAGGAATATTTATAGTACATGATAAAACAAAACAAAATGTAAATAAATCGAAATATGAATGTGTAAATGAGTCCGGAATACATTTATTTCCCATGCAATTGTCTTCACACCGTCCTAGCTCTAAATTGTGAGTGATGACCATAATTATATATTTTTTTGCTCAAATAATAGTATTTTTTCTCCTCTTTCCAAATCTGAAAACAGAAATTGTTTTTCGTCAATAGTTCTCAAGCAGTGACCGAAAAAAAAAAACTATGATTTTGATTGATATGGTTTATAACATTTTAGATTTATTTCGTTGCTACGAAGCGTATGGTTTTAAATTTAGGCTGTATTAATACGGCAAATAATGCTGATGAGTATAAAACAAACTAGAAGTTCCTAGGACAAATACTTTTTGCGCTATGAATATTTGAAATGAAGAGCCAAAATGCGAATATTTACACTTCACCCATCTCTGTTCCGGCGATGCTAGCCGGGTTCCGAGCTGTTCCCCACCTCGTGGTTGCGTTATTTGCTCGGATACGTATATAACTGTATATATCACCAGAATCGAAAAATTGTGCTCTTTCCAATGGTGAAAACAAAAATATTATAGCGTAATTGGTTCGCGAGCTATGCTCAATTGTTTCCATGCAGTGACCGAAAACAAAAAAAATAGATATGGTTTATAACATTTTCGATTTATTTCATTGCTACGAAGTGTATGGTTTTAAATTTAAGCTGTATGAATACGGCAAATAATGCTGATGAGTATAAAACAAACTAGAAGTTCCTAGGACAAATACTTTTTGCGCTATGAATATTTGAAATGAAGAGCCAAAATGCGAATATTTACGCTTCACCCGTCTCTTTTCCGCCGATGCTAGCCGGGTTCCGAGCTGTTCCCCACCTCGGCATTGGTTTATTTGTTCGGATAAGTATATAACTGTTTATATCAGCGTCATCGGAAAATTATGCTCTTTCTAATGGTGAAAACAAAAATAATATAGCGTTATTGGTTCGCGAGCTATGCGCAATTGTTTCCATGCACTGCTATTGTTTTGTAAATAAATGAGAATGTTTATACAGTTGTTTATCTTTGCCACAATATGCAACACTTTTATATAATTTTCCTTGCCAATAATTGTATAATGTTCATAGAAGACATGTCAGTCATGAAGGTTATCAATTTTACTTACCTGGTAGGGCCACAACCCTTTCCAACGAGAAGGGAAATGACTCCTGGGTTGACACTGAAAAAACAAAACAAGAAAGCCAGGTTATCATCAAGTAATAAATTCAGAAATAATTCTATTGTACACACAAATAAAGTAATATATAAATATATAAATATATATATATATATATATATATATATATATATATATATATATATATATAATTATATATATATATATAGATATATATATATATATATATATATATATATATACAAGGTGTCAAACAAAATATAATGAATGGTAACAAAAATGTGTATATGTGCGTGTGGGTATATATATATATATATATATATATATATATATATATATATATATATATACAAGATGTCATATATATATATATATATATATATATATATATATATAAATACAAGGTGTCATATAACATATATAAATATAATATATATATTATATATATATATATATATATACTATATATCTATATATATATATATATATATATATATATATACATATATATATATACAGTATATATATACATATATACATATATATATACAAGGTGTCAAACCACAGATATATGCAGATTTCCAAGCCACCCTAGGAGGTACTGCATTTGACTCGTTATTTTCTTAGAGTGGTTTCCCCAGGAGGCCTATATCCACTTTGATGATGAAGGTGGGCAAATGTAGGTGGGTGAATGTTCCTGGTGAATGTGTGGGTGAATATCGGTGGGTAAACGAGGGTGGGTGAATGAAGGTGGGTGAATGAAGGTGGGTGAATGAAGCCGGGTGAATGAAGAAGAGAAATGGAGAAGAGAAATGAATGAATCAATGAATGAATGATTGCACCTGGCTCCTGACTATAGGACACCTGCATTGTGACGATGGAAAAGGTTGAAACAGTCGTTGACGTCAATGCAGAGGGCAACCGTGCAAGTCGTGCAGCGGAAGCTTGTGTCCTTGCGAATGCCGTTCATTACTTTGCAGTAATAGCAACGGAGTCGCTTTTTGGCCGGAATCCTCTGCCGAGAATGGTCCAAGGCCCTGTTCAACCAGACATGGTTCAG
The DNA here is from genome assembly GCA_032716605.1 of Paralithodes platypus. Taxonomy (NCBI): domain Eukaryota; kingdom Metazoa; phylum Arthropoda; class Malacostraca; order Decapoda; family Lithodidae; genus Paralithodes; species Paralithodes platypus. The sequence continues at coordinate 21,446,607 of CM064505.1, forward strand.
AACAATAGGACGGGGCCTTGGGACAACTCCAGGTCGAGGTCTCCGGACTCGCACCTCTCCTGCTGCTTCCAGTACTGGTGGCGGTTGGTTGGCAGCTTCAAGAGCTGCTTCCCATCGTCACCAGCAGCAGCTGCATCAGGTGCTAGTTCCACAGGGGGTTGAACCAGGACATAGTTTCCCCCCGGGGCAGCAGCATCAGCAGCAGCATCATCTGGTTCTGGTGGTGGGTAGGGGACATCGAGACGTGGTGCCCTCTCAACGCCTCCACCAGGAGCAGCAACAGGAGAGGGTGGAGTGTTGTCAGGAGCAGCAGGGGCTGGGGAGTCTGGATGGTCGTCGTCAGACGACCCAGATGATCCACCGGGTTGCCGTCGCCTGCGTGCATGCCTCTATGGCTCACGCTGGTCACGCGGCTGATCTTGGGCTCGGTGGACTGGCCTCCCCGACATAGGCCACTCTGCAGGGTTGAAGTGCAGCAAGGAAGTACAGATGTGCTCCTGGAAGTCCAGCAAGGTCATCTTCTTCCTTGGGTAGCACTTCCTGTATAGGACATGGGCGTTGAAGAGGGCCATTTGGATGAAGTAGAAGGTGATCTTCTTCGTCCACTTGACCGTCCTTCGCTGGATGGGGTAGTACTGGACCATCTGGTCGAAGTGATCCACCCCACCCATGTGGATGTTGTAGTCTTCAACGCAAACAGGTTTGAAGATCTCCCTCTGTCCACGACGCCACTTGCCCTGTTGGTCCTTCTCTTTGAAACTGACAAGCTTCGGGATGGTGTCCTGGTTGTGGAAAGTGGACACCATGTTGACGATGCGCTTGTCTCGCCAAAGTAGGACCATGGTTAAGCCGTTGTTCATTGCTAATGTCGCATCGCGTTCAAGCTGTTTTGCTTTAGCAATGTCGCACAACCGCTTAGGAGCTCCTCGTACAAGGCGCAGTGTGCCACACACATAGATGTTGTGTGTGAGCATTTGCTGGCACAGGTCAACTGAGTTGTAATAGTTGTCCATGTACAGCCTGTACCCCTGGCCTCTGAATGACTCCGTGAGACCCTCCACCATCTCCTGGAGAGATGTACCCGGACCGGTGTAGACCCGAAAGTCCCACACATAGCCAGTCAACGCCTCTGCCAGGATGTACAGCTTGACACCGTACTTCGTCGGCTTCATTGGGTTGTAAACCTTGAATGAAAGGCGACCCTTCCATCCAAGGCTGCCTTCGTCAAGGGACAGCTTTTCGGCGGGAATGTATGCCAGCTTGAAGCCTTCAAGTAGGTATTCCATCCCCGTCCGAACCTTCACAAGCCTGTCCTTGTTTTGCCTGCAGACTGCCTTGTTGTTGAAAGCATGGAAATACTTCAACAAGGCTAGAAACTTAGTCCTACTCATCGTTCTCCGAAATACTGGGTAGTCGTGAAGGACAGTTGAACGCCAGTAGTGACTCAGAGAAGGAATCTTGGTGATGCCCATGAGGAAGTACAGGCCCAGGAACTTGGCCATTTCCTCCTCACCAAACAGGTGCCAAAGAGCGGCTGCTCCGTCAACGAACTTGGCGTAAGCATTTGTCTCCAATACCAGGTATTGCAGCATCTCCCTTGTGAAGAAGAGCTGGAAGAACTGGAGAGGAGTCACCGGCTTTGGAACCTGCATGCCAGGGGTCCCTGAGAACAGATCAGGCTGGAGGTCGAAGGGGGTGTCGGTCCAACCGGCATCACGATCGGGGGCAGGATCGCGAGCATGGCCACGACCACCGCGAGGAACACCTCTGCGGCCCCTGGGCCTACCACCTGCCCCCCTACGGGGACCTGGCCTCCGGCGTGGCATAGGTGGTAGGTCGAGGGGTTGAGTGGGGGGGGCTTCTGCATCAGATGATGCAGAAGCCGGTGAACCTGGTGCAGCACCAAGTGGTGAAAGGTGTGGAGCTGGTGAACCTGGTGCAGCTGCACCAGCTGGTGAAAGGTGTGGAGCTGGTGAACCTGGTGCAGCTGTACCAGTTGGTGAATGGTGAAGAGGAAGCCTTTGGGGAAGAAGCTCCTCGATTGCTGCTGGAGGATTCAACGCTGTGCGTGGCACCTCAGCAACAACCTGAGCACGCACTGCGGCTTCAGCAACCTCAGCACGCATTGCGGCTCGATGCTCAGGCAGAACAAATGCCGAGGGGGTCAACGGTGTGTCGCTGAAGGGGGACACTGCGGGGGTGACCGTTCCCATGTCATGCGAAGGCGGGGTATTCAAAGTGCCCACAGCATGTAGCGTAGCAAACAGGTGTGGGCTGCGGGCTGGTGATCCTGCTGGAAGCAAGGATGAGGCACCGCCACGCGAGGTGGATGGAAGAGGTGACGTGGGAAGTTGGGGGAAGTTGGGTGATGGTAGGAGGTAATCGGCGATGTTATGGATGGGATGAGATGTAGATGGGATGGGATGAGATGTAGATGGGATGTGGATAGGATGGATGGTGGTGGTGGATCCGCTGGGGCTGGTTCAGTTGGTGGTGGTGGTGGTGGGTCGTCTGACGTTGCTGGGGCTGGTGGTGGATCAGCCGAGGTGGGGGCGTCGAGGCGGAGTCGCTTGGGCGGAGGTGAAGCCCAATCCTCATCGTCAGACCACTCGTCCGACTCACTCTCGCTCGCCGTCTCATCCGTCGTCGTCAGGTCCAGCACCTCGTTGACCACATCTTCCAGCTGGGAGTCCCGCAAACGTTTCTTAACATCCCTCTTGTCCGACATGGCAGCTGGTGTATGGCGGTAGGCTGGTGTATGGCGGTAGGCTGGCGTATGGCGGCAGTCTGGCGTAGTTTTTGATTCTCTGTCCTCACAACTCAGTGTCCTCAACTTAATTGCTTCTTCTGAAATCACTGTGTTGGGTGATTTTAATGTCCATAATGTTGAATGGCTCACTCATTCAGCCAGGACTGATGATGCTGGTCTTGAATGTGAGCTATTTGCAGACTCATTTAATCTCATTCAACTAGTCAACCAACCCACCCGTGTACCAGATAATCATAATCATAATTCCCACCTACTGGACTTATTTTTAACAACCAATTCAGAAAATTATGATGTTACAGTGAGGTCCCCACTTGGATCTTCTGATCACTGTCTGATACAGGCCACCTGTCTATCACCTACCACACCTTCCCACTCTGAACCTGTTTTGGTGACTAAATGGCATTACGATAGGGCAGACTGGGAGGGTCTTCAAGGTTTCTTTATTGATATTCCCTGGACCTCTTTCTTTTCTAATGATGCACACTCCACCTTGAGTCACATACAAGATTTTGTAAAAATTGGAATGGAAACTTTTATTCCTCATCAAAAGTACAGTAAAAGATCTAATTCACCTAAATGGTTTGACCATAATTGTGCTAGAGTAACTGAACAAAAAGCAATAGCCTACAATGCAACACAAGATCAAAAAACATGAAGCCTTTAATTACTTTAGAAACATCAGAAATCATGCCAAAACTGTATTAAACCTAACTAAATCAAACTTTCTCCATAAGCAGGCAATTAAACTTCTAAATAATCCAAATAACAAAATATTTTGGTCTACTCTTAACTCATTCAAATCCAACTTCACTACTGCTTCATCCATTCCACCATTAAAATCTCCGACTGGCAATCTTGTAAGTGACCCACGAGGTAAAGCTAACCTTCTTGCAGATATTTTCTCCACCAACTCAACCTTAGATGACATAAATCAAGATGTCCCTGTACTTAATTTTAATTCACCTGAAATTCCCTCACTTAAGATCCAATCCAGACATGTCAAAACTATTTTGCAGAATCTCTCAGTAGATAAGGCTCCTGGTCCAGATGAAATTCCTCCAATAGTACTTAAGAATTGCTCCTTGGTGCTCGCTCCTGTATTGGCAAAATTTTTCCGTCTGTGTACTCATACCTCATGCTTCCCAGTACCCTGGAAAGAAGCAAACATCCATCCAGTTCCTAAAAAAGGTGCCTCTTCAGATCCATCAAACTACAGACCAATAGCTATAACTTCCACTCTTGGCAAAGTTTTTGAAATTATATTAAATAATCACATAATTAAGCATCTGGAGAATAATAAATTAATCAGTGATAGGCAATATGGTTTTAGACGATGTCGATCAACTGCAGACATTCTTTGCCTTCTTACGCATCAAATCAACCAAGCTACAGACCAACATGGTGAAACACATACAATAGCACTGGATATATCAAAGGCATTTGATAGAGTCTGGCATCAATCCTTATTGTCGAAGATGTCACACTACGGCCTTGCATCATTAGTTCCACTAATTTCTTCTTATCTTCATAACAGAAAAATACGTGTAATGGTAGATGGCCTTTATTCTCAATTTCACTCAATAAATGCTGGTGTTCCCCAGGGATCAGTTTTGGCCCCAACTCTGTTCCTCATTCATATCAATGATCTCATATCTACCACTCATAATCCAATACATTCCTACGCAGATGACTCAACACTCCACAGTTCCTTCACATTTACCAATTCTTTCACCCAACCCGATCTTATAAATTCAAAAATAAACACTGCAATTTCTCTGAACCAGGACCTTTCTAGAATTAATGAATGGGGACAAGAGAATCTAGTTTCCTTTAAAGCACAGAAAACCAAGTACATTCAATTTTCTAACCGACAGAATCTCACTGACTCCCATATATTTTTTAATTATGTAAATATTCCCACTTCCCCTAGTATTGACATTCTCGGTGTAACATTAACTACTAACTTGAGCTGGACACATTATGTTAGAAGCATTGCTAAGAATGCCTCTAAAAAACTGGGACTCCTGTACAGAGTTCGAGAATTCTTCACTGACGAGCAGTTGGCCGTAATATATAAAAGTCATGTGCGCTCTCAGATGGATTACTGTTCACCTCTGTGGGGTGGAAGTCGAGTGGTTGCATTGAGGCAGTTGGACAAAATTCAAAATAAAGATATTAGATTAATCAATAACCCTGCAATCACACAGGACCTTCCTACATTAGCCATACGAAGAAACGTTGCATCCCTTGCATTATTCTACAGATATTTTCACACAATTGTTCCGAGGAACTTGCTTCAATTGTGCCGCCTCTCCACATCTTTCCCCGTAGAACTAGGGCAGCTGAGAGCGCCCATGAATTTACACTTTCTCCTCCACAATGCAGAACTTCTGCTTATCAGAATTCATTTATCCCCAGAGCTACTACTCTTTGGAATTCACTTCCCTCGAATTGCTTTCCACAAACTTACAATCAACAAATGTTTAAATCCAGTTGTTACAAACATTTTATGAATGGAGGATGCCTTTAGGCACATGGACCTTTTTGTTTTATCTGTGTTTTTCCTTCCTCCGTTCATTGTCTCTTTAAAAAAAAAAAAAAAACAAAAAAAAAGTTAGCTTACGATGCTGAAACCAAGAAATGGAAATAAAGGAAAAACGTAATTGACGTTGATAGTTGTCATGACGCAAGTTCGCCATCACTGGATCCATATAACGTTGGTATAGTTCACCATGACATAGTCAAAGTTTTGCATTATCCGATTCCAGATGATGTGAGTATAATGGATTCATGACGGTATAGTTCCGCATTTTGTAATTCAAATGGGGGAACACCATGACGTAGTCATAGTATGGCATTATAAGAATATATATATTTATACCTTGGGGCTCTTTGGCCAAACACCCTGGGGAACAAGAACAACACAACAGGGAACGGGACAAGAATTTTTTTTTATATATATATATGGTATATACCTTTATATAAGAAATAAATATACTCAAATAAATCCCAATATATATAAAATAACTATATCAATACTCGATTATGGGCCCTGCCCTTGCTCTGGACCTAGGGAGTGGTCCCATGGACACCCTGGGGAACAGGAACAATAACAAAAACAAATATATAAATGAAACAAAATTATAAATAAAATAAAATGATAGGCCTATAAATAAAATAAATAAAAACTATAATAAATACAAATATATATAATATAACTATATAAATACTCGATTATGGGCCCTGCCCTTGCTCTGGACCTAGGGGGTGGTCCCATTGACACCCTGGGGAACAGGAACAATAACAAAAAAAAATGTAAATGAAACAAAATTATAAATAAAATAAAATGATATAAATAAAATAAATAAAACTTATAATAAATCACAATAAAGAAAAATAGGCCTATATATAAAATAACAATAGAAATACTCGAATATATATATATATATATATATATATATATATATATATATATATATATATATATATATCATATATAAAATAAAGATAGGCCTAGCCCAAGCCTAAACATATAAAATATCCCAGCTGTGAGGAAAAGGTAAAAGGTCAAGGAGTGCTGACCCGCCGCGGGCAAGTAATTATGGGATTAGCTTAGGTACTTTACCCAGACATCTGTGGCTGTCCAAAGGTTCACTGCTGTAGTGTTGTTGTTGTTGTTGTTGTTGTTCCCTAAGCTGCCTGGCCGAACAGCCCCGAGTCCCTGAGAAAGGCCATGGCCACGATCGGGCTTTCCCACAGAGCTCTCATTGAGTGTAGATTGTGTTGTTGGCGTAAGTGGTTGTGTGAAATGCAGTCTTCTATGATGTGTTTAATGGTATGGGGTGCTGTGTTACATCCCGGGCAGGCGTCGACAATGGAGTCATCCAGTCTCTTCTGATAGCTCAGGAGAGCTGGATGGTGTCCGCATCTCAGCCTGGCCAGGTGGACTCTGTCCTCGCGAGGAAGGGAGGATTCGGAAGGATGGATTTCGGGAAGTCGTGCATGCAGCTGCGTGTTGTCTGTGAGTGAGTGGATGGATCGGTGAGAGATATGAGTATGGATGTGCTTCTGGAAGTTGGTTCGGGGTGGGCAGGGAGGGAGAGAGAGGACAATAATTGTGTGTGATACCGTGTGCTGGGTGTTGTTTTGATATTTCTTGGTGTCTGTGGGTGTGTTGCCATATAGTTTAGTGGGTGGTCTTGGTTCGTGGAGGCTGCTGCCAGGAATTGAGTGCCTCTCATGTCCAGATGGTCTTTGACTTTGAGGATTTTGGTTTCTTGATGTAGGTGATCTGTGGGTGCAGTAGCTGTGCAGCCTGTAATGATCTTCAGGGCTTTGTTTTGAATAGTCTGTATGTGTTTCAGCTAGGTTAGAAGCCCAGGCTGGGCTTGCGTATTCCATCACTGATCTTATGTATTGTTTATATACTGTGGTGGTAGTTTCTTTGTTGTGTCCACATTTTGTGTGAGTAAGTGACCTGAGGGCGTTAAGTCTGGGTGTCAGTTTCTTTTTAATGTTCGTGGTGTGCTGTTTGAATGTCATATGAGTATCATATGTTACTCCTAGGATTTTGGGTGTGTGTGTTAGGGGTGTGTTGTTTATGGTGAGTTGAGGGATGTATTCGTATTCTCCTGTCCAACTTGTGAGCAGGGTTGCGGTGGATTTGGCTGGCGCTAGATTAAGTCTGTTTGTAGTGCACCAGCCATGTAGTGTGTTGAGATAGGGTTGAAGGAGATCTGTTGCTCTTTTTGGGTCATGGTGTGTGCATGTGAGTGTTATGTCATCTGCATAGGAGGCTAAGTTTATTTGGGGCGTATTGGGTGTAGTTATATCGTGCATGTACAGATTGAAGAGTGCGGGCGATAGAACGGATCCTTGTGGGACTCCGTTCGGAAAGTTTCTGATTTTAGATGACTGACCGGCAAAAGATACGTGTGCACATCTGCCTGCTAGGAAGTAGGCCAGCCACCTTTTTGTGTTGTTGTGCATGTTTGTGTTGTAGATTTTGTTTGTTAGGTTGTGGCGGGGGATGGCATCGAAGGCTTTACTAATGTCGAGTGTGGCTAATAGTGATCTGTGTGGTGGTCTAGCTGAGTTGATGCCGTTGAAAGCTCTTTGTGTAAGGTCTGTGAGAAGAGTGTTTGTGGAGTACAGTGGCCTAAAGCCATGTTGTGTTGGAGCTAGGGGTAGGTCAGGTGTAATTAGTTGTAATACTAGGCGTTCCATGACTTTGGAGGGGGAGCAAAGGAGTGTAATTGGGCGGTGCGAGGAGGGTAGCATGGGGTCTTTGTTGGGTTTGGGGAATGTGATGATGATACCATGCTTCCAAATGTCTGGTATTGTGTTGTGTGAATAGCTGTAGTTGTATATGTAGTTTGATACACTACTGCTGTAGTGTAGTGTACAGTGGCGCATAAAAGTCTTGTATTTTTTATGTCAGGCTATTTACCGTGACATATTTGTACTTACCGTGACATTTTTGTCTAAAAAATTCGTTTATTATCTATCCACACTTCACTGTTAGTTACTTCACTCAAATAAAACTGTGTATTCACTAAAAATTCCCAAATTGGGCATAAAATAATGCCAAAAATGGGCAAAACACAACTATATTTCGTAATTACAGCTTTATTATACTTCGTATGTAGTATTTATTCATAAATATATAGGTCTTTCAAGCGAAAATGAAGGTTTTAGGGCAATATATATACGACACACACGTATAGCCTAGCTTACATTCGTAATCACAAACCTAACATAAGTTAGGAATGTGACTACGAATGCTTACTACACTAACCCTACGAATATGATATAAATAATATTAGTATTCACAGTTCACAACACTTCCACTGGGTCCATTCTAGCCGCCTTAAAAACACATGGCTGGCTATGGAGAGGCGAACAACGAGGCACAAAGTCACAAATCACGAGTTATATACATAAATTATAAATAAATAGCCACAAATTGATGATACACTGCCTCTTAGTATATAAATAATCAAGATTTGCCCGCCTGAAACCCGGTCCATGGCGGGCAATGGAGGCGAGACGAGATTTAAAGGTCCGGGAGTACTACCTCACAGACTGGCGGCCGGCTCACAACTGGTGAAACAAAGCCCCGCACTCCTCACACAGGGACACTAGGGGGTTGCCAGATATTTCATTTTGTAACTTACTGATGGCTAACTTACCAGCCAAAAATGCGTCCAAATCGCGTAATAAACTTATTTACCACGAATATTTCTAACTTACAGGTGGTATTATGACGCGATTGCGTCATACGACCACTCTTCGAGAGGTGGCGTTATGACGTGATCGCGTCCTAAAAATGCGAGAGGGTTAATATATATTCCTTCATATTTATCCAATCTCCATTAGATGAGAGAGAGAGAGAGAGAGAGAGAGAGAGAGAGAGAGAGAGAGAGAGAGAGAGAGAGAACGAAGGAGAGAGAGAGAGAGAGAGAGAGAGAAAGGTAATATGCATGCAGTGTGTTATGTAGTATACATTATATGAATCTGTTAGGGCATGGTTGAACAAGTGAGTTTATTTTTCATTTTTTTTTCATCACAAGGATTTAACTGGATTGTTAGGATGGGCTACGTACAAAGGCTCCCCCCCCACTGTTCTCTCCCCCTCCCCCTCCTCCTCCTCCCGCCCCCCCCCCCCCCCCCCCCTGTTCTCCTCCCCCCTCCCCCTCCTCCTCCTCCCGCCTCCCCTCCACCTCCCTCTTCCACATGCTGCCCCTCCCACCCTGTGCTCTTCCCCTCCACCTCTCCCATCTCCCCCTTTCCCCCCACTCCCTTTGTACCCCCCTCCGCCTTCACCCTCTTCCACCTGCCCCCTACCCCCACCCCTATTATCTTCCCCTCCACCTCCCCCACGTACTCCCTCCTACCCATCCCTGTTATCTTACCCTTCCCCACCTCTATTCTCTCTCCCTCCCTAACGAAGTATCAAAGCTGGCCCCTGCTAATACAATGTACGTCATCCACGTTGGATCCAACGATGTACAGCGAACCCAGTCGAAAGATTTGCTTTTAACACCTTACGAGCGGCCTATGCGGTTTATTATATGTACCGCACAGCGGGGTGTTTTTAGCCAAAATAGGGCTGTTTACGTGATCATTTTCATGCCTAAATAAGACCCAGAACGTAAAACAAGTACCTATCCCTGAAAGGGCATAAACAGAGCTTTCGAATGACACCATAACGATCCTTGTATGATGGATAGTTTTCTTGCAATAACCGTGCAACGCGAGTGCAAAAAGCAGGTAATTCGGTAGTTTCGGTACATAATTGAGTATGTAGCGAGTGAGATAGGGAGGAGGGAGCTGAGATTTGTGTCAGTAGGTTCGCCGCGGTGGTCTGGAGCAGTCATACGCTCGCTAGTCTCCTGCCACCACTTGTCTCTCTCTCTCAGCCACATTACGTGCTGAAATTGCCACTCGACCTATGTCGAGCGCCGCCACATAGTCCAGCTTTTTTTAACTCGACTTATGTTGCTCGCCGCTAATTAAGGGTTAAAGTACCAGCAGCTGATCAAGACGTTTAAGGAGAAGTCATCAAGGCTAATCGTCTAAGGAATCGTCCCCCGGCTCGGTGTAGAGAGCCGATTTTACAACATAGCCTCCACCACAATTCATTGTCTAGCAAACCTCTGCAGGAAGGAGAACGTTGGATTCGTCGACACCTGGGACAATTTCTACTTCGATGACTATTTGTTTTCGGACGATGGAGTTCATCTGAACCAGGTGGGAGCAGCACGTTTTGGGCGTCTTCTCAACGATGCAGTGAAGGATTTTCCGAGAATAAATCGACTCAGCACAGGACAACCAGGAAGGAGGACCGAAGTCAGCGAGGACGGCAACCTGCGAAGGAATTAAATGCTAATCCGTCAAATACCACGAACTTGGATAAAGCTCCACCAACACAACCCAATTTCAAAACCGCCAGGGATAACGACCGAGGACCGAGGACATCCATGAATGTAAATGCAGACCCGACCAGAACCAAATTTTTTATTAAAGAGCATTCTGTGACTTCTAAAACAGCAACTTTAAAGGTTTTCTATGCAAACGCTCGTAGCATACACAATACATTTTCAGATATAGAGGAACTAGTGTTTACAGAAAATTATAATGTGCTTAGCATAACAGAATCTTGGCTCAATACAGAAGATAGAGACATTTTAGCAGAGTATTCACCCCCCGGTTGTGTAATTGTTTGAGAAAAGCCGAATAAATAGAAATGGAGGTGGCATTTTACTTTATATCAAAGAAAGTCTTAACCCGACCCTCCTGTCAAAACCTCAAATTGTGAACGTCGACACATATTTTGTGTTAATAAAGAATAATAAAGGTACAAAAATAATACTTGCATTAATATACAGACCTCCAGCTCAATCAGTGCAAACTGACCGAGAAATTTACGAACAAATTGCAGATTTAAGCAACTCACAAGATACCGTAAGTTTTGGCGACTTTAATTTACCTGTGACCAAGTGGGGCGATACTCTTACTTCACTATCCGGACATGACTTGTATGCGAACTTGCAAGACAGTTCACTCTATCAATTTGTTCGATCGCCGACCTGTGGTAATAATGTTCTTGACCTTGTACTTGCAACACAAGAAGAATTACTAGAGAATTTGAATGTTGGTGATGAATTCAGTAACAGCGACCATCGTACAATAACTTTCACTTTAAAGTTTACTAGTAACGAACCAAATAGCAGTATCGAGAAAGTCCATAATTTCAAGAAAGCAAACTTTCATAAACTTAGAGATATGTTTAAAGAAACTGTCTGGAGCTTTTTAATTAACAATAACGACATAAATACATCTTGGGAATTATTCGAAACCACTTACCTAAAAGCAGTGCAAGACTGCATACCATCGAAAATAAGGCGTACAGGCTATAATAATAAGCCCAAATGGTGGAATAAAGATATTTGAAACTGTCTGTTTGCTAAAAAGTTTGCTAATGATAGATTAAAAACCTCACAAAATGACGAAGAACGGGTGACAGTTGTAGAACTACGATGCAAAGCCAAACAGTTAATTAAGCAAGGTAAAATGACCTTGGAGTTACATGTTGCGAATCAAAGTAAAACAAACCCGAAAGAATTCTATAGATATTTCAGAAAGAAAAAAGCAGTTACTTCAACTGTTGGAACGTTAGTCGATGAAAATGGAGAATGCACCAAAGACGAAGTACAAATGAGTAATGCTCTCAATACCTTCTTTGCATCAGTTTATACAACAGAAGACTTCAGTGATATCCCTACACCATCGCCGATTCAGATTGATAATTCAGATGTTCTAAGCAATATCACCGTTACAGAGAGAGAATTATTGAATTGTTTAGATAAACTCAAGGTAAATATATTGCCTGGACCTGATACAATCGCACCTAGAGTTCAAAAAGTAAGCTAAGGATGAGCTCTACAAACCACTGACATTGCTATTCAATAAATCTTTGCAGTCTGGAACTATGCCTGATCAGTGGAAGCTAGCCAACGTAACATCGATATTAAAAATAGGCAGCAAATCCCTACCCAGAAACTATCGTCCAATTAGCTTAACCTCAGTTGTATGTAAAATGCTGGAAACACAACACTCATAAGAGACAGACTTGTAAATCACTTAGAGGAAAATAACATACTTAAAGATACTCAACACGGCTTTCGTAAAAAAGTTCCTGTTTAACAAACCTCTTAGACATCTTTCACGATATCCTCAACCTCTACAATGAGAGTAAAGCTGTAGATATTATATACCTTGATTTTCAAAAGGCCTTTGACAAAGTGTCCAACAAACGTTTACTGCTAAAGCTAAAAGCGCATGGAATACAAGACGGTGTGTTGAAATGGATAGAAAATTGGCTCAGCGACAGAAAGCAAAGAGTAGTCATAAAGGGTATTAAGGTATCTAAATGGGCCAATGTAAGTAGCGGGGTACCCCCGGGATCGGTACTAGGACCAATTATCTTTCTAATGTACATCAACGACATAGAAGAGTGTCTCACCTGTACAATCTCAAAATTTGCTGACGATACAAAAATTGCAAATAGCGTACTCTCAAAAGAACAAGTTGACGATATGCAACACAATCTAGATAAGTTGTCATGTTGGGCCCAAATTTGGCAAATGAGTTTCAATGCGGATAAATGTAAAGTACTACATATCGGATACCAAAATGAGAAAGCAAACTATTAGATGAATGGCACTCAGCTTAAGAACGTAAACAGAGAAACCGATCTGGGAGTAACAATATCGAGTAACCTAAAACCGAGTCAACAATGTTCAGAAGTTGTTAAAAAGGCAAACAAAATAATTGGCTTTATAGGCAGGTCATTTGAGCATAAATCCAAAGACGTTATCCTAACCCTTTACAATTCCTTAGTCCGCCCTCTTCTGGAATACTGCGTTCAATCCTGGTGCCCTTAATACCAAACAGATATAGACAAGCTAGAACGAGTTCATGGTAGAGTTACCAAAATGATACCTAGCCTAAAGAACAAACCATACGAGGAGTGTCTTAGAGAATTAAATCTATTTCCTTTAACCCAGCGCAGATTAACCCTCCCAGACATATATGACGCGATCGAGTCATATGGCAGAGTGAACCAAAAACTCATATGACGCGATCGCGTCATATGGACTTATTATATTGCTAGAAAATAAGTTTATGACGCAATTGAGCCGGTTTTTTGGCTGGTAAGTCCGATAAGTTAGATGTACATGTGGAAAAATCTAGCAACCCCCTAGCGTCCCTGTGAGGGCCCCGCGGTGGTAGAGAGAGTCAGTTTCTTCCCATCAGCCAGCCTAGTAGGTGGGTGTGTGCAGCCCTTTAAACCAAGGGGCCTCCATTTTGCCCAGCCTGGCTGGTATTACTGCCCTAATATAACCCAAACGAAGTGCTATATCGTTGGGTTATCGATGGATTATTGTGTTATTCTTATTTAGGGTATAAAAACCATGTTAGTGAAGTGTTTTGCGTGTCTGGTGTACGTGACCAAGGTGGGCTCCATGAGGGGCCATGGTTTCGCTTGTTTGTGGATCACTTTCATACCATATTGAGTCAATTATATTGCTATTTATCACTTGAAGTAGTGTATTTTACTTGTATAAGTGTTTATAGTGAAAACACTTTTATTACTGATCGAGCATTCTCTGGTGAAGGCTACGTGACCAAGGTGGTGGAGGGAGGGGCCATGCTTTTTGCCAAACGTTTTGCTTGTTTGTGGAACACTTTCATATAAATATCAGTCAATTATATTGCTATTTATCCGTTCAAGTAGTGTATCTTACCTTGTATTAGTGTTTCTTAGTGAAAAAACTTTCATTACTGGTCGAGCATATGTCGCCATGCTCCCTCAGCCCTGTGCATTTTTGTTCGATAATTTAGTGGTGGAAAGTGCTTGCATTTTTGCTCGATAATTTATTGGTGGAAAGTGCTTGGGAGGTAAGTTTTTTATGGGCAAAAGCACTCTACATATACGGCTTGGTGGCCACGAGGGAATCTCAGCAGTGTGAGTAAGTACAGTCAACATTTTTGGTGGTGGTGGTGGTGACTGGTGGTGGTGGTGGTGGTGGTGGTGGAGATGGTGGTGGTGATGGTGGTGGTGATGATGGTGGTGGTGGTGATGGTCGGGGTGGTGGTGGTGGTGGAGATGGTGGTGGTGGTGGTGGAGATGGTGGTGGTGTTGGTGGAGATGGTGGTGGTATTGGTGGAGATGGTGGTGGTGTTGACACCAATAGGGTAGGGTTCCTTTTCTGACCGTGGGCCAGGTCAGAAAATGAAGCCAACCCAATTTGTGTCAACACCACCACCATCTCCACCAACACCACCACCACCACCACCACCATTTTATTATTTTTATTATTTTTGTGTTTAGGCCTATTTTATTATTTGTATTATTATTATTTATTATTATACCTGTTATTCCTGTGTATGGGATCACCCATAAAAAAGTATTTATATTTGTATTTCCTTTATATTTTTGCTTTATTATATTATAATTTATTATTATTATTATTATTATTATTATTATTATTATTTATTATTATTTATTGTTATACCCAACATAAATGTACCCCACCACAAACTCTTATTATATATAATATATATATATATATATATATATATATATATATATAATTATTATATATTTATATTTATATATCATCTATAATCTTTATATTTAATATAATTCGTGTTTATATATATACCCATAAAAAAGTATTTATATTTGTATTTCATTTATATTTTTGCTTTATTATATAATTTATATTATTATTATTATTATTATTATTATTTATTATTTATTATTATTTATTATTATACCCAACATAAATGTCCCCCACCACAAACTCTTATTATATATATATATATATATATTATATATATAATATATATATTTATATATATAATATATAGATATATTTTTATATATATTATATATATATAGATTATAGATTTATATAATTATATTATATATATAATATAATATAT